>CM060978.1:114402746-115041357 GCA_030765065.1 Deroplatys truncata | reverse complement strand
AGGGAAAGTAAATGTCATTAATTGTGTTTTGTTTTAGGACGTTATGATAGTCATTTTAGGGTCAATTTAATTTTTTAAATGGGAACCTACAATTAAGGTCAAATAAAATAAGAGTGTATTAATGAAAAACGTTCTCCGTGCTGTAATCTCATGCTTTCTTCCTCCTGAAACAGTTACAACCTCAGAGTCAAACTGCGAAAACTCTTGCATACAATGTTACCTCATTCTCTTTCAGTTTTACAAGCTGAATAGTTAAGGGGATCAACATGTGAAAATTGAAAATTCTTGAAAATATCGATTTTAGGATTTTTACACGTGAATAAACTTTGGTTATTGTAGATTACTACGTCAAAGTTATAATTCTTTAAACGCTTGTCACGTGAGCATTTAAATGGTGGTTTTAAAGGTAAAAAGTCAAATATTAAGCCTTTTTCTCATAATGCATTTTCCAAATGCATGTGAATGTTCAAAATACTCCTTACGGAGAGAATTTCAACCAATGAGTTAGATTTTTGCACCAGAGATCCTTAGCATCATAACAAATTAAAGTTACCCGTGGGAAAATTTAAGCAAGTAAAAGTGATTATATATTGTTTAATTCTAGAAAAGTAAGTATGAATAAGAAATTTATCATTGGTTTCTACAATAATGCTTATTTCATTTGAAAATCACCAGGAATATAAATCTGAAGTTTTGTTACACAAATTTGAAAATTGCACAGCAACTATTTTTATCTTAAAAACTATTTCATGCATTTGTCTAACAATTTAGGAATTAGTTACATATATTGGCAGTAGTATGCTTTAAAAATGAAGTTCGTTGCTTAAGAAACACAGAACTTATAACAGGTTTGTCCCCTTTACGAGGGGCACTATTTATATTTTGAGCCTTGGCAACCCTGAATGTTGTAGGTGCCATCTGACGTTTCCAATGGAAAGTTTGACATTTCTGACCATAATCTACTTCAAACATTTTTTCAATAGAGCGTCATTTGTTTTGTTTACACTAACTTGAAAATTGTGTGTCAACAAAAACAGGGAATTAACTCGTGAAAATGCTCGTGCAATGATTTATTAAGACTTTCGGCGTGGATTATCAAGACAAGAGTTCATCGATCAACTAACTTCCACATTTGGCGACGAAGCTCCATCCTTCGTCACTGTGAAACGCTGGTATAACGAATTTAATCGTGGCCGCCGTTCGCTCAATGTTGAAGTTCGTGAAGGTCGTCCAAAATCAGTTGTTGTGCCAGAAAACATTGATGCTGTGCAAACACTAATAATGAAAGATCGTCATGCGACATATTGTGAGATTGACGCAACCCTAGGCATTAGTTCCAACAACATATATAAAATATTGCATGATTATTTAGCCGTGAAAAAGGTTTGCTCTCGTTGGATTCCACATAATTTGACGCAATCTCAAAAAGATGTTCGTGTTGATTGGTGTACAAAAGTGCTCAAGAAATACAATGGCGGTGCCTCAAAAGACGTATATAAGATTATAACAGGTGACGGGATCATGGATCTATGCGTATGAGCCGGAACGTAAACAGCAGTCGACTGTATGGGTGTTTCAAGATGAAGTAAATCCAACAAAAGTTGTTCGTACTCGAAGCACTTCGAAGCAAATGGTCGCCTGCTTTTTCAGCAAAACTGGCCATGTGGCAACAGTGCCTTTAGAGGACCTAAAACGGTCAATGCTGAATGCTACACAACCATTTGTTTGCCGGAAGTCTTCGGTGAAGTAAGGAAAACCAACAAGAACCGTAGGATCGTTCTTCATCAAGACAATGCGAGCGTACACACATCTCGTCTAACAACAGAGTATTTGAAGGCTCAAAAAATCGAATTGATGGGTCATCCGCCATACAGTCCTGATGTGGCACCCAATGACTTATTTTCGTTCCCGAATATCAAGAATAAATTTCGTGGACAACGATTTTCGTTGGCAGAAGAAGCCGTTGATGCCTTCAAAAACCATGTTTCGGAGGTGTCTCAAGAAGACTGTAATAAATGCTTTGACAAATGGTTCAAACGGATGCAAAAGTGTATTGATCATAAAGGAGAATATTTTGAAAAACAATAAAGCAGTTTTCAATCATAAATGACTTTGTTTTAATTATTAGGCTCAAAATATAAATAGTGCCCCTCGTAGCACTAAAACAGCACACAACTTTTAGACCATGTATAATTGAAAATGTTTTAAATCTTTTAACAATGTCTTACTGTAAGTGTAAGTTTTCCATTAATTGAGACAATTAGTCCGAGTGGCACAATATACGTTGCAAAATTCAAACACATAATTTAAAACTACTTATTTCCAACAGCTTTCCTACGTTTGAATTTTTCAATACTTGCACTAAAAACGTTTTGTTTTATGGAGCGCCACTTTTAAATAATTTTGTATTAAGTTCCAGATTACTCTGCAGAAACTCTACTATCTTAGAAACCATAAGCTACTTTTCTATTTCTTCTGTTTTTAGCTCATTAACTCTGAGATGCCTTTAGATGAATCTAGTTATGCTAATTCCGGATTAATTGTCATATTCTATGAGTCGGAACATCTCATTTTTTGCCCGATGGCAATCCCAAAAATAAGTTACACAACCTCAAACACAATCACATTCACACACCAGGCTCAGGGCTACCGAGAAAACTTGTTTCGTAGTTCATCAATTTCATGATTTTTCCACATAAGTAGTTTTTCTACCGTTGCCTGGTAATCACTTTTGATTAAGACGTAGGTATTCGAAACGTCAAACTCTTACATTCTGGAAGCTTTGAAGTTACTGCTATTATAAATGCCATCTGTGCCTAATTTAAACAGAAACACGCCAGCGAGCGTGTATGGTTAACAAATGTTAGGAAGTTTTGCACTAGGTCAATCAAGGGAATCTGTGGCATTAAGGAGAAGCAGATGGAAAGAGAGTAACGCCACGTTGGTAAGCAATCACTGAGACCCAACATTGTGAATTCCATTTTAGCACTTCCTCTCATGAATAGGTTTTACTTCGTTTTCCACATGGAGAAGGTTACAACTACCAACAGGCATGGCCAGTGAAACCTGCTGTTATGTTACGTTTTATTTATTTTTTATTTATTTCTTTTGTTTTTGATTCGGTGGAAAATAAGAAATTCTGGTTCGTTTTATGGAGTAATTTATATGTACTTACTATATAATGGCGGTATTCCTCAGTGACTCTACTTTTCACACTTCACACTAAAAGTGAGGTCTTGATGGTTCAGTGTACACCATCACAGTGATAGTACTTATCTTCTGTCCATACGCATTGGCGTGTTAAAACTGTGTATCCGTGACATGTAAACTTTCAAGTCACGGAGATTGCGGTTCGTATAAGGGCGTTCTTGTGTCAGGAGCCTAACAGTTCTTAGGGCAGGAGAGTTTTCTGAAACATTGTACTTTGCCATGTATCCAACTACATCGGGTATCGGAATGAAACGGCGAAGCGAATCTCGTCCCCGGTGTGCAAATAAACAATCCGTCTCGTCCCCGGCTGAAATATGTTTCGTTAATCGAAAAACCGGCCTCATCTCCGGTTTACATTATTTCCAATTCCAATTATCATGCATAACCTTCTTGACCGAGTGAAACCTTGACGGGGTAAACCAGCTCCCATGCACTAACTGTTGGCAACCCTGCAAAAGATGGCGAGACGTGCTTTAAGGCAGTCACGGCCCTTTGTAATAAACATAATTTGTTCTTGGAACCTATTACAGTGGTAGTAGACTTTGAAAAGGCTGTCAGTAATGCTGTTAGGAAACTAGTATCTTGGTATGTCAAATGACCTTCAAGAAAATAATGAAATTGGTATATGGCTGAGCAGATATTTTGGCCTTGTGTCCTTGGATCCATCTGAGGCCGCCGAATGATCAACGATTGGCGAAATTTGTAAAGTATTTGATGGGAAATTATTTGTTTCCGTTTTCTTCATTCACTCGACAATATGGGCTGACTTTTTTGCTATAATGGCCAAAACAAAAATGTTTGTGAATTATTTCACTCATACCTTGCCAATGCTTTCTACTCCCCGCATCCTTCCATAGCCACTTTTCTAACACCTGTATTTGATTTTGAATGACATATCTATGTTAAGTGTGATTGCATAAATGGTCATTTTAAACATCTGCATCATATCCGCAAAGAGTTGGATTTATCACAAAAATACCTGGTCAGATATAAGAATGCGGAATACTCACACCTGTAATTTGTATAGAGGATGTCTTATAATTACAGCTAAAACAAGACCCTGTTTACATTTAAGAATCTAGCTTTTATTCATTTTAAGTAATTTCATTATTTTATGGCATTATTCATAAAATAACCACTATAATACTCATGAAATACATACTTTTTAACCGCACCAACCTGAAAAAAAACAAAGCAGTGCAGTTCCAAGTCTGCACAAAGTTGGGGGGAATATTTTGTTATGTACCTGGTTTCAACTATTTTTCTTACCAAGCCTAGGCGAGTTGGCCTATAGAATTAAAGCGCCGAGAATTAGGTTGAACTAGTGCAATAGCACACCTAAAATTACATCGGGACGAGTCAGTCGTTTCTGGAGCGTAACAGGTTATGCCCGAATGAAACGCCTGAAGCATTCCACCCATTCCAACGTACCGTGGTCTGGCATTCCACAGGCCAAATCCGTTAAATCACAAGTGATGGGAGCGCATCTTAATTGGAAAGTTTTTTCTGGCTAATCCATATTATTTAACTTCTCTTCACTTGAAAATTTTAGAAGCCGAAGAACTTCAGTCTCATCAACTCAATCATTTCATTATGATCCTAACAGCTGGCACAATGTGTATTAATTCCATTAAGTAAATAGAAAAAGACAGTGGATTAGGAAACCTGGGAAGATGTTCTGCAGTGTAGAGTGACGAGAATTTCCCATTGAGTACTAAGTCAACGAATCAAGGAATTCGTCCGATTCTGTTTAAGAGAACCATTTTCTTTGCCGAGGTGCACGGGGGAAAGAGGTGGATTACGGTACCATAAAGTTCAGCCTACGTCTTTACAAAGCACAGCTATGATTGAGCTTCTTAAAGGGAAACTTACGTATTAAATGTGTCGTCGGGTATAATACAAGCATCTCAGAGTTGTTTTCTCTCTACTCGTGCCAAAAACAATATAACTTCTTTGGTAATTAATTGCTCTTTCACACAAGTCGCGCTTCTAATTCTACCTTTCCAATACAACTTCGCATTGATCTTCGTAAGAAGGAATTTACTGACAGTGTGCTATTTGCCGGCTTCACGTTTTATACTGGATATTAAGAATGATAATACCCACATTAATAATTCTATCCCGTGCCATCATTGCATCAACATTCTTCAATAGCAAAAACTGCGTTGTTGTTTTGCCTTTTTCTCGTTAATTTTTCAACACCTGTTGGTGCCATTAATTGTGATTCTCGATTAAATTGTTAAACTAGATAAGGCTGAGGTATTTACCCAGCATGTAATCTCCCAAATTATAGTTAATTGCATTCACCCTTTATTACATATCTGGTATCATACACTACAGCACACTGAAATTAAGACCGTACGGAGGAAGGTTCTTGGTTAAAGCAAAACCCCTCAACGCAATAGGGGGCCCTCGCACAACTGGGAAATGCTTTACTGATTACGTTACAAGGTTACTCGTTTTTGCTTATGTATTTGCACAGAGAGTTTCATTACTACCTGCTTTCTTTGCTCCTGTGTAAACGAATATAATGTATCGTTATGCATGGTGAGAGAATTTATACCATTACAACCAATATATATTTACTAACGTGATTATGAATATCTTCGAAGAAAACAATTGTAGCACAATTGATGCTTTCCGCTTAGTTTTCATGTGATTAAAAAGTATTACATAAAATATCGATACATATTCTATACGCATATATTCAATGGAAATGTGCATTTTATGTTCCTTGTGATCAATAACAATAATACAAATAATGCAGTGTTATTTTCTCTACCACCTACTTATTGTAGGCAAAGGAAGTACTATATTCCATCTAAAAATACGTTATCTAGAAATTCACCTTTTGAGGTCCATCGAAACAAAAACATTTAGAAGCTGCGCGCACGCGTGTAATTGTGTGCTGAGCTCATCTAACACACAAAAGAAAAACTGGATAAATAACAAATTTCATACTTCACTCAGAAAATGTTTAACCACACCAGGCAAAACTTTTCAAGAAAATTCCGCCACCGCGGACTACCCTTTACATGGAACAAATATTTTCCTTACTTTTTTATTTTCTGAAAAACTGCCTTGACGATTTTGAAAAGTATCTCATATTCAAGGTATATGTATAACAAAATAAAATGTGTACCTTGAATTTTCGTAAATTGCATGTGAAGTCTTCTTCAGCTTGAATGAATACTGCATAGTTTTGTACAACAGGTGAACAAAGTGACGTGTAACGACTTTAGGAGGCAGACAAAAATGTAAATATTTTCAAGTTTTTCAGTTTCAAAGTATTCCATGTTTTATATATATATATATATATATATATATACATTTTCGTACGTGCGTCATCTAAAGGAGAGTATAAAGGTCCACAATTTTTATTTTTTTGTTTTTGTTTCTTTTTCCTCCAAGGGGTCATTACTACCTCTGATTTATTGCTCAATGCTTCTGATAAAACCATTTGAATACCATTCCCAAGTTGCATGTAACTAAGCACCATTTGTTTGAAATCATTTTATGCTCACATGAAAAACGTCACGTGGATTTAATGATTACTTTTTATGTGAATAAGGGTAAGCATATATGAGGCTTTTTAATGGACGAAGAAAGTCGTGGGAGTGTACCATATCAGAATTTTGTCTGAAGAATCTGTAAAGAATGAAATACTAATCTTCGACCATGAGGAGCATCATGTATATATTTCATAAAGGTAAATGCTCTAAGAGGAGGATAAACAGATAATGAATGAATGAAAGAATAAATGCTCTTATTCCAATGAGACCTGCGCGAAGGATCAGCTAATTCTCAGGCGTTCTTACATAGATGGTATGGGAATGAAATTTGTCATATGCTTTCCTTGCTGTGCAATGCATGGCAGCCATCAGCTCACCTCACAGTTTTGAAAAGCAATATTTCAGCTATTTGTAAACTAACGGGCAAATATTACAGATTCAACTTCAATACACCTGTACAAAGTATGTGGTTATTGTGTTTCGATTAAGTAGTAGACCAGAAGTAAAAAATATTTTAATGTTGGGTGGTTTGCTTAAAAACGTATGCTTAATCACTAACACATTGCTTCTGTGCTTGGAATAGCTGAGCGCGTTAAAGCGTGTTATTGCTTCTCAACAATGGTTGCAAAACGGCATCGAACTCCATGTAACGTGTAATTTTTTTTCGTTCCTTTTTGTTTTTTATAGGGAACGTCGCTATTTATATAACCTGTGCCAATTAATATAAAATTATACAAATTAAAGGAGTCTCTTTCTGATAAAGCTCCTCCTTGAGAGCGGTAAATTACATTGTTATTTTTATTTCGCATAGCGTATTAATTTTTTCCGCGTCTTACAAACGCAGCAATACGATTGAAATTTTATAACTGAATGCTTTATAAAATATTAATTTCAATTACTGCAAACAAAACAGGGAATACGCCTACCTCAACTGTCAATTATTCCTCCCAAAATTAATAACATTTTGCTTTATATACCCACATTTAAAGACATTTCTCTATAAACCTCGAAGACCATTAGCATATTAAAGAATTTACTTCATCCATGTACTGTTAATGTTTACATTAGCTTGCAATGCATGTAAGAAAACATTATATCCTCTTCATGCTAAAAGGTCTCGACAACCATGGAAATTAAAATGTCTCAGCCACAAGAAACGAAAATAATTATTTTTAGAAACTATGAGTGAATTCAGCATGATTACATTCCTTTATAGCTAATTATGCAGTATTACGACACTAACACCATGCTATGTGATAATCGAAAGTAAATTAATTTAATACATTGCATATCATGGGAAAGCATTTAATAGTAAAAATACAGTATTAATGGTCACAAAAATGCATTGCTGGAGGCCAGTGAATAATGATATATTAAACAGAACGCAACGCAGTCATAGATTACTTGAACGTGAAGAAACCGTTTGCACCTAGCAGCGTTGTCATTTTGTTTGTTTCCAAGCATACGATGTTGCCATGTCCCCTTAACTCAATTTCTAGAAGTGTGTCTTTATCCTGATTCTCCATTCCTGATAAAAGAATCTAGTTAAATTAAAAACGTTTATTAATTACGCGGGAGGCGAGGATGGAACCACCAACAGCTGACACCTTTGGATTCTACGGATGGCGCTGTAACGAGTTCGTTGTTTAATTTGCGCTATATTCATATGATATTAAGTTTATTCGGTCGGTAACTTAGTAACAAATTTCATTGCAAGGAGTAACGTTCGTAGTACCCTGAGAAAATGTTTAAATATTTGGTTTTTGTGTTTCTAGATATTCGTTTATTACATTTATAAACGATAAAAAGAGAGCATTGTGTAGAATAAACACGAGCAATGTTCAGTGTAGAGTATAAGTTCCTTTAGTTTCTTTTATTAACGACAGACAAATGAAGATGAAGAATCGTTAAAATGATATAACAGTTCTTACATGTTCCCTTTAATGAACATTTGAAAATAGTGACATTCGGATTCAAAGTCATACATGATTCACAGCGCTTATGTTTTCTCCTGTTTATCGTCATAAAATGTTAAAAGTAGGGATACTCAACCTTACAGAGAGAGGGAATGAAGGGAGTTTCCCTTCCCACTCATTTCCGTTCGTGCTGCCAAGGACTGAAAATTGGTTGTTTTAGCTTTTCGTTCTCTTCATATACCGTATACCAGGTAAGGTGAACTATGGACATTGCATCTCATCTCCTAAGAGAACATGTTGGTTAAAAGCGTGTGCATGAATCATCACTTTCACTATTCTATTATTCTTAAACTTTCGTTGCAAAACGACGCAATATGTCTCGTACATGTGGTTGCCAAGGGTTGACAACAGCAAAGAGGGGCGAGATCATAGGACATTTCTCGCAGAGCGAGAATGTTCCCCAAATCTCTAGAGAACTTTCGCTTAACTGTAAGACGGTCAAGAAATGGCTACACGGCGTCAAGCGGAAGACATTGGATGGCCCAATTCACTACCAAGATCAGAAGGCCTCGGGCAATTACCGCTGCACAGAACGAGACGTTGGTACCAGAGTTGAGGGAACATCCTATTACACACAGATTCGTTTTGTTGGATAAGTTGTGGTGTTCTCGTGAAACTATACGGCGGAGACTAAAGACCTCGAATTTCATCATCCTGCCACCAAGACAATCCTCAGTGACGCTCAAAGAGCCAGAAGATTGGAATGGGCCCAAAGAAACATCCAGCTACTGCAGCATCTGGACCTACATGGCAGCATCTGGACCAGGACAACTGATTACGGTGCCGAGAGAATGAGCAGTTCCATGAGCAGGATATTGATATCCTTCAGAACACTCTATTGCCATCTTTACGGCTAATTTCCCGAAACAAGAGGAATACTTGCTTATGCACACAACAATGCTGTGCACACATCCAATTTCACTAAAAATTGGTCACTAAGACCCCAGAAATTATATACATCGATTGGCCCCCGAAGTTTCCTGATTTGAAACCTATTGAGCACACGTGGGCGTTCATGATTCAGTAGTGGAAGATGCGCCGAGAAGTCAGAGTGCAGGAAGTTCTAGAAGCCCATGTATTGGAAATGTGGCAACACTGCATAATCCTCGACAGTGTTCAAGGCTTGTATCCAACATGCAAGAAAGGCTTTAAGGCGTAATTGACAATGGCGGTGATTACACTGGGTATTAACCTTTCTTGCATCCCTGTGCATTATTGATCTTAATTTAAGATGATATTTGGTTTCATGTTTCTTCTTCAAATGCGAAAGAATACTGTAAGCAGTCATTGCGTTTTAATTTTTTTCCAATTATTCTTCCAGCCAAAAATGTTTTCTTGTGTTTTAAATCCTACGTTCTCTCTAACTTTTGCACATTGGAAATAAGGAGTATCAATAATTAAGTTACATTTACTACCTACCCAAAATATACAGTATCTTCAAGAAGGGTTTTAAAAAGCATTACGTTTGAAATATTTTATTTTAATCAAGATTTCTAGTACTCAGGGTGCTTTAATGTAAGTGCCTCATTGGTTTTGGTTTTCTGTGCAAACAAAGTGGTTATGAGCACAAAGTTTTGTTATTAACATCTTGTAAACAGGGAGCACTGATAATGGTTTTGATTTCATTTACATATCCAGAGTGTAGCCTTCAATTAGGTTTTTTAAAACCATCACACTCTGAAAGCTCATTTTTATTAAAATTCCTGAATGTTAAAGGAAGTTGTCTTAGCAGGTGCTCTACTATATTTCAGATGATCCTTAAATTTTAGGCCAGCCTATATTAACAGCTACAAAAACGTCCTCTGTTGCCTTGATGGTATAATGGTCATGATTTATCACTCTCATTAACAACACACGCGATCGAGACTAGCATATACTCTTATTTTTTCCCCTTAACTATCCTATTGGATATAATAATACAAATGATTCTTTGTTCTGATAATTAAGTATACCTAGTAACAAGTCAGGTCTTACAAGTTGAATGACTGATTATGAGTACTCGAAATAAATAAATGGAGCCACAGTGTAAACCCTGAATAGAAGACAAAGTTACGTTTCATTGCAAACAAGATTCCATTTTGACCTCCAGTTTGCAAAGCAGACACTCTACTGCTACACCAAGGTAGAGGGTGTGATTATGAAGTTAATGTTATTGAACTATAATACCTATTAGGTGTATCGTATTGTAAGTTTATAATATTAATGATGCCTGTGAATCCCCCACATATTCGTATTCAATCCTCCGTCATGTATGAACATGAATCTGAAGGACCCTATTTTCAAATGCCTTTCAGCGGGAACGTGTAAGAACCATTACATCGTTTTAATCATTTCATCTTCGTTTGTCGTTAATAAAAACTTATACTCTACACTGAACACTGCGATACTCGTGTTTGTTCTACATAACTCTCTCTTTTTATCGTTTATAAATGTAATAAACGAATATCTGGAAACAAAAGCAAAATGTTTAAATCATTTCTCAGGTACAACGAACTTTATGCCTTGCAATGAAATTTGCTGCTAAGTTAGCGATGAATAATACTTAATATGATATGCATAGAGCGCACATTATCCAAGAGGATTAGCCAAGATCGTTACAGCACTATCCATAGAATCCAAAGGTGCCAGCCAGCTGTTGGTGGTTCCATACTCGAACCCCGCTTGCTTATTTTCTGAAATGGAAAATTAACAAACGTGTTTAATTCAACTAGATTCTTTTATCAGGAATGGGGAATCAGGATAAAGACACACTTCTAGAAATTGAGTTAATGGGGACATGGCAACATGGAAATAAACAAAATGGCAACGCTGTTAGGTGCAAACGGTTGCTTCACGTTCAAGTAATCTACGACTGCATTCTTTTCTGTTTAATACATCATTAATTACTTTATTCACTGGCATCCAACAATGCATTTTTGTGACCATTGATACTGTATTTTTACTATTAAATGCTTTCCCATTATATGCAATGTATTAAATTAATTTACTTTCGATTCCCACATAGCATGGTGTTAATGTCGTAATACTGCATAATTAGCTATAAAGGAATGTAATCATGCTGAGTTCACTCAAAGTTTCTAAAAATAATTATTTTCGTTTCTTGTGCCTGAGACATTTAAATTTCCTTGATTGCCGAGGCTTTCTAGCATGAAGAAGATACAGTGTTTCCTTACATGCATTGTAAGCTAATGTAAACATTAACAGTGCATGAATTAAGTAAATTCTTTAATATCGTAATGGACTTCGAGATTTATAGAGAGATTTCTTTAAATGTGGGTGTTTAAAGTAAAATGTTATTAATTTCGGGAGGAAAGATTGACAGTTGCGGTAGGCGTATTCCCTGTTTAGTTTGCAGTAATTGCAATTAATATTTTATAAAGCATTCAGTTATAAAATTTCAATCGTAAATCAGCATTTGTAAGACGGGCGGAAAAACTACATCGTTATGCGAAATAAAACTTATGTGTGATTTAATAATGTAATTTACCGCTCTTATCAGAACAAAGTTGCATCAATTTGTATAATTTTATATTAATTGGCACAGGTTATATAAATAATGACATTCCCTATAAAAAGGGGGGAAAACTACACGTAACGCCACCATTATTGAGAAGTAGTAACACGCTTTAACGCGCTCAGATATTCCAAGCACAGAAGGAATGTGTTAGTGATTAAGCATACGTTTTTAAGCAAAGCACTCAACACTAAAATAGTTTTTACTTCTGGTCCACTACTTAATCGAAACACAATAACCACATACTTTCTACAGGTGTATTGAAGTTGAATCTGCAATATTTGCCTGTTAGTTTACAAATTGCTGAAATATTGCTTTTCAAAACTGCGAGGTGAGCTGATGGCTGCCATACATTGCATAGCAAGGGAATCATATGACAAATTTCATTCTCAACCATCTATGCAAGCACGCCTGAGAATTAGGTGGCCTTTCGCGCAGATCTCATTTCTTTTGTGGAAGATAGTACATAATTACTGGCCTTTAAGTGGTATACATTTTTGTGAACATACATAGGGATATAACCGCAGTCATCTTAATGTTAATGTTACCTCGCTATTGTGAGCTCCGTTCCGCTGGCCGCGGATGTTTTTGATGAGGACCCTTTCTCAGGGTTACTAGCGAAACTGAAGTGATTCTGTAGCCTAGGGAAGTTGCTTCTCCCAGAGGAAAAAACATCCGGAAAACGAACCTCACGAACAAAGGACTGGTTACGACTGGTCCATGACATTTTACGAGTAAAAATATATATCATTTTTAAAGGGGTAGCTGAATTGCCATATATCTGATAAATGTTTCCCTAAAGGGGAGAAAAAAAGATTTCGTTAAAATCTATAAAGCACCCTAATGTAGGAAGCCCAAATCTCAAATATTTTTTAATATTGAAACACAAGAAAAGAAAAATATGATAATACATTCACACGAATTTCTCTGTTCGGAACCATTTCAAAGGTATACATTATGTATTATATGTTCATATCCGCTTCACTTTAATCACGATGAAACTATATGTCTAGAAATTATTTCAAATTAGGTGTACGGGCATAGTTAAATATTATGTCTTCACGATTACATGCAGCTTATGGAGATGAATGTCAACTTGTTTATATTACAAGTCAGTTTTTATTTGATATGAGCTCATTTGAATTAAAATCTGAATCACACAGGTTGAAACACTCATAGAGTAGCAACCTGTGTAAACTTCAGTCCGGGGGGGGGGGGCGAATGTTTCTAAAAAAATCTAGAGGCTAAAGTACGTGATTTGATAAACAGTATGTAATGTGTACATACTGAGGCTTTCACGGCCGGCGTCATAACTAATAAATGAATTACAACTATCCGGGCTTGTAGGCCGTGGTCTAGAAGGCATCGTGGATACCGACGTTTCGCCAAGTACAGCGCTTGGCATCTTCAGGGTGAAATGATTCAGTGTCTGCGGTGGTCGGAGTCTGAATGTATGTAATGTAATGGATTTAATGTTTTTCTGTAGAAAGTTTTGGCGTAACTCTTATGACTTCCAGATGTATAAAATCATATAAAATTCAATGAGAATAAGAAGGACTTCATTATTAACAGAAAATTCTTATTTGCCAAGTCAATATCTTAAACATACCTACACTTTTTAAAGCATTCATTAAAGCCGTTTTGAGAAAATTAAAAAAAAATAATTAAAACGAACATTTGTCCATGGCAGTTTAGGGGTATTTCATGAAATCTTTGTGTTGCATCCTTGATACATACCAGAGTTGGTATTAATCCGAGTTTTCCTTTTTGGGCTATGCTGTTCATAGACACGCCTGCACGTGGATCTTTTTCTAAAAATGCTTTTTTGGATTCAGAGGGAGTCTTAAACATACATTTCTGGTGTAATATCGATACTGAATTCTTGGGTGGAATACTGTACCTCCTCTACCTATGGCAAATAAGCGGTAGAAAATGTAATATGCTTTTATTTGAAAGGTCCTTAATTTGGCATGGGATATTGATGAGCACGGAAAAATCATGTGGTAGTTACGCAAACGATTGTTATTTTAAAAGTTTATTTTACAGTACCGTTGAGATTACCAAAACGCATCATGCAGCACTCACAAAGAAAGGAGTAAATAGTAGGAAATAGAAGTAGGAAGTGAATTAGAGATGAATAAAGTTCCTCAATGCAAATTCGGACGATATAATATGCCATTGTGTGCGTTAATGGGATAACTAAATTGTTAAGATAATAGGTAAAACATGTTTAAATTGACGAAATGTTTTAGTGCTTATTATGCTTTTAAGTTGCACTTTCATGTCGTTGTTTTCTTATTATCAACCATTTTTAAAACGGCCCTACCGTTTAGGTAAAGTACAATAATAAACTTCCCTGTCTATTTTTCTCAGCTTTTTGTTTTACTGTTGCTTTTATTTCAACATTTTCCACTATGCATGTCATAGTTGTAATTTACATGCTTGAGGTTTTCAGGAGAGCTTCGGTTATTAAGTGTTTAAAAACTCTTGTGCAATTCTTACATATTAAGTAGTTCAATTGCAATTAACTATTTTACATAACTCTGTTCGTAACATTCAAAACCGAACGAGATGGCTCCACAGTAATGTATGAGGCTCGCATTCGGGAGATCCCGGGTTCGATTCCCGTCGACCACCCACTCTGACCTTGGGGCTTTTGTGGTTTTCCCTGGTCGGTAGGCGAATTCTGGGGTGGTTCTCATCCACCAAGATTTTGTTTCCATCATTTTCCTTTCATTCCCTTTCCTTCCTGTCTTTCAGTTGTGCTTCTAATTTTCGTGGCGTATGGCGGTGCCGGATAGATGGCACGGATGCTTGCTCAAAGGAAAGAACAATGCCCGTGCACACTAGAGGGAAGTTTGGTCGACGGGTCGTTCATCGCCCTCTTTAGGCAACTCCAGCAGTGGGACGGGTCTTCGAGCCTGGAACGGTTAGAGACTTCCGCGCGTTCTGTGGCCTGATTGCTTGGGGCGTGTAGCCTGCTGTGGTTCCTTCGCTTCATCCCTTCCTCCTGGGGGTTGTAGCCACAATATATCTACTTAGGTCGTAGTGCGAGAGGTGTCCCGCTCCGTTGTATAACCTATGTATGCCTATATCTAACGTTTAAAACAACTCAAAACACATACTTATCAAAAAATGTTCCCAACATAATCTTCAAGATTAGTCTATGCATAAACAAGGACTTATTTAGTACTGTTTTTTAAGTTCAATATAAGCATTTATGGCAGGTAGAATAAATTGTTTAGCACAAGGAAAATTTTGTATTGCACATACAAAACTGATTAATTACAACTAAAAAATAATATCTCTAAAGTTCTGATGTAGCCCATTAACGTTTTGATTCTTCCCTTTATTACTTTTTGTGCCATTTGCCTATAGCACAGACAACTTACTTCTATAGTAAGTAGAGGAAGTATTGCATTTCACCCACAAATCGACGCGGGATTTTGTTGGAAACACACATTAAAAGATTCCTAGATAAATAAATAAATAACAATTTGTAAAAGATCTGTATATATATATATATATATATATATATATATATATGTGTGTGTGTGTGTGTTGTCTGTGAACAGCATAACTCAAAATCGAGCTGTAGGTTAAATACAAAGCTTGGTATATAAGTTCACAAACTTAGGATACGATACTAACATTTTCAAGAAAATTCCCACACCCCAAACTACCCTTTACATGGAAAAGTTTTCATTGTTTTTGAGTTTCTCAAAAATGGCTCTAACGATTTTGATTAAAATATTACATGTTTAAAATATTTGTATGACAAATAAAATGCATATTTGGAATTTCCTGGGAATAGCGTGCGAGTCCTATCCATTCTTTTATATTATTGGTAAACCGTCTAAGATAGACAAAATTTTACTATAACAAACCTAGATCTGGTTAAAGCGCACAATTTATCTCAATTACAATTTTTTGTGGAGTCAACCATTTCAGATATATTTCTGTTATTGTAATGAATTTTCAATTACTTGTAATTTTCTCAACTCGTAAGTCGCTATTCGATTTTCTTTCTTTCTCGTGGTCTAATGAAGAGCATAGTATTTCAAAGCCATCACATAGCGAAAGCTAACAAAATCTGACTAACGCTTTACTGACTCTATCCTTTTTATACCTACAACGAAATGAGTAAATGTAAATTTAAGGTTTATTTGGATTGACAAGAAATAAATAATAATAATAATAATAATAATAATAATAATAATAATAATATTAATAATGGTAAAAATAATAATAATAATAATAATAACAACAGTAATCTTTTGTAAGAATAGTTTGCGGAATAGCGAGAAGAGAAAGTCATATGAATTAAACACATTCTATTTTATATGTTTTGCTTAAAATATTTTATATGAATCAAAAGAAAATTTTGGATGTAGAATAATTTACAGATTCATTGCCCTAAAGCAATTATCTTACATCAACAATTATAAAACGATTGCGTTACATTGCCAAACATTGCCCTAAAACAAACAAATATTGACACGCATCCTAATAGCTTTTGGAGCGTGTTTGCTAATACCATTCTCCTGTTTGTTTCTCAACTGCACATTGCAGATTACGCTGGCAAGAACAACCTTCTACTCCCAGAGAGAATGTTTGTATTAGAAAAAGCAGTATTTTGTGACACCGCTCATTTAAACACAGGTTCTTCTTCGTTGGGGATAACTTATGACCTCTTAGCACCAACTGTAGCGGAGATAACTCTATGGCTAAGTTTGTGTAGTTACTACTATTTGAAGTCACTTTAGAAAGTTATGTTATCTCTGCACAGGAATAAGGTAAGTCTTACATCACTAAAAACTAAATCAAAGGAACTGTGTAAGTAAATTGCTTAGAGAAGACGACACGAAAATGGCTTGGTTCCGTAAATCTCAGAAATATGCATCCTGATGACATTGCCTAGCAACACATAGACTACAAATGAAAACCAGACTGAAACAGCATATGAAGACCGCGAAGCATCTTTTTCGTGTCTGCCCTCTTGTCAAAACATGAAGTTCGTTTCAGGAGGGAGGAAAGACAGAGAGAGAGAGAGAGAGAGAGAGAGAGAGAGAGAGAGAGAGAATTGGGCTGGACAGAACTTTTATAAATGATTCGTCCCATTCTCATGACTTCTCTCCTTTAAAACCTCGCATAATCCCTTAAATGTAATGTTTGATTCATACAAAAGGTGATTCTTTTGTTTACATTACGTTACGCTTTCTTGACCAGAAACAATCTCAAATTAAGTAATGCGGACTTACTTACATGTACAATACGGAAAACAAAACAACTTCATAACGTCGCGTTATGATTACCAGACTTTAAGTTAAAGCGACATAAAAGAAATTAACAAAATACTGTTCGTATTGCGACTTCATTCAGCTTTCAACGACACTTCAATTTCTTAGTGTAACTTAGTTCAGTCTTCGTGTGGCGATGAGATGAATTGCGTGCAAAGTACTAGGACCCTCTGGATAACGGACGTGACACTGACATCCAAAATGGCGGCCGTATGTGGGAAATACTTTAAGCATCTCTTGTCTTCAAGCTATGATTTCTCAGGAGTAAAATAGAATTAATGTGGTGTAATGACATGCGTCTTGTGTAGATATATGCTCTGTTGTACACCAAAACGCTGTCTTAAAAGTTAACTAAATACATTGATGACCAATGAAATACTCGTATGTAACCTCAAGCAACATTCATGCAGTCTACAGTTTTGGATGTTATAACTTAACATTCATTCATTCATTATCTGTTTACCCTCCTCTTATGTAGGACTTACACCCCCAGGACTTACAAGCGGGTGTTTGGGGTTAGAGGCCCGTCGAGGAGCAGACACTCATGGATCAGACAGAGCATCCAGGAGGGGTGATCAGCCCGATGCCTGGTATGGAATGAAGGAAGTAGATGAAACGAAATGTTGGTGAAATGGATGAAAGGAAAGGTGATGATGGAGCAGTTGGTGAAATGAATGGCGGGGAGAAAATCCGCCCAGACGCCGCTTCGTCCACCACAAATCCCACATGCAGGTCCTTGGGATTGAACCCGGGCCGCCTCGGTGGGAGGCGAGCGGTCTAACCACTCGGCCACGGCGCCTCCCGATGTTATAATTTAACATTTCTAAATTACAGCTACGTATTTGAATTACAAATGACGTAGCTTTATAAACTACAAGTACTGTAATACTGTACTTGCATGAAACAGAACTGCTGATATTGAGGTTGATAAGGATTGACTTCACTCAAAATTACGTGTTTCTAAAACATCATTTATCACACTGTACACAATATTATATACACTGGATGGCTCACGCACGAACTGCTATTGTTTACAGTAATTATCTACTAAAGTTAGAAGCTTTAGGGTGGAATTTTGCTACTACTGAAAGCTTTTAATTTCTAACTTTGCAAAAATGTACCTATTACTTAGTGACTTAATAGCATTCTTTACTAGTTTTTGCAGAGAGTCCACACCGACAGACTGAAATATAGCAAATAAATAATCTTAAACCAGCAGTGCAACTGAAATATATGAAATAATAACCTTAAACAGCATTGCAAAACGCCATTCATGCAGTGTACAGTTTTGCATGCAGCAGGATTACAGCATAAATACGATGGTTGATTTAAAAAAAAAACTGTCCTAAATGCACCATTCTAAGTTTAACCTCTTTCTTGGAACTGTTATAAAAGAACCATCACAAGGGAATTTATCCTTTCTTATAACAAAGTCGAAAAAAAATGATATGTGCATTACAGGTGAATCCTTCGAAGGCGTAAAGAGTTCATGATTTTAGATTATGATTTTTATTTTAAATCTTTATATTTTGGAAATGTGAATGGCAATACTCCCATAAAAGAGAATCACTGGGACTATATACACTCATATGGTATCCATAATTGTTTTATTGTACCTCACAAATATACATAGTTTAGTATATTTTATAACGAAAATTATCACTGTTATAGCATATTTTAAAGTACGTATCACAATTATTTACACTTCTATTCATTATAACCAAAGTTCGATTTACACCCGGGAACACAACGGTGTTGTAATGCTCTAGGTTAAGTATATGCATGTCTATAACGTCCCCAAATGTAACAATTTCCTCTTTATATCACCACAGTAAACGTGACACAAAATATATTCCCAAATAGATAAATTAACAAATGTATAATATGCACTTTACATTTAATATAACCATAGTCTACATGTAATATATTAGTAAACATAAAGTAACACGTGGAAAGCACATTACACTGAAAACACACGACTGGGATTATTCCCGTTTCCTAAATTACACAAATAAAGGTTTTCACACACTATTGCTTCACTAACAAACTGCCGCAGCTACTAACAAGTTATAAATCATAAGCTTCGATAACACAACACAGCAGCTGGCATGTATACACCTCAGGGATCACCACCAACTACCGCCGCCGTTTTTCTCAATCTCGAACCCAGTGTCAGGTCCTTTGTTTCTAGAGGGTCCTGAAAGTACCTCTTCTTCCTTCCACTTCACTCCCTATAGTGTCGATCATAATACCTTTCTAATCGCTCGTACTAGCAGCTCGCACTGTATGTCACAACGTCATTACAGTCTCACTCGCATCAACAACACCAACTCACTCGCTCGCTCGCTTTACTAGTCGGCCACAATGCGAGTTCGGTGGGAAGAAACCAAACAGTTGCTAAACAAGGGGGAGGGACATCGGAAGGACAATCAGGTAAAGAATACATCCGCAGTTACGATTTGCATTTACAAACGAGGCTGTACTGTTTTCATTGTGCAACTGCACATTCCGCTTTTGCCTTTTCCCCACTCTATCCCCAGCCTTGATGACGTTTTGCATTGTGAACAAAAACAAGACGCCCTCCTCCAAGCGCACTTATATCGTGGCCGGATAATATAACTGTCGGAGTGTTCCAGAATGTTCGCGGGAGGCAGAGAGAAAAGAAGTGTCGCATCTCGAAGGCCTTCCTGGTGTTTATGTCAGGGCGAGTGACCCGCCTCCTCTCCCTCTACCACTAATCGGTAGTGAGCACTAAAGGACACTTTGCTACCCGTGGCTGGGCGGAGCCGGATGCGCCACATAGATCCCTCGGAATCCAGCACTGTTCGCCAGCTGGTCATAACCGGTTGCTTGCCAACTTCAGGTGTTTCCTGGTAAGGTGGTGGTTGTCTCCCAGCATGTTCGTTGGTGCCCGACATTCTACCGTTGCATTCGGCCCCGATTGCGTGATCCACGACTTACCGCGTAGATGTTGCATTGTTAACACGACCTCTCCACATAGCTTCGAAGATACAAACAATATACTCGACCACGTCGCTTCTTCAAGATCTTATTTACTCCCAGGTGCTCTCCGGTTTTACCGGCATGGATTTTCTTGAGAATTTCCTTCACCATACTCCTCAGAAGCACTAGCTGATGTTGTTGGCGCAGCCTTCTGTCATTCACATTCGTCATGGGGTGGTTCATCCCCTTCATCTTTGCTGAAGGAGAGTAGCCGCCAGTGCGTCGTCGATGTTACATGTTCCGCTAGGAGAACCTGCTGCTTCACCTCCCGGTCTGTTACCCCACTGATGAATGTGCGGGCTGCCTCTCCGGAAATAAGGTATACTGTTAAATCTGCCAGAGCCCGGTTCATTACCTCTATACCTCCATGGCGAATTCTGTCAAGGTCTCGCCCAATTGCTACACTCTTGCCTTCATTGGGCCCGGTAAGCGGTGACCAGGCGATGTTCTCCTTATCGCCCCTCCAACGGTTTAATTAATGCCTTAGGTCGAGCCCCCGGCGGGTATAACGCGTAGAATTTCGGCTGCTTGCACCTGCAGGGCAGCAAAGAGCTGCGTCATCCTCTCCACCGGGAGCCATTCATTGCGGGTAGCAATGGCCTCAAAATGCCCCTTAAATACTGTCAACGACGAAGTTCGGTCGTATTTCCGAGGATTCACAGTTTTAGCATTAGTCGGTCTCATGAGCGTAGAATTCGCAGCGAGTGTCCTCTGGAGTGGCTTAACAGTCCGCAAATCCTTAAAGCTGGACCTTAAGTGCATACCAGAAACGTCGGTGGTGGACATTCGGATAGTCGGCGGACTATCTCCGAATAACCAATAGGAGATCTTGAACTAACTCTCCGACCCCAAGGTGTAACGCGATCCGTGATGAAGGGATGCGTGGCATTTGGGCGATCTGTCGTTAACGGTGCCTCTGAGATGTCTGATGACCACTTAGAGTATTTAGACTTACCTAGGCATGCGGGGCACTGTCTGGGCGGGCCTGAGATATCCCTAGCTAAACGTGAGAATTATAGAAGTTTCTAGTTCCGCCAAACAGGAGAGTTCCTCAACAGGGGGTCCCGAGAGAACAAATAATTAAGTTGAGGTAACTGGGCCTCAAAAGGTGAGCCTGCTACCAAGACTATAACGATGGAGACAGGAACTGTGACTTCCGGATATGTGGAAAAGCAGGCCCTGTTTTCAAAACCGGAAGTCCTTACAAGGATACCGGGATTACTATAGCTAAAGGCGCGGTGGCTGGGGCTCTTAAGCGAACCTGCTCCGCAGAGTGAAAAAATGGAGGTGGGAACTGGGACTCCCGAACATGTGGAGATGCATACCCCGCCTCCTAAGAAGAATCGCAAAACTGGACAGCAAAACTATTTTGAAGGTACTGACCAGAGTGGTGGGTAGGTACTCTAAAATTGAAATCTAAGCCAATAAGTGCTGCAGAGAAGAAGAGGAGGAAAAAGGTAGGCTACTGGCCAGGACCGTGGGAGGAAGTAGGTGGCCCTAGTAAGAGGGATCCTGCATAAGCCATGACTGAGCGGGTGCCTGGTCCTTCTGGATCCTTTAAAAGAAATCGGATGCCTACACCGCCTACAGATAAAAGAGAGGTTAAAAGGTGAAGAGGCTCGACCTCTCAGTTATGCTAATCCAACCCAAACTAAGATTAAGGTGCCATCCTAGTTGATGGCTTCCCCACATGGTTCTGTCACAAGAACAGACAACTTTGTACGGATGGTGGTCGACCGGCTCATGGACGAGCTCTTCGAGAGGATGGACGTTCTGAGGTGTGATGACTGGTACCTGGGAAAGGGAGCTGTAATGTTAGTCTGCCACGACGAGTTTGCTGGAGTGACTGAAAAAAAGCATCCCATCTTTGCAGGCATGGGAGGGTCTAGACTCAAATCGTGGGACTGGATGCTTTCCCAACATATAAAAGATTCCTGGCCTTTTTTCCAGGGCCGGAGGTGGAGAATGAGATTCTCTTCCAAACGCTTGGGAGGCAGAATCTGGGAACAATTATCAAGCAGTGAAGGGCCTACGAGCGCAAGGTGGTACCGAAAGATTTACGCCTTGCGGTCAGCGTGAATAAAGACTCCGCTGATTTTATCCTCAGTAGGGTTTCTAAACTCTTTTGCGACTTGGTCGAGTCCATCTTTACGCTGATCGGGACCGCTGTTCAAGAGGGCAAGAGAAGGCGGGAACCCAATGATGAATATCCCGTTGGACACTTATTGGGAATTTCCGTGCTGGAAGGCGGATCAGTATCCCTCAGTTATCCCAGAGGAGAACCAGTTGTCTTTAGGAGAACTGGACTTTAATGGAAAAGGCTTAAGTGGGGCAGGTTTAGCTATGGTGATTTGATCGTTCAGGCTAACTTGCAACACAGCAGTACCGTCTCGCGAATTCTTTGTAGTAGCGTTGTTATGTCGCCATAATACAAGAATTCTGGCTTCAGCAGGGTCATATTATGGGGCTATGCATAAATAATTTTACCACTTCTAGTGCGTTGTCTGATGTAAAACTCAGAGCATGTCCTGACAAAATTCGGTAATTTCTGATTTATTCCGGGCTTTCTTTCGAAAGATCTGGCGGCGGTCTTAGTGAGGCATGAGGAGGGCGAAGTGCCAGGTTAGGTGGTAGTCTGCGGGCCTGTTTTCCATATAGTTCTAAGGGATCTCCTTTTCCTCAGGTGTTCAGAAATCTCTTGCATTATTGCAGGGATTGAAATCCCAACTTGTTAATTGGCTGTGACTGCAACGCCCATAATAACGTTTAGGGCAGTACGGACTTCAGTGGGAGGAGATATATTTTTGAGTACTTCAGTACAACAGATCTTGAAACAAGGGGACGTTCCAACTTTTTTGAATTACCAAAGGGAGGAAGCCCTAGACTTGTTACTAGAGACCTTGCGTATTCTAGAGGAAATCACTGATTGGGGGTGCTGTTTGGAACCTTCCCTATCCGACCATAAACATATTTGTTTTGATCCTTATAGGCAAGGCAAGGACAATCTGTACAGGAAACCTAGAAGAACTATTTCGGTTTCCTTTAGAGAGGGCCTGGACGGCGGTCTTAAGAACCGACCTCAGATCAGGCTAAAAAATTCAGATGACCCGAAGTGGTACGTGGGGTTTGTCACTTACACACTGGTTTTGCCTATGAAAAAATTGTCCCCTCATACATGAGGTTCGGGCTAAAGATAAACTGAGATGGAGGCCTCATAGTGCATATATGGCTAATACGTGTTAGGCAACCTGGGATTTTTAAAGGAATCCCAAAGAATGCATAAACGGGAAATCAAGATAGCCTCCAAGGAATCTTGAAGGCACTTCTGTGATAATATACAGAAACAGTCGAGTGCATCTAGCTTGCAAATATTCTGGTCTCTGGAGGCGGGGTCAGGTTGGCCGCGTTGGAGGACCCCTCTGTTGCTATGTCGCAGTCGGAGGAACGATCTTGAGTCTGTTGCGCTTGAGACCCACTTTCCGGGAACCTGCGTGAGAGATCAAGAACCCATCTTGTTTAGGGCATTCAGACCTTCGTGAGAAGCCTGTCTAGTGCCCACCGAAGTTGTTACTTTTAAAAAAGTGAAATGAGCCGTTTTTTCTTTTGATTCTATAAAAGCGCGGATGAGAATGAGGTGTTCCGGCGCGTGTGCAGGAGGGTTCGGAGATCGTTTCTTACCACCTGGTGAAGATATTAAGATCTGTCTTACTATGAGGCATGTTTTTCGCTTCCGAAGGCACGCCAGAGTGATGTTTAGACCTAAGCCGTGTAGATAATCCTGGTGTAGGCCTAGGGATTTTCGCCCTATCAGTTTGACACCCTTTTTGCTGAAGGCTGTGGAAAGACTGGTAGATAGATATTTGAGGGATGGTTGTCAGACCCACACGGGCTCATCAGTATGCATACTGACCAGGTAAATCCACGGAGATGGCGTTCCATCAACTCTTGGTGAGACTGGAAAGAGTGTTGGACTGTAGAGAACCGGCCACGATAGTTTTATTGGACACTGGAGGTGCCTTTAATCATATGACTTTAGGCACCACTCTGGAGAGTAGAGAATTCAGCCCGGTAGTTACGGGCTGGATTATAATCTCCTTGGAAGGTCGTCAGGCGTGGAAACTCTAAAGAGTGAGTCCTGAGGGCGACAGTCCTCCGCGGCTGCCCACGAGGTGGAGCTTTGTCACCCACCCTGTGGTGTCTGGTGGTGGATGATTTGCTGAACAGGCTCAACAGGGGAGGGACACATGCTCAAGGCTATCCCGACCACATATGCCTTGTTGCAAGTGGAAAATTATCGAGTATTGTTTCGGAGCATATACAGGGCTTCCTACATGATCTGGAGGGATGATGTAAAGAAACGGACTCTTTGGTTAATCCTCACAAGACTGAAATAATGTTCTTCACAAAGACAAAGAGGATGCCAGATTTGGTAGGGACCCATCTGTTTGGGAAGAAGTTGAAGTTTTGCGGAGCGGATAGTATCTAGTGGTTATTCTGGACGTTGTGCTATACTGCTAAAAGCATTTAGATTATAAAGTAAAAAAGGCCACAATGATTTATGGGCCTTTAGGAGATCTATAGGACTGAAGTGGGGCCTGAGGTAGTGAAATGGCTATAAGACCTTCGATATTTTATGCGGCGCTGGTTGTGTGACCTGCCTCCCTTGTGAAGGCAGTTGCTACCAGGCTGGAATCGCGTAAAGATTGGTATGTATGATGATAACAGGGACGGTGCGGCCTACCACGCAGTCTGGCTTAGATCTTGGTTGACCTTTCCCCTTTGCACTTTTTGTGAAGGAGGTTGTCAGGATGAGTGCGTACCGCATCTGAATTGTGGGGGTGGTGCTTTAAGATATCATATAAAGGGTACTCATTGATCCTTTCTGGACTTCAGCAGATGTATCCTACTGCCGTGATGATAAGGGATTTGATGGTTTAATCTAAGTCCATCTTATACAGCGGTAACACCTTCCAGGAAGGGGAGGGACGCAGAGATGGGGTCTCTCCCGAAGGCAGGGTGCAGGACATGGTTTACGGACGATTCCCGCTTCGGGGGCAACACGGGGGCTGGGGCTTGGGGCCGCAGAGCCAGGCTTGTCATTCCCCTTGGCAGTTTTGCCATGGTTTTTCAGGCTGAGTTATATGCAACCTTAGCCTATGCTATGCTATTTATATTATGCCATGCAGACGAGCAGTGGTGTACATCGACTCGGCTAGCATGACACCTTTGAAAGCCCTTGGGGCGTTAAAACTACACCCAGATTGGTGTGGCAATGCCAAATGATGTTGGGCACGCTGGTATTAGAGGAAATGAGGTGGCAGACACTCTTGCAAAGAGGGGTTCGGGACTTGACTTTATTGGGCCTCAGCCCTTCTGCGGTGTATCAACTAGAACTCGTCAATTACGAGATAACCCAGTTTACGGCGTGGACTCATCTTGAAATCTGGAGTAAGCAAACCACTACCAGGCACGCCCATGCTTTTGTATCGGGGCCTGACCGGAAAGTGTGGGAGTTTCTTCTGAATTTGACTAGATCTGAGCTCAGAGGAGTTGTGGGCTATTTTACGGGACACAGCACTTTGCACAGGCAATTCATAATGGGGCTTACACAAGACTCTTTATGTCGGAAATGTATGAGGGATTTTAAGACCTCATAGTAAATACAATGTGAATATGAAGGTTTCGCTATACATGGATATGTATCCCTAGGGTCCTTCTTTATCGAACCTGAGGAGATAAGAAGGGCAGATATCAAGGACGTGGTCCTTTTTTTACCATTGGACTTGAGTAATGCCTAGGAAAAGAGGTACAAAGGGATCTAAGAGCCTATATGCAGACCTCTTTTTAAGAGGTCCTTCAGGGTTCATCACCACCAACTTCATGAGCGTAGCACCCTCTCTAATTTTGGCACGGATTTTGGTCCCTAGGTCACGGCGCATCTCCTCCACTGCGGCGTCCGCCATTCTCTTGCTTTCCTTCACCAGCTGTTTTAACAGTTTCTCTTGCTATTTTATACTCTCTTCCATTACATTGCTTTTTCTTTCCATATCAGATTTAATTTCCTCCAACTCCTTTATGATGTCTTTCAAGTATTCCGGTGTAGCATTCGTCTTGAATTTTGCACTGTTAATGTCAAAATCGAGTTCGGATTTCATTTTATCCATTTCGTTCTTCATTTCCGCCAGCATCTTCTCCATTACAGATTCCATTGTCATCTTCAGTTTCTCCATTCCAAATTCTATTCTCGTCTCCATCTTCTCCATTCCGGCTGATAATCTTTTAAGCATTTCCCCCATTATGGCGTTTAAATCACACCACTGACAGCAGTGTACCTTTATTCGGATTTCAATGACACTTCATTTTTCTAGTGTGATGTACTTCAATTTCACTGTCATTTCACTTTACTAGTGTAACTTAGTTCATGTTCACTGCCACTTCACTTTTCTTTGCACGTAGCAGTGAAATGAATCACTCGCAAAGGGCCTCTTCTTCCTTCCACTTCATTTACTGGAATTTTGAACGAAAGACCTCTACAACCGCTCTTAGTAGCAGCTCTCACTATACGTTGCAACTGTCGTTACAACCTCACTCGGAGAACAGTATTTTATGTCACATTGACAGCACGAACTCGCTAATTTACTTGCTCACTTATACATATGCAGGGTGGACCATTTAAGTGAGACTGTACAATATCTCCAAAATTAAGGTTGTAGAAATAAATGTCTCGGATAAAAGTTGCTTGATATTATGGGGAAAAGTAAATTACATTAGTTGTGTTTTATTTGGAGGATGTTGTGATGTCATTTTAGTGTCAATTTAATTTGATCCTAATTGTAAATTCCGATTTAAAAAATTAAATTGAACCTAAAATTACTATCATAACTTCCTGCAAACAAAACACGACAAATGACATTTACTTTCCCCCCTAATATCTGGCAACTTTTACTAAAGACATTTCTTTCTACAAGGCTTAGTTTTGGAGATATTGTACAGTCTCAACTTAAATGGTCCATCCTGTATAGCTGTCAGAGTCCCAGAATGTTCGCGGGAGTCGGGGAGCAAAGCGTCAAGAATTATCTGGTCTCATCTCGAAGACCCTTCTGGTGTTTACGTTAGGGAGGGGCGCCCCGCCCGCTCTCCCTCTCCAACCAATCGGTGGCGAGTAGAAGGACACGTTGGCACCCACGGTTGGGCGGAGCCGGATCCGTCACAATATGATAAGTCTGTTTCTGTTGTAAATGAATTCAATAAGAATCGAAGAGTACGGGCACTTTATAGATACTGCACTACGGTTAATCCCGAGAAGCTTAAAACTATAACTATGAATACTCCCAAAGCATTTAATGCTGCAAGAAATCTATTTGACATCTTCTTATTCCTCTTCTTCTTCACTTCAGGGATTAGGCATTTCTGCTTTTGACATAAATTACGTATTACAGTGAGATCTACAGTTCTTGTGCGGTAAGTTTTTGCATCTCTCATGATTTCCTAGTTATACAATATTATACAAAATTCATACAGAATGACGGGGACTTCACCGGCTGCTCACAGGAATTTCGAGATGTACATTTTATTAATATGATTATATCAGCCATATGATAAATTAATCATACAAGTTAGGTCGTGAGTTCAAACCCGGAGGAGGGCGGCGGATTCTTTTCGGGTGTAAAAATCCTTAGCATGGCTTCCTTCGAAAGCAAAGTAAAGCCGATGGTCCCGTGTCATAGATTTATGGCACTAAAAGAACTTCCTGATAAAGAGGCCTCAGCAAAATTTCCGTTCTTTCACGCCCAATATAGAATGGGACGCTAAGAACCACAGTAGTTAAAGAGTGTCCATAAATAGAACTCAATTGAATTTTTAATCATAATCGTTAGAGTCATTTTGAGAAAATAGAAAATAATAAAAATGTTTTCCATGTTTTCTGTACTGTACAACATGTAAAAATAGTATTGAAATATTCGGCCGTGATAACGAGCTCTTGCAATGGACAGAATCATAGACAAGACATACGAGATACTTGACAAATTCTGAATATATGCAACACGAAGTATTTCGGAAATGGATAAAGCTACGAAAATATTTACTTTAAAAATATTGTGTATTCCTGTAGTATTTGTTTAACAAGACGTACATACTTGGCAAAGTGTGAATATATGCAACAAGAAATATTTCGAAAATGGATAAAGCTACGAAAACATTCACTTTAAAAATATTGTGTATTCCTGTAGTATTTATCTCATATTATGTCTTATACAAAATTATACAACATTCATTTAGTATGAAGAGGACTTCAGAGGATGTTCATAGAACGTTCAAGATATACATTTAAATTATCGCATTAATATATCAAATATGTTACATTTTACTCGAAATAATTACAGAAACTTTTTGAGGGAAAAATAACGAATATTTTTCCATGTAAAGGGCAGTTTAGGCTAGTGGACTTTTCTTGAAAATGCTCAACTGTTATGTCTGAAGCATGAAATATATTTATGCGACCTTTCGGTGCTGCTCACAGACAGATAGACAAAGAGGTAAACAGGCACAGTTTCGAAGAATGTGAATCACTATCTTACTTTTATGAGACATTGCACATGACTGGATTTTGCTATATGTGATAATTCAAAGCTATACTTATGCGCATAGCCAGACGTTACATTTTGCCTGACGTGATTTAAAGCTATTACCAATTCGTCTAGAATATCGAAGCATCAGGAATAATTCGAACTCTCGTATAGCAGATTTGTGAGAAGAGGCTTACATTTTCAGTTCAGCTGACTGGAAATGCAACATTCAGCAAGACTCGGACATCCGCATGGAAATGAAGTGTGGTTCCGTTGTGATATATGATCAAGGATGCTTCTTGCAGTGATTCAACAGAATTGGTAGTCCCGGCAAAAAAACATTCCTATGTTAAAATGCTGTAAGTTTCCTCTTTTTCCCATTTAATATTTGCGTACTCATTCTTTTGATGTAATTTATGTTTCCTAAACATTACCGGTATTAAATGCTTACATTACGTCTGATAGTGCTAAATTCTGATTATATTATGGATTTTCTGACACTGAATGGAGCTATTATGTTTTGCAGCATTAATTTGCAACTTCAAGTAGATGATAAGGTTGGTACTTTCGTATCTCTCTGACTCCGACTTGTGGACGCTTGTAACACCTCTCTGTTTGGAAATACCAACAATCACATACGTATGAATCAAGAAATATGAAAAATAGTCCAACTATAGACGATGCCCATTTTCAACTGCTAACTCAGTAATTGCTAAACACCTATCGTGATAACAGACAATTTTTCCGTTTAAAATATAAGCTGTAGTAAAGTATGGAAGAAACATTTGTACTCCCTGATTCTTCTGCAGAATCTTGATGTTGAAGACCTCAAATCTATATATCTGAATTAATTTACAATCGGTAAATTTTACAACAGGCCAAGAGACTAAGTACTGAAGCATGACGCAGTGCATAACGATCTAAATAAGATTACAATTAATTGCTAGGCGTCTGTCAACTAACAATTGTTTTAATCTTGTCTTAATGGTAGATTATGATACAAGAGGTAAAATCACTTTTAGCACGTGTGACATATACTGTTTTTAGGAAGCGCTCGAATTTGTAAAATATCAATAATATGATATTGATTCCTGAAACTAGGAAAACTCACGTTTAGAACGCGTTCTTGAAACAGAAATGAGGTTAAAAAGCGAGATGTCAGATGTTTTGATATTTTGTTGATTCGCTAGCAATCATTTTCACTAGTGCGATAATCTAAAACTTTTTGCTCGTGTGCTCTTTGTTAGAAGTTCTACTTTTAGGCCATGCTGTCCAAAAAAGCGTTTAAAGTTTTATGACTACCTGCACACTTTATTCAAATTATGTAAACAACCGCTTAAACTACATAGTGGATTAAATACTGATGAGCACCTTACCTTACGGTATACCTACAAAATTATATCTCTTTTTATACTTAAGTATTAATTCAGATGTGTAACTATTTATTACAAGTCATTTTAGGGGGTTCTATAAAACTAACTTGCAATGAACATCATAATCAGTATAGATGAAATACTTTAAATTGTTTTTGGCCTTCAAAATATTTGTAATATTGGAGCCATTATCCCAAATAATTATATTAAGTCCACAGAACTCGCACTTCCGCTCATTTTGTTGTTTTAACTGCGGAAATTCTTTTTTCTCTCTAATTCACTCTCACTCCCCTCTCTTTATCTCCCTCCCTCTCCCGCTCTTTCCCTCCCCAATTCCCCTCTCCCCTCCTCTCTTCATTATTCTCCCACTCTCATTCTAACTCTGAAATTTATTGTAGTAATTTCTGTGGTATCTTTCTTTATATTTAACAGTCTGCATAGATAATAGTGATTTAAAACATAAACTGCTTTAGAATGTTGGATATCTTAAAGTCCTTCGTTGGACCCTCAGCTGTGCTCATCTAGTAACTTTTTCTATACTAACCGAAAACTTTAAACCATTTCTGAAAAATCAGTTCATTTTCTTTATGTTAACCTTTGAGCATAACTATTTTGATCATTAGCGTTTGCCTTAGAAGCCATGTCCCTTGTTCCTTATGAAATTGCTAAATCACATTTTATATACAATACAGACTTTCGAGGATCACTCTGAAGGTTTTTAGAATGGGAAAAAATGAATAGTGTTATGCCAAAGCAGCTTTTCCTAACTTCAATTGAAGTTCAGATAACAACATGTGCAAGTTTGGGCGCGCTCCAGCAATGTGCATCGTCAGCACCGCGTGTGCATACAGAGTGGACCATTTAAGTTGAGACTGTACAATATCTCCAAAACTAAGGTTGTAGAAAGGAATGTCTTTAATAAATGTTGCTTGATATTATGGGGGAAAGTAAATACCAATTTAAATTGACCCTAAAATGACCATCATTACTTCCTCCAAACAAAACACGACTAATGGCATTTACTTTCCCCCCATAATATCAAGAAACTTTTATAAAAGACATTTCTTTCTGCAACGCTTAGTTTTGGAGATATTGTACAGTCTCAACTTAAATGGTCCACCATGTATATAGCAGGTGTTGATACGCCATAAGCTAGGATGGATCTCAAGCGAGAGCATTTTCATGCTATAATTTCCCATGTCTTTAAAGTCGATTTAGGGGAGAGAGAGTATGCCTTGAAAGACTGCATCGTGCATTTGGGGATCTTTGCCCTTCACAATCCACCATTTATCGATAGTAACAGAGTTTAGAAGAACAAGGGATTCCCTCAAAGATGAAGACCGAGCAGAATGGCCAACTACAGCAACAATGGATGAAAATGTGATGAATGCAGAGCACAAGTTGCGGGAAAATCATCGTTGCACATACGGTTAGGTTCAAGAAACCTTAAATATTGGATCGGCAGCAGTGAAAACAATCCTGAAAGGTAAACTGGACGTCAGGAAGCTCTGCAGTCGCTGGATTCCCCACCAACTCACAAATGAGCAGAAACAAGCGCGTATGCAATGGTGCCACGAAGTGATTCAACAAATCGATGGAAAATATCCAAAAACATATTTAACATTGTAACAGATGACAAAAGCTGGATTTGCCAGTATGATCCAGAAACTAAACGACAGTCATCGGCCTGGGTCTTCCCAGTAGAAGATCCCCCAACAAAAATGAAGCGAGTGTTGGCAAGAAGATGACCTGTTTCTTCTTCTCAGCAAGTGGCCACATTGTGACGATTCCACTTGAGGGACAAAAGACTGTTGCTGCCAGATGGATCACCACAAAATATCTGCCACAAGTGTTCAATGTACTGAGAAAAAAGCGTTCTGAGACTGGTCTGCGTGGAATTTTGTTGCACCATAACAATGCCTCTGCCCACACTGCATAAGAAACAACCCAATTTCTGCAGGAGTCAGGGTTCAGATATTTGTTCCATCCTTCCTACAGTCCAGATCTGGCACCATACTACTTTTTTTCTTTTCCCCAAAATGAAAGAAAAAATTCGAGGTCAACTAGATATTTGTTCCATCCTCCCTACAGTCCAGATCTGGCACCGTGCTACTTTTTTATTTTACCCAAAATGAAAGAAAAAATTCGAGGTCAACTATTTGAGTCACCTGAAGCCGCAGTAGCTACTTACGAAGAATGTATATTTGCACTCTCTCCAAAGAAGAATGGCGCTCAGCATTTGAAAAATGGTTTGAAATGATGAGACGGTGTATAGAATGCAATGGAGAATATTTTGAAAAAATGCAACGATCATATCTAAATTTTTAATATTTTATTGCGTCCATTCTCAAAAATTTTGGAGTGACCCTATGTAATACAAATGATGAATTCTTTTTCATCGAACGCTATAACCTTTAGGTGGCAAATAGAAGCAAGAAATAAATACCATATTTATTCCCAACGTGTTTACTTTTTTGGCTCATAAAACTGATGCTCACATTCGTCTCGGTATGAAAAGAACTTAATGTCTTTCTGGTATCAGATGACGTACCTTTGTTTCCGGACTAAGCAGATATTTTAACTTAAGGCAAAATGCAGGTGATATTTAGACAAGCTGAAAATACCCAACGATTTTAATTTGTTTGTACAAATATCAACACTGTATCTGCCCATATCTGATATGGAAATATTTTTAGGAATTCTCAATATGACCTATGTCTCTGCTCACCATACACTTAGAATTATTTCTTTCTCATTAAACGTATTGTATTTGTGTACCTATATAATCTCAGAGCATGTAAAAAGTAAATGGAAAGGGGGGAAATAGTGGAGAGAGAGAGAGAGAGAGAGAGAGAGAGAAGGCAAATTAATCGTATGTACAGACGCTTTTACGCGGTTACATCGTATCTTAAGGAGCTGAAGAAAAATGTCTATGTTTTTAATATGACAAAATTTGTGAGACGAAATTCGACACTTATGAGTTTTAAGTATTTGATAAAATTGTACAGTTGTATTTGCTTTAAACTGCCATTGTGGCCATTAAATTAACTTAGAGACAAGAGACGGCTTACCAACATCTCATGCTGAATGTTCGGAGTCGCTGATAAGCCGTAGCCATTTGATCAAGTCTAGGGCAATCGAATATGCAGGTAAATTGTATAAGAAGCATCTTTTAATTTGTTAACAGTGCGGCAACTTAATGCAATTTTAGCATTTGCTGGCCAGCAGGAAATATCAGCAGAGGCTGACGGTGAGAAGAGATCGATTGGAACACCTGCTGACAAGTTCAACAAGTCGGGAAAGGCGGGTCGCTTTGTCTGCATAGACAATAGAGCCAGTGCCGCATCGGCAGTAATTGGAACAGGAGAACTGCGTCGTTAACGCCGAGTGGCAGCAAGCATGGCGCCTTCATTATCTTACGTGTTCTGCATGTCGATCATCCATTCAAGCTTTGCTAATGGCATAACAAACATTTGCCTATGCGAATACAAAGGAGGTCACCACTAAGAATTGGGAGAAATGCACTTAAGCGAGATACGTGAAAGCTCCCATGCACGCCTGGATGGTTAGTTACTCTGTCGATAAAGGATTCATAACACTTGATCAGTCATCTAGGAGTAGTCATAAGATCATTCATTTTCTACTGCTGCATGTTTGACTTCATTTATAACAGCTAAAACATGATTTCATACTCCTTTCCCAAAGGGATCCAAATGTGAATAAGTAGTTGCCTCAAAAATACAATAGTATAAATATTTGTTTATGTATGACATAATTTGAATGTCTCTGCAAACGTCTGAGCTAAATTGAAAGGTTTCAAATATCTTCTACCTCATTTCTCTACGTAACAGGCTACAACCTGTGAGATAATACTTGACGAGACGCGACGTGGTTCAGAGTAGTTTCCCGCATCATAATTATGGCCCCAATAAAATAAGTAAAGAATTTGTATATATTTATCAAAGTTTCGATGAACTGTGAAATTTAAGAGGAGATCTAAAAATGCTGTGTCACAAATTCCTGAAGAAAATAACAGAAATTTTTTTTTTAAGAGAAAGACGAATAAAGCACGGCGCGAAGCAAAATTAACTCTCCCGAGGTCAAAAAGGTGAATACAGCAAGAACTGAAAACTTAAATTTTTTAAAAATTTAGTTTTATTTATGGACGCTCTTTAACTACTGTGGTACTTAGCTTCTCATTCTATATTGGGCGTGAAAGACCGGTAATTTTGCTCAGAGGCCTCTTTATCAGGCTTGAGGTTCTTTTACGTGCCGTAAATCTACGACACGGGACCACCGGCTTTACTTCTCTTCCGAAGGAAGCCATGGTAAGGATTTTTACAACCCGAAAAAATCCATCGCCCTCAGCCGGGTTTGAACCCGCGACCTCGGGAACTAGAGGTAACCACTACACCACGGAGGACGACGAATTGAAAACGTGTATGTGCGTTTATGTGGTACAGAAATTAGACCCAAATTTATTTTTCAAATCTTCCTCCTATTTTTAAAGATATTGCAAAGTTATGATGTGAGCTCATGTTTGCATCCGAGTATACGCAATTTGAGTTTGAACAAGATTTGAATAGATTTCATTTACGAAAGAACCTACATCAAAATATCCAGGTGTTTGGAACTTAGAAAGAAACACTTTTGTTTTGAACATCTGTACCAGTTTTAAGAACCGTATAATTGTTCTGCATATTTGTAATGCATATTCAAGCTTCGATTTTATATAATTATATTTTCTTTAAAGAAACAGGATGTCATGCGTGTTGTGTATATCCTTATGTATGTTTCCTAAAACAGGTACTAGACTTTTCTGTAGTTGTTAATATTTCTTACACATAATAAAATACATTTACAATTCGACTCTTCACCTACAAAATGAAATATGCTCGTGGTTACAATGTAATAAACGGTATGAGATTACACCTGCTTTGTTACTACAGTTTTCCAATAGTCCGCACATCATTTTTGTTTCTCCCTCTTGGGCATAATATAAAAAAGTCTAATTTTTTTAATTACAGTTTTATTACAAGATATTTATTAACTTTAGTAAACGGTAACTTAATGTTAGCATAATAGGGGTTATCATACCTTCAGTTTTATTAACTTCAGTAACTTTTAAAACCATTTTCTTCTTGATAAGAACTACAACTTCATTCGCCGAATGTCTTGGCCTTATCTACAATTTTATTTCATTATCTTATTTGCATGTTTTCAATATCTTTGCTTACATATTTTCCGCATCTAATCATGGTATGTCTTTTGATCTAGTTTCGAGGGGCTTCCACCTATATATTCTTTTAACTGTTCTTTCATCTGACATTCTGTATGTGTGTCCAAACCATCGTATTCATGCTTTTATAACATTTAGGACTATTCGTGTCTGTGTTGTATAACTGTTCATTTCTCTTAATCCTCCATTGTTCATGTTTTTCTTTAATTGGTGCATATATTCTGCGCTGAATCTTTCTTTCAAATATTAAAAACTTCTGCAGTTGTGGTTCTTTAAGCACTCAGGTCTCACAACCATATTATGTTACTGTTGGTTTTATAGTTGTATTATAAATTCTTAGTTTTGCACTTTTTGATATCAATTTTGTCTTAAATATAATACTGTATGCAAAATATCTTTGTTATTTCTTGTTATATTATTATTATTATTATTATTATTATTATTATTATTATTATTATTATTATTATTATTATTATTATTAATAATTTACCATAGGCCCAAGGTATTTAAAATATTATCAGCTTTGGTGACATTCTTTATAGTTAAATCTTCCACTTTTTTAACCTTAGTACCCTTAACACCATTATATGTTGAAAATAAGATATACATACATATGCAGTCACAGTTCATTTTCATTGGTTTGTTGTTTAGGAAGTTAGGACTTTTTTATGCTTGTACTTACGTAAACGAACTGGGCTGACCATAAACGGAGTCGCTGGTTACCGACAGGCATTTGTTTTCCTGTGTTCCACTTTTTGTCCATATCCACTTGACGTAGTTATATTACGTCAGCCATGTTCTGACTCATTGGCGCGGTGATTAAACACTTCTTCTCCTCACAGAGATTAGGTCTTTATTACGCGTAACACGTTATAATAACCCTGGGAGTATTACCACTGTACGGCTGGACATGAGGTGGAGCTGGTATTTCTCCAGTTGAATATATAGATGTCTGCGTTTGTGGAGTACTTTTACTTACATTCCCACGAAGTGACGAAAACGGTGCAAAATGGGCGGACAGAATTAGTAATGAAACTATTTTAGAAACAGTGGGCGAAGAACGAACGTTCTGAAAAACTAATCTGGAAGAGAAACACAAAGGGGTTGGGGCACTGAATAGTAACAATTTATATGCTAAGTGATGCACTGAAAGGAATGGTGAATGGGGGAGGGGGGATCTTATGTGTTACATTTACGTGTAACCACTCTTCTAAAAACTATTCCTACAAAAGCTTATCCTTCTATCTGCTTCATGTCAATCGAGATAAACATTTGCAGAAACGGTTTTATTACACATTTCACTGTAGGTACAAGGAAGATGCAGTAAGTAAAAACAATAGTAAAATATTGTAAAAGCGGGTCGCTATTAGATGGCTTTGAAATTCCATAGTTGTTGCCTGACTACGAGAAAAAAAACGAATAGCGACTTATTACTTGGCAAACGTATGTGCTTGACAATTCAAACCTATAATAAAGAATATCTCGGAAACGGTTAATGTCACAGAAATAATTATTTGACATAAGTTGCGTGTTTTAACGAGTTATACATTTTTGTGCAGTAACATTTCATCTATCTCTTACAATTTACACAGTATACGACATTCATTGAGAATAAAGAGGACTACAAGGCTATTTACAGAAAATTTAAGATAAAAATTTCGTTTGTGATGCAAATATCTTAAACATATTATATTTTAATCAAAATCGTTGGAGCCATTTTTAGAAAATAAAAACTAATGAAAAATTTTCCATATAAAGTCTAGTTTATGCCTGGGGGGGGGAAGGTTTCTTGAAAGTCTTCATATCACATCTCTAGAAGATACCTAACTCAAATGCCAAGTTTGGTATTTATTCCATATTTCCTTTTGACTTATGCTGTACACAGACACATACACGCACTGACACACAGACACACACTCGTATACCTTTTTCTAGAAGTGGTTTTCTTTGGATTCAGGGGCCTTTAAGCATGCATTTCTGGTGAAATCTTATATTGAACTTTTAGGTGGGATACGATACTTCCTCTACTTAGGTAAGCAGTACAGAAAGTAAAACAGTTCATATATCAGATGATACACAAATATTAAGATGAATGCCTCATATGCAGAGATAAAGAGGAACATGAGAAGGAAGGACGAATGGAGAAGGCTGGTGAATCAGTGAAGGACCCCCCCTTTATATAAAACTATAATTAATTAACTTATATGTACACATACCTGTTTATTTTGATTTATGAATGCGTCTTTTCTAGTAAAAGGTGTGTCCTAAATTGTCCCTGTGTTTTTACCCATAAGCAAGTGAGACAAGTGGCCTGTTTTTCTGAGATACAGCCCATAAAGCCAAAAACGATGAAATGTCAACATTTCTTTGTTTGCCTCCTCTAAGCCTATCCTACAAAGCAAATTTAACTCTATGGACGACCCTCCTCGTGAAAACAACCATTTGAAACCATGTTGTTCATTCAGTCAACTATCTGATGTTAAAAGTGTGGCACAGTGCAATGTGCAATGAAAGCTGAAAATAATGATATGGAGAATAAAACAAGATCATGCATGGTGAAATGATAGCGGTTTACATACTAAATAAACTTTGAACAAGCTATGGCCATGTGTGTTACATAGCAGCCACAGTCTGTTCGCTTCGCAGCTGGTTCAAGTCCAGCGCTATGCTTTTGGAGTGTGTTCAGAGCCTCTTTGTCTGCATTTGAATAAGCTTGTTTCAATAGTGAAATTCTCGCATCGAATTTAATACATTTTAAGGGCTTACAAAAGTAGACAATAAAAGGCTTCTTCAGTAACACAGTAATATTGAAAAACAGAACACTACGGTAGAGGTAAGACATCGAATTCAATAAAACAAGAGAAGAAGACAGTTCACATTTAAAACTATAACCGTTTTTATTATTTTTAATAGTAGTCCCTGCACCTCCGCTAGAGTAATTGCGTTAACTGCGGAAATTATTTTCCTTCTACTTCTTCTTCTGTCTGACTCTCTCCCTCTCACACTCTCATCCTCCTCTTTCTTCCACATACGTCATGTGGTGTTTTACAATTGGTACTACCACTCCATGTCTATCGTTAAAAAAAATAAAATATAAGCAATTAATATTTCCGTTTGCCTCTTATGTGTTCAGAACTATATATTTTCTCCCGATAATCAGAAAACGAAAATACATATTCAGAATTCAAATGCGTCAAGCTAAAGGCTTATCTACACGAATAATGTAATGAAAAATCGCTGTAATTTCTTAAATATTCACTGAACAGAAATGTTGTACCTAATAAAACTTATCGAAAACATTATGCTTATAAATGAACCTTTGTTATTTAACATTTTACGTTAAGCTGAAAAATAAACAAAATACTTAGGTTATGTTGAGTTTCACATACGTACTACATATATACTTACATACATACATACATACATACATACATACATACATACATACATACATACATACATACATACATACATACATACATCATACATACATTTATTAAAAATACATATATTTATAAAAATACATATATATCTACCTACCTATCTCTCGTACAAAATTATAAATTTGACTTTGGTTTCAGGGTAGCCCTTAAACCAAATCAAATTTATCCAAAATTGAAAATTATCAGAAAAACATCGGTGGCAGTAAGTTTTAACACACGAGTAGGGCTAGTGTAAGCATAGATATTACACTATATTTTAATATGAGGTAATATATTTTAATATTAAAAGCACAGTTACAAAAATAAACTTCTCCAGCTTACGTAAAACGTTCTTCATCAGATAGTTGTATATGGGAATGCTCCCATTGAGCTACGCAGCAAGTTTTCAGAGAGCTTGCCAGTGTACTAATCAAATATCTGCGTAGTCAAACATTCTCTGTCCTACGAAGGCTTCATTCATGTCAAGAGGTTTACGAATGCATACTATCTTGCATAATTTCAATATTGTTCATGAAATGTCCAGCCAGACACATGCTGTTGCAGTATTTTCCTGGCAGAGGAAGCGATGTTTACGTGTTGACTATAAACTGTGTGATCTATATTAGATGGTCAATATTTAGAAATCCTTTGAACAATTCTTCCAGCTGCAGTTTTAATTTTATTAACCAATAAAAATTAAAACTTGAAACTCAACCAATATAATTACACCAGTCTGCATGATATCGGATAACTGAAAACTAAAAGTGATTCTGACTCACTTTTTTCTGCTGATTTCAGAACTGGTTTTAGTTTTTTCTATCACGTACAGTTTTTTTTTCACAATTTCACTTCAAAAATATAGAGATACAGAGATATTGCTTCCACCACTACACATAAAATTGGGCTTGATGAAGCAATTTGTAAGGACTCTACCACAGGATGGACCCTGCTTCAAGTACCTTTCCAAGAAATTTCCCTTCATTGCACAAGACAAATTAAAGGCTGGAATTTTTGTTGATCCTCAAATAAAGAAATTGATGAAGGATGAAGATTTTGAGAAGACAATGAATGAGAGAGAAATAGAAGCATGGACCGCCTTCCGACCAGTTACTGAAAACTTCTTAGGCAATAACAAAGATCCCAATTACAAGGCCATTGTCGAAACAATGTTGGAAAATTTCAAGAAGATGGGTTGTAACACGAGTGTAAAGGTGCATTTTCTGCATTCACATATCGACTACTTTCCAGAAAATCTGGGACACTATAGTGAAGAGCTAGGTGAACGTTTTCACCAAGATATTAAGGAAATAGAGAGGAGGTACTAGGGGAGATGGAATGAAACTATGATGGCCGACTACTGTTGGATGTTGAGGAGGGATAGTCATCTTCAAGGATCTGCAAGGAAGTCAAAGAAGAGAAAGTTTGAAAAAAATTAAATGTAACACTTTGGCTTCTTGTTTTGTTAAAATGTAGACATGAAATAAATTAGGGGAGTTCTTGAATAGTATTCTTAAAATGTTTCTTGAATAAAAACTTACCTTGTGTGAAATAATATTTGAATACTTTTCTACGTTCATTAGTAAAATTGTCAAAACATTACTTATTTTGTGTAAAAACCTGAAGTGATAGAAAAAAACGGAAGTTATTTCTGGAATCAGCATAAAACGTGATTAAGAACACCTGCTTTTAAGAAAGAATCTGACAAAATGTTTGAAAATGCAGACTAGTGTTATCATTGCACTTCTAATAAAAATTGCATGTGCACCTCGTGAGTTTGAAGTCCACTGACAAACTTCAGGAGGTGATTCCTGACTGGAAATGGAGCACAAAAGTTCATATCACCTTGTGTCCGGAAATGTATAGTTTTCACGTTACGGTAGATGGCACTGAAGAACGACATCAAACAAAGAGTCCTGGTGCATAGTGCATGGCTTGAATACCATCCATTCACAACAGGTGTTCAAAGTGGCCTCCATGGGATGCAATGCACTTGTTCACACGTCGCATCATGAATTGCCTCACTCGCTCGAATGTTCTGGGTTGTGTCCGAATATCTTCAAGGCACGTAGACACGCTGTTGAAGGGTCCGACATCACCGTACACAATGCTTCTCAGTAGCTCCCACAGGAAAAAATCCAGAGGGTTTAAGTCCGGTGATCGAGCAGACCATGCAACAGGGCCTCCATGTTCTATCCAACGTCTGCGGAAGATGTTGAGGTCTCGGCGAACATTAATGCGGACGTGGGCTGGTGCTCCATCGTGTTGTAGACACATTGCCTGTCGTATTGCAAAAGGCACATTCTCCAGCAATGGAGGAGAGTGTTTGCAGGAAGTCCAGATACGTTTCTCCGTTCAGGGTTGTGGAAGAAGAACTGGCCCAAGTAGGCGGTCGCCAATAATCTCTGTCCAAACATTGATGCTGAACCGCTGCTGATGAGACGCTTCACCCATCCCCTGAGGATTTTCATAGAGCACAGCTGACGATTATGCAAGTTAATGATGCCATATCTACCAAAAGTCACTTCATCGGTGAAGAGGACTGAAGACAGAAATCGCATAATGATGATGACCTGTTCCACAAACTAACAACAGAATCTTTCCCGTGGAGGAAAATCCGCCGGTGATAATACCTGCACACTTTGGAGGTATAGCGATAATAGCGGTTGTCATGTAGGATACAGATAGTCGTCCTTTGGTTTACACCAAGGGTGGCGAAAACGACTTCCTTCCGCGAGTCACCAAATATGCAACACGCACGGCGTCACTCAGCAGCGTGTGAAAATCAAACGGACGGTTGCAGAGAGGGAACGTGCGCCTGCGAGTCAAAATAACTCGCGAGTCACGTTTTCGCCACCTCTGGTTTACACCATGTTGGCGGGCCAAATGCTTGGAGCTTGTACCAGGGTTATTCTAAATATCATGGAGAACATGTTCCTCCACATCTGGCGTACGCACAGTCCGCGGCCGCCCTGAACGTTCATGTGTCTCAAAGGACCCATGCTCACACAAACGCCGAAAATTAGCTAAAAACGTTGTGTGAGGTGGGTGATGCTATCTGTCAGGGAACGTGGCTCGGTACATTCGTGCTGCCTCTCGACCGTTTCAACCTGCTTGGCCATACAGGAACACCATCTCGGCTTGTTCCTGGAATGAATACCGGACCATTGTGCTTCTACGTTGCTTAAATCACACTATCTGCAACATACAAAACGCACACTCAAAGTTAAGGGACAATGTCGTCAGTGCCATCTACTATGGAAACTATGCATTTCTGGACACAAGGTGACAGAAACTGTTGTGCTTCATTTCCAGTCAGGACTCACCGCCAAAGTTTGCCGGTGGACATAAAACTCACTCTGTATAAATGTCCAAAATAAAATGCGGTTGACTCATCTTGTATAGATATGCTGATTTTGTACTGACAAATGTCACCATGTTTAGCGAAAAGCGTAAAACAGCATGTTACTATAATATATACAATGTAAGAAATAAACAGGACACTTGGATATTGCGGCAAATGTTAGTAATAGAAGAAAATGATTCACACTAACGTGAGAGAGGATATACTGCAGTGTTAATAGTACAATGTGATGTGTTGAACTGCTGCAGATTTTCCAGCTCAATCTCAAGCCCGTAGTTTCTTAAAAGTTGAAAAATATAAAATTATAGAAAAACAGATAAAAAAGGATTTCTCAAATTTAAATCATCCTGAAATGATTCATGATTCTCAATTTTTACCGGCGTTTTGGTAGATTTAAATTTTCAGTCTGGCTTAACTGACCTGCATTTCTTGAGTCCCAGCAAGATTCAAACGCAGCAATGATGCTGGAACCAGGTGTAAAATTCAGCGTTTTGTGTACCCAGCATTAAAAGAGATGAAAGACTGGCTTTGTCTCCCCGACTTACCCGTGCACTTACCCCGATGTATACCTACCGCTTTCGAGTTCTCCATTGCTGCGCAATGTGAAAACGTAAACTAGGTTTTTGTGACCATGGAGGGCTTTATGAACTTCGGTAAATAGTATATGCTTATATGATTCTTTAGAGGTTTGTTTTGTACTTACTATATATATCAAACAGCTTGAGTTCGTGCTGGTGCAAATTCCCTGTTGAATAGGGCTAGAAGTTTTAATTTATGCTTTACCTTTCTCATAAACGCGGAATACGCCTTTTTAGGATTTTTGTTCGCAAAATATGAGCAGTCGTAGGTTAAGATACCAATAGAGGCTTATTGGTTAATTAATATCTAATACTTATTTTGTATGTTTTCACTGCTCAAATTTATTCAACGTTTGATTTCAATACAGAAATATAATTATTAGTACAAAAAGAACAGGTCTAATTAGATGTAATACTCAAATACAGAAACCCTAATTTATTACATGAGTAGGTACCTAAACTGAATTTTGGAATTGTAAACATGGTAAGAAAGCTTATAAACTAATTCATTTCTAGATATTCTTCCACTGAATAAAAACAACCCTGTATTAGAAATTTTTTCAAATGTTTTTTGAAGACTGTTAGAGTTTTAACCTTTTATTTTATATATGTGGGGAGTTTATTAAACAATTGAATGCCATTACAGTATAAACTTTTTTCATATAGAGTTCTTTTATGACCTGTAATATGCAGTTTAGATTATTTTTCTTGTATTATAGCCATGAATATCAACATTTCTGTTAACTTCCTATATTAAACAATAGGTTATTAGAAACACAACACATAATATTTCTCTATAGCACTGCAGCAAAGGCTGGTTCACAATAATGGAGAACGGAAACCAGAACGATGACAAAGTTAAGGGGAGATTAAATTATGGTTTTGGTCAAAAAATTGCATTTCTTGTATTCACCGCCATACTATTATCTGAAAGCTGCTGCTCAATGTCATCTATGTTTTATGTTTGTTGGGCAATTTTAAGTTATTCTAATTTGTATGTAGGTTGAAACTAAAAGTTGTTAACATTTTTCCCTTTAAATGCCGTTTTCTCATAACTACATTTATTGTAATGTATTCCCCGTTTTTTCTGGAACTATGACTGACAGAAGAATAAAATTTTAATCACAGCAGTGAAACCGAACTACAGTGAATCATATATATTATTTTGCATAAAGAAGTAATTTTTAGAATCAAAATTACAACTTTTCTGATAGGTGGTCCTTCATAAATGTGGTTCAGTTTACTAACATATATTGTAAATTTATCTGTAAAACCTTAAAAATGATGTCTTCAGTAGTTTCTAAGACAACGGGCTCTTAATCGAGCGGGATGGCTCAGGCGGTAACGTCGTGGTCCTCATTCGGGAGGTCCCGATTCGATTCCTAGTTACTGCCCACTCTGCCATGGGGTTTTTCATAGTTTTCGCTTAGGCGAATGCCGGGGAGGTGTATTCCACCACGATTTCTCCTTTTCCCCATTTCCTCTCATTTCATCCCTCCCTTTCACGTTTCAGTTGTGCTTTCGGGTTCTACGGTGTTGGAGGTGTCGGATAGATGACGTAGTTGCTTGCTCATTGTAAATATTTCTCCCCGTGAACGCCAGGTTTGTTGTCCCGTCCGTTGGGTCTCTTCGTCGTCGGGATTCTTCGCCTCTGTCGATGCGCGGGCGCTCAAACTGGAAATATAAGGGACTTCAGCACGTCTCTGTGGGCTGTCTGCTTGCGGACATGCAACCTTCTGTGGTTCCTTCACCTCATCCCTGCCTCCCGGGAATGTAGCCCAATAGATCAAGCAGATTGCAGTGGCGAGGTGTCCCGCTCCGAGAAACACATCATATGGGTTCTTAAGTAAGCTAATTTAACATTGGCAGTATCGGCATTTAATCTCCACTTAAAATACATGTGTTATAAACTGAGCATTAACAATTAACAGAAAACTTTCCCGGGCCCCGGGAACGATAAAGAATACTTGGTCAAATCCGAACTTTCTCGTTCCCGGGGACGGCATACTAGATTCATATTGACATATCAGACTCTTTGCCATAGAAATTATTCAAGGTGGCATGAAATTGTGACATGAAACATCGCTGGAACACTAGTCGCAAACTGGGAAATTGAAAGCGGAAGATATTCGAGCAAATGCTGACCCTGACTCCCTCATATATATTGAGCGCTGGTTCTTCTAGCGATAAATTCAGTGGCACTTTGTTTATATGCAACTCAAAACTGGCTATTGCCTAAAAAATAACAATACCAAAAGTTACAAAGAACAGCAAAATACGATAGAAATGAACCGAAAAGCAATAAAGAAATAGCTTCAACGCACGCCATTAATAAAGCAATGGAGCTTGGTATAATAGTAAAGGAAATATAATGTAGCCGCGTTTAGAAAATGCTTTGGTACTCACACGAATTTTAACGTTGGCTATCCTGCATTGTGTTGGCAGCTGAAAAAATAACATTGGTCAATTACAAACAAATTACGTCGCAATCCGCAAAGTCAACTCTCGATATGAGCATCGATATGCATTTCCGTTCTCGTTCCCGTTCTCCGTATTGTGAACCAACATGAAGTATACTGTATTGCTTCCCGTTCCGTTTTCCGTTCTCGGATTATTGTGAACCAGCCTTAAGCAACAACATACGGGCAAGTGGCTAAATTTCCTGACATGAAATATCCTCTACTGTACCTTAGCAGCATTATGTGACACATTTGGCATATGCCATCGACATAATACAGAGAAGAGGTAACGTACATTCACATGCTATTATTACGGCTGGTTTATATACAGTGCTATCACAGGTACAATTTCTCGCGAATATGTCACAGAATGTCTTTGCAGTCTCAATAGAGAGATACCCAATCAAAGGTAAACTACTGAGATTTCATATGGGCAAAATTATGTATAAACACTGTGACCGATTTTGGTGGCTAAGATTGTTGCGGCACGGACTTCTAAACGGAAGATCAGCGATTTAGATCCCACAGGACCGTCCCTTCTGACTGAGGATTTTTCCAGGTTTGCTTCCATTCTCAAAATTAGCAAATACTAAACTTAGGTCTGACACGTTTTCTTCCCAAAATTCTATTCCCAATAATCATTTCATGTATCAACCCTATCCTCCGTCTGTGAGCAGTATGTAGTAAGAACGGGCATTAAACACTACTAAAAAGGTCAGCCTGTGACTTAAGCTTTTTAAGATTAAAGCAGTTCATATCGAAATTTCTAGACCTCGCTTGCTTTCAGAAATATAAAACGAACAAATATTTAAAAAAATGTCTTTGTTCAAGGATGATAGCTTGAAAGCCAAGAATATGGACCCTACGTATGAAGATATTACATTAATATTCTCCCTTCGTAGGTAAACAATTCTTTGTCGCACTTATGTAAATGCGCACCCATTGCAGTGTAAGACAGTATAGGACTATCCGATACAACTAAAGTCTTTCAAAACGTATCAGATATACCTGTAGGGACCAAACAATGATCATAGAGAATCAAATGAGCCGAGAACTACCCGTTGTTTTTCTTTTTAATACAAAGAAAAATCTCCAAAGAAGAATGAATCCTTATCCATAGTTTTCATCAAACAGATTTAAACTCGGAACTTTCAGTTTATCAGGCATTGTAAGAGCAATATGTTTAAACTTGGAGCCCTCAGCTTACCAGGCACCTTAAAGGGAACAGATTTAACCTCGGGGCTCTCGGTTTACAAGCTATTGTAGGGGAAGAGATTTATACTCGAAGCCCTCAGCTTGCTAGGCATTGTAAGGGGAACTAATTTAAACTCCGGCTCTCAGTTTACTAGGCATTGTAAGGGGACAAATTTAAACTCCGGCTCTCAGTTTACTAGGCAGTGTAAGGGGAACTAATTTAAACTCCGGCTCTCAGTTTACTAGGCATTGTAAGGGGAACTAATTTAAACTCCGGCTCTCAGTTTACTAGGCAGTGTAAGGGGAACTAATTTAAACTCCGGCTCTCAGTGTACTAGGCATTGTAAGGGGAACTAATTTAAACTCCGGCTCTCAGTTTACTAGGCATTGTAAGGGGAACTAATTTAAACTCCGGCTCTCAGTTTACTAGGCATTGTAAGGGGAACACGTTTAAACTCCGGCTCTCAGTTTACTAGGCATTGTAAGGGGAACTAATTTAAACTCCGGCTCTCAGTTTACTAGGCATTGTAAGGGGAACTAATTTAAACTCCGGCTCTCAGTTTACTAGGCATTGTAAGGGGAACTAATTTAAACTCCGGCTCTCAGTTTACTAGGCAGTGTAAGGGGAACTAATTTAAACTCCGGCTCTCAGTTTACTAGGCATTGTAAGGGGAACTAATTTACAGTCCGGCTCTCAGTTTACTAGGCAGTGTAAGGGGAACTAATTTAAACTCCGGCTCTCAGTTTACTAGGCATTGTAAGGGGAACTAATATAAACTCCGGCTCTCAGTTTACTAGGCAGTGTAAGGGGAACTAATTTAAACTCCGGCTCTCAGTGTACTAGGCATTGTAAGGGGAACTAATTTAAACTCCGGCTCTCAGTTTACTAGGCATTGTAAGGGGAACTAATTTAAACTCCGGCTCTCAGTTTACTAGGCATTGTAAGGGGAACTAATTTAAACTCCGGCTCTCAGTTTACTAGGCATTGTAAGGGGAACTAATTTAAACTCCGGCTCTCAGTTTACTAGGCATTGTAAGGGGAACAAATTTAAACTCCGGCTCTCAGTTTACTAGGCATTGTAAGGGGAACTAATTTAAACTCCGGCTCTCAGTTTACTAGGCAGTGTAAGGGGAACTAATTTAAACTCCGGCTCTCAGTTTACTAGGCATTGTAAGGGGAACTAATTTAAACTCCGGCCCTCAGTTTACTAGGCATTGTAAGGGGAACTAATTTAAACTCCGGCTCTCAGTTTACTAGGCATTGTAAGGGGAACTAATTTAATCTCCGGCTCTCAGTTTACTAGGCATTGTAAGGGGAACTAATTTAAACTCCGGCTCTCAGTTTACTAGGCATTGTAAGGGGAACAAATTTAAACTCCGGCTCTCAGTTTACTAGGCATTGTAAGGGGAACTAATTTAAACTCCGGCTCTCAGTTTACTAGGCATTGTAAGGGGAACTAATTTAAACTCCGACTCTCAGTTTACTAGGCATTGTAAGGGGAACAAATTTAAACTCCGACTCTCAGTTTACTAGGCATTGTAAGGGGAACAAATTTAAACTCCGACTCTCAGTTTACTAGGCATTGTAAGGGGAACTAATTTAAACTCCGGCTCTCAGTTTACTAGGCATTGTAAGGGGAACTAATTTAAACTCCGACTCTCAGTTTACTAGGCATTGTAAGGGGAACAAATTTAAACTCCGACTCTCAGTTTACTAGGCATTATAGGGAGAACACATTTAAATTCAAAGCCCTAAGTTTCCTATACAATATAAGGGGAGCAAATTTTACCTCGGGGCTCTTAGTTTGCTACTTATTGTAAGGGGTACAGATTTAAGCTAGGGTCCTTGAATTTGCCAGGCGTTTAAGTGGAAACGGATTTCAACTCGGGGCTCTCAGTTTACTAGTCTTTGTAAGGGGAACAGATTTGAACTCGAAGCCCTCAGTTCACCAGGCATTTTAAGGGTAACAGTTTTATACTCAGAGCCCTCGGTTTACTAGGCTTTGTAAGGAGAACGGTTTTTAATTCGGGGCCCTCAATGCACTAGATATTGTAGGGGTAACATATTTAAACTCGGAGCGCTCAGTATTCTAGGCATCATAAGGGGACCAGATTTATACTAGGAGACACCAGTTTACCAGTCATTGTAAGGGGAAGAGATTTAAACTCGGGGCCTTCGGTTTACTATTCACGGCAATGGGAACCTGCCCCATAATGAATATAAAGGGAACACCTAGGAAAGAATAGTGTTCGAAAAGCTGGTATAAGCAAATTTAAATATTGTAAATATTTAATCTAAGTTAAAATATCCAATAAATAAGAAAGAGGGAATAACATGGTTTAGAGCAGGAGTATGGAGGGTAAAAGGGCAATGAAATGGCTATCCGCTAGGCGAATTGAGGGAGGGACATAGATATACAACGGATTATTTTCGAATTTAGGATAGCGTATTTGGGGAAAAGAAGTTGGATAGAATGAATAGAAATACTGATATAAACAACATTTTGGACAAAAACGGTAAGAATTTGGGACAACATTTAGAGAAAGTAGAAAAATGGAGATGGAATGTTAGAAGAGGAAAGGAACAATAATGTAGGAATATAAATAGAAGAATTCGAAACCATTGTACTAATATTCAGTTGTTACTTGTGTAGTCTGCGCATCTTAGTGGCCTAATATATTTGGCAGTCTAATACATGAATTAGCTTGGTAGTTTAATAAAATTAAACTTATTGTATACTTATTGTATGTGTATGTTAATATAGGAACATTTAAGAAAACCGTTTCTAGTGGAGGGAAACGTGCCAATCAGAAGAAGCGAACAACAATTAGACCTTAGCAGGTAACCTAAGTGGCCCCATACCTAACACTCATCCAAAAGTACAGGAGATCGACAAACTTAACATCATATGTGCGAATGAAAGGGACAATGTTAAGCGGAAACCGAGATATGCTGAATGAGAAAGTTGGTGATTTTATTCTCATACGAGATTTATGTAAATAACCAATAAGAGTGTGCGTAACGAGGTTGTCGAAAGGTATGCGTCTATTCGGTTACGTTCAGTTGCGTCTATTCAGTACAGTTTCCACGGATGCTTTTTCTTTGCTTCCATTTTCGATCATCGAGAGAACCAATTCACAACGGTCTGTTCAGGAAGGTAACGTGTGAACAAATGTATTTTGTTACTCATTGAAATTCTTAAGTGATGGTAGGAGTTAATGGAAAGTACGATATGGAATTTGGGGAATTGTTAAAGGTCTGCTTGAAAGGAAAAGTGTACTCAGCTACTGCTCTCAGTGGTTTAATCATTATCGCAAATGGGAAAACAATCCAGTTTAAATACCAAACACGTGGTTATTCATTTGCTCTCATACCGAACTGTGGTGGGGTTGGGAAGCCGCTCAGGGTCAGTTAGGTTTAGCGTGAGTGCTCTCCTCGCGGCTGTTGTCTCGTGCTTGAAGATACTATAAAGTAAGCCTATCTCTATCGACTCTTATCTGAGGAGTGGGTGAGGACAATAATACTACCACGTGTTCGGTTATTACCTAGATTTTATTCCAAATGTAAAAGTATAAAAACGGCTAGCTATTTCCCTTGATTAGATGTTCGCGCTTTATCTGTATTCTTACTCTTTCTCCTGATACCCACTACTATAATTAATGGGTAGCTAAAATCATTGAATTGCACGATATCTGCCCAACACTTCACACAGCTCGTCGTAGGTTCAGCGTCTCTCTGCTTAGAAATCAGAATCACAATGTAGGCCACTTAAAAAAGTTCCCGTTTTTAAATGAAGATGTCCTGACGCGGATATTCGCGCATATATTGATTGGTGCTTTACATGTATGAGATTAATCGCTCGTATTTCTTCTATTACCTTCTGATCGCTTATCTGAGAATTCTAATTTATCTCTGTCTCTCTCGTTGGTCCTCTCACAAATAGCATCCCAGAAAATTCAAGATAGCCATTTTTGATAAAATAAAAAAATTGGGAGAATCTCACACGTATAAGATAGTGTGGGATGGGGAGGTTTTATTGAAAATCTTCGTGTCATATCTTTGTAATATATTGAACCTAAATACCAAGTTTATCTACTACACCGGGGAGGTAGGGGGAAGGTTTCCATTCTAAAACTCCCGCGTTGCATACTCACTATAATGAGTACTAGCCTTTTTGTAATTAGTGTTGAAAGTGGTGTCTATTTGCATTGAGCCATTTCTGGCATTCCTCGTCGTCACGAGGGTTTCAATTTTAAAAGTTTAGTTGCTGTAAGAACAGAGGTTATTAAAACACGCACTTGCCTTGCAACACGTCTTAGAAAATAGAGTTCGAATGATGCAGCAATTTGGTCAGTTTCTTTTCTGCGTTAGAACACATCTTTTTCGCTTGTTAGGTTTATCGATCCCTTGGTTATTAATCGGAATACCAGGACATGTCTACACACCCGCCTACATCATTCAATTTATTGGTATTTGTCGTAGTACATAACAATTCTTCGTTCAAGCGTTAATTTTTCAGTAAGCATTTCAGTGGGCTTATAACAAGACAAAAGCAGAAAACATTAATAAGAATACTCTAATTCACACACAACACAGATATTTGAATAAGCTTTCGCTTTTTAAGGTGCACAGTGAACAAACTCTAGTCTTTGCAGCACGAACAGAAGGCAAGAACTGACAGTTGAAATTCATAGCCGATAAACCATAGCCTTGAGTGAGTCAATCACCGCTAGTGAGCCATTGGAACATACCAAGGTCACTGCAGTGAAAGCGAATCGCACATATATGCGATCGCGCCCGGGCCATAAAACGAACGCTCGGTGTTAAATAAAGGAAGCGGGAGACTGAGATTCTGACCAAAATAACAAAATTACTGAATTGAATGTTTATGCATATAAATACAGTTAAAACCAATACAGTTCGTGTGGCATTACAGTTTATTTTTATATTCTACCATTTTTAAGGTGTGTCAACAATATTCAAATGGCCAATGAATGAGCATTTAAAGATTAATACCATCTTTTGCATTTTTCTGTAACATTGTTTTTTTTTTCAGAATACGCTCCCCTTTGGAGGACCTTCACTTCGACGACTTACAAGCCAATGCCTTGGGTCAGTAGCTAAACAAACTTTGGATCATTGCTGAACCAGGATGGGTAATCAACTCAATGCCAGGTATGGCGGTGAAGAAGAAAGAATTGAAATATAGTTATGAAAGGGATGATAGGAAAATTCGTGGACCAAATTATCCAACCCAGCATTCACCTAGCGACCGAGGAAAACCGTGAAAAACCTTAGATCAGGTTAGTCGGGCACTTTTCAAGATATACATTGTTCCTTGCGCAACAGTTGTGGTCCGATTTCAATTAAAACCTTTATGCTTCGTCTTCAAATATATTTCACAACCGTATTTTTTATTTCTTTTTTGCAATGCTTCTGGTATGGGCAAAATAATTTTAATCACAGAAAATTTACAAACTGTTATTCAAAAATCTTAAAACAAATCAATAAATCTAGGGCAAATATCCATTGAGCGCGGAATCAACATAACTACCAACCTCCTAGTACACGAGACGTCGTGCTGAATACACGGACCTAGGGCTGCACAGTCGACAGTCAGTAATGCACTTGCGTTACTGGTATGATAGAGTTGCTCTGTGGGAGCTCTGTGTTTATCTTCTGTTCTACCCCTGACGCTACTGTTTACAGTTCCAGGTTACCTTTGTCTCCCCTTCCCCTCGCCGCATTTTCGATACAAACTCGGAACGCCAAATGAAATATGTGCTAACTCTGATAATCAATAAGTAAAGCATGGTTTAACACTTAATAACTAGTTCTATTTTTAAGCCTGAAAAGTAATAAAAACAAGTTTAATTGTTCTACTTCAAATGCTAGTTGCAAGGGGTTTTCAAACTTCGGATGTTTATTTTGCGTTAACTTTTTATAAAATGTTTAACAACTTGGAAAGTAATTATCACATCAAATTGAAACTTTGCACATAGTTATCTTTATCTGAAGAAGCATATATACACATCTTAAACTAAATAACTTCAAAATTGCAAAAAACTGGGAAACTCAGTCTCGCGATCCGTTAACAATGTGATAGCTGACAGTTGCAATGCATTTTTGGAATTGAGAATATGGAAACCGTATCGCTTTGTATGTTGCGTATTGTCAAGATAGAATATTGCACTGGTGCAGGATTATCGCATTTTAAACATGCTAACTGATTTGGTAGGAGAAATAACTATCTCTTTCCATGAAAATATATAACGAAGAAAGTTAACTCCTTATATTTACAAACGCATAATTCCTAGTAAATATCATAAATTTTGTCTATGACTTCACTAATGTACCAGCTGAGAATTCGAGAATATGTCTTTCTTTGGTGAAACATTCTTTTACTTCTTCTACTGCTCACATACAGTAGGTAGAAGAAGTGAGGTAAATGGGATAACTTTGGTCATGTAGGGGTGATTTTGGCCCAAATTTCCTTGTTAATTTACTGCCTATTTGTAAAAATACCACAAAGTTATAATGTGAGCTCAGATATCACACGTCAATAACCAGAAGTTCGGTCGTAAACTATTTTATTCGACATTTCTTTGCTTTTTTCACGCTGAGTGGAAAACTTTCAAGTTACATAGATGCCTACTCGTAATAAGTAGTAAAAAGACAGAAAACAATGTATTTCTGTCATCCATTAGAAAGCTAACAGCTACACAAAACTTTCGACCGGGCATATGTTTTATCTTTATATGCTTGTGAACATCGAAGTAGAAGCACACAGCACAGCTTCCCATACCCCGCGCGTTGTACGATTGAAAACTGCTGAACCTTTTCGAGAAAGTGCTGATAGAATTTCCATTTGCTATTCCACGCCTGTTATATTGGTTTCATAAAATGAAAAATATTAAACTCCCTACTTCAGGCAAACGCAAAATACTGGATCCGTGTACGATAAAAATGCGTTGAAAACAGTACATATTGCTCTTATTGAATCTATTGTCTGTGGCTTTATGGGTATAACTGAGCAGGTAATCGGAGATATATTTGTCGCAGGTGACGTGTCACGAAACGTTTCATGATCGAGTCGTTAGTAATTACTGGCCTCGTCGATCTCCCGATTTAACCCCTGCGATTATTATCCTTGGGGGAAGAGGTAAGACAAAGAGCAAAGCAAGACATGCATATATATATATATATATATATATATATACTAGTATTACAAACAGGCCAAATTTATGCGAGTGTGTGTATAAGCTTATCTCTGAAGCTACTCAACCTATTTTGATAATTTTTTCACTATGGAAAAGCAATGCCCTTCCGGACACATATAGACTATAAAATGTTTCTAAAGGGTTTAAAACCGGGAAGTTTAGAGGGCTTTCATATTCAAGTTGTTCATTTTAAATCCCGTTTCGCTGAATACGTGTGTCAAAGGTGACTTTTTGGTATTTATTGCGAACATCGCAGATTTTAATGACTTCCAGACCCAGAGGTTAAATGGGACAGACATTAAATATTTTAAAATTGAATTATTGGAGAAGTTAAATATCATGCTCATATCACCAAATTTATATACAAAACACTGTACGCTTATATTATTGGATCCAATGAAAATTATAGGCTACCTTAAAACTCTCAAAAACTACCCTTACATATTTTTAATCCTTTATACAGAAATCAGTACTCTGCTTCGACAGGAACCTCCTCCTCTCCCCCGGCATCCGCCGAGGGGAAGACGACTCAGCTGACGCCACCCGAGGCAAGCTATACTTCCGTGACAGCCAGTGCAGCCGCAGTTCCCGTGGGACCTCAGCCACCGCTTGCAGCATCGTCTGTGCCTTCTTTTCTCCTTCTGTCATGAACTACTCGTATAAATTGTTGAGCGAACACTACATGATGCGCCCGTGTCTATGGCACAATCAAATTTTCTATCACCGATTTCAATGGAAATGTATGGGGTATTCATTTCAGCTCTTTTTGTCCTTTCGCACTTTATTTCATCGAAGCTGATAAATTTAATTTCTTCATTTCGGGATTATAAACAACTCTACCTGTGACGTCAATGTCCCGCCTCATGACATCACGTTCTAGTTTAGCGCACTGGCTTCTGGGTTACGCCCACTTAATACTGGCTCCAGGCGCATGTCTTATGCCGGTCTACTGGAGGACTGTCTCTATCTTCGCATGAACGTTGCGACCTTTCCTCGCCATTTCGGTACCGTCTTCTTCCCTGTTGATAACATTGTCTATATCCGCGGGAGTATCTGCTATTGTTTTGACGTTGATAGCGTCCACAGTACACATGATTATCGTTTGGTCTGATTTGAATTACGTTAATTAGTCCATCTCTTGAATTTTGATGTGAATAGTCCTCTGACTCTCCCAAAATTTGGGAATTTGTTCTCAGAACGGCCTTGAACAAACTGTTGGTTTCGCTCGGTTTCATAGTTATGCTTACGTCCGTCAAATTGTCTGTTCACACTTGTTGACCTTTCTTGTTGATAATGTGAATTACGAAGATTATATGGACTTTTTAATTCTTGTTCTTGGTTCTCTAGCGCTGATATAAGGTCAATGAACTCAATAAAAGTTCGCGGCTTAGCAATCAAAAGATAGTTTTGAATGCACAAAAGGAAGTGATTTGTCATTAGAGTTATGAAATTACATTCAGTGATAGCCGAGCAAAGGTCTTTAATGTACCTCGAGTGGTGTAAGAGGTAGTCAGTCATGTCAGCATTACGTCTGGCATCAAATTGACCGTAACAAATCTGAAACCGTATCCTCTGCTGTGTTGCTGCGTTCCAATACTTATTGACGAAAAGGTGTTGAAAGAACGCAACACTGTCGTTTGGACACATAGTAATGTTGATCCAGTCTAACGTTCCATTGTCCAGACATTTATGTGTAATGACCATTTTGAGTGGTTCAGAAATGTTCTTTAGCCGGAAATATTCTCGCAATTGTTGAATAAATTCAACCGGAGAGTCGTGGGTTTCACTGGAGAAAATCGGTAGAGGCAAATCATTTAAGAACGTAGAGTTATAATCTGGAAAGTTGTCGCGAGTAATTTGAGTGATAGGTACACTACCAAGAAATGCATTATTTAGTGTACTTGGGATTTCACTTGTGTTAGTCGACATCGGGTTAACAGATTGCTTATCCTCTATTAACATAACATTGATATCAGGCACAATAACATCATGGTGATCAGTATTTATCCTTGCAAACACATTGTTTAATTCATTACTTTTGTTGTTTGATTGACAATTCAAAGTTGACTGCCTTTATTTAATTTCTCTATTTTACTTAATGCGAGGGATGATCAGAAACTGGGGTTACAAAGCCTGCAGTGAAACATATAATTTTATTTAATTCAACCAACACAGAACTGATAGTACAGACATTAGGTTATTTTTCGATATCGACCTTTCGGTTTAGGCACTTGTCGCTTCGTAAGAAGAATTTGAATATTTCTTCCTGGTAAAAATCCTGTCTTTGCGTGTTCAGCCACATTGTCGCGAAGTGTTTCACCCCCTCGTCTAAAGCGAATCGTCAGCCTTCTATGTGCTCCTTCAAGTGAGGAGAAAGGTGAAAGTCGCTTGGAGCGAGGTCCGGGCTATAGGGAGGGTGGTCGATGATGTCCGAGCGAAACTGCTTCAACAGCGTGGTGGTCTTCCGGGCTGTATGAGGTCGCACGTTGTCGTGGAGGAAGATGATGCCCTTAGTGAGAAGTCCTGGGCGTTTGCTCCTGAATGCTGCGCGCAATCGTGTCAAGGTCTCGTAGTATCGGTCAGTGTTCACCGTGTGCCCTTTTTCCAAAACCTCCACGAGTATGACACCCGCGCTGTCCCAAAACACTGTGGCCATCACTTCCCTTCAGATAGCGTCACCTTAAGCTTCTTTATCTTTGGAAAGGAGGGGTGCTTGACCGCTTACTGCTGGGGGTGTAGTGGTGGATCCATGTTTCGTCACCCGTGACAATGTGGTGAAGAAAACTGTTCCCTTCCATGGAGAACCGTTGCAAAAATTGCAGATTTGCGCCCATATGCTTCTCCTTGTGTTGGTTGGACAGATTTCGTGGAACCCATCGGGAACAAACTTACGAGTAGTACAGACTACCATGAACAATGTGACGAACGCTTCGAACGACATTCCCAATTCTACTGTTATATGTCATAACATGATCCTCCTGTTGTCCTGAATTAGCTCCCCCACGCGAGCTGTGTTCATATCTGTTGATGTCGTGCTGGGTCGTTCACTGCGATCCTCGTCGGTGACATTTTCTCTACCGGCCGCAAACTTTCGACACCATTCTGCAACATGCTAACGAAACATTACAGTCTCTACGCAAACCTCTATCAGCTGCCGGTGAATTTCAACTGCGGTTACATGTTACGCCCACAGAAATCGAATAACGGAGCCCATTTCTTCGCGAGACCAGTTTTCCAAACGAGTCGTCATTTGTGTTTACTTATAACTAGCGCTGTAAGTGGTGGGTGGCAGAAACTCTGCGCAGTTGTCAACCGCATGTATTAGAATTACCGCACACTACTAATTTCTCTATAACGAACGAAACTCCAGGAATAATGGTCTTGTAACCTATATTTCTGATCACCTCTCGTAATACCTTCTTAGTTTGTGACACTTGTTCCTTAATTTCTGGATGAAATTTATGGCTTATTTCTTGGTTTACATTTTCAACCTGCTCTTTAATTTCAGAGCAAACCAAGTTTGAATTCTCATTCAAATCTTTACTTTGTTTACACTGTACTTCATCTACCTTCTTGCTTAAGAGTTTGAGGTCATCTGAGATCTGACACGAATCAGCTGCACCTCTCTAGTATTTCCTATATTCTCTTGGAATTTATTAGACTGCCTAATTACTGCTAGGTCTAACTGTTGTAATATCCCTTCCTCTTTTTGTTTAATCTCCGCCTTAATTTGATCTATCGCCCCTTGAAGTTTAATATTTAAGTTAGCCATTTTTCCCTGAAGCGTGATAAATTCAACCTGGAAATTAGATAATATTTCACTCTGTTCATTAATCTTAATTACAAGGGCAGCATTTTGTTATATTAACTCCTGTCTCAAAGCAGAACTTTGTAGCATTAACTACTTCTCTGTTGAATACTTTGCTTACGTTGTTCCTGTTTCTGATCATCTAATTACTTTCTCTACTACGTATAGTAAGTAGGGGAAGTATTGTATTCCACCCAAAAATTCGATACCGAGATTTCACCGGAAATACATGCTTTGAGACCCCCTGAATCCAAAAAAAAGCATTTTTTGAAACATGTCCGTGTGTGTGTCTGTGTGTGTGTCTGTCTGTGAACAGCATAACTCAGAAACGAACAGTCGGATAAACACCAAACTTGGTATTTAAGTTCAGTATCTTCCAAGAATGCGACACGAAGGTTTTCAAGAAAATATCCCACCCCAGATTACCCTTTACATGGAAGATTTTTCGAAAATTTTAATTTTCTCAAAAATGGGTGTAACGATTTTGGTTACAATATCATATGTTTAAGATATTTTTATGACAAATAAAATGTATATCTTGAATTTCCTGGGAATGTCTCCAAAAGTATTCTGCATTGTGAACGACTTTTGCATAACTGGTAAACCATAAGAGATAGACAAAATTTTACTACACAAAAAATGTAGATCGCGTTAAAATACACAATTTATGTCATATACATTTTTTTGTTGAGTGAACCATTTTCGAGATATTACTTGTTATTCCCTTAAATTTTTCAATACTTTTTTTCTCAAATGGGAATTCGTTATTCATTTGTTTGTCTTGGATATGCAAAGAGTATTAATCTGTGGCAAAGAGAATGGTGCTGCACCTAGCAACCAGCTATTAAGAGATATGTAGGTATGTGTATGTGCTTAAAGGCTACTGTATTTCCAAATTGCCCTTGTAAATACATATTCCCCTTACATTTACAAGAAAATTAGCAATAAGATAGAGTCTGGAAGTGTTTATCTCGATTAACATGAAGTAGATGGAGAATAAGCGTTTGTATAAATAGTTTGTATAAGAGCAGAGAAAGTCATGTGAGTGTAACACATCAGATTTTTTTTACTTTGTTGCGCTACTTCATGTTTTGATCATCTAGAGTGGCTAAAAATAGCGTTGTGGCTTTCTCATCGGTTTTATGACCCTGAGTTTCATTACAAGACAACCCTATTGATTCCCCTTCCTCTAACATATTGTCTGAATTCCCTTAACTTTTGAGTAAGTGGTTGTGCATATTTGCCAAAAGAATAATGTGTCTCGGAACTATCATCTCCCTGACTATTTAGGCTTACTTGTGGCTGTGACATTTTTCTTAATATTATTTTATACTCCGTATGAGGGTTCATATTGGGTACCACCGCTGTATCTGATGAGTTCTCGTTGCTGCGTGCCCCTCTCTTCCTTAAGTTTTCCTTCTGGTGATATCGCCCCGTCGTCTTGAAGTTCTGGCAATTAGTCTGCATCACCTAGTTGTTGATCTGGTCCTCCTCGTCGTAATGTTTTTGTTGTTTTGTTTTTGTAGCACCACTCATTCCTGACGATCCGGTTGCCTCTAAATGTTACAAGAGTATCTTATGGCAACTTTCCTCTTCTGCGTCGCCTCTTCTTTCTCGTCGTTCTTTACTATCTGCTGTCTTCTTATTATTCGCGCCCTTCGTTGATTTGATTGGGGCTTATCCAGCACCACGTTCCGGACGCCATTTAATTATGCCGCATTATCCTTCTTGTCGATTGTTATTTATTATAATTCATTATGCAACATAAATGGCGAAGGATAAATTTGCCCAACTCAAAGTAATTATTGGGTGGCTATTGTTCTGGTTAAAATAGAAGTGTTATAGTTGTAATTACTAGTTGAGTCCGATAGTTGCGAGGTAATGTTTTCAGATTCTAGCTGCTGCATTTGAAGTTCTTTGTCCACGGCTGCTGTCGGCTGTTGATAAATATTATTGAGCATGAGACTGGATTTGGGTATCTCAAGGTTGTGCCTCATAAGAGCACTTGCTAGGATTGAAAACACCAATTAAACTTGAATTTATGTTGTTTACTTTAGATGAGTTTGCATGAAAATGTGAATTCTTTAACAATAGCACTTTGGAATTGTTCTGATAGCGATAATTGAGGCTTTTCTGCTTTGTTGGACTTTGAATAGTTATTTCGCGCATACCGTTTGTTCGCTGAAGATTATTCACTTTCACATAACACTTCCTTGAAACTGTTTTACTTCGCGCACTCGACATTTCCTTGTTTCTTACGGTGCACTTTAGTTTGAACGCGGAATTGTTCCTCTGACGTTCATTTTTAACGTCAAGTGAGTTAACGCAGGTACTTACTTTCACTTTAAAGTAATTACCGTCTCGCACACGATATCCTTTGCGTTACACCTTTACACTTACAGTTTTGGCGCGGAATGTTTATGTTGAGTGTGGCAGGTTTATCCGGCAAGTTAATTTAACAGAAAGATAAGTTGTCTTCCGGACCTTAGTTTATATAGGATGATAGTAGGTTGGTCCGTAGTTTACTTACAATTTCCTTATTGGCTGACTATCGCGCGATTTCTCAAATTTGAGAAATCTGAGGGAAAGGTTAGTTCCTCTCTTATTGGCTTCTCAAAAGACAAGCGATTTAAGACAATGGTGGAATCCCCGGATTGTGAATTTGTCCGGAGTTCCTCTAGCGTGGCCACTTATGCCTCTCTAGCGTGCACTGTCAACAAAAGCTCTTTGTAATTTTTCGAAGTTTTCCCTCGCTTTTGTGTAAATCAAGCTCTTGCTTGTAAAATTGTGTCCAGTGGAAATATTCTTGCGTCGTATACCAAAAATATCGCTAACATATATAGTAAAATAACAATCACACAAATATAAGTATCTCTATGATTACATCAAGAATACATATCATATACATATTTATTGATAATGCATTACTGTAGCATTGTTACGGTACAGAAAATGCCTCAAGGTACGTGGCAGAGAAAGTAATGAAGGAAGTTTGAAATTGTTCTTGTTTAATGGCGGAAATAAATTGCTTCTTAAGCTTTTATTGGAAATAATTTGAGAGAAATTCGGCATCTATGCTTCGTCTTACATCATGTCATTTATATGCTTGCATTATTCTTAAGGCACTATCAGCCACCATCAGATCATTTGTTTCGTTTAGATTTACGAAGAATGTGGAACAACCGATTCTTGCGCATATTATGGCCCGGTAACCCTTCCCTTGTGCCTGGCATGTCACTCATCTATGGTATCCCTACTCACCAATTCCACTTTCTGCATCTGTAACGCTTCCCTTACGATATTCATTGTCACTTCGAGTATGTGAATATCAGGATGTCTAATTTGACTTGCATCTCGCTTTATCTTATATGTGGCAATGTGGTTTCGGAACAAGAAGTGGTCAAACCTTGTAAACAGTATGACTCTATAAGGACTGCTAACTCTACAAGGGCTCCATCTGCATATTCTTCCTAAACCTGTATAGCCTGACAACTTTACATGTGACGTAACACCATCTTTGGCATTCGTAGGCTTGGGGGTTGAAGGGAAGGTAAGGGCAGACTGTGTATTATAACCACGAATGTACAAAGTCAACATACATTCCTCGTACCCACTAGTCCTTCGATGAGAGTAACTTAATCTTTACCCTTGCCACACCAACCCAACAATTTTCACGGAGTTCCTAGCTGAGAGCTTGGAGCAACAAGAAACTTGCCTGCTAACGCATGTTAAGGCGTTATTTAGCCATTTAGAAATTTTAAAATAAAAAGTCAAATTTAATCTTTTGCATATGCTATACACTGCTTGTCTTATGGTATCACTCAAGAATGGGAGAACCTATTGCAATTAAATTGGGCATCTAACATGCATTAGATCCCATTTAGAGAAGAGACTATGTAGGAGTGTGATTTGTTTAGTAATAACGATATACACGAAATGTGTTAAATACATCGACCTCTGAGATCTGGGAGTATCTCTAGTTCCAGAGGTCGCGGGTTCAAGCCGAGAATAACGATGGATCTTTTCGGGCGTAAAATCCTTAGCATGTCTTCCTTCGGAAGGGAAGTAAAGCCGGTGGTCCCGTGTCGTAGATTTATGGCACGTAAAAGAACCTCTGTCCAAAAGTTCCAGTATTTCACGCCCAATATAGAATGGGACGCTAAGGACCATAGTAGTTAAAGAGCGTCCATAAATAGAACTCAATCTAATTTAACTGTGTGTTAAAGCGTAATATTATACATAGAAAATCCAAATCCCTTCACAAAACGTCCTAACCTAAGCAATACATATTCGCGAACTGTCGCCCATAGCCACGATATTTGTAATGATAATCGGCGTTTAATGGATACTATTCGGGAAATATTGTAATTGTTTTTTTAAAAGGAAAAAATAATGTTATTCCTGTAAAAAAATGTGCGTCCACATATTTAGTCGTTCAGCGTCACTGCCAATGGTTCCTGTCAACGGCAGAAATCACCTTCAGGGAAGAGGCCATCTGACAACGCTCATCTCTTTCTCTGGTATTATCGCTGCTCACCGAATTGGTGAAAACAAGAAGGTTGAGTTGGCTGTGCTGCCACCATCTCGCAATGTCGCCCTCCGTGGTGTATGGTTACCATGCTGGCCTCTAGTTCCCGGCGGAAGGTTTTTTTTTTTGCGGGCGTAAAAATCCTTAGGCCTGGCTTCCTTCGGAAGGGAAGTAAAACCGGTGGTCCCCTGTCGTAGATTTGCAGCACGTAAAAGAACCTCAAGCCTGATAAAGAGGCCTCCGAGCAAAATTCTCGGTCTTTCACGCCCACTATAGAATGGGACGCTAAGTACCACAGCAGTTAATGAGCGTCCATAAATTAAAAAAGAAAAACATCTCCTAATTGCAGAACGTAGTTGTTCACCCTGACGCTTGTGGCTACTTGAAGGAACTGGCAAACCATATCCGATCCTATGAAAAGCGTCATAGAAGTTTCAGAGCATATGTATCGTTGGTGAAAGTGTCAGGTGTTATTTGCCATAATTGGCTTTGGTTTTTCATTTCATAAATTTCAACATGAAGAAACATCCGCGATTACAATTCAGTAAATCTTTTATGTTTTCGACGCGAAGAATACAATTATTATGTGCAGGGTGTGCAACATGGAGACCACGTATGACCGGAAAATTCATCTTATTAGAGAGGTACCAAGAAACAGAAGAAAGATCAGGAGACAAAAAGGACGAGAGTTATCAATAGGAGACAGTTTCATGAACGCTAAACGCATTAAAACTGAGAAAGAAGAATTCGTAGCAACATCAACCATCCTGGGAGTAAACATTCATTTTAATAAACTTGACCACTCTAGTATTCATGCTTGGATGAATTGAAGGTAAGCTCGTAATTAGTTAATTACTAGTAGCAAAAAGTTGTGGAAGGGGGATGCCATTAGTGCATTGTCATAAGTTGTTGCAAGTTCCTAAAGTGCACACAAAGAGTTCATTTGTTTCCAAATACAACAACTGCTGGGGGTGGTATTCCATAATTAGATAAAGTGGATTTAAGTCATTTTTAAATTTGATTCATTAATATTTATGAAGTTGCTAGTATGCTCACGTAGAATTATATTGCAAAACCAAAAGAAGACTATGAAAACAGTTTAAGGGAAGCAGTGGTTGAGAAGAAACTAACTTCGCTCTGTGACGAGATGACAAATAGGAAACGTGAAGCGGTTTTCATTATTCACTTCCGGATCTCCAAGCAGAATGGTTCTCCTTCAAAACTGCTTGTGGCAAGAGTGAACTGCTTGAAAATGTGACTGCAGTTGAATGCTCTCAGGCACTGCTATCTGCTTTCATTCGTTTCCCGGTGAACCACGAGAACACTATGGTTATAGTGAAGGACTTAATGAATGTGTGTTTCAAACAAAAGCACATTTAAGCACAAGAAAGCACAAACACGGTTATCTTCGATATATAAGTATATACAGTGGGAAATATGTAAAATTATTTCCTTCACCATGGAGCTCGATGGAGCTCTTAGCTGACACTATATACGAAAGAATATTTGAAGGACATTTGGGATATCCTCCGAAGAGCTCGAAGACAATTCAGATTCAGCAGCTCTTTCTTAGTTCAGCGATTCCGCTTCTGGAAATCTGAAGTCGGTTCAGTGTGAGACTACATTTGCTAAGGAGCACTGATCTGTTAAGAAGGAGTATCCTATTCTTGGCTCATAAGTTATACTCCAAGCTTGAAGGCCTGTTAAGCGATTGGCAAATTGTGGTGTGAGTGATTTTGTCACGGATTCCTTGCAACTTATGTAAGGATAGCAAACAAACACTTAAGGTCAGGTTCCAGCAAGTGGCAGCAAAAATCACTCCACAAAAATGGATCCACTCTTGCACCTTGAACATACGAGTACTCTCGGCTGCCTCCACTAACTTCTCGGGTTGTTATAATGAGGCTAATGTTATTATGTATAATTCATTACTATACATGCTTATACTTATTTTTATTCATGCTTATCATTATATATAAGTATAATGGTAAGCATCAGTTTATATCCTCGATCCGCTGCAGTTAAATTTTGCCAATTTTAAAGGTGCGAAGTTTATATGAAAATACTGTTTTTTTTACAAATATTCACCGAAACCAAACCAGTGCCGAAATCAGGGGAAATAATGACTATAGAATCACACCCCTAATTATTTGATTTTATTAATAAAAGGAGTGGGAGTTTTAAGTCAAGAGAAGGAAGTCAAACGTTTGAATTATGAATAATGTTAAGTAATAGTACATTATAAGCACAGTTATTCCGACAAGGATTTTGTTTGTTTGGTTTCTTTTACAGAACCTCGATACCATGAATATTTAAAATGTAATTTTTCGATTCAATTATTTGTCTTTCTAAGATATCAAAATTAAAGCATTATATAAGAAAAATGCTTTGCTCGAAACTGATAATGGGGTTTTATGTAAACCAATATAAATAAGGAAGAGGGTGTGGAGTGTAACGCTCTGATCCAATTATAACACATTTCGAGGATATTGGAAATAATCTGATGCGTTGCACGCACATGACTTTCTCTACTCTTGTACAAAATATGTTTAGAAACGCTTATTCTCCATATACTTCATGTTAATCGAGATATCGAGATGTTAATCTTATTGCTAATTTTCTTGAAGATGCAAGGGGAATATGTGGGCTTTAAGCGATAGACAAATCTTTTAAGAGCTGGTTGCTATGTGGAGCATTCCATTCTCTTTGTTTGCCCAGGACATAGAAAAACGAATAACGAATTCGAATTTGACAAAAAGTATAAGTGTTGGAAAATTGAAACAAATAACAAGGAATATGTCGGAAATGGTTCACTCCACAAAAAAAGGCACATGACATAAATTGTGTGTTTTAGCAAGATCTACATTTTTGTATAGAAAACGTTTGTCTATTTCTTACGGTTTACCAGTTATGCAAAAGCCATTCACACTGAAGAGGACTTTTGAGGACATTCCCAGAAAATTCAAGGTATACATTTAATTTGTCATGAAAATATCTTAAACATATGATACGTTAATCAAAATCGTTAGAGCCATTTTGGAGAAAATAAGAATTTTCGAAAAATTTTCCATGTAAAGGTTAGTCTGTGGTGGTGGGATTTTCTTGAAAATCTTCGTGTCGCAGCTTTGAAAGACACAACCTAAATACTGTCGTATGCCTCACATTTATTTATTATTTAACTTCAGAGGAGAGCTACTCGCTTGCAAGAGGGATCGTTAATCAAACAAAGAACTTTACTTTAAGAGGCAACGACGAAGGGACGCAGCTAAAGTTGGATTATAAAAATAATTACTACACCAACATAATTTCTGGCTGAAGGGAGAGGCAAGGAACTCTACACTATCATAATTAAAACTGCAAGAGAATGGATAGCGGGTAGATTTATTATAAAATGTTGTCTTACCCCATGTGTCTGCCGGGCGAGGACGCCAAGTCTTAGGCAGTTATCCGTCTAACTCACGCGAAGCCTAGTCACAGAATGAAGCCACGCCAAGTCTTAGGCAGTTATCCGTCTAACTCACGCTTCACCTCATCTCATTAACACCGTCGGGGTTACTCTTTGGCACTCCCACCGAGGCAAATCTCACATATATCACATAACCTCAAATACACACTATTCATGCAACAATTTTCTGCAAATAAAAATCACAGCATCATTATGAAACCCAAAGTCAAATCGAGTCAAATCAAAACATATCATATCAAATCAAATCGAATGCAACAAAACAACATCACATCATTACTCAAAACAATATTGTCACATAACATTCCTGAAAATGAAAGCTCAATTAAGCAAATAGTACACCTGAAACACATTCCTGCAGCATAATACAACAAACAAATGATTTGCAGTTCCCAAAACATAATTCAAAATTTAAGTTACACCCACAATAATAATACACTTTTAATTTAGCAGAGACATTCATATCACACATTCCTAAAAGCAAAGCTTAATTAAGCATCAGAAACTCAGTCTTTACAGTCTATAAGGACCCACAGGATCATAGTAAGGGTAAAGGCGTGACACATGAACACTCTGATGTTTGGTACGGGGAGCATGAGGTCGACCAACAAGGTAGGCAACAGGAGTGATCTGTCGGATAATTTCAAAAGGGCCAAAATATCTATGTAGCAACTTTGTACATTTACCTTTCTTCCTAATGGGAGTGAAAACTTTAACTAATTGACCCACATTATAAACCACATCTCTATGTTTAGCATCAAATGCTTCTTTTTGCTTCACCTGCTGCTTTGTAATGTTAGCAACAGCAACCTCTCGTGCCTTCTGAATCTCTTGCAATGTCTGTCTCACAAAAAGGTCATTAGACGTAGCTTGTAGCTGAACCTGGTTAGGTAAAGAAGGTTCTCGACCATATATCAAGAAAAAGGGTGAAAATTTAGTAGACACTTGAACACTCGAGTTATATGAAAAGATGACATAGGGCAATATTGAGTCTTCCAATTTCACCAGTGCTTATCATCCAGCTTGCAACGAACTTACTGAAAGATTTAACCAAACCCTCTTAAATATGCCCAGCCATTTTGTGGATAATAATCAGAAGAATTGGGACTCACCCTTCAGCCAGAAATTGTGTTGGTGTATTGATTATTTAGAGAGATAACTTAGCTGCGTCCCTCGTCGTTGCCTCTTAAATTAACGTTCTTTGTTTGATTAACGATCCCTCTCATAAGCGAGTAGCTCTCCTCTGAAGTTAAATAATACTATTAAGTGAGGCATACGACAATACGAAGTTTGGTTATTTATCCGATTCGTTTTTGAGTTATGCTCTTCACAGACACACACATGTACCTTTTTCTAAAAATGATTTTTTTTAATTCATGGGGCCTCAAAGCGTGTATTTCCGGTGAAATCTCGGTATCGAATTTTTGGGTGGAATGCAATACTTCTACTATACGTAGTAGAGGAAGTAAAAAGTGTTTTGAGATAAAGTATTTTTTAAGTTTCAGTAACTTTCAACTCTTTGCAACAATATAATAAAATTAGTAATGTACATATTATTGTGTCTCGTGACATATAAATGATCCGGATACTATATGTATAACGCGATAAATCGTTCCAGAGTGAGCTGAGTGTTATTATTTGAAGACTGGTGATTTATTCTGTGATTCTCTTATGCGAAAATGGCTAATTCAGAGATGAGGTTGAAAGTGAAGAAATAATGAATAGAATTAATGACAAACATTACAGGATATGTGTCCAATAGTTCGCTTAAGCGGCTACATACTCGGTTAATGGCCCTCTGCATGTGTTCATAATATGGGTAATCAAGTTAATAAGATAGTTGTAGCTTTTGATGCACACTTATTTTTGGAATAATTATTTAGGATATATTATAATACTAACATATAGTTTTATTTTAACAGATGAGCATAGCAGAGACCACTGCACTCTAGCTTGAAACTGGTTGTCTTTATTTGACGCTCAGCTGCACTACATTATCCCACAGTTCTGTGTAAAGAGAAAATCTGCTAAAAGTTCTTAAAACTTTTAATGATGAAAGCCTCGAGTCTCTTAAAGTTCAAGTGGATGTGAAGTGTTTGTTGTGAAATAAAAGAGCTTATGCTTAAAGCCTTGAAAGATTCTTTAATGCATAAAATTGCTCTAGAATAGGACTAACAAAACTGGCCAAGAAAAGTTACTCTTTCTGTAAAAATAGTCGATTCCGTTCAAAAAGGCATAAAAATACTTGAATTTGAAGTCGTAACAAATTATTAACTCTTTGTACCAAGAGAATGCACACGAGTTCAACAATTAATTATTCAGAATATTAGGTAATCTACGGACATATCAAAGACAAAACTTTTTGTACATTATATTCTTAGTTGACATTTCTCATGTTGTAGCCATTAGAAAAAAATGTCAAAATTTTCGCGCCAGGCACTTCCTACTCTCCTGCCTAATACTTACATACAGACCGGGCTATCCAACACAAGGCCAGTTTGCTGCTCTTCTTTCCCTCAGGAGCTTGCTGCCCTTACTGGGTAAGATACTGTAGCCCTAAACGATATCATGCAAGTTGACATTAGTATTTTAAGGCTATAAGAGGAAGTTTATTTTTAAAACAAATTTTTATTGCTTTTGTTTTTGATTTATCCGAAGAACATGGCTATTGAGGGTTAATGCACCAGATCGTGTTCATTCGCCTAACCACTGGATTAATTCTGATTTTTTTTTTTTCGTTTGCATTTTACTCTTGAAGCATCTCTTATCACATTTCTATATATCTCGAAAACTGAGCCTTCATTAAACCTGAGATACTAGTCTAGGACCAACTGCGGAAGGGGATTTAGCACCTCTCCTACAAGATCTTTTTGTGCCTGAAGCCCCTGACGGGTGAGGTGAGAGTGGGCACAGAACGGCCGGACCAGAGGCAGGACAGAGCAGAGGTCAGGGTCCATACCTTTGACAGAGGGTCCATACATTTGACTGGGTCCTCTCCCCCATGCGGGCTTGCACCTCCCCTGGAGGGCCTGGGACTCGGAGGCCGCCCCCATTCCGGGAACGAAGTGTTACATAGAACATCCTTTTCCCCTTGCATGTAACGACGAGACTCCCGCCGACACTTTCAACCTGAAACAGATGTAAGGTGAAGTGAAATGAGAATGTAGGTGAAATGGAGGGACAGGAAATTCGGGAGATGTAATGAACCTTCCCAATATTCGCCTAGTAACCCGCGGAAACCACCGAAAAAACCCATGGGTCAGGAAGGTCGGCCGTGGGTATCAAACCCACGACCTCCCGAATGCGTGCCACAGACGTTACCGCTTGGTACCTCAGATAGAAGAAATTATAGCTATTTGTGCTATTTACTTGAATTGTAAATCAAGTTTCCGTAAACTTAGTAGGAAAGATTTATATAATAGAAATATCTTGTGTGTTAAAATCACATGAATTTCTCTGCCCACTCTTTTACAAATAATTATTACCACTTATTCTTCTATTTACTTCTTCTTAATCAAGATAAACGTTTGCAAAAACGGTTTCATTATACATTCTGTTGTAGGTATAAGGATACAGTAGGCTGTAACGATGCTGAGATCTTTAGAAGCGGGTTGCTATATGATGGCTTTGAAATTCCTGTCTTTGAACAGAGAGTATATAATTTAGTCTATACCTACCCTCTGTCTTTGAATAGCTAACCAAATAGCGACATAGCACTTTAAAAAGCATGTTTTAAAATCAATAATAAAGAATATATCGGAAATTGTTAAAGCCACAAAAAGTTACCAACTTAAATTACGGGTTTTAACGAGATCTACATTTTTCATTTTTGATGTAAGTTTTTGTCTGTCTCTTACGATTAATCATTTATAAAACATTACGCAGAAACCATTGGGAATGAGCACTTCACAGGATATAATATGCAACAAGTTCAATATGGATTTTATTTGTCATGCAAATATTGCAAACAAATGGTACTAATAAAATCGTTACAACCATTTTTGAGAAAATAAAAATAATGAAAACATTTCCATCTAAAGGGTAATTTTGGTAAGGGGAAATTTTCATGGACACCTCGTGTCGCATCCTTAAAAGGTGCTGAACTTAATATCAAGTAGTTTGGTATTTATTCGATATTTTGTATTTGAGTCATGCCGTTTACACACACGTACACATACGGACTTTTTCTAAAAATGCTTCTTTTTTAGATTCGGGGTATCTCGAAATATGTGTTTTCGGTGAAATCTGATACCGAATTTTTTTTATGGAATACAACACTTCGTCTCCTTACTAAACGTATACACTAGAGAAACTTAAAATGGCTGTTCTAGAAATGAACAATAGTCGTTTACTTGACGTTTCCAACATATATTATTTTTATACCAAAATTACGATACTTCATCCTGATATCGTAATTGACAGGAAGACGTAAACAATTAAATAAAGAAATAATAGTAAGATAGAGAAATAATTGCAATAAATAATTTCTGTATATTAAATCAATGAATAATGTAATAAGCCTGAATGAAAAGATTTGTCCGGAGAAAAGGGTCATTAACGTGTCAAGTTAAGGAAGGTCATTAGTAACAGCCGAGTAGCGAATGCATTAGCGTAAAGATTCCTATCAGCACTGAGTTCAGTGCTTTTGAAAAGTCACGTACACAGAAATTCTGTAAACTAGAAAGGGAATGGAGTTCTTAGATTTGAGCAAGTCACCGCATAAAAACAGTGTCAGATACGCATGCGTAGTGTTTTAAGATTGGACCGCGTAAGTAGGAACGTTGGTAGGGGTAATGGTAAGTAGGCGAAGCTTAAGTTAAGAAAAGAGCGTGCATTCTAAATAGGACTTACTTAGACTTATTTGCTTAATCATGTGACTAATTCGTGTGATAACTCTTGTGATTACTCTTGTGATTTCTAGTTTAATTTTTAAGTTGTGTGACGCGCTTAGTTAGAAAGATTTAGCGGCTGATGTGAGGGATCTTTCTGAGTAACATTTCTGCGACTTACGGCAACTCAGCTTCGCATTATTATTATTATTATTATTAGTAGTAGTAGTAGTAGTAGTAGTAGTAGTAGTAGTAGTAGTAGTAGTAGTAGTAGTAGTAGTATTATAGAAATAAGTTATTTGTTTAATTCAACAGTTGTTGACTCTCTTCAAACAGAATGTTTGAGTAAACATTGCGATTTATCACCTAACTAAACTGGTGTTAACCTTTCGCATTACACTCACGCATACCCTGAAACAACGAACACATAGCTATACCACTGTAGCAGCTGACAGACTAAACAACACAGAACGAATTGAGAGAAGACATCGTAGAACTCATCAACAAAGTAGGTAACATTAAACGTTGTCTAAATCGATGCAACTTCGAGATAGCAGCATCAAAACTGCTCAACTAACGAACGGCTGCAATCCATATCAATAAGCCAATTATTGTTTTCAAGTAAATGGGGCAAATTAAGTGCGGTATGAACATATTTCACATCGAAATGAATAGGAATAGAGGTTTCTAACAGCAAATACTCACAGTGTTGTCCGACATAATTTGGAATATTGAATCACGTTATTCAGAATGGAACTTTCTGTGACCGAAAGGCGGTAACAAGTGGCAAATGTGACAACACTGTCTCGCAAAGCGGGTTAAATTTATACACGTCATTTGAGTACCCCACCTACACACGTAAGTCCATCCGGTCGTTATTCAGGATTTGCTTCTTACTCTAGGGATCATGCGCCAAAGCGATTACGGGAGCAGCATTAGCTGAAAGGTCATAAGCTGTCAGAATAGCACCGCAGATGGTTCAGTTGTTTGTAGGAAACGAGAACGCTTATTGCTAATGTGGCGGGTGTTACATCTTTAGTTATTCAGAGAGCTAGCTCGTTCAGTTGTGATTGTGCTGTTTAACAAACTAAGATTTTAATTTAGAAGTTTCCTCTGTTTTTGTACTCATATCATGTACGAGCAGTATTGGCGCTGTCTAAAAGCATTGCTGCAATAGATTTATTTTCTATTGTAAAAACGTTAAAGGGACTCGGAGGCAACGAACTCTTAATCAAACAAGAGACTTGTGGACATAATTAATCTTGCGTACCCTTTGCAGAAGTTATCCCTTTGAAAAGTGGAGTATAAATACTAGCCTCAGCTATGCTTAAATATGCAATCTTCGTGAACCGAATGCAAATATTGTTTCCTTGTTTCGGAACCACAAATATCCAGCAGGAAAGCGGCATAAAATCCTTTAAGAATGCTACACTGAATTGCAAAATCACATATCTCAGCATCCATGCTCTCTCTCTCTTTCTCTCTCTCTCTCTTTCTCCCTCTCTCTCTCTCTCTCTCTAGATTTTGTCCATCGGAATTGAAATGCTCCGATCGATAGACGAATCCTGCAAGAAAAAAGAAATAGAAAATCGGGGGTCGAGAGAATATTTTAATATAGCAACCTTTACTACTTGGCAGCTGTTGTCTCTTATATTAACAGTCCCCTAAAGTCTACATACTAGTATGTAGTGATAGGTATGCAAATTCTGAGAGAAATAGTATTTTTACTTTCTCTACCGCTTATCTATAGCAGATAAAATATTGTAGCCCCCACAAAACGTTAGTATTGAGGTATCACCGAAATAGACGTTTTGTAATCCACTGAACCTAAAATATATTCTTTTAAAAAGGGCTTGTCTGTATGCGAAACATATGATTAATGAACCAAAGTTGTATGTCTAGGTCTTCATGGAGACTTTCAAGAAAATTCTCCCACCACAAACTATACATTACCTGGAAATGTTTTTGTTTAATTTTTCTCAAAAATAGCCCTAACAATTTTTATTGAAATACCATATTTTAAAGGTGATTAATAAAATATTAACCTTCAATTTTATGTTTCTTTTACAGTGTTTAATCCCCGTTAAATAACACTGATGCTACTTGAAATGAAACGATAATCGGGAAATAAAATTTGGGAAGGAAACGTTCCAAGCTGAAGTTTAGGGCACATCCCCGGCATTTGCCAGTTGTAAGGACTGAGATAAATCTGGAAAAGGAAACCTCAGTCCTGGAGGGATTCGAACCGCAGACCTTCTGTTTATGAGTCCGTGCATTAGTAACACGGATTACCCATGTTGGATTTAATATTATGTGAATATTTTGTGAAGGCCTGTTTGCAATGCATTTTGTATAATTTTGTAAAATTCGTAAACCACAGAGATAGACGGAAATATAGATCTCATTGAAATATACAACATTATGGCGCTTCATAGTCCATAATTTCTCGCTCAGGTCTCGTAAGATTTTAACCAGGTATTAGCGCCGTCGGTGTGCCGCAATTTCGTCTCGTAGCAGTTCATTTACATGCTAGTAAACCTACTGGCATTGGGCTGTTGCTTTTAAGCACCTTAAAAACCATCGATCTGGGCCGGGTTTGAACCCGCGACCTTGGGATCAGAAGGCCAGAGTCTAACCACCCAGACCGACCCTCTATTTGTGTGAATAGTAGATCAGGTGGGGGTGGGGCATGCATACCGTGACTCCAGAAAAATTCGCCTCCTCTTTAAACATCCTAACAACCGATTAATGGGCAGAAAATCCAAATGTTTAATATCCAGAAAGAATAAATTGTAGTAGCATCAATTGCTTACGTAATATGTTTTTACGTAAATTATTAGAACTTGAAGATCTTATATTGTGCTGCTTTTGTTTTGTTTGGTTTCATAACTTTAACTGCCTCACGTATAGGAGTTAATTTGATGCGGTATTGCTTATAATGTTTGTTTACATCAGTGTTGAAGCCATCTTGTGACGTCCTTCATTTGTTTGGTTTGTAGCTCCATCTTGTGTTAGCAATTTTGCATCAGTGTTAGTGTTCGTTTGATTTCATTTCAAATGTCCTCCGGCTAGCTATTATCCTGTTGGCTTGGGCACGTATCTCTATACAAGTTGTGAAACGGAAAGGAATCTTTTATCCAAAAATTACACTGATGAAGAAATTTGTTTTATAATTTTTATTGTCGAACACGTTCACTATCACTTTTACATATTGATCTACATACTCGCCAAACTGAAACTGTTATAATAACTTCTTACTTATCACTTTTAATTCATGTACTTCAACTTTGTGTATAATTAACTTTATAATACTTTAGATTTTTTTGTTACTTGTAAATCTATAGCCGACGTATCTCATACAAATATTTTGACGAACTGAAGACGACGTGTAATGTATTGAAATTTTCGAAGAACTGCCCCCGATCTACCTCTGACTTGGCTTATTTATACTCCTTCAATCAGATACGCCTAAAGATTATAACTGAACTGCAATTGGCTAATAAAACGCGCCAACATTAGCGTCTATTTTAATATCCAATGAAAATTATGAATACATATGCTTTAGGGAGAACACATTCCAGAAGTTTCTACCGAAAACGCGTCAACATTACGTAACTTCCTTGTTTCCAATAATGATAAACAGCTCACCCCCCTCGCTGCATTATTGCGCTATTATTGACAGTTTCAGTAAGGCCGTATAAACTTACTTCCCAACAATATTTACAATTAATAAACATCTGAAATCAATGTCACATAAAAATGCATATTCATATTACAATCATTATTTACATTTAAGTAATTTGTGATACAAATTACTGCATCATATACCCCACTAGAAACATAATTATAAATATTTACAACTTGTTTGGAAATTTTATAATTGGGTTTTTAGTCTCCTAAATCTTGGAACACACGCTATCACTTTCACTTAACACTTCACACGTATTTAACACACGACAAATGTTTTTTTTTATCTCGCCACTACTTATTGGCTCTGCTTTAATTAATTTAGATATTAATCTGACATCACAAAATTTTTTTATAGCAAATACTGTACCCTGAATTATTTAATGACTGTTTCAAAATTGTTTACTTTCTTAAGTTGTTGACAAAAAAATTTATGCATTTAAGATTTTTGTAATTATTACACATATTTACCAAAATATTCACCCTTTATACAAATATTTACATCTCTTAAATCCAAGCACTGTTTCACATGTTCTATCTGCTACACAAGTATTTGTTTTTAATTATTTTTACCCATTTTTGTTATTTTGTACTTTATTTTAACAATACTCTTGGAATTGTATTTACGTACTTTTAATTTAATATCATATTGAGTTTCAATCTTTACATTCTTAATTTTCAAATACTGTTATAGTTACAAAAAAAATGTTATTTCCTTTTTTTTTTAAATTTAATTATGTCCAAAATTTTATTTCTCCTTTCACATGACGTACATATTTATTTAACCCTCTTACGTTCCAATACATTGCTCTGCATTTCGTCTTTAACTATCCAGCATTTACTATTTATCATCTTTGTCTTTTGTTTCACCTTGATCTTCATGGTTGTATGGTTTCAGCATCTCAATATGGAACTTTCCTATGCTTTTTCGAGTTGTTGGATTACATAACTCATATGTATTAGTTCCATATACTTCAACAACTTCATATGGTCCATGGTATTTGAGAAACATTCGCCAATAAAGTTTATTTGCTTTATCCGACAATTTCTTGGTTTTAACCAAAACTAAATCTCCTATTTTGATCCTCCATTCCTTTCTCTTCTTTTCTTCATGTTTAATTTTTCTTTTTATGGCCTTTTTCTTCATCCTCTCGAATGCTTTTCGGAACATCTCTTCTTCTGTTTGTGGTATCGAATGCGCATCTGGAATGGCGTCTGGAATCTTTTTACACATTGTATTGATCTTCTTTCCTAACTTAAGTTCACATGGTTTGTATCCTGTCACATTGTTTACGGTTTCATTTAGTAGATTCTGAACGAAGTTCACGTATCCATACCATTGGGTGTGTTTTCGATGACATAACACCCTTAAATAATTTGAAATTTCCTTAATTTCCCTCTCCACTGGGTTGGAGTTCGGTCTGTATCTTGACGAAAAATATTGTTTAATGCCATTTTCTTTCAGTCCATCCATAAATTTTCTTCCTGTGAAGTACGAAGCATTATCGCTCAATACAGATTGGATAGGTCCTTCTTCTATCACATATGACTTGAGTAGTCTATTCAAACATGCTAAACCTGTAGGTTTTCTCAAAGGGTAAATTCTTACATATTTGCTGAATATATCATAACAGACAAATATATATTTATTTCCAAATTGACTTGGAGGCATCGGACCATGAATATCAATACTAATTACACATCTCGGCTTATCCCTTATAACCGAATTAGTTTCAAATGCATATGCTGCATTTATTTGCTTTGCCTTCTGACACAGGTTGCAGCACGATATAAATTTCCGAACTTTCTGACGCAATTTGGATATGTATAAATTCTCTAAAATCATAGAAGTTGTCCGGTCCGTCCCCGAGTGTGCTAACCCTTCGTGAAAATTCTTAATTAGTTCCTCCTCCATGCTTTTCGGAACCATTATCTTCCAACTAGGCACTTCTTTTCCATGTTTCTTGTATAATGTCCCATCCCGAATTGCTACAATTTCTTTCTTTGCATCTTAATTAATGGTGCCTTTTCTTTAAGTTCAAATAATTTTGAGTCCTCATTTTGAATTTCCCCCATATTTTGCAATTTTCTAATCATTTCTTTGCTTAAAGGAATTTCAATTGTCAATATTTTGACTTCATTTCTAGGCCTTTCAATATTTTCGGGAATTTGTGGGTTGTAGTTCAATCTTGATAGCAAATCACTGAAGGTATTATTTTTGCCAGGAATGTGTATAATCTCAATATCGAATGCAGATATTGCATGAATGTATCTAGCAAGTTTTCCACTACATAATCTACACCGTTGTATGAAAGTTAAGCTGATGTGGTCTGAATATACTTTCACCTTTTGCTGATAAATATAGGTTTTAAAACGAATTAATGAGAAATATAGTGCTCCAATTTCTAACTGAGTCACTGAAGAATTCCGCTCAATATTTGTAAGTCCTCTAGAAGCTGTACTAATGACGTGAAAGTCATTGTTGAAGTCTCGCTGTCCTAAAATTCCGGCGTATCCTTGCATTGATGCGTCGACATAAATCTCATATTCCAAATCTTCTCTGGGCCTCTCGAGTAATATGGACTTAGCAAAGAGTTCCTTTACTCTCTCAAAACATTTTTGATGATCCTCTGTCCATTTCCACTTATTGTTCTTTCGGAGAAGCTGCCGCAGTGGTTCTATTTCAGCCGAATATCTTGGTACGAACTTACTCTGAAAGTTCAATACCCCTAAGAGACGTCTAATTTGTTTTACGTTCCTTGGTGATGGAATTTTCATTATTGCTTCTATTCTTTTCTGATCAGGTCTTATACCTCGTTCATCCACTACATAACCCAGAAAATTTATTTCCTTGACACAAAATTTTGATTTTAGTATGTTCACAGTCATACCATGTTGTTGTAGTTTATTTAACACATAATGGACATTATTCATGTGTTCTTCAAATGTTTGACTAATGATTAGGAAGTCGTCAATATACTTTATTAAAAAGTCATCTGCAGAATTTCCAAAGATACTGTGAATGGCTCTCAAAAATCCACTTCCTGAGTTTTTTTAAACCAAAAGGATTTACACAAAAACGATACTGGATCCCTGAGTACTGAAATGAAGTGTAATCACGCACTTGTGGATCTAATTCCACTTGCCAATATGATGCAGTGAGGTCAATGGATGTCAAAAATCTCCCTCTTGAAAGTTTCGTAATTAGTTGTTCAATTCCCTCACTTTGAAAATGATCTGGTTTCATATACTTGTTGACATATCTACCGTCTAATGTTAATCTCAAACTACCATCTCGTTTAATACTCCAGCAGATTGAATTTATATACTGAGAATTACTTTGCTCAATAATCCCATTTTCTAACATGCTATTTATTAGTTGTCTAGCTTTGTCCCGAAGACTTATAGGTAAATTATCATACTTGTGCCTATATGGTGGTACGTCTTCGACTTGAAATGTATGCTGATATACATTACATCTGCCTGGGATATTACTAAATACTGAACTATTGTTCATCAAAACATCATGAAGGATTTGTTTTTGTATTACCGTAATATTATAAGCTTCTTCACACTTGTGTATTATTTCCTCATTTCTCTTCTCTTCCCAGCTGTTGTCTGTCTCGCTCACATGGTCGTCTTTTGTTTGGATTGCAAATTTCTCTACTTCTTCTGGCATTTCTGCTAGCTGTTGAAAATATGGCGTGGTATTCCCTTCATATTCTGTGACTACCTGCTTTATCTGACTATTTCTATCAGTTTCTGTTATTTGCACAAAAAACTCTTGGTCACAAAGATTCTTCTCATCCTTTGTCATCTCGATTACAGAAACTTTCTCTTTTAACTCACTTGAAATGCTACTCATTCGGCTACCTAGCTCTGTACATTTTACATTAACATGCTCTATTTTATTATTAACCTCACTTTTTTGGTTAGATATTTCCCTGCTCATGTCTAACATTTTCTTTGAAACTTCACCTATTTCATTTGCTATCATTTCTTGATTTTCATTTTTCATTCTAATCATACTACTATCTAGCTCCATGAATTTATTTTCAATTTCTTCCCTGTTTTGTTCTAAGCTTTTACCAATATCTTCCCTCAATTCCCTATTATTCTTTTGCATATCTTCCCTTAATTGATCTGTAATACTCTTACTAATATCTTCCCTCAATTCTTTCTTATTCTTTTGCATATCTTCCCTCAATTCTTTATTATTCATTTCCATTTTCTGATTTAGTTTTTGTTCTAATTTCTCATTATTCTGAGTTAGTTTTTGTTCTAAACTCCTATCAATATCTTCCCTCAATTCCCTCTTATTCTTTTCCATATTCTCATTCATATTTCTTAGCATTTCCATCATCATACTAACATCAACATTAACATTTCCTGCTTTTCTATTCTGACTTTCTGCACTAACATTTTCACCCTCAAATCCTAAAAAGTTTGGGCTATTTTCTGTAACCTGTATTGAATTACAGCTAACTGTTACATTATCTCCCTCCATAATTATTTCTTCTGTATTATTAGTAGCCATTGTTTTCTTTATCCTACCACTCCTTAAGTACATTTGAAGGTTACAATTTTGTTTTCTAAAAAAAATTACGATACTCTGACCTTTGTGATGCTGTCTGTTGCTGTTACTTTGATGTCCAGCTTCCTGCCCCTCTCTCCTAGGTTATATGTCGCTTCTGCGTTGTGTTATGATGAATCTACGTTGTCTCGATGTTTTTGTAGTTGAATTACCCTGTTGCCTTGTAATCTCGGAATTACGATGTCCAATCATCCGTGTAGTCTGTCGTTCCTTTTGTTGTTTCTGGAATCTGCGTCTTGTAGTTCAGTTCACTTCTCCATTCGCCCCTTTGGTCATCTCACTTCTTCCTGGTTAATTCTGATCCTTTCCTGGTCATCGTGTTCCTTTCCTGGTTACTCTGTCCCACGTTCTGGGTGCCAATTTGTAGTAGCATCAATTGCTTACGTAATATGTTTTTACGTAAATTATTAGAACTTGAAGATCTTATATTGTGCTGCTTTTGTTTTGTTTGGTTTCATAACTTTAACTGCCCCACGTATAGGAGTTAATTTGATGCGGTATTGCTTATAATGTTTGTTTACATCAGTGTTGAAGCCATCTTGTGACGTCATTCATTTGTTTGGTTTGTAGCTCCATCTTGTGTTAGCAATTTTGCATCAGTGTTAGTGTTCGTTTGATTTCATTTCAAATGTCCTCCGGCTAGCTATTATCCTGTTGGCTTGGGCACGTATCTCTATACAGGTTGTGAAACGGAAAGGAATCTTTTATCCAAAAATTACACTGATGAAGAAATTTGTTTTATAATTTTTATTGTCGAACACGTTCACTATCACTTTTACATATTGATCTACATACTCGCCAAACTGAAACTGTTATAATAACTTCTTACTTATCACTTTTAATTCACGTACTTCAACTTTGTGTATAATTAACTTTATAATACTTTAGATTTTTTTGTTACTTGTAAATCTATAGCCGACGTATCTCATACAAATATTTTGACGAACTGAAGACGAAGTGTAATGTATTGAAATTTTCGAAGAACTGCCCCCGATCTACCTCTGACTTGGCTTATTTATACTCCTTCAATCAGATACGCCTAAAGATTATAACTGAACTGCAATTGGCTAATAAAACGCGCCAACATTAGCGTCTATTTTAATATCCAATGAAAATTATGAATACATATGCTTTAGGGAGAACACATTCCAGAAGTTTCTACCGAAAACGCGTCAACATTACGTAACTTCCTTGTTTCCAATAATGATAAACAGCTCACCCCCCTCGCTGCATTATTGCGCTATTATTGACAGTTTCAGTAAGGCCGTATAAACTTACTACCCAACAATATTTACAATTAATAAACATCTGAAATCAATGTCACATAAAAATGCATATTCATATTACAATCATTATTTACATTTAAGTAATTTGTGATACAAATTACTGCATCAAAATAATAAGTATTACAGTTTATATGCTCTGGTACTTTATAATATGTTTCTACTGAGTTTATATTTTTTTTTAAAATTGCACCGACTTTTCAGTTTTTCGTGTGAAGTGTTTACAAATCTTTTTACATGCATATAGTAGAACAGATATTTTTTATACCTGAGATTGCGGTAAAAATGGGTTTTTATCTCAAAAAGTCAGACATTATCAACATTTTCTCATTAACGCCTCAATTCTTACTACTTCACAAATGTATACCTTCCTAAGTTTAAATCATACATCGGATCTCCATAGCTCGCCAGTCTTAAAGGAAGCCAAAGGATGCAAATTCTTAGAAATATAACTTTTTGATATTTGTCTTTTTGTTTTGTTATATTAGTAAGGTCGAGATTTTTAGCTGGTTAGCATTCGTTAGCTTTTTTAAATTTTCTTTGTGGATCATGTTACTAACACCAATAATTTTATGATTTTCCTATTTCAGGTTATAGGCCTTTGAATTTATGTTTTATACACTGAATTTAATGTTTTTAATAAGTGCTAACACCAATAATATTTCTCTTTTTATTTTAGTGAAAAATATTTATAAGCGGGCAGGCAGGCAGGCAGGTTATGTGCCTTAATATGTGCAAGAGAAGCAGTAATAGTGGGAACCGCAGGTACACTTATCATCTGAAGAACGAAAGCTGGGATTTAAGACATTTTAGGTCACATTAGGCATTTTTATGTGCATAAAATTCATTTCTTTAGCCCCAGGAAGTGTGAAACATACCAGTATCCTGAGGATGATTCATTAAATGGAGAAAAAAAGTTAAAGCCTAAGAATTCCGATTCTAGTTATTAGTTATAATTTCTAATTACCTTAATATTTAAATGTGTACAATTACTTTAAGTATTTTAAAATAAGTTTTAATACAGTACTATATCAGAAATACTTTTGGTTTAAAAACTTTAAATTTCGAAAACTATTTTTGCAATAAGTCTGTGGTTTCGGTGACATCACGTTTTATATAAAAAAATGCTCTACTAAATGCGTATAAAATAATTTTTGAAACACAGTATATGAAAGAGCCGAAAAAGAACAGCAAATTTAGAAGAAACGTTATAAGCGCTAACAAAATAAAAAGGATCTGAAAAATCCCAGTACACGTGAACTATAATTTATAATAAACTATAAAAATATAACTACTATTTTTCTGCCTATTTAACATTAGAACTTCCTCTCTTTTAATTTGGTTACTAGAATCTTTAAAGTGGAGATGAATACTTTGTGGAGCCAGTAGGTCGACTACGCGTCCATGCCATCGGCTGTTATCGGAAACACAGCATTAGATGTCATACCAACAGCAAGATTTGAACCGCCATCGTTGGGGAGGTAATGGTCGCCAAACATGTGTATCCACTGAATAAAGATTTAATTTTATGCGAGTACAGGCAGCAGTAGAAGATAAAACATACTATTGTAATCTATTCATTTCTTCGACAGCACATGTTCTTTTACTAAAATGTGTGCATTAACCATTTGTTTATGCTTTGTAACGCACTAAAGCCACAATTAACGGAAATTGCTAATGCTCATGCTAAATTAGGAAACATATTACACGTTAAATGTTTTAAACGAAGATTACAGCGAACTTTTTAAATAGAGTTAGCATTTCGGGAGTCCGATGTTATGACACACTATTTCCTTATTTCATACCTGTTCATAACCGCATCATGCTGGACTTGCGCCTCTTTTATTGCAAACTTATATTACTTTTCAAATTTTCCTCGACCTCCTTTAGGTTTGATTTATTCATTCTCCTGCAGTTTATTTTCATTTGATTTCTGTGACTACGGATTCTTTATGTGATTCATGTTCTATACTTATTCAATAAATACAACCTGATAAATCGCTTTTAACGAAATATCATTAGTTTTGATGTAGGTGTTATTTATAATGTGAATGTAAACCTGTAACATACTACTGTAAATACTGTGAAGCAGCGGTTATGGCCCAAGCTTCGGGAGGTCGGTGCCGAGCAGTTGAAGAGATAAACAAAGATAAGTAGCGTAAGATCCAGAAACGCTATCGTCAGATAATCAGAATCTTCTGGAAGTTTCCCCTTCTCTCCGCCTCTATAATTCTGGAATTCTAACCATAAATTGTATAAGCGTGTGCTCTCGCGAATAGTTAGTAAGTAGGAGAGTAGGTGAAGAAGCAAGTGAGCTGGTGAGTGCGTTTCTGGTGCGACATCAAGTGCGGTTCTCCGAGCGAGTTTTTGACAATTATTGCGACCTACAGTGAGTGTTGCTAATGCGAAGGATTAAGAGAGGTCTTGTGTTCGACTTCCCAGCGGGTGAACTGTCCAGAAGAAGAAGTTGCGTTCGTGCCTATTTCATTACGTCGCGAAGTGAAGTGGCAGGGTAAATCGAACTAGTTCACATTAGTGAAGTGATGGTGTGAACTAAATGAAATCACAGTGAAAATTGGAACTAGCTCAAGTTAAGTAGCTGTAAGAACTGAGTGAAGTGACAGTTTAACCGGACAAAATCATAATACGTACGTTTTTCGTGCCGATTTATTCGGTGATTACTTTGGCTAATACATTTATCGTTACTTTGATTAATATTCTTTTAATACAAATATGAGTGCATAATTGATATTTTAATTCTTTTCACGCGAAAAATCTATTTGCATTTGAAGGTGTCTATAGAAAAGACGTATAAAATGACATTTTGAGCAAATAACTGCTAACGTTTTCCTTTTCGAAATGCTTTTTTATTTAAATAATATGTTGTAAGTAGAAATAAAAGGTATGTTCTGGCGCACAGAGAGATGCCGACAAGCGATAAAGGTCTTTGTTCTACGCCGACAAGCCCCGCCCCCTCCCTTTGAGGGCTTACATGCCGCCAGGTCTCGTGTCGTTAGGCCCCGCCCCCTCTCGCTTTGTGTGCTCACCTAATGCCGACAGTGTCTGTGCTAACAGGTCCTACCCCCTCTCCCATGCGTTCTACTGGGGCGTCCTGACTTGAGGGAATTGTTTTCTCGAGTCCTGCCGCCCCCCGGCAAATTAATTAGGTAATGTTCGTCAAACATTTTTTTTATGATTACTAAGGTCTGCAGATTGCATCCTCGAGCAATTAAGTTTTTTGATTAATGAATTGTTGACTGGAGCGTGAGTATAAGTAGTCTGCTCACGGTAACAGTCTGTCATGTAATGAAACACTGCAGCCTTCTTCTTCTATCTGGGGAAAGCGCTTGTCCATTAGCTGAACATGTTAGACGCTTTCACAACATTAATAGGCTTTTAAGTTTACATTCCGGATCTGTTTACATACATTAGCGATCAACGACATACTTCCGTCTGGAGGTAACGGTGACACACATTAGCTGACCCGTTAGACGCTTTCACTCCATTAGCGAACAAGAGCCCGGCATGTAATGAAAAAACCCGTAACCTACTTCTGTCTGATGGTAACGGTGACCTCTATTAGCTGACATCTTTAGACGCTTTCACCTCATTAGCGAACAATGCCAGTAATTGTTTTCCTAAGTGCTCTACAATCTCTCACCACTTCAGCTTTAGTGGGGGAATTATATAAAAGCAGCATCTTCTCCAATGATTTTCACAGTATCGTAAGAACACTGCGATCTAAGCACTCTGCAAACTTTATTCTTTCAACGTGGAAATTACATCGAACAGCATGTCTGGTAAGTTGTATCACCAATTCATCTTCATTAAAAAGTTAACTTATTACTTAGTACATTTAACTTTTATTTGCGTTCTTGTTTTTAATGACGGCTCTTTATTTGTAAATAGCTGAGCATTCTAAAAGTTAATAGCTAGACAGTTGAATTTTTTCTGAAATGTGAACAGTTTAGTTAAGTATTCATTTTAGACAAGCTTATTCTACATTTAATAGCTAACTGCGCGAATTCTCAAAAAATGTGAACAATTTAGTTAAGTATTCATCTTGTTGAGAAATTATTATTCCAGATATTTAAATACAGGGTTTCACAGAGTGAATTATATTCCTTTTTAGACAAAATACAATTACTTGATTACCCTACGATTCGAATAAAGAATGTTCTGTATAAATATTCTTCCGAGGGTAAGCGGCGGTATTCGATCCAGGGACTTCATGTTTGCATGCATTAATCGAACATTCATCAGTTAATGTTTCATTCCTCTTGTGCAATTAATTTAGTAAAAACTTCCAGTCTGTTTCCATTACGTTAAAAAGAGATATTTTCCATGAGTGTGTCGAATAATACAAATGCTTTATTTTGTCACAGAAATTTCTCAGGTGTTTAAAAATACATCGACATTTCCCTGTATAAGCAATGCGCAATAAAGTAAATTAATTTAATAATATAACTTTTCTTTAAAAAAATAAGTAAATAAATAAATAAAAATCTAACGCGTAAATTAATTACGTTTTCAGCATTCAGTTCTGCTAACGTAGCTGAGGCATACATCCAGCTCCAGCAGGATCGTTCCTCAAATACAGCTATGATTCAGGCACCCGAACAAGCGAATGGTAAGCATTCTTCAGAGTTTAAAAAAATTAATGTAACAATTCATATTAACTTCTTGTTCATATTCTTTATTATTATTATTATTAGTAGTAGTATTATTTCCAGGAAGCGGTGTTTATTTCGGAGTCTGTCATCCATCGACCGCTGCAATGGCACCACCAGGCTTCCAAACCTTCCTGGTGCCAAATCATCATGGATGGGGCTCTGGCCTATACATACAGCAACACTCGAATGGTAAGAATTTACAGACAGGTGTTTGAGCAATTGTAACTAAAAATTATTTAATAGTAAGTATACAAGGGCGATTCTAGCATACAAAGACCTACCTACGACAGCCTAGAGTTCTGAATTGTATAAGGAGATAAGGATATATTTAAGGGGAGTTTCACACCACATATGCAGTCACATAACTCTTTCAGTCTCCCAGAATACCGTGTATTTTCACGACTGTGTTTAAAACATCTATTTTTCACGTATAGCGAATAGATTCTTTAGAACTCTGTACTTAAACATGCTATACTATTAATATTATTATTATTAATATTATTTATTTTTTCCAGGAAATGGACTTTATTTCGGGGGCGGCATCGCTCAACATGCAACCGCTACACCGGCACCTCCAGGCCTCGCAACCGTTGCACCTGCACCACAACGCTTCGCGACCGCTGCACCACCACCCCCAGGCTTCCAGACCTTCCTGGTACCAAATCAGCAGGGGTGGGGCTCTGCCCCTTACATGCAGCAAGCACCGAACGGTAAGAGTTTTTCAATATTTTATGAACTTCTTGCTTTACACATTCTATATTATTATTAATATTATCATTATTATTATTTTTTCAGGAAGTGGACTTTATTTTGGGATGAGTCAGCCATTGTCCGCTGCACAGGCTCCGTCTGGCTTCCAAGCCTTCATGGAGTCAAATCAGCAGGGTTGGGTCCCTGTCCCATACATGCAGCAACCACCGACAGGTAAGAACATGTTTCAAAATTTTATGAAGTTCTTTTACACATTTTATATTATTATTAATATTGTTATTATTATTTCCAGAAAGTGGTCTTTATTTCGGAGTCTGTCATTCATCGACCGCTGCATCAAATCAGCAGGGGTGGGGCCCTGCCCCATACATGCAGCAACCACTGGATGGTAAGAACCCTTCAACATTTTATGAACTTCTTTTACACATTGTATACTGTTATCATTATTATTATAAAATTATTATTTCCAGGAAGTGGACTTTATTTCGGGCGCGGTATCGCTCAACATGCGAGCGCTGTACCATCAGCCTTCCCTATACAAAATCAGCAGGGATGGGGGTCCGACATATGTGTGCAGCAACAATCGAACGGTAGGAATCCTTCAACATTTTATGAAGTTCTTTTTACACATTGTATATTATTATTATTATTATTATTATTATTATTAATATTATTATTCCAGGAAATGATCTGGGTGACGCTGGAAGCCAGCCTATGGACCTGGCAACACAGGGATCAGCATCGCCGGAGATTGGTGAAGACTCGACCACTGCACGGTCCGCCTCCTCAACGCTCGACACTCTGGAGGAAGTTATACAAGGTGAACCATCGACCTCCTCAGTCGCAGGCAATGAAACCGCTGCACCATCGATCTCCTCAGACGCAAGCGATGAAGCCGCTGCACCGTCAACCTCCTCATCATCATCCAATGATGTAGAACCAGTTATTGGAAAGAGAGGACCGACATCGGATGGGAGGGAACAGCTTACAATAAAAAAAGCCAAGGTTAGTGCTAGCAATTGCCAGGGTCTGGAGTGCAATACCATACAATCGGCATTCAAGGGACGTATTTTTAATAGTAGAATAGAAAATACATTAGAAATACTCGAGCCCAGAGTCTTTTTAGATGAGTGCAAGGAGCTTATTATTAAAGAAGCGGAAAACGTTTTGCAGAAAAGCAGGAGTGGATTAAAGATGCATTGTTCCATGGAACTTGAATATTTAATCCAGAAACCTGATGAAGAGAAGTGTCTTTCCACTGGCTTTAATTCTAAGCCTGTACTGATTCTTCCATCAAGCAATCTCAATCAGATCTTCTCTTCAATTGCGGGGGATATTTTGGAAAACATTTCTACATTTGAGGGGGGAGCATCGTCAAAGTCCTTGTCAAAGATACTCAGCCTGGTGATGGGCTTTACACACTACGATCCTTTACACGCAGGTTCATACATTGAATTGCCGCAGAAAATTACGAAAAAACATGCAGTCATAAACATCCAGAATGAAGACAACTTCTGCTTCGCATGGTGCATGCTTGCCTCTAAATACCCTGTTAAACGCGACGGTCAGAGAACCACAGTATATCCCTTTGAAATGCTTTTCAAAGCATTCAATTATGAAGGTATCGAATTTCCGGTACCCTTACATCAAATTGAATGCTTTGAAAAGCAGAATAATGGAGTATCCATTTCACTGTTTGGTATCGAGGAGAATGACAACATTATTCCCCTATACCAAACACCTGAAAAGAAGCAGCACCATGTAAACATGCTATACATTGAAGAGGATGATAAGTCCCACTACTGTATAATTAAAAACCTGTCCAGACTAGTAAGGAGCCAGACAACGAAGAAATGTCGAAGGATATGGGTATGTGAGGCATGCCTCAAGAGATGCACCAATGAAAAGGCTCTGGAAGCACATAGGTTAAGATGCGGGAAATGCCAACTGCTTAAAATGCCCCAACAGGATGAATACCTTGAATTTAAAGCATTCTCCAAAAGTGTTCCTGTACCTTTTGTTATATACGCAGACATTGAATCTGTTCTGGCGAAGGTTCACTCTTGCGAGCCCTCAAGCAGCTCGAGCTGGACCCGAGCCATTCAAGAGCATGAAGCAATGTCTATTGCCTTGAAGGTGGTATGTAGGCATGACGAGGCCATGTCAAAATTCTTCCTCTTTAGAGGTCCGAATGCCGTCGATGACTTTATCAAGCAATTGAAATCAATTGCTGATGACGTCATCGATGTGTATTCCAATCCTAAACCCATGAATTTAACCCTTGAAGAGCAACAGTATTTTGACAATGCCTCTGAGTGTCATATATGCCTTGCTGCTTTCACTGTGAGCGATTTGCGTGTGAGGGATCACGATCATGTGACAGGGGAATATCTGGGAGCTGCTCATAATAGATGTAATTTGAATAGAAAGGTCCCTGATTTCATACCGATCTTTTTTCATTGCCTATCTAATTATGACAGTCACTTCTTGATAAGACGTCTGGCATATGATAATAAGCCCATATCGTGCATCGCTCAAAGTGGTGAAAGGTATATAGCGTTTAGCAAACGGTACAGGAACATCAGCTTCAGGTTTCTGGACAGCTTTAAGTTTCTTGACGACAAGCTGGCCAGCCTGGCTGACATGCTGGAGGAGAGTGACTTTAAAATAACAAGGGCAGAATATCCTGTTGAGGAGCATTTTAAGCTGGCGAAGAGCAAGGGAATATTCCCGTATGATTATGTTTCAAGCCTTGCCATACTCAAAGAAACTTCTCTACCACCGAAGGATGCCTTCTACAGCACTCTCACTGACAGTCACATCACAGACGAGGAATACAGGCATGCTGAAAAAGTCTGGGATACCTTTAATATCCAGAATCTCGGAGAATACAGCGATCTATACCTGAAAACAGATATACTGCTCTTGGCGGATATTTTCGAAAAGTTTCGAGATCTCATCCTGGGAATGTATAAACTTGACCCAGCATGGTTTTATACATTACCAGGACTCGCCTTTGACGCTATGTTGAAGATAACAAAGGCGAAACTTTCCTTAATATCTGACAAGAGCATGCTGGAATTTTTCGAGTCGGGAATTAGAGGCGGACTGTGCACAGTGGTGAAGGGCTATACCAAAGCTAACCACAGGTACATGCCCAACTTTGATCAGCATGCTCCTGTTAAACACCTGTCCTATTGGGACATAAATAACTTATATGGAGCTTCTATGGGGTCTGCCCTCCCGTACAAGAATCTGAGATGGCTCACCAGAGAAGAAATTGATAGTATAAACTTTGCTGAAATCAAAGAAGACTCTGAGACTGGCTATGTGCTAGAGGTTGATATCGAATACCCCGACCATATCCACGACGCCCACAACGAGCTTCCTTTCTGCCCACAGAGTGCGATACCACCGAATGGCCAATACAAGAAACTGCTTGCGACATTAGAACAGAAAAGCAAATATGTCTTGCACTACAGGGTGATGCAGCAGTGTATTGAACAAGGTCTAACTGTGAGACATATTCACAGAGTGGTATCCTACGACCAGTCTAACTGGTTGAAGACATATATCGACGTGAACACAGAGAAAAGAATTCAAGAAAAGTCAAAATTTGGTCAAAACTTATGGAAAAAGATGAATAACGCCGTATATGGAAAATTTATAGAAAATGTCAGGAAATACACTAATTTCAAAATCGTTGGAACCTGGGAACAGGCAAAGAAGTTGATAGCACGCAGCACTTACCTACGCACCATAATTTTTGAGGAAAATCTTGTAGGAATCGAACTGGGTAGAGAGGAAGTGCATATGAACAAACCAATCTACATAGGACACGCAATTTTGGACATTTCAAAATTTATCATGTATGACTTCTTTTACAATATCATGAAACCAAATTTAAAAGACTTGCTGCTGAACTACATGGATACAGACTCATTCATTTTTGAAACGAGTTCTGATATCTATGATTTCATCAGGGAGAACCCCCAATATTTCGACACTTCAAACTTCGAAAAGGATAATGCATATGGCATTAAGCAAGCCAATAGGAAAAAGATTGGGTTGTTCAAGGATGAATTGGGTGGCTTGGTTATGGAGGAGTATGTCGGTATAAGAGCAAAGTTATACGCATACAGATACGGAGGGCAGACAATTAAGAAAGCTAAGGGCATCACCAGGGCAGGCATGGATAAAATCGATTTCGGCCATTATTTTGATTGTTTAAAAGACCATAGCCTAAAAATTTATTCGATACAAAAAACATTTCGGAGTAAACACCACAAAATTACAACAATTGAAACAAACAAATTGGCATTGAAGGGGGGTGACGATAAGAGGAAGTTGATGGAAGGAAGCTATAAGACTGTAGCGTGGGGCCATTATTCCCTTAGACCCGGTGATTGCTAGTGCCTAAACTTTTAAATAATGTATATATTGTGTAAAATAGATATCAAATGTGTGAGGGTTTTTTGTGTAACACTTTTTCCCTCAAAAAGGTAAGAAAAATATGAATGCTTTTAAAATAAAAATACTCATGATTTTACAATCATAAAACTTTAGTCTTTATTAATTCTTCACATATTACACCAAGTCCTTTATATCAATCCACTGAGTATCTGGAAAACCATACCACTTTACAAGAACTTTGTTTCCACGTTTACGTATAACCTTTTCTACTAAATATGTATTAGGATAGTTAGTCTTTTTTAGTTCATGTCCATAAAAGCCACCTTTTATGATTTCACTATTCCGATCCTTTAGTATGTATGTTGTAGGCTTGGTACGGTTCACACGAAATACTTTGAAGATTTCAACGCTCCAGTTAGATTCATAACCCTTTTCAAAATGTCCTTTATGTTTAGATATCCTGACATAATCACCAACACTAAACTTCCTTGAAGCCTTCTTCTCTCTTCGTTCTTGATTATAATTATACACAGTCAGAAGAAGATCGTTGTTTTTCACTTCATTAGGTTTCATGCGGATAGTTGAATGAAAAGTATCATTGTACTTTACAAGAATTCTAGGTAAAAGATCTAGCCACTTGTATGAGCCTTGGACTAAAAACTCTCGGTACATCATATTCTTCAAGGTTCGAATTAAACGTTCAACAGCCGCAGCCTTCACATTGGTATAGGTGCTGTAGTGGTTAATATTATACTTAAACATTAGCCGTTTAAAGAATTTGTTATAAAATTCTTTCCCGTTGTCACTTTGAATATTCCGGGGAGGGACATCCATTTCTTGTAATATATCCTCCATTGCCTTTGCAACATTAACTCCGCTCTTATCCTTTAAGGGTTTTGCATATGCCATTTTTGAGTAAAAGTTGATTGCGATCAGAATGTATTTGAAATTTTTGTTCACTCTTGCATATGGTATCATTTCAATCAAATCAATTTGTAATAAATCATTCATACCTTTGCTGATAATTTTGCGTCGCAAATAGTTCCTCCTCGCCGACCCGTGAAGCTCTCTGGCGATATTCTGTTTGGCTGTCATGCTATAACTTTAGATGCTTTCAACTCCCTGATAATTTCCTCAATCTCTTGAGTGTGGCTATTATTACCAGCGTCCCTCGAAGCAATAAGTAACCTCAGCCTATTCACTAATGTGTTAGGGTTTCTCCAGAAAACATAGTCAACCTCCTTATCAGACTTATGCTCCTTCCATGGCAGTCCTAGACCTGAATGTGTATTGAGCAAGGGGCGTATTATATTCTTGTATTTATACGATTTACCAGATTTCAAACGACCGTGTCTGGTGTAACCAGATCTATGAAGAAAAGTACTTTTCATAATCTTAGCGTACGTCTCCAAGTCTTCACTGGTGTATGCAGAAATCTGAGGCGTTCGCTTAAAGATGAGCTCCATCAAACCGGTTGTAGACTCATACGTTTCATCACCTATCAATATTTGATTATTTATAAAATGAATATCTTTATTTCCAAGCATATAACTTCCATCCTGATATCTCACCCCGTACAATGTATCAATGCGGTCCTTGTCTTTTGAGCGAACGTGTTGAAGGAAAGTAGAAATACTTGTAGAATCATCATCTTCATTCTTGACTGTCTCCACAGCCAACCCTCGTTGAGTGTCCAAAATATCCTTGAGGGGAGCGGTTACAGGCTTCAAAGCTTCGGACATGACATGCTGAGTCTCAAACCTGAGACCTTTTAGAGCTCTCAGTTTTTCTTTTACAGCCCTGGTATGCTCAGCTACAGACTCTTTAAGTCTTATGCTTTCACTATCCATCTTACAAATGACGTGAAAATAGACGATTACCTTCAATTTATAGTCTGCGTCCACCTTGAGTTCTCATCGTATCGATAGCCTTAGCTAACATCTCTATCGAAGTTCTCAGTTGTTCGGTTTCTTTCTTATGTTCCTGCGTATGTGTCTTGAACGCTTCAGCAAAGATTGCCGTATTAGCGTACTGGCTTCTGGCTGATTCTTCTAGACTCGTCATTTGCTGCACATTAGTTTTGTAAGCGTCCATCATCATATTTACATTTTCCTCCACTTTCTTAAGTTTATCATTGCAGCAATCAGTTTTTAGAGTATTCAAAACCTCTGTCTTTAACTGCCCGACTGTAGCCTCTAAATCTGAAACTCGTTTCATCGCTAACTTTTCTAAATTGCTAATTTTCTGATTGCAAAGATTCTGAAGATTTGTTTTTTCTCTATCAAGCTCTGCGGTAACTTGTTTAATAGACTCCATTAGAGAATCCACTCTGTCTTTTGTAGAGGTTGTTAGAGTATCCACTTTACTCGTAGTTTTATTCAGATTTGCTGTGATGTCTAGCAGCTTCTTACCTATTTGCATCTCGATTTCCTTTGGTAAGTACCTGTTTAACTGCTGTCGCATCTCGTTCGATTTCCTAATGATCATAGCTCTAGCATATCTTTTATTTACAGCATCTGTATCTCCGAGAGGATCTGCTATATCAGTGATTCTCTTATTGTCGAATATAATGTTACCATTACCATCTCTCGATTGCGTGCGTGAATTGACATATCCAGTGATGAACTTTTTATTCACAACATCGTTATCGTGAACAGGATCTAGCAATACCATCAATCTAACTTTATCAATCACAATGTTATTTTCCTTATCTCTCTTGAGGATATATCTTGAAATCAAATCATCGATCAGGGTCTTAGCCATAACCTCAACATTGTTAGCAGCTTGCTGAGAGAAATCTTGCATCCTAATTTCGAGAGCATCCACATAATTCTTATTGGAAGCATCATGATTATCTTCAGGATCGTGAACGTTACACAATCTCTTATTCTTGAATTGATAATTTCCTTTGACATCTCTATTTATGATAAAACGATCAAACACTCTTCTAACTGGACCAGTTCTCTGAGAACCGAACCTATCGATATTCATGGTTAACTACGAATGATCATTTTCTTTTTTGTCGAGCTTAATATATACATCAAAACCATTCCTATATCGTCCCTCATTCATGTGAAATTCAGGAACTATCACAACAAAGGGTCTTCCTTCTGTAGAGCTCTCCCAAACGTTCTTACATAGATCTTTAAATTCGTTGTAGGTCATGTCGGTATTTACATAATCTTCGTAAATGTGCTTTAAGTTTAAATTGTCTTGCCTGAAGAGTATTATCATGTTTGTATTATCGCGAATTAAATGTTTTGGAACTTTAGCATAGGACTGTGCTAGATATACAGAGTCGACATTTCGATGTCTACCCATACTGTAAAAGGATGCTATCTTTTCCTGCTTTTCAGTGATGACGTCATCAAATATAAAGATTGAATTTTCTTCGACTTCAGAAGGATGCAAAACATCATCCCCGTTGTCGAAGGTGTTCACTTCTATACCTTCGATGTTTCCAAGCACTTTAATTAGATATTGGTACTTTGGTTGATAGAGAGACTTTGAATAAATATATAAATTTTCAAAACGTAGTCCATTCTCATGGAGTAGCATATTGAGTAATACGTTTGTTTTCCCTGCACTGGAGCTCCCTAAAATAAGAGCTCTGACATTAGATGGAAATAACTTGCCATGACGATCACTTCTAAAGTCACTTTCAAAGTCTAATACCTGAATAGGTAGAGAGCAGTGCTGCTTAACAAGCTCCATGTTAACAACTAACTTATAAAATGTATGTGCATTGTTTATATATATTACCGTTTGTAAAAGTAGTTAATGATTGACTGGAATGATATAAAAGGGCTAATGCATGCAATTACTCGTTTAGTCTATCATGAGAGCTAAGAGAGGAAGGTCGTTGCAGTATAAGCGCGGCTCTGGAATTATTAATTCCATAATTAATTCGCTCCCCTTTGAAGCTCACTTACCTGGATATAGATATTGCGGGCCTGGTACTAAATTGGAAAAACGTCTAAAAAGAGAAGACCCGGGAATTAACCAATTAGACACAGCTTGCAAACAGCACGACCTCGCGTACGCTGAGAATAAGGACACCGCTTCAAGACAAATAGCTGATAAGATTCTTGCAGAGAAGGCTTGGAAACGTGTGCAGTCATCAGATTCAACTTTTGGTGAAAGGTTAGCTGCAAGGCTAGTAACTGCAATCATGAAGGGAAAGGTTGCAGTGGGAGCCGGAAAGAGGACGAAGAAGAGAGGAGGTTTTGTACCGTTGATACCCATCATTGCTGCTTTAGGCGCTGCAGCAGGTGGTGCTGCTCAGATAGCCTCTGCAGTCAATAAAAAAAAGGCTGCTGATAGACACTTAGCAGAAGTTGCTAGGCATAACAAGGCGATGGAGACCTTAGGAAAGGGGCTCCGGAAGGGTAGGTGTAAGAAGAGGAATAAAGGAGGATTCTTACCTGCAATGCCACTGATGTCGTCTTTAGCCGCTGCATCTAAAATAGCAAGGTCTTTGAAAAAAAGGGGATCTAAAGGCGAGGGTTTAAAGAAGAAGGCAAAAAACGGAGGAAGAGGATTGTACATATACCGGAGGAAGCCCTAAGTAACGTAGCCCTCGAATATTATGCTAAACGTTTAAAAATTCCTTATTTTAGAGGGGTTTATATGATTGACAAACTTCCTTTAAAACCACACTGCAAAGAGAGACTTATTACCAATCTCGATACATCAGATAATGAAGGAACACACTGGGTTGCTATAAGGAAAGAAGGTGATGTCGCATACTACTTTGATAGTTTCGGTAATTTGAAGCCGCCTCCTGAGATTGAGAAATATCTACAAGACGTTAAAATCTACTATAATACACAGAGATACCAGAATTTCGATTCAGTCATCTGCGGACACTTGTGCTTGCAATTTCTTTTATCCTAGAAGCTGCTTCATCGTCAAGATGAGTTATACAGTTACAGTGAGTGGGTCAGACACTGTTATTTCAACGTATCTAAACCCTCCTCTACAGCTAGATCCACCAGGTCATTATGAGATTGCTCTCTTGAATTTTGAAACATTCTATTCAATACCAAATGTCGATGGAAGTAATAATAGATTTCATTATATTCATAATGGTAAACCTGAAACCATTGTCATCCCTCATGGAACCTACGAGATTGCCGATATCAATACATTTCTAAAGGATAAACTAGAACTGAATGATGAAGTCTTCTTCATAAGGCCTAACAATAATACAATGAAGGCTGAAATTAAATGTCCTTATACAATAGACTTTTCTAAGGAAAGATCTATTGGTTCGCTTCTAGGATTCACAGACACTAAAATAATTCCTGCTGGAGAAGCGCTCGAATCTGACGATCTTGTGAATATATTTAAAGTGAGTATCATACGTGTGGAGTGCAGTATTGCAACAGGCTCTTTCATTGACGGTAAAAGCGGACATTCGCTCTACGAGTTTTTCCCTTCTGTTCCGCCAGGCTATCATATCTCTCAAGAACCTTCGAACCCAATATATTTACCAGTCATAGATACAAACTATATAGACCAGATCACTATTCGAGTGGTAGATCAACACGGGAAGGCTATCAACTTCAGGAACGAAGTTATCACTACAAGACTCCACATAAGACGTAATGGCAATACATTTTAAAAGACACCTCAAATACTATAATAGACGACGTACACAGCGATCGAAGCATACTACCTCTTCAACTTCCGAGGAGTTAACACGTGCTAACCGCAAGTTCCTCGAAGAGTTAGGTTACAGGACGCTATAATGGACATCTTAAATGTGACAGAAGTTCCAGCCTTTGACGACAAGATCACCAAGGAGGAGGAGCATATTTTTCTTCCATACAACACCTCCGCTCTGGATGTAAACGATGAAATTAGAATACCATGCCAAGCTGAAGATTTGTATACGCTACCTAACAAGAGTTATCTCTACATCGAAGGTGCTCTCGCCAAGGTAGATGGATCCCCTACTACTACATCGAAGCTCACTAATAATGCTATAACCTTCATGTTTGATGAGATACGTCTAGATATGAATGCTACAACTATAGACAGAACAAGGAATCCAGGAATTACTACAACTATACGAAATTATGTGACTCTCAACCCTATGGAATCGAATCGTCTGCTGAATGCTGGATGGGCCTATCCTGGTGAAGAGGTTGATATAGTACACGCGACGAATGGAGCTTTCAATGCTGTAGTCCCTCTCTCGATGCTCCTAGGATTTGCTGATGACCACAAGGAACTTATACTCAACAGCAAGTTTGAATTGATTCTCATAAGATCCAAAGACTCTAGAAACTGTGTCCTGAGTTCGAATGGAGAGGAAGCTAATGTAAAGTTAACTAGAATCGAATGGAGGATGCCTGTAATTCGTCTTTCCGATGCTGAAAGAGTTCACATTCTAAAAATTGTCAAGTCTGATAAACCTCTACACATTGCCTTTCGATCTATGGATCTTCATACCCAGCCTGCTGTACCCCAGACAAGATCTTTCACGTGGAATGTAGCAACAACATCTAAGCTCGAGAAACCTCGCTTCATCATAGTGTGTGCTCAGACTGCAAGATTGGGCGATTATAGCAAGAACAGTTCCGAGTTTGATCACTGCAACATTACTAATATGAGACTATTCCTCAACAGTGAATGCTACCCCTACCATGATTTGAACTTGGACTTTAAAAATTCAAAGTTTGCTTCACTATATGAAATGTACTGTAAATTTCAAAGTTCCTACTATGAAAGAGAGAATTATCCCCTCTTGAAGAGAAAGGATTTTCTTCACCGTGCACCATTATTCGTAATAGACTGTTCTCACCAACCCGAGGAGGTTATAAATGGAGCTGTGAACATCAGAATCGAGATTCAAGCATCTGTAAATATACCAGCCCAGACGTCACTGTACTGCCTGATTCTACACGACAAAGTATTTACCTACAAACCTCTTTCTCACGTGATGCAAGCACTTATATAATTATGCATACGTTTGGGTGAATGGTTTTTGTAAAGGAATGTACAAGGATACGTTTTATGAATAATAAATTGAATTCATATACTAAAACACTCTTTTATTGACTTTAGCATACATTTCAAGCATTTTCCTTCTTCCCCTCCTACTCCCTGAAAAACTAATTGCTCCTGACTTGCAGAAATCATTTAAAATATTCAAATGTCTTTCAATATAGGGCGATAGCCGTTTTAGGTTCCTTACATCCTCAATGCCTAAAGATATTACATTATTATTTAAACACGTATTTATGAAATGAATTGAACTGTCAAAAAATACAATAATATTGTATGCATAAATTACATTGTCACAATATTCATCACACGCAAACTTTTTTTCTTGGCTTAGGTAATCTTCAATCATTGAAATGTTTTTGGATATTATATCCCAGTCTGATTTTGTAATATAAACAATTGATTTATCACTTTCACAATTTATGTAGAGGGATGGAATGTCATAGTATAGTCCAATGTTCACGGAATGGGAGGGGGAGATGCTGACGTCATCAAACGCCTGTGATTGATTCTCCATGCTCCTCCGGGGTATCTTCAATGAATAAGAAGACCCTAGGACCCTCGTTGAGTATCCTCCTCTTACAACTCCTCTTCTGCTTTCTCTTCCCAGTCTCGTTCTGCCTCTTCCTCCGCTCCCTCCTCGCACCCCTGCAACATATATTCAAAACAATGTTAGAAATAGGTTTAGTTAATGATTTCATGCCTTCTGAAAGAGAAAATACAAATATTAGAAAAATCCTCTCCCATTGCCACACAAAAAAGTACTATCAAAGCGTGTCATACTCACTTCAAGGGTTTGCGCGTTTCTGCGTGTATCTCGGGCGAGCAATCTGGAATCGTCTGATTTATCCCATCCTGTAGCATCGTTGCTTTATCATCATCAGAGGTAGTAGTAATGGCTGGTAGTGGAGCGCCATCCTCATCCATAGGCTGTGTATGGCGCTCTGCGATTGGATATTCCACTATATCGACAATACGTCTCTCAGGATCCAGCTCCTCTATTGGCACGGGTACCTTAGGCTCAGTCATTCGCAGTCTGTAATAATTTAATTTTAGGTTAGACATAGAGTAGCATTAGAAGCAGTAAATGAAAATGTAATTTAACGTTTCTTCTACTTACTCGAGTTTTCTCCTCCTGCGTTGGTAGACGTCGCAGTTGTCGTTACATAGGAAGAATGATGTCATGCGTTCATGCTGGGCCGGGTTAGTACAAAGTATAGAATGCATGTATCCCGTGCACGACTCTGTATCACATTCTGTTAGATGTTTCGAGACGAAGACATCGTCAACTTCCTCGACATCGCTAAGGTCGTCCACATCATCACCCATGTGATTTTCACTGAAAGAATAAAATAATTTCAAGTTAGTTTTCATTTAACATACGTACAATATATTACCGAGTTATAGAAATATATATATATATATATTACTTACATGTTCGCTCCTCGATAAACAGGACAGCTCTCTGTACACACTTCCAGTGTAGTCATCTGATCATGATGCGATGGTTGAGTACACAACACTGAATGCATTAAACCATTGCATGTTTCGGTATGGAAGTATACGTAGTGAAAATAATCTTCTCCGCACTCGCTCCAGTAATCATTCATCTCAGATGCACGATTATCACCAGCCATTTCGATTATCACTGAACGAACAATAAATTGATCGCTCTGGCTGCCGACGTTCCTTATATACTGATGACTGTGACGTCACGCGGCTGTGGAGGGGGATGAATGCATGTTGAGACCTGTTATTCGTCTCCAGGCAGAGCCCAGCTGTCTATTTTTTGAATACAATCACCTTTTTTAATAACATTTATAATATTTAACTATAATGTTATCCGTATTTATTTTACTTTTAATAACATATGTAGTATTCACCAATCAATGAGACGCTTCTGAATTATGAATACTTTATTCGCAATATTTTATTGAAAGAAATAAGAACTATGAAACTTAATCATTAATTATCAGGGAAAAAATTGTCTAGACTTGGGTTTTTCCACGGTTTGTGATGGAAATTCTACGAGCTAAAAGGTATTTACATTGAGTGTCTGGGGGTTTTTCAGAGCACTTAGGAAAACAATTACTGGCATTGTTCGCTAATGAGGTGAAAGCGTCTAAAGATGTCAGCTAATAGAGGTCACCGTTACCATCAGACAGAAGTAGGTTACGGGTTTTTTCATTACATGCCGGGCTCTTGTTCGCTAATGGAGTGAAAGCGTCTAACGGGTCAGCTAATGTGTGTCACCGTTACCTCCAGACGGAAGTATGTCGTTGATCGCTAATGTATGTAAACAGATCCGGAATGTAAACTTAAAAGCCTATTAATGTTGTGAAAGCGTCTAACATGTTCAGCTAATGGACAAGCGCTTTCCCCAGATAGAAGAAGAAGGCTGCAGTGTTTCATTACATGACAGACTGTTACCGTGAGCAGACTACTTATACTCACGCTCCAGTCAACAATTCATTAATCAAAAAACTTAATTGCTCGAGGATGCAATCTGCAGACCTTAGTAATCATAAAAAAAATGTTTGACGAACATTACCTAATTAATTTGCCGGGGGGCGGCAGGACTCGAGAAAACAATTCCCTCAAGTCAGGACGCCCCAGTAGAACGCATGGGAGAGGGGGTAGGACCTGTTAGCACAGACACTGTCGGCATTAGGTGAGCACACAAAGCGAGAGGGGGCGGGGCCTAACGACACGAGACCTGGCGGCATGTAAGCCCTCAAAGGGAGGGGGCGGGGCTTGTCGGCGTAGAACAAAGACCTTTATCGCTTGTCGGCATCTCTCTGTGCGCCAGAACATACCTTTTATTTCTACTGTTGTACTTAGAATATTAGCTTTTTATCTTGATAAGAGACAGTCCCACATTTAATTGATCATTTTACATGGGTATTTCTACCATATCAGTTGCACATCATTAAAGAAAAAAAAACTATTACAAACTCCATATTCAATATCTGTCGCTAAAACTTTTGGGATAACTACTTCAAAGCATCTCGGATCCACATGAAAATGTATATAAAAGGAACATTGAACGCTATAGACGTAGCCCTTTATTCTTATTATTACTCCAACATGAATTAGATTAAGTATTGCCACAGCTTCCACAAATATAAGTGCCCCTTTGAATATTAAATGGGGTCCAGAGGTCCTCAACAATGTTAAATTTGGCATTTGTTATGCCTGATTTTCTCAGAAAGTACTATAGGTAGGCATATGAAGTGCTTGCAGTTTAGTTATTAGTATCTTGGAATACTTCTCGGTCATTGACTAACGTTAGGCAGAGGAATTATTGCATTTCACCCACGAATTCAATAACGGGATTTCACCATAAATGCAGTTTAAGTTACCTTAAATAAAAATTTCAGTTTTAGAAAAAGAAAAGATCCTCTTGTGCACGCACCTATGTGTGTTTGTATGAAAACAGTATCACGAGAAGTAGGATAAATAAATACCATATTTCAGACGAGGCAGAGAACATTTTAGAATGTCAGGAGACGCTTTTAAAGGAAATCACGCCATCCCAAACCACTTTACGTGGAAAATTTTCGTTATTTTTATTTCCCCCAAAATGATTCTTTTATTAACATGTCGAATGTTTGACTTATTAACATGCTAAGTAAGTAATCAATAAATGAAAAGTGAAAAACAAGCGGAAATGGGACATGAAAAAAAAGAGCAAGATAATTTATTGGCAAGAAATTGTAAAATGTAAATAAACTGTAGTGAATGTCTACTGAATGAGTGACCAGGGTCAAAGTGCAGTAGACAATCAAATTGTAAAACTCTTAGCACAATAAATACAATAATACAAAAGTAAAATATAAGTATTTTTTGAATTTTTCGTGAATAGCGTGTGATGTGCTCTTTATTTCTATTAAATTTTATATAAGTAGGAAACCATAACACATAACCAAAGTTTGAGATGTAATATCAAGACAGGCAAATATGAGCCCTCAATAAGCTCTTATGTTACTGCTACAAATAATAATATATTGAATCTACTTCTGCCAACACTTATCATAATTAACAGTAAGTGTGTGAAAAAACAACAACCCCTTAAATGAGCTATTTACAGAATGGATGTAAAGATAAATGATAATGTGACTGCAATACAACACATTTTTATGGAAATATTTCTAATAATAACACAATTTCCTTTCAGCCATTCTATAACTTGTACGAACATTCTGTGTACGTTTTACTGAAAAAAGAAATTTTAACTTTGAAATATTATTGGAGATCCACCCTACAGTAGGTTACCAAAAACTGTCATAAATTTTAAAACTGCGGTATTAATAGCTTCTGGAAAAAATGGGTCATTTGTACTGAAAAAAATTAGCTTATGGAAAGCTGATGTTAAAGTGCTAAGTAACATTTAAACTAGTCTCACTTTATAAAAACTTCGCTTTAAAGCTGATCTGCACCACAATCTTGCTCTTCCTCAGCATAATCCAAACCTAATTTTGTCCTCGTTCTCCTCGATATTGCTTGGGATGACTAATAGGTTTTTCAATTTTGCAGTTTTCCTTTAGATGCTCTTGGCGGGATAAGAGTAATAAGTCCGATAGCTTCTGTAATAGTATTATTTGCAGAATTCTTCACTGTATTATTGGTTTAGTAAAACGTTTACCATGGTTATGTCTCTTCTTAAACCTTCCCTGCGGTTTAGTGATTATTATGAAAGCAAAGTTAAACACAATAAAACTTTCGTCCCATTAAGTACAAAATTTAGCCAAGTTTTGCAACATTTAAGCAGCATGGAATAAACAAACTTGAAAGAAACTGCTTGCAGTCAATATGAATCGCAAATTCAGCTATAAAAGTAACGAAACCACAGAATTCTAGCAGACATATTAACTGTAATATAAAATTTTGAATATACAAATATGACTGGAGTTTATAAACTTCCTGCTGTAGTATTGTTTTGTAAAATTGGTTTAAATATTTGAGGTAATTATGTACATTTGAGATTAAAGTAAACAGAAATTGTAGTTAATAATGCAGCATAAAAGCAAAAAACAATATATTTTTAAGAATTTGTATTAACTCCCTTTAAGGTAATTGTAGACTGATATGTTCCGGACTAGGACCATAAGAAGAAAAATGAAGTTGCATAAAGACGAAATTTTAGTGTTGCTTACAAGTTTTGAAAGCTTTAAAGAATAAGCCTATTTGTTCATGTTTTCAAATGGATGCTCACATTGTGTGGGCTGTGGAATCTTACATGTGGTACATATGTACTCAACTATAGTCGAAAGCTCCCATCATTCTCCGTCAGTACCTGCCTCAGAACGTCTCTGTTCTTTGTTCTTTTTAGTTCAACCTCGCAGTTTTCAGCTGCACGCATTGTAAATGTGCGCACTTCATCACTGTAAACACTATGCCTTTATGGAAACACATGCCGACCGAGTTGGCTCAGGCGGCAACGTCTGTGGCCTGCATTCGGGAGGTCCCGGGTTCGATTCCCGGTGGCCGCCCATTCCGACCATGGGGCTTTTCGTGGTTTTCCCTTGGTCGTCTTGGTTCTTACATCCTGTCATTTCATCTTTCTCCCTTTCATCTTTAAGGCAGTTCCGTAGTACGTCTGATGGTAGGCAGAGAGTATGGTTGCTGCGCTTTGGAAAGATTTCCCCCCCCCAACGACAGGGCGCGTTGGCCTGCCTGTAATGGCCGCTTCGTCGCCCTCTCGCGGGACTCCGCGTCTACTGGCCGAGTGCGGGTGTTTTGAACTGGGACTGATAGGGACTTCGGTGCGTCTCTGTAATCCCGTCTGTCTGCGGACCTGCGACCTCCTGCGGCTCCTTCACCTCATCCCTGCCTTCCGGGTGGTGTAGCCACAATAGACCTAGATGGTCGCAATGACGAGGTGTCCTCCTCCGATAAAATACCTCATGGGAGCACGTTGTGCTTAAATGAAATTGTGTAGTTCAAGAGAATGCAGACAAACGATATTACAAAATGTGGACAATAACGGCACAATCCTTTTTAAAACCACCAAGAGAACCAGGGAGAGGAAGAATTCTTTGGTGGTTGCAGAGTATTTTGTTGTATAAACTATAATGATCATTACATGCGAGCGGCTTTTAACCAATGTACGATGCCATTGATGCGTTGTTCACTAATCAGAATCCAACTTAATAGCTTTAAAGCATGGTGCTCAAAAACTAATTCCAGATAGATCTTTTTTCCTTTACATTCACTTTTTTATTCCTGTAATATCTGCTTCTGTTCGACTAGGAATCTAGGAAGCACTTCGCATGCATTTTTCTATTCACTATGTGGAGATTGGTTTTGACTTTTGCAAGCTTAGGTTGCCTTTCTGACGTGTGCCTGCCAGCCCGCTGGTTTTTCGTCAAGCGAGCTGGGAGGCAGCCGGTTCGTTCGGGGAGAGTAAGTGTGTTTTAATGTGTTTATTGTTATTTCTATGATATTAAGCTCGAGGCTTCTTCGGGTGACTTCCACGAGTTCTTTTTTTATTGCGGTTATATGGGTAGAATTGTATTGTGCAAATGGCGTGTAGTGAGATATCACGTTCGGTTCTGGGCTGTGCTTGAACAACCGTGCTTATGTTTTATGAATTGTGTCTGCACCTTTGATTTCTTTCCCGTAAGAAACGGTTAAGTTTGTACCGGTTTGTAACTTTTCTTTACATTTCATTAGTGCCAAGTTAAGAGTAGTGCAAACCACAGTTCCTTATGCTGCAGTGTTACTCCGTTTGGCTGAGGTAAAATATTTTACAGTAAATCTTGCTTAACTTATTGAAACAACAAAGTTATATGTTAGTTTACATTTTTGAGGTTAAAGTATTGACTTTTTTGCATTACTTTGGTCTTCACTGAAAACGTCAACAAATATATCGGTTAAGCGGCCCTTTTTATATAGTCGTTTATGGCGACTTTTGCAAGGAATTGCTACCAACATGAATCATTCGAGTTTTAGACGCGCAGATCCCTCGACTACGCCCTGTCGTCGTTTCGCAGTTGCGGCCTTTGGCTACACTCCTCTCCTAAAAAACATCCCTCGGCTACGCTTTGAGGCTGAGGGTTCCTCAATCCCTGGCTACACCTTGAGACTGAGGGCTCTCAATCGTGTTTTTGGCTATGTTGGGATTTCAAATGATGGTTTTCAAGACCAATATAATGCTGGTTACCGACGTATTCAATGAAGACCAAAGTAATGCAAAATGTCCAAAGTATTTAATGGAGTTTACTTAACCTTCCAATATAAACCTAGTAGTGCAAGCCACAGTTCTTTATGACTTTACAGTATAATATTGCAATTGTAAATTTACCAGATCTTGCTTAACTTGGTGGATCAGCAAAAGTTATATGCTAGTTCACATTTGGGGTGATGAAGTATCTAATGACAAAGCAAACTTAACTTTCCAATAAAAACTTAGTAGTGCGAGTCATAGTTCTTTATGACTTTACAGTATAATATTGCCATTGTAAGTTTACTAAGTGTTGCTTAACTTGTTGAAGCAGCAAAGTTATACGCTAGTTCACATTTTGGATGATGAAGTATTTAATGGCATTTCTTTAATTTTTTAACATATGCTTAGTAGTGCAACTCCCACTTATTTATGCTGCAGGTTATTGCTTTTGACAGGCTTAGATCATTGAGTGTATGCTGTTGTGATGTTTTAAATTGAGTTTTGTTAACTATTCCCTGTTGGATTACATGCTACCCATTGTTGGATTGATTGTTTAAAATAAAAGTTGTGCCAAGTCAGGATCTCGAGTTCCTTGGAGTTCTTCTGAATCCTCTTTCCTGAGTTGGTGAGGACCTTGTAGTCGTGCACTTATCAGTGGCTGAACTATTAGCGGTTGGTAAAAACTATAAAAATGGTAAGACTTAGTGATCTGCGAATTCGAAACATAAAAAATCTGTGCAAGATATAACGCCGAATAGTATGAAATGAAACAGATAAGGAACTTTAATGTTTATATTAAAAGTACAAAATGACATCTTTCTTGCATTGTAATTGTCTTAGCGAATAAGATCTTGCCTATAATTTCATTGAGCTTTCAATATCATGATACAAGCATTCGTTAACCTAAATTAATTTACCGAAAAACTATCAGCACTCGTGATATTATGAAGATAATCACCTGAGGGCGTTTTAGGACAATCCGCAAGTTCATTGGTATTTGACTGACCGATGACGTACTGACATCAATAGTGTGATGTTTAAAACCTAATAAGTGATGCTTTTTTGCTCCTGTGCTCATTTCTTCTCCCATCATTTCTGCTGCAGTTGAATTAGAGCGAATAATCTGTGTTTAGTTTATCAATACAGTTACCTAATATTCTTCCCATTTGATGCAGCTAACAAACATTCTTCAGGAGTTCAATTGACCACTTTGTTTAAGAACTTGGAGAAATAGCTTATAGCAATTTTTGGAAATCGCACACAAACAACATTAAGATCGAAACCGTTGTGCTCATAAAATATGTAAGATCCTATTATGAAAATATTAATAATTTAAATTTAAACATGTAATTATGCACTGTATCCTCGATACCGTATTCCTCCGCTTGCTGATGATCATGCAGTTCTCACTTTATTTTCGATCAGGACACAACGTATTTAGGCCAAATTCATTACAGTATATTTATTTTCGATACACTTTCGATAAAAACAAACGTAAATACATCACTGTTACATCTATCCCTAGTCGGAGAGAGAAAGATATTCAAAACAGGATTTACAAACACGAGTAAATTTAAGAGCACGACACTGGTACTTTCCCCCCTTAAGTACTAAAAGACATTTGTTATTCTCGTATTCAAAACGTTGTACCTAAATCAAGTCGGTGATGGATTAAGCGTTGGAGTTTCCGGATAAGAAAGAGCAATTCCACAAAAATGTCATATCAGGGGGTGAAATTTAATTTAATATTTAAGTATTTTATGCAAGGGTATATATTTCTCATACTCTGAAGAGCCTTATTTAATACTAAACTGCTCACAAATCCCAAATAATAAGGTAATTTAATGAAGAACTTTGGTGAATGCAAAACACTAAGTAAAAATGCATCAAAGTTTCTATTCTCTACTCACAAATTGTATAAGGTAAATGTTGGAAATTACATCGGATCTTTTTTATCAGACATTGGGTCTTGCTTTATTCACAATGATAAGAACTTTTAAATATAAATATTAATTCTAAACAAGTTTCCTGGCTTGTTTTATACGTTGTTTTATACGCTGAACATCGATAAAGTATCATAGACAGTAAAATAAATTAGGGATTAAAATTTCCTTCCAGATCCTGTTTTAACATCGCATTGCCAACAAAAAAGATACCTAAACATTTTACTTTAGTCAGTGGATTTTCGGTAATGGTGCCGTAACAGACTGACATCCCACAGCTACTTCATATTGCTCTCAGTTGATAGACCTTGGTGATTGCAGAAGCAAACATGGCGAGAAGATAGCTAAAAATCCAGCAGAAACTACTTTGTCCAGTTTTTCAATTGTCACTTCCCTCAGTTCTCACTGTCACTGTTCTAAGTTCTTATCTAGTTCAACTTCACTCTAAGTTCCTTTGTTCACACTATCACTTTACTCGGGTGAACTACTTCAATACTCCGCCCTTCACTTCTCGTGACGTAGCCTCTTCACTCCGGACATTCACTTCACTCGGAAGTCGAACACAAGACCTCCACAACCCGTCGCTCCGCAGCATGTCGCAACAGCCGTTACCACCTCGCTCGGAGAATCGCTCTTGATGTCGCACGGGAAACACCCGTCAACTCGCTCGCTCACTGGCAGAACGACGCAACTCAACTCAATTTAGACTCCCGCGAGAGCACCCGCTTATGGTTCTCCAGCGTTCATGGAACTATTTCGGCACACTTCCTGGAGAAGGGGGTCAGAAGATGCTTCCAGAAGGTCCTAGTTATCTGACGATAGCGCGCTCGGTGTTTACACTGACGAGCGGCACTTATCGTTGTTTAGTCGAGTACCCGGCACCGACCTCTCTTTAACCTTGGGCCATAGCTGATGCATCACAACACAAACAGCGTCTAAGAGAACAGAATCGCAATGCTGAACGTAACAATGAAGAAGATGCTGCTAAGAGACAAAAAAAGGTCTATACTCAGCGGTGCCTGTTAAAACTAAATTTCGTGAGTTTATATCGCAAGTGGCTTGTGAGCAGAATGAAGAGGGATGCTTTCAATCAGGCTGTAAAAAGTCTACTTCTGAGTAAAATAGACATCACTAATGCCCAGACCAATGCTCTGTGTCATTGGAATCAACGGACAATGCGGAATGGAAGAGCTCAGATTGAAGAACAAGGGGGATCTGTTATTGACTGCATTAGCGAAATTTCTAAACCACGTTTAATGTTAAAAGACAGCAACCAGAGGCCTTTAAGCGTGCTCGAGAAGCTATCCCAATTAATAAAGCATGTTCGGATAAACTTCTCCGAAAACTTCACATGTAAGTAACAAAATGAGATTCAGGTTACCCTTTGGAACAACACGCAGGTTCCCATCTTCACCACTATTGCTTGGTTTAGAAAAGAGTGTGTTGGAGAGTTTCAGAAGAAGTCCTTGTTCTGGTGTCAAATTACCTTGCACACGATAAATATGCTGTCGACATTTACCTAAGAAGTGTATTTATTCAACTGCTGGAGATTCTGTCCTACCTCGAAGTCATAAAATTTTTTGTGATGTTGTAGGCCACTTTAAACAGAAGTGCACTTTAATCTATGTAATACTGTTTTCCAGATATTTGGAATTCAAATTGACTAGAACTTCTTTTAATCTTATTGGGAAAGGAGATATGGATGCAATTAGAGGACAAGTAAAATGGATGGCTGTTAAGTCTGGAACTAGAGTGCAAAATACAAGAGTTCAACCGTGCCTCTGTGTAATAAAACCAAACATATTAGTGTTCAAATGATAGTAGTTTATATAGAGGCATTCTGGAACAGTGTCTTGCGTTTATGTTGGAAAGGATAAGGAAAACGAGGCTAGATGCGACGGTTCACGGAGGAAAATGCGTTTATGTGGGAGAGATAGGGAACACGGGGGCTGATGCTATGGTAGACAGGGGTTGAAGGAGGAAAATGCGGTTATATGGGAGAGGTACGGAATATGATGGCTGATGCTGGGCTAGACGGTTGTAGAAGAAGGGGGATGCGCTTTATATGAGAGAGATAGGGAATACGCGGAGAGGTGCTAGGCTAGACAGATGCTGAAGGAGGGGGATATAAGCTTATACTGGAGAGATAGGGAATACGAGGGAGGTGCTAAGATAGACGAATGTTAAAGTTGGAATGCGTTTATACAGGAGAGATAGGGAATACGAGGATAAAAGCTAAGCTAATCAGAGATCGAATAGAGAATACGTTTATACGGGAGAAGTAGGGAAATTATGATGGGTGTTAGGGATCATGGTTAAAGAAACTGTAATACAAAAAACCGCATTATTCAAGAACTTTAACAACAAAAACTCTCAAGTATAGATCATTTGTAAGGTATTCGAGGAGGGGTCTTTAGTGGAAAACCCCCCTAAGTCAGTAGTAGAAAAATGATAGATCCAGCGCAATAATATGCAGCAATGTGTATTAATACGCTAATTAGGTCTTCCCTCCCCCTTGTCATGCCCCCGGTACCTTCTGCATGCAGCTGGGGGTCATATATTTTGCTGAGTATAATAGAAAACTTGACAGGTATGCAATTAAGGTTGTCCATTACCTGCCAAATGATGCTTTCTAACAAAAGAGGAGACGCTATTGTCGCCATTTAATTCCCTGCACACGTGGTCTTTAGGAAGGCCACCTGCAACAACCCCCACCCTCATCGCCATTGTTTGACGAACACGTGCAGTATAACAATAGAGCAGGCTTGCGTTGTGCTAACAAAAGAGGGAATAACAAAGGAGCAGATGTTATTGTCTCCCTTCCATTGTCCTGCACAAGTGTTCGTTATGAAGGCCACCCATATAGGCCACCGCAATATAACAAAAGAGCAGTATGGAGCCGTGCTAACAAAACAATGAAACAAAAGGAGAGACGCTATTGTCCCCACTCTGTTGCATTCCTGTACACCTGCATATTAGATGAATATAACAAAAAGGCAGTCTGGCGCAGTGATAACAAAAGAACTCTTGGTGCCTTTATACCTGGTCCTGTCTTTGTTTGACGGTGGGAAAAGAGAGGGAGAGACCAGTTCCCAAGAGGCAAGTTTCATCTACCTGCTAGACAATAAATTCCACCCCGCTCGAGCTCGCCATCTTGGTGCCGACTCTGCATGAGGGCAGTTCTCTCTGAGAGCAGCCGAGTCTTCACGAAGACCTATGGGAAATCTCCGAGCATAATTATACATGTTCAAGCTATTCTAACTGTGTTTTTGCAGCTATTGTCTCTTTTTCAAACTATGATATCAAAACGTGTCTAATATATATCATTACCTACATTAAAGCACAGTGTATACTTAGATACCCTTAGGCTCTTGCTCGGCTCTTACTGCAGGCAGCGTTTAATGTTTAGCTGATTATGAAAAATTGTAACTTTGATAAGTTAAAACATTATTATATCATTACCCTGATTAATGAAAGACGTTCTCGGGTACCCAGAGGTCCTAGTTTGAATCTTACCCTGCGAAAATATGGAAGCCAGATTAAAATGTATTTAACAAATATAATTATTTATATTAAACCCTGCTGTATATTTAAGTATTCCAAATTGATATTTTGATAGGGTTAAACATTATTATATCATTAGGCTTATTAATGAAAGGCGTTCACGGGTATCCAGAAGGCCGAGTGATGAATGCTTGTGTGTAGTACTCCATGGCTCGCACCTCTTCTTAAATTGAAAAAAAACACCTCACGCTGCTATTATTTTGAAGTTGTTTAAAATTTAAATGTAGAGTTAATAAGCTTGTAATGATTCTAGCAAGCGCCGTTAGCTGCTTATACAGGGATCTAAATACCCCCTGGCTATGTCAACACATCGTCATAGTAGGGTTGTTTACATGTCATGTGATTGTTGCACCCAACGGAATTATAACCTGCAGCGCATGTACAGAGGCTCTCAGATTTCTCCGCATTTCTATCCCTACTTGGTTCAATTCCCCCCTCTCTCCCCTCCCTCTCGGAGGGTACTGCATAATGTCTTTACACTAGCTATAAAATGCGTTGGGGTGAAGGTCATGTGAATGCGGTAGCCTGAAAAGAATTACATTTTGCTGGGTTACAGTGAAATGAAGCAAAGATTTTTGAATTCTGTAAAGACAATAATTTCCAATGCAAGCATGTGGGTATGTGTATGCGTGTCTGTGTGCGTGTGTGTGCGTGTATGCCTTATGTATGCTTCTGCGTGCACTAGTGTATGTTTGTAGGCGTATCTGTGTGTGCGCATGTGTGCGCGGGCACAGGTGTATGTGGGTCTGTGTGCGTATCTGTGTGTGTGCATGTGTAAGTATATTAGTGTATGTATACGTATACATATGCATGTGTGTATATGTATGTGTAATGACTCTGTGTATTTTCACATGTATATATGAATGCTTGGATGTATGCAAGTCAAGAAGAAAGAAAGAGATAGATGGAAAGAAAAGGGAAAAGAAGGTAAAAAGAGAGAAGAAGGAAGAAAATAGAGAATAGTGTCTAGGCATCGGATACCTATGTATACACCAGGGTTCAATGCAAATAATTATATTTGTTAAATGCATTTTAATCTGACCGCCCATACTAGCATAGTTTAATAGTTATTAAGCATTAGAGTTTCGCAGGGGTAAGATTCGAACTAGGACCTCAGGGAACCTAAGAATATCCTACATTAAGCATCGTGATAATATATAAAAATTGACATGATTTACCATTGCTCGTCTCTGTTCCTAAATTTTAATAGTTATTAAGCATTAATGTTTCACTACACTAAGACTCGAACTCGGCCCTCTGGATTCCCGTGAACGCCTTTCATTAATCAGGCTAATGATATAATAATGTTTTACCCTATGAAAGTATCAATTTGGGATACCTAAGTATAAACCAGGGTTTAATATAAATAATTATATTTGTTAAATATATTTTAATCTGGCCGTCCATGCATCCATAATTTAATATTTATTAAGCGTTAGAGTTTCGCAGGGTAAGATGCGAACTAGAACCTCTGGGTACCCGAGAACGTCTTTCATTAATCAGGGTAATGATATAATAATGTTTTATCCTAACAAAGTGTCAGTTTTTCATTATCAATTAAACATTAAACTCTGCCTGCCGTAAGACTCGAACACAAGCCTAAGGGTATCTAAGTATACACTGTACTTTAATGTAGGTAATGATATATATTAAACACGTTTTGATATCACAGTTTGAAAAGAGACAATGGCTGCAAAAACACAGAATAGCTTGAACATGTATAACTATGCTCGGAGATTTCCCATAGGTCTTCGTGAAGACTCGGCTATTCTCAGAGAGAACTGCCCTCATGGAGAGTCGACACCATGATGGCGAGCTCGAGCGGGTGGAATTTATTATCTAGCAGGTAGACGAAACTTTCCTCTTGGGAACTGCTCTCTCTCTTTTCCCATCGTCAGACAAAGACAGGGCCAGGTATAAAGGCACCAAGAGTTCTTTTGTTATCGCTGCGCCAGACTGTCTCTTTGTTATATTCACCTAACATACAGGTGTACAGGAATTCAATAGAGTGGGGACAATAGCGTCTCTTCTTTTGTTTCATTGTTTTGTTAGCACGGCTTCATACTGCTCTTTTGTTATATTGCGGTGGCCTACATGGGTGGCCTTCATAACGAACACTTGTGCAGGACAATGGAAGGGAGACAATAACATCTGCTCCTTTGTTATTCCCTCTTTTGTTAGCACAACACAAGCCTGCTCTATTGTTATACTGCACATGTTCGTCAAACAATGGTGATGGGGGTGGGGATTGTTGCAGGTGGCCTTCCTAACGACCACGTGTGCAGGGAATTGAATGGAGGTAACAGCGTTTCCTCTTTTGTTAGAAAGCACCATTTGTTATACCATTGTTCATTTTGGCAAGTGATGGACAACCTTAATTGCATACCTGTTAAACTTTCTATTATACTCAGCAAAATTTATGACCCCCAGCTGCATGCAGAAGGGGGCTTGGCAAGGGGGAGAGGGAGACCTAATTAGCATATAAATACACATTCCTGCATATTAATTGCACTGGATCTATCATTTCTCTACTACTGGCTTAGGGGGTTTTGCCAATAAAGACCCCTCATCGAATACCTTACAAATGATCTATACTTGAGTCTTTTTGTTGTTAAAGTTCTTGAATAATGCGGTTCTTTGTATTACAGTTTCTTTAACGATGATCCCTAACACCTATCATCATTTCCCTACTTCTCCCGTATAAACGTATACTCTACCCGGCCTCTGATTATCCTAGCTTTTTTCCTCGTATTCCCTATCTCTCCAGTATAAACGCATTCCACCTTTAACATTCGTCTATCTTAGCACCTCCCTCGTATTCCCTATCTCTCCAGTATAAGCCTATATCCCCCTTCTCCTTCAGCATCCGTCTAGCCTAGCACCTCTCCACGTATTCCCTATCTCTCCGGTATAAGCCTATATTCCCTCCTTCAGCATCTGTCTAGCCTAGCACCTCTCTCCGTACTCCCTATCTCTCATATAAAGCGCATTCCCCTACTTCAGCCCTTGTCTAGCCTAGCATCAGCCCTCGCATTCCCTATCCCTCCCATATAAACGCATTTTCCTCCTTCAACCCCTGTCTAGCCTAGCATCAGCCCTCGTATTCCCTTTCTCTCTCTCATATAAAGCGCATTCGCCTTCTTCTAAAACTGTCTAGGTTAGCATCAGCCCCCGTATTCCCTATCTCTCCCATATAAACGCATTTTCTTCCGTGAACCGTCGCACCTAGCCTCGTTTTCCCTATCTTTTCCCCTATAAACGCAAAATACTGTTCCAAAATTCCTCTATATAAGCTACTGAGGGTATCCCGGAGTGGTGTTGAAGAAGTGAATTGATAGATATCTTGAAAAAAGGTTTCTTCATCTTTCGCCTATTCCAGCCACTCACAGGATTCACTGTGTAAAAGTGATAAGTGAATATGTCATCGACTGTGAAGAGTCAGTCAGACTGATACACAACTTCTGGGATTCAGATCAAAGGAAAGCAGAACTTTAAAAACTGCCGCACTTAGTGATTCTGCAATATAAGCTAGAGCTGTATCTTGTGATACAATAAAACGATTCAGCGAGCAATGTGCATATCTGCAAATATGTGAAGCGCCTGATTCGGAGAACCATGATTCCAAGACTTGTTTTTAGTGTGAGATGAAATGAAGTTTTCTTTTATATTTGCTAAATTAATTTAATTGTATGTAATCAAAAGATTGTATGTCCATTAAAAAAAAAACTAGAATTTCCTGTTCACCTTCTCTCTCTCGCTCTCCCTCTCTCTCTCTCTCTCTCGCTCTTTCTCGCTCTCTGCTACCTTTGACCTAAAAGTGTCATCTAAAGAAGCTTTAATGAATACTCCTTATTACAAATATCTTTACCGCAAACTAGGATTGTTTGATATCCCAGAGTGTTAAAATTAATATTAATTGTAAACAAGCCTACAGAAACTTAACACTGAATAATATAAATATGTAATAATACATTTTAATTCCTTTATGCATTGTATCAGTTCGTTTTAATAATCGCACATTGTCTTTATTCTGGTGCAATACAATATGCATAGTTTCACAGATGTCAGTCTGTTAAGAAGAGAGGTCAGTCTGCTATGGATCCTTTACAATAATTGGAATATTTTATTTTTAAAACCTTATAATAAAGCTTAAATCCTCTCCTACAAAATGATTATTTGAAAACTATTTTTGGATTAAACTTCCAGATAAATTAATTGCCCTACTTAACCTGTAAAGACGGTAGATAGAAATGTCAGTCTGTTATGAAATGTTTATGAATAAATATTTCATATTAATTTCGTCTTAAATCGTATTTTTTGTGTTCGTTTCAATTGTCCGTGTTTTCTCTATCGAATGATTTGGTCAAAACTCGTATTCTAATCCCTCATCCATGTAAGACTTTGGTTTATGCTGAAAAAGTATTGTGAATGTCAATCTGTTACGTACGGAATTGCTCAATAGTAGTAGACGAATTTGAATTGTTTCCTGGTTTTTGCGGAGTAGCTACAGAAGCAGCCAAAGAAACTACTTGAGAATTCAAACAGAAACAGGTAATTTATACATATGCAACAATGTTTGCGTATAGTGACCTACAGAAGCTTCAATCCGATTTCTGTTTGTATTTGTGTCGTTTCTGGATACATTTCGCATAACTAATCCAGAGGAAGACAGGTCGTGGGAAGATAACACGCCTAATCTTTTTTTTTCGTGACTGAAATTTACCAATGTTGTAGGCTCCAAGAAGTTTTAATGTCACCCTCTATATATTGCGCAGAAATAAGGTGATTGTGGAAATTAGGGTGATATTGAGGATGTGTGTGATCATGATGTTTAGGCGGAATAAATTGCAGGAGGGACAGAATACTTGAAAATTTCTGCACAGCACCGCATTATGGACCAAAATTTGCACTTGAAGTAATGCGCATCGAACTCGGATCCTCTTAGTAGGATGTGAGTATATTTGTTCGTTCATCTTGTTTCCAAGTACCATCCTTTCGTGGGATATTCTGGTCATTAAATAAGTTTTAAATTATACCTTGGCCACAGTGAGTAACAGAGCGTAATTTCATTTCTCATTTTTTCCCTTATTTCTTTTCTCTAATTGACGTTCTTTTTATGTTCTCTGCCCTGGAAACCCAACCTCTCTCTGTCTCTCTTATTTCTTTCCTGACATTCGTGTACGCTAACACTTTCTTCAATGCTTGTGGAGCGAAATTCTTTGGTTCCACTTCCCGTGACATTTGATATTTCGGAGAATAGACATTCAGCGTTGCGTGCCTTAACACTAATGCAGTCGTGAATCGTGAGTTCATGCAAGACATGCTACAGCGCATTTGTTTATTAGTACCATGTGGCTTGCTTACAAGATAAAAGGCGAGCTCTAAAGCAATGTAGACTTACTAAGGTTACCATAAATATGACCTAGATACCTACTAAAGCATGAACTTGCACTTAGCTTAAGCCTAGTATTAAATACACGCTTAATATTAATCAAAGAGGGTGAACAAAGAGTGTGTAATACTGCTCATCTCTATTAGCATACTCGTATAAAGAAGAAATGCAATAGAAAATTTTGTTCGAACATATCTCGGAAACTACTCATCCGACTTGAATAATTTCTTTAATGATGGACAGCTTAACTCATGTGCCTAACATAACTCATGTGCCTAACATGTGCTATCACTATGTAAACACCACTTTCTTTGCCACGTACCTAGTAGGTACGAGAAGTATTTCATTCCACCCAACATTTTATATCGAGATTTCACCGGAATTGCTCGTTTTGGGAAGCCCTGAATAAAATTTTAGTAAAATGTGCACGCGATGATGTATGCGCGCGCGCGCGCGCGCGTGTGTGTCAATGAACAGCATAACTCAAAAACGAAATATCGCATAAATACCGAAGTTGGTATTTAAGTTCAGCATCTTGCAAACATGCGGCAACGAGATGAAAAGAAACTCTCCCAACCTAAACTACCCTTTACATCGTAAATTTATCGTTATTTTTTTTTCTTTCAAAAATGCTCCTATTTTGATTAAAATAGCACCTATTTAAGAGATTTTATTGAAAAATAAAATGCATGTCTTGAATTCTCTGTGAATAGTGTGAATTATTGTGAATAATAGAAACTATTTCTACAAATATTAACGATTAGTATTAAGAATAGTTTGTAATAGAAGTATTATAAGCACAAACAATGTTGGGTAGATAAAATCATGTGAATGTATCACATGAGATATCGGTCGTCTTGAGCTCTCCAGATTTAGGTTGGCTGCTCTGAAATTAACCTAAGAGAGCAGCAGACAAATGTGTTTTCTCCTCTCCCCCAAAATTACATCCTTGTATGTATGCAGGCAGGCAGGTAGATCGGTGGGTAGGACGGTAAGTAGGTGTGTGCTTGCGTGAGCGCGTAAGTATATATGTGTGTATGTATGCATATGTGTATGTATGTAATGTATGTATGTATTATGTATGTAGTGTATATGTGTATGTATGTAATGTATGTGTATGTATGTAATGTATGTAATGTATGTATTATGTATGTAGTGTATATGTGTATGTATGCATATGTGTATGTATTTAATGTATGTATGTGTATGTATGTATGTAGTGTATGTATGCATATGTGTATGTATGTAATGTATGTATGCATATGTGTATGTATGTAATGTATGTATGTATGCATATGTGTATGTATGTAATGTATGTATGCATATGTGTATGTATGTAATGTATGTATGCGTATGTGTATGTATGTACTGTATGTATGTATGCAAATTTCATAAAATGTTGTGTCTATCGAGTTGTTTTCAGAAGAAACAGTTTTGGAAAATAAAACCGTGTCAAATAATATGTCTGTTAGCTTATTACAGTCCTATATTTATTACTACGAGCATATGCGGGGCACTATATGTCCAGATGTTGGAGTTTCCGCTGTAAGCTAATTGTATTATGAAAGGTGGCAGAAAGTTCGCTTACCATCCATCAACATGTCGTACAGCTGCAGACGACAGCTCGCATTCAGATTACACAGCACGAAATTCTTATGTTCGGTTCGGCCCGGTGTGAACCGAGTTGGAATTATTGACTATCATTATTATTATTATTATTATGTTTATTATTATCATGTTTATTATCATCATCACCAATCGAGGAAGCGCTGCTGACTGCGGTGCGAAGGGACTCGGGTTCGATTTCCATTACCGGCATGGGGCAGGTGCTAGGGACCAATGAGGAGCCACTTTGCAGAAATAATGACGACTGAGGTCTTGCCGCATGTAGTAAACGGCGTATTGCCTTTCGCCCCTATTACTGCTTTCTGCCCAGGAAGTCTTGGGTGCGGGTGGACGTGTTTGCGGTTGACGTAATTGTCCTAAGCCGGCATTTATTTATTATTACTACTGCGATAGATGTATGCTGCAATAATTGTGCTATTCCGGGCTGTTCACGGACCAAAAACATGTAACAATTTTTTTTGTCTTTATTTTCCCTTTAAATCGAAAAGTTTTCGTTAATTTGATAGCACATTTTAAAGATATCTACACGACAAATACAATGCATATTTTTAATGTAATAAATAATTTTTTTCGTCTTCATTTTCAAGTCCGAGCCCGACAAACATTTTTCAAATTAAGCCCGAAACCAGTCAGCGTGCAGAGCTCTATATAAATCGTTGTTATCTCCACGCTGATCCTGAGCTATCTTAATAAGTTGTTTATCATTGTACTAGAGAAACGACTTGTGTGCGGGCTTTAAGTTATGTTGAATTTTAGATGGTTTAAGGATATAATATGGATTCGTTAATAAAAGCGACGACGAGCGAGACAGATAGTAAATTAAATAACTGTGCATAAAATTCTGGATAAATAATCCGCGTGTACGTTTTGTGTGTTCGCTGTTTAATAAACTGGTGTAGCGGTTAAAATGTCTGAATGCCCATAACTTTATGTTAGAACTACAAAAACAGAGAGCACAGTGTATTACGGTGTCTCTTAAGAATCCTGAGCTTAGTTGTTAGTGGGTTCATACATGCAAATTAATTGTTAAGCGGTTACATATGGGTCTAGCCACGGATGATTGCGAGTGAATTACAGAAGCGAACAGTACGTTTATATTTCTCTTTGTGTTCAAGTTGCCTTTTAAACGTAATCATTAAGTTTAATGAAAGAGTGCAATATTACAAACTGAAACTGAAATAAAGCCACTCTACTTCCAGTTATTGCTTCAAGTCATTTATGATTACGTAAGTAAGCAAATTATATAACGTGAAGTTAATGTTCAAATGTTATTATTTGTTTGCAATGATATTCGCTAACTTGAATGATGCATTTTTAAATTTTATAACTATACCAGTTTTGATACTCATTAATACCATACTACTGTACGTGTGTTAAATAAGCGTTGCGTATGACAGTGTAAAAACAAAGTGAGTTACTTAAGTGGAAAAAAATAGCGAACGTGAGTTTTCTTTCTTCCGTTGCGTTGACGTAGCCAATAAAATGAAGTGTACGGCAGGAAATGTAATAATATCTAATTAACATAACAAAGGCGTGGTAATATTCGTATGCTTTTGGAGAAAAAATAGACATTATGCCTTTGAGGGTGACACTAAAATAATTCACTGACGTATCTGCGATGAACAGAAAGGTTTTTTAAACGTATGAAGCCAAATACAGAAATCGATTATTATTATTTGTCCAGCTGTTGTAAACAATCTAAAAGAAAAGCAACTTTGCTGCTGATAAGAAGCATTTCGCAGCAGGACCGCTAAATTCAGTCGAATTGGATAACACGGCACCAGAAACCTTCGATCTCTGCGTTTGGGATAGGGGATAGTGGATTAGGTGACTTAGAAAACTAATAAAGGTAACACTGATACACTGCAAGGGAATATCCATGCCGACGAATCCGCAGGTAAAAGCTAATGAGTTATAATTGAAATATGCATTTAATGTACATCATTAAAGCATTAGTATCCTTAAATTTCTTAACTGTTCTTCAGTTCTGCCTAAAGTGAGCTTCTTATTTACTTTACTTTTTTACTTTCTCTACTGCGTATAGTAAGTAGGAGAAGTATTGCATTCCACCAAAAAATTCGATATCGAGATTTCGCCGGAAATACATATTTTGAGGCCCCTTAAACAAAAAAATATTCTTAGAAAAAGGTCCGTGTGTGTGTGAGTCTGTGAACAGTATAACTCAAAAACGAAAAGTTGAATAAATACCAAACTCTGTATTTAGATTCAATATCTTTCAAAGATTCGATAAGAAGATTTTCAGAAAAATTCCCCATCCCAGACTACCCTTTACATGGAACATTTTGCGAAAATTTTGATTTTCTTAAAAATAGCCCTAACGATTTTGATTAAAATATCATATATTTAAGATATTTTTATGCAAAATAAAATGTATATATTGAATTTTCTGGGAATGTCCCCAAAAGTCCTCTTCATTCTGAATGGCTTTGCACCGTAAGAGAGAGACAAAATTTTTCGACATAGAAAACGTAGAGTTCGTTAAAACACACAGTTTATGTCATATACATTTTTTGTGGAGTGAAACATTTCCAGATATTCCTTGTTATTTGTTTGAATTTTCTAAAACTTATACTTTTTCACAAATGGGAATTCGTTATTCGTTTTTTATGTCCTGGTCATGCAAAGAGAATGGAATACGCCACGTAGCAACCAGCTCTTAAAAGATTTGACTATCACTTAAAGCCTATCATATTCCCCTTGCACCTACAAGAAAATTAGCAATAAGATAGAGTCTGCAAATGTTTATCTCGATTAACATGAAGTAGATGGAGAATAAGCGTTTGTAAAAATAGTTTCTACAAGAGTAGAGAAAGTCATTTGAGTGCAACACATCAGATGTTTTAAACTCTAATGTCTAATACTCGCACGACTTTCTCTATTGATTGCTATTTCACAGATATCTCCCGTGTATTGTACTAAGTATATGTAAAAAGCGATTATTCTACCAACTTTTCATTTATCGCGATACATTTTAGTCTAGAGATGGGTTCAAATACAGACAATAGGAGCTTGTTTAATCTTGCGATGTGGGAAAATGTAAACATACAACAGCGAATATTTTGGAAAAAGCTAAGTTAAGAAAACACATTTAACATAAATAGTGCTTTTTAATGAGATCTGATATTGCTTTTGCTTTAGAAAGCTTTTGCTTGCTTCTTGTGGTTTCGCAGTTATAAAATTCAATAAGAAAGGGGAGTTCACGGCTAATTACAGACAAGTCTCTTACATATAACATTTTAATTAAACCATGAACGGTTGATAGGATTGTTTGGGTTGAAGGGGTTTGTTTAAAAACAACAAAAACATCGCTTTGCATCCTCAATTGGTTCTGACTCGCGTATGTCCGCGACTTTTCGTTTCTGAGTTACGCTGTTTATGCACACGTACATACTTTTTCTTTACTGAGATCAGGGAACCTTCAAATCTATATTTCCGACGAAATCTAGTTGAGTATTGCCGGCCCTCGCAGCCGTCGTCGCTAGAGTGTATAGCTTCGGTGCTCCGTCGCGGGTTCAAGTCCCGCCAAGCTTATGGGTGTTAGTGTGTGTGCTTGTCTGTGTGTTGTGTAATTGCGGTAATAAGCTGTAAAGAAAAAGTAAAAAAACACAGTGATCATAAACAAGGTAAAACAAGAAAAAAAGTATTTAAGTCAAGGCAACACTCCCTCTGCTTTAGGCATTAACTAGGGAAAAGTAAAATGTTAACCGCTTTGACCGAGTGAGATGGCTCCGCCGTAACTTGTGGGGGTCGCATTCGGGAGGTCCCAGATTCGATTCCCGTCAGGTCGGCCACTGGGGGACTGCTGGGCCCCTCTTCTTTCCTGGAAGCTGTAACGTCTACACCCGAAACGTCGAGGTTGAGGGTGGCTCAGGCAGGGCTAGCCGGCGTCAGGATTGGCGTCATGCTGGAATCGTTAAGTACCCCGACGTGCTACCGGTTCTGGTGGTCCGTCGAATCTACGCTTCATCCGTTTCTCCCATAGGTCACGTTGTAAGCACAAAGGGTCACAATGGACTACGTGTGACACTCTTCAGTTACTGAGGCCTCTATTTCTCTGAGTCCTCTGTGTTATTTTATTTCAGTGTGTAGCAAAAAGCAGAGGAAGAAAAATATAAATATTGCAGGGCGAAATATCAGTATCTACGTTTCAATTTCATATTTTCCTGGTATCTACTAATGGCGTTTTTATGATTTATGATCATCATGTGATAGTGTAATACAGGAAACAGAGCGGCGAGCTACGAATAAAAAGAAGATTGTAAAATAAGAAAAACTACTGAGAAAAATCTGATGTGATACATTCACATGACTTTCTCTACCCTCTATCGTTTATTAGTGGGTATAAAAACTATTCTGACTAAAGCTTATTTTTCTATCTACTACATTTTAATCCAAATAAACCTTTGCATAAATAGCTACATTACACATTTCGTTAGAGATACAAAGAGAATACGACAGTCAAATGTTTAAGAACTGGAGCGCTATATGCTGGGCTTAAAATTGCATATTGTTTCCATGCAATCGTGAGAAACAACTGAATGTTGACAGGACTTTAAGAGAATGACCAAGTAATGAACAATTTAAACCATTAATGAGTATCTTAGAAATGGTCTATGTCACAAAAAAGCTTATATGAAATAAATTGTGTGTTTTAAAGAGATTTACATTTCTTGTGTAGTAAGTTTACCAGTTATACAAGACTGTACAAAATTCCTTCCGAATGAAGAGAACTTCACAGGTTATGTCCAGAAAATTCAGATATACATTTTATTTGTCAAGTAAATATCTTTAATATATGTTATTCTAATCAAAATAGTTAGAACCATATTTTAGAAACATTAAAAGTTTTGAAAAGTGTTCTATCTAAAGGATAGTTGGTGTGAGGGGATTTTCTTCAAATTCCTCGTGTCGCATCCTTGGAAGATACTGAACTTAAATACCAAGTCTGGTACTTATCCGAGTTTTCGTTTTTGAGCTTTGCTGTTCACGGACACACAAACGGACATTTTTTTCTCAGAACATATCGTTCCCATGAAATCTCGTATCAAATTTTTGGGTGGAATGCAATGCCTTCTCTACCTACCATGTACGTGGTAGAGAAAGTAAAAAGGAACCGCTTATGCAATCACAATAGAGCGCAGGGAAAAAATATGTGTTACACTCACATACTTTTTCAACTCTTGTACAAACTATTTTTACAAACGCTTATTCTCCATATGCTTCATGTTAATCGAGATATCGAGCTGTCAATCGTATTGCTTATTTTCTTGTAGATACAAGGGGAACATGGTAGGTTATAAGCGATAGTCAAATATTTTAAGCGCTGGTTGCTATGTGGCGCATTCCATTCTCTTTGCATGTCCAGGACATAAAAAATTCTGATGTGTTACACTCACATGACTTTCTCTACTCTTGTAAAACTATTTTTACAAACGCTTATTCTCCATCTACTTCATGTTAATCGAGATAAACATTTGCAGACTCTTATCTTATTGCTAATTTTCTTGTAGATGTAAGGGGAATATATATTTACAAGGGCAATATAAAAATACAGTAGCCTTTAAGCATATACATATCTCTTAATAGCTGGTTGCTAGGTGCAGCACCATTCCCTTTCCCACAGATTAATACTCTTTGCATATATAAGACAAAAAAAATGAATAACGAATTCCCATTTGAGAAAATAACTATTGAAAAATTTAAGAGAATAACAAGCAATATCTCGAAAATGGTTCACTCAACAACAAAAAAAATGTATATGACATAAATTGTGTATTTTAACGCGGTTTACATTTTTTCTCTAGTAAAAGTTTGTCTATCTCTTATGGTTTACCAATTATGCAAAAGTCGTTCACAATGAAGAATACTTTTGGAGACATTCCCAGAAAATTCAAGATATACATTTTATTTGTCATAAAAATATCTTAAACATATGATATTTTAATCAAAATCGTTACAGCCATTTTTGGGAAAATTAAAATTTTCGAAAAATGTTCCATGTAAAGGGTAATCTGGAGTGGGGGGATTTTCTTGAAAACCTTCGTATCGCATCTCTGGAAGATACTGAACCAAAATACCAAGTTTGGTGTTTATCCGACTGTTCGTTTCTGAGTTATGCTGTTCACAGACAGACACACAGACACACACAGACATGCTTCTAAAAATGCTTTATTTTTGGATTCAGGGGGTCTCAAAACATGTATTTCCGGTGAAATCTCGGTATCGAATTTTTGGGTGGAATACGATACTTCCCCTACTTACTATACGTAGTAGAGAAAGTAAAAATCGCTATCAAAAGTGCAAAGGCCGGTGCACAAGCACTAGGGACGAAAGAACAGAGAGAAAGAAGGCAAAGAACAAATTACCTAAGAAATGAGAATATGCTTGAAAAGGATAAAGACAAAAGAAATTGGACGAGCACAACAAAACACATTGAGGTACATGTGACTGAAATATGAGAAAGAACAAAGCAGAGAAACCAATCACTAACAGAACAAAAGAATGCAAAAGTATTAAATGGAGTGAGTAAATAAAAGCATTTTGATGGAAATGAGTGTGTTCACAATGCAGAAGTTCTCAGTCTTTGCATTTCCAGCAGAACTCATTCGTAGACCGAAAAACCTTCAATCTCTAGAGGCCTGGCGGCGAGGCAACTTGGAGTAATATTCAGAACGTTCAAGAGTGCACTATTGTTGACAACAGTGGGGATTCGACACTACGCTGTGTTGCGATCTTGATAGTTGGATAACTAAACAGTTGTCCTAGTGGAGTATACTAGTAGTTGGTAATTGCAGCGCGTCCTTGTTTAACAGGCAATTGTTTTAAAATGAATTCCTGTCATTGTGATTCATCAGGTCCATAGAGATTCGGAGCGAATCTGATCCTGAAAGTTGTTAATAATATTAGTGGAATTGGTTACAGGGAGCACCACTAGAGAGAAAGGGATGGGAGAACAATCGATATCTGCCTCGCACCGATAATCTCGAGGGAATCTAATTTGAAACAATGTCGAACTGAAGCCAGAAGTTAGATCTGCGGCTTCTGACACATTAATCACATCACTAACTGTTAATGTCGACAAAATAATATGATTTCCCTTGGCAGGTGAAGTCGGTAAGATGCCTGTATTTCGCTGCAGTACTAATGGAATGACTTTTCTGGTTCATGGCTTCTCTCCTCCTCCTGTAGTACGTTATAGTTTTTTTAGGCTTTCCTCTTTTCCACCAAGAGATCTATACTTTCGGTTATAATTAAAAATGTCTTAAGGCAACTTATCAGTGAAATATTGCAAAAGGTGAGGAAATTTTGGATTTCAGTTTTTTAAATTTTGCTTATAACTTGTGAACCGTGTTACACTATGTATTCCGAATATGTATCAGCCATTTTGAAGCGTCACATGGACATTTAAATGCCCCTATAACATTACGTAAAATACAAAGTTAAACGTTAAGTAATTTTTTTCCAGATCCCCCCCCTCAACATTCTTCACAGTTAAAAGCGCTCTGCGTACCACGAGTTTTAATTTAAATGCTTGATGGCTTTAGGAAAGTGTAAATAATCAACCAGTGTTGTGTAATTATTAAAAAAGGTATCAAGTAGTTCATTTGCCACTAAATATTCTTTGATGGGCAACCATAAGAGTACAAGTCACTTTTCAGCCCAATTGAGATACGTACATTTTTCCTCATATTCAGCTCGAGATGTATGTCTGGTAAGAAGAGTACAAGTGAAAGCCTGCTGTAAAACGATGCATTATCTAATGCTCATAACAGTACAAGATAAAATGCTCAAAATCATGTGCGGTGAAAACAGTATAAGTTGACTTGTACTACAACACCACATAATAGTAATGAAATGTCTGACAGTACTGTTCATACAGTAGCTGTTTTCTATAATAGCTCCATATAGCGTGACTTACTTGTATCACTGTTATGTGTAGTATTTATATACAAATGGTTATAATGGTTTTAATGTTGCTGGCAAAACTGATATGACTTTCAGTTCTAAATTAACTATTGGAACCCACAGATCTGTTATAGATGTATACCTACTAGGTATGGTGCAAAAAATGTTGCACTATCGAACAGAAAAGGTAAGTAATTTATGTTAGTACACATTATTTTAACTGTAAGCTCAATTCCTGACTATTATTAAGAATCAGTCAGTCAGTCAGTTAATACTTGTGATAGATAAAATTCCGAAAATTAACTTCGTTTTCATACGACACACTGTACAACATTTTATTACACACATGTATGAAAGATGTTAGAAACAGTGCCGTTTTAAAATCGTAAAATTGCTGTTAATTAGACATATGACAAATAATGATATTTTATAGCAATATTTATATCACATGAATCTAAATTTCAGAGGTAACACCTAGTAAATTTAATAGAAGTGATGTGAAATTAAGGCAAAACGCTATCAGTTCTGAGATTCAGGACCCCGGTAAGCCCTTTGACAATTTTCATAGTAATATTGCAAATAAATTCAATAGTATGACACAATCTGAAAATAAAATACTGTAAATCATTTAGTGCGCATTTTTATTTAGCCTTAATATTTTATGTATAATAATAGGAAATGATTGATTACTTACAATTAACTGTATTTAACAGTATTAAAATTGCTTTTGCAATGAAATTAAAAAGAAAATTGTAGTAAACAGAGAATGACTACACTAAGTATGCTCAGTACATTGACGTGTTTCTTGCATCATGGTTTATACAAAACTTAATTTTTGTTTTGACAAGGTCAGGTAAATCAGGCTAGTCACTACAAAAATATGGAACTGACGTTGATGACTCAGAAAAAGATGAAGACCCTAACTCACTCATAAATTGTGACAGTGATGACTAGGGCTAGGATTTTTATTATAGGGCATATATTTTTTGGTAGGACTGACATGCTCCTTAAATATATATATATATATATATATATATATATATATATATATATATATATAAATGCTTCTTATGAAACGGTGAAATGAATTAACCTAATTTGTTAAGTCATATTTTTGCATATATGGCCATTTCTCTCTGATAGAACATATTTTAGTAAGTAAATGGTCATATTCGTCATATTTTCACTCTTTCAAGAAGAAAAGAACTTCCTCATGCAATTTATTTCTTCTGTGTTACATTTCTCAGAATTGCGCACCTCATTTTGTTTCCTGGAAAATGGCAAGTATCTACCTTCCTTCCTCGTTTCCTTTGAATTCACAATATGGACTTCACCCTTACGCATCAGTGAGTTTGTGTAAGCTATTGTTACTCTATGAGCAGGTAGCTGATTAAGTCATTCTGGACCCTGGACTGCAGATAAGTGTCTAATTCACTCATTGTGTTATTCAGTCTTATTGATGTAAGCGCGTGCAGTACAGTTCAGAAAAAATACCCAAAGTGAAGCAAAATGTTCAAGTAAAACTACAAAAGTTTGTGTCTCAATATGGTAAATTGAAATTGAGTTTTATTTATGGACGCTCTTTAACTGCTATGGTTCTTAGCGCCCCATTCTACTTTAGGCGTGAAAGACCGGCAATTTTGCTCAGAGGCCTCTTTATCAGGCTTGAGGTTCTTTTACGTACCGTGAATCTACGACACGGGACCACCGCCTTCACTTCCCTTCCGAAGGAAGCCATGCTAAGGATTTTTACGCCCGAAAAGTCCATCGCCCTCCTCCGGGTTTGAACCCGCGACCTCGGGAACTAGAGGCTAGCATGGTAACCACTACACCACGGAGGACGACCTCAATATGGTGAGAAAGTATTTTCAAGTGATGGTAAAATACTGTATTGTAAACTGTGCGACGTAAGAGTAACTGCGGAGAAGTCATTTAACGTTCAGCAGCACGTGGCAACAGATAAACACAAACGTGGAGTACAATGGATTCAAAATGAAAAAAAACACTACAGTAAATGCTCCTAGGGGAATCCTGCCAGTTTATTCACCATTCTGCGAAGAACTCTGTACAGCTTTCCTTCTTGCTGATATTCCCTTAAGTAAACTAAACCATCCAAAATTTCGTGAATTCTTAGAAAAATACACAGGCAAATCTCTTCCTGATTCTTTCACATTATGAAAGAACTTTGTCAGCCGAAGCTACAAAAAAAACAATGCAACAAATCAGACAACAGCTTGTAAATAATAAAAAAAATTGGGTATCAATTGATGAAACTACAGACTCTATGGGAAGATATATTGCAAATGTCATTGTGTGAACTTTGGAAGTAGATGGTCCAGACGAAAAGTTTCTAATAAACTGTGAACATTTAGAAAAAGTAAAATTTTCCAGCATTTCTAAGTTGTTTGACAGATCTATGGCTGCCATATGGCCCGAAGGTAATGGCCCATATGGCAATGTACTTCTCTTCGTAACGGATGCTGCACCTTATATGGTGAAAGCTGCAGATTCTCTAAAAGCATTGTACAGTAAAATGGTGCATGACTTGTTTAGCTCACGCCTTGCACCGAGTTGCAGAGGAGATTCGTAGTAAATTCAGTGACGTTGACAAATTTATTGGATGTGTCAAAAAGATATTTTTGAAAGCCCCTTCACGTGTTGCAGCATTTAAGTTGTTAGCTCCAGACATTCCCTTGCCACCATCTCCCATTTTGACAAGATGGGGGTCCTGGATTGATGAATGCAACTATTACTGCCAGAGCTTCAACGTTGTTGAAAGTATCAATTCATTCGATAGCAGTGAAGCTACTTCAACTGGACTAGCTCAAGAATTAATGTCTAATGGTGAAATTTCAGGCAAACTTTCATACATAAAATGAAATTTTGGATTTATTCATGCTGTCATAACTGCTTTGGAGGAATCAGAAGTGCCACTAGTGAAGCAGATAGAACAATGAAAAAACGTTGTGAATAAATTAAAGGGTGTTTGTGGTAAAGTGGGAAAAGAAGTGTGAAAGAAAATGGAAAAGGTGTTAGAAAAAAACGAAGAGTATCATACACTGTGTTCCATTTCAATGATTTTGCTGGGTGAAAAGTTCTCTCTTAATCATTCAGATTTAGATTCAAATGATATTGTTCATTTTAAATATGCTCCTCTTGTGTCAGCTGAAGTAGAAAGGAGCTTTTCGAAGTACAAGGTTTTGTTGGCTGACAGTAGGAAATCTTTTTCATTTGAAAATTTGCACAAGGTATTCATTGTGTATTGCAACTCAGAGCTTATATGAAGTAGAATGAGGATGTAAAAAGCACATAGGTTAACTATGTTCCTATAATGTTAAGAAAAATCATACTGGAATCTCAAATTGCATAGTTTAGCTTGCTTCTCATGTGCATTTTATTCTCAAATAAATAGTTCACTATCAAAACTTTGACTTACTAATTTATTTTACAATAGAAATTTTACCTCGTTTTAATATTGTTAGGTCATATTTATTATGTTATTGTGCATATTTTGGTAAATGTTTGGTCATAACAACATCTTTTTTGTGCATATTATGGTGATTTTTAGGTCATAAATATCCTAGCCCTAGTGATGACTCAATAAGGCACAAAGATTATGTTCCTAGCTCTTCCGATGAAAGTGCAACAGATACTTTTCAGTTTAGTTCTCCTGGAGCATTCCCTCTGTTATAAGTAATGAAGGAATCACCGTGTGCAAGAAAATTGCAGAAGTGAAAAATAAAGCGAAACGCTACTAGGTATATGTCACTATAACAGGAAAATAAATAAAGAAAAGGGAAGTGAAACCTTTGGGATCATGCAGGGTAACAATCCCTGGTGATATCATCCGCATTTTATTCCATGAATGCTGGTGTTTGGGAGAACATACTAAAAGTAGCACGTACAAAAAAAATTCTTACAAAGCAGTTAGAAAAAGGTATCTAGGAAAAGAAAATATTGAAACAATAGAGAAATTACAAATACATTTCATCTTCAGATTGATGGTGAGAGAGCAAAAGTTTGTTGAGGCTGTTTCAAGGTATGTGATGAGAGTCAGATGTTTGTGAGTAATGCAGTGAAGCAAAAATGTATGGAAACTTCAGGAGTATCTCAAAATGAGAAACGAAGTCGCAGTGTAAGCAGAAAGCACCTTGATGAAATAGCACCTTCTGTAGTGCAACACATTACATCCTTCTCATCTTACGAGTCACACTACACAACACCCTCAGATCAGGTACCTAAGCATTCATAAAGAGTAGGTATTGTGAAAACAGTCCTAACGCAGTTTTTCATAAATTGAATCTAAGCTTGAAAGTCCCTCAAGTAGATACAGACACATAAAAATTAAATGTTCAAGCGACCCATCGGAATTCAGCTGAGTCAGAATTAAGTTGCAACTACCAACTAGCTGATATGTCCTTCTGCTCCAAAAAGAACGATAAACAACTTTATAAACAAATTTCTTCAATGAAAGGTTTTACTTTTAAAATACTGCAGTGACTTCCAACTCATTACCTGAACGCCTTATCATTCTATAAGCACCAGCGGTGAACTTATAATCTGACAACTCATGATAAAGGCACAGGGGAAATTATATGTAGCTCAAGGGAAAAGGTGCACGTGGTGCAAATCGACTGCAAGTTGTTTGTATCTTGGGCTACCAGACGAGGTTACTAAAGTTGTGCTGTACTCCGACGTATATGAGTGACAGCAAGATTCACACTTAGGCGCTATTTTATCATAGATGCAAAATAAAATATCATTGGAAGCCATTAACCACAAGTTCATGGTTAGTGGAGACAGTCATATGGAGTACTGTGATGCAGATCGTGGACAAATTAAGAAACAAAAATTAAATTTCACACCCATACAACTGTTTTCAACTTGTTGGAACCATATGAAAGAGAACAAATTTATTGTAAATGACATGCCACATAACAATTTTTGGGTGATTTTGAATTAGTGTTACAATCATCTTTGATTCTGAGGAAGAAAGACAACTGGTGAACCCTTCAAATAACAACAGATAAAGTGGTCCCAGAACACAAAAAGCCCTGCAGATGTTCTCAAGAACAGTTTGGATGAAAATGACACCTTCAAATCTTTGCCACTTTTGACAAGAGGCAATTCTAACCCGGTACTGAAACACAGAACATGCTATGCTACTAGTCTTTCATCTCTAACAAAAAGAAGAAAGACCTACTTTGCCTGCTGCTACTTATCAGGCCAAACATCCACAACTTCTATAGAGTTCCAAAGATTAGTAATACAGTGGAGCACACACTGCGTGGCATTAAGGGATTTAAAGAAAGTTAAGCTATTTCTCAGTAAAATATTAATTCTGCAAGCATCACTAAAAATAACATATTTTGAAGTTTTCTACTTATAATATTTGTTTTTAATGAATTTTATAGTTTTCAATTTATATTATTTCAATTTATATTCTATGTATTTATATTTTTATTTGTAATAAAATGATACTTTTCTTTAATTACCATGATTCTGTGTCTTATTTTTTTATAATCATATTAGTACAAGTCAGTTTCCATTCATAAATTTATAGGTACAAAAGGTACAAGTCATTTAATTTTGGCAATATTCACCTTAGGATGTATTGCTTATATCCAACTTTAAAGAGTCAAATACAGCACTTAGAACTAATTTTATATGAATTTTTTATATTCAAAGTTTGGTGTTAAACAGTTTATTGGCTCTCCTGTAAAACTAAGTTTTTTGACTTGGACGCTTATGTTCGCCCATCAAAGAATATTCCATGACAATGAAGATGGTAAAATTGAAAAATTCAGTAACACACAAAGAACATTTTTCTGGTATAAAAATTTCGAATTAATCAAACCTCATAACACTTTTTTATTTTGGTTGTCCATGTTAAAAGTAAAACATTAGGATATATATAATAAATCGTTATTTACAAGCACTATTTTGTACTAGTATATCAAAAGCGATTTATTATTAACAAAAAAGTAGTACCTCAAATATGATTTGGTGCAATTCATTGTCATTTTACATACCTCATTTGTTTTATATTCTGTATGTGTGGTAAAAAGAAACCTAGAAATTAATCAATAGAAAGCTAAGGATTTTGATTCTTTTTCACAGGTGGATTACCTTTACAGCATTTCTTACATATTTTCCAAGCAGATATTCTGATTCTTTCTTTCGATGAACCAGCAACACTTTCCGCGAAATAAAACTAAAATATGGCAACTTCCTGTTTTGGAACTACAGTTGCTTCCTTCGCGTATTATTTTTACAGTCTGGGCCAAATTCCAAGTGAAGCCTTTTTTTAAATGAATCAATTAATCAGTTAAATACTCAGTCATATTTTCTTTTCTAAGGGAACATCCTTCACTACAAATGCGGCCTCTTCCACTCTTCCTTCTTTTCCGCTTCTCACTTTGCTTCCGCATGTGAACCATTTATCACAATATCGTGTATCAGCTAGTATATTATTTTGCCCCGAACCTTTTTCCCAATCACATTACTTCTTGCACATCTCTTAAAAACCAGTTTATACTCATACAATAATGTATTTTACAGCTAATGTATTTTACTCTTCTTAATCAGTTTTAGCAAAGTTCTCCCCTCTTTTTGAAGCATGTTCATTCTTCTGTCTAAATATTTCACACGCTCTGCTCCTCTCTGTACCTCCATGTCAAATGTTTCCAGTTGTTTTTGTTACTTCGTGGCAATGTCCGAGTTTCCGCATTATACAACGCCACACTCCGTGCAAAGAACTTCATTAATCCCTTCCTTAGTTCTTCTCTCAAGTTTCTTTTGTAGTGAAAAGTTTCGTTTGCCATCACAATCCTTTATTGGACTTCCTGTTACTACTTATACTACATCATATATCCCTAAAATTGTCCATTTGCATTATTAACTCACTCGAATTCATAGGTGTATATTCTTTGCTTTTTTCACTTTGTCACTACCTTAGGTATGTCCTTTTTGTATTAAAGTTCATTACGCACTTCTCATCAGTGTCATTACTCAATTAGGTAAAAAAAAATTAATAAAGGATCAACATTCATTTTTATTTCAACATTTTCAGTCATTAGATCTTTACTTAATTATATTTTTTAGATATAATCAATTCATATAAAATTAATATTTATCCAATAAATTAAAAATTTCTTTAAACGAGAAAAGTGAAATGCCTGATTCAAAAGGATTATCCTGATAGGATAAATCGGATCTTCTCCTCCTCTGCTAGAAGTGTCCTATTATTAGTAAATAAAATGCATTTTATTCTTCTAAAAAAGCCCTCAATATATCTATTTCTTAAACATAAACAAATCAACAGAGCCACAGGACATAGAATACATGAGGCAATTATATCTAAATAATCATTTTAATTGATACGAGTCAAATAATTCTTTTTTCATTAATATAAAAGGAACACGATTTAATTAGCTCACTGCGGAATTCAGTGGAAAATAAATGCTGATTTTAATAAAGGATTTCTTTGTTTCCCCTTTGTAATTATAATGCTACGATCATCAGTTTTAAATAGGGCGGAATGGATAATAGCAGTGGAATAAATTTCAGGCAAACGCATGCTATTGTGATATCATTCTAATATGATACATTCACATGACTTTCTCTACCCTCTATTTTTATAAGTGGATATACAAACTATTCTTACTGAAGCTTATTTTTTTCTACTACATTTTAATCCAAACAAACCTTTGCAGAAGTAGCTACATGACACATTTCCTTTACAAAGAGAACAGCGATAGTCAAATGATTAAGAACTGGACGCTATACGCTGGCCTTGAAATCCTATACTGTTTCCATGCAATCGTGAGAAACAACTGAATGTTGACTTTAAGACAATAAACAAGTAATGAACAATTCGAGCCATTATTATCGGATATCTCAGAAATGTCTTATGCCACAAAAAGTTATTTCAAACAAATTGTATGCTTTAAAAAGATGTTCATTTTTTGTGAAGTACGTTTTCGTCTATCGCTTAATGTTTACTAGTTATACAAAATTATGCAAAACTCCTTCCGAATGAAGAGGACTTCACAGGCTATTCCCAGAAAATTCAATATATACATTGTATTTTTCATATAAATATCTTTATATATGGTATCATATATAAACTAGTTAGAGGCATTTTTTTAGAAAATAATCAAAACTTTTGAAAAATATTCCAACTAAAGGATAGCTGGAGTGGGGGGATTTTCTTTAAAATCTTCGTGTCGCCTCCTTCGAATGTACCGAACTTAAATACCAAGTTTGGTGTTGATCATATTTTCTTTTTTGAATTATCTATTTACAGACACACATACATACACACACAGACCTTGTTCTAAACATGCTTTTCTCTTTTTCGTTTTTTCTTTTCTTTTTTTGATTAAGGAGGTCTCAAAACAGGTGTTTCCAGTGAAATATCGATATCCCATTTTTGGGTAGAATGTAATATTTTCTCTGCCTACTATATACAAGGTAGAGAAAGTAAAAAACAGTTAAACGTCCACTTTGATATTTTATGCAGATGCATCTCACTGCATTTTGCGTTTATTTGTACAGGTGATTTATGAAGAACTGACACACTTCTTTCTTTAATTATTCTGTTCGAAATTCACCTAATGTTCCAATTTTAGCATCAAATTAAGCAGAATGTTCTCAAGGTTTGATTGCCTGTCACTAGATGCGCAGATGTTCATGTTTTATTCGTAATTGTTAGTTTTATTGTCGGCAACTGTTTTTGAGATTTTGTTCTAGTCAACGTGAAAATGGAGTACACATTAAATGAACGACTCTTCCTTGTAAAGCAATACTGGATTACGAATTCAATTACAGCTACTAAAAGGACATACCAGAGAGAATTTGGTGTTCGGAATCCTCCCCAAAGAATGTCGCAGTGTTCTGTCGTGTTATCTTATTTGCTGAGCGCCTGTTATTGTTTTACTATTTTTAATTTTGGGTTCTTTGTCCTCCGGCTAGCTATTATTACTCAGTCGAGCAAATATCTCTTGAACAGAGCGTGTAAACGGAAAGGAGTTGTTACTAAAAGATAACACTGATAAAAGAATTTGTTTTTACACTTTTATTGCCGTCACACTTTATTAATTTCACATATTCAATCTTGATACACGCCTGAATGAAACTGCTATATTTTCGAATGTAACTACAATCACTTATTTGCCGCGCACTATTAATTCGCGTATTTCACATTTTGTAACTAACTTTACGACGCGAGAGATTCTGTAGAATTGCGTAATGTGTACTTCATGAATGCTTCCGTGTAACTCGCGAAAGAGATTTCTTAGAACTGCGCGACGTTTGCCTTGTGAATGATTCTGTAGCGCGATACCTGCCCCCGGCTTAAGAATTTATACTCCCTCACCCCAATATGCCTAAACATTATAATAGAGCTGCTATTGAATAATAAAGCGCGCCAACATTAGCGTCTATTTCATAAGCCAATTAAAATTACAAACACATATGCTCTAGGGAAGATATTCCCTCCATTTCTAAAGAAAGGCACGTTACTGTGACGTCATTTGTTTGTCTCTTCTAATTGATAAACAACTCACCCCCTCGCTTCATTGTTACCCGCTCCTATTGTCAGTTTCAGTGAGGCCGTGTAAACTTATTTCCTAACAATGCTTATAGTTAACAAACATCTCAAATCATTGTCATACAATAATGCTAATTTACACTACAATCACTCTGGCATTCACAGTGTTGTGATTTAAAATACTGCCTCAAGAAACACAAGCATATTTAAATAAACGTTAAAATTTAGCAGCTAACTAAACTGGTATTATCCTTTCGCATTACACTCACACATACCCTCAAACAATTAACTCATAGCTATACCACTGAAGCAGCTGGTGGACCAGACAGCGCAGAATGATTATGAGATGACATCGTAGAACTCAACAAAGCAGGTAGCATTAAACGTTATCTAAATTGATGCAACTTCGAGAAAGCACCATACAATTTGCAGCAAAGGGCACGGCTTCAAAATTGTCGCACCAAGAATAACGGCTTCAAAATGATAGTTACTTAAGAAATGTGCAATAAGTTCTGTTTCACACTGTGTAGAAATTACCACATTCTAACAAGACACGTATTGGAATCTGTTAAATATGTAGGCTGACATGATGTTTATTCACGGTAATACAAACATCTGGAGGTTTTATTGTTTATTTTCTGGGAATTGGGTTTAGAATGCTTTGAGCGCTGATTGAACTAAACGAAAAACTGTACAGTAAATCTCTTCTTTTCGCAGTTATTTAAAAACCTTTAAGAGCCTTATGTCCAACGTAAAAAAATTATATTTTTACATAACTGTGAGGTATATTCCTTCTATAATACGAAATATCCCAATGTTATATTTCTCCTAGTGTATACTTGCAGTTTCGAAAATAGCTGATGACGATTAAGTTCCATTTTTCAAACTGTTTTCACTTTAAAAACAAGAAAATATCTCATAGTGTGGATTTCGAGTAGTTATATATTTAATTACAGAGCCACATTTCGGATTGTCTCGTTGACTACTAACGTATTATTTTCTCTTTGTCCTCGGCAACTTATTTGTTCGTGTCATACTTCGATGAAACTTATTTTGGGGATTATTGGTAAAGTTAAAACACAATATATTTCATACTATACTTAAAGTTTATGAAACACTTCGGGGTAAAGCAATAAGACAGAAGTGAAGGTCTTGATACACATAATATTTTAATATTCATTTACGAAATGTTTATACGTAGCTACCTTTTGTTTTTAATTGAAAACATCCTAAAGATTTCCACACATTCACTGGTCCATAACTTAGCTGTTAGAGCATCTGTCTGCTGTGCGAGGGCTCCCGGGGTAATTCTCGGCTGGCTCGGGACATTTTTCTTTAAAAAAGATTTCTGGGTATGCTCCGAATGTGGTGTGTGAATGAATGTGATCCATTCCCCATAAACAAGATTTTGCAGCTGTGTAAAAACTGAGCGCACGTGTCAAGTCATAACGACAATCTATAAACCAACACAACTGTACATGCACTAACAGTGACGCAATTGGGGAGAGCTTTTCATTCAACATTAAGATTGAGATATGACAGCATAAAACTAAACTTTTGTTACACGTTTCATTGTTGCGCTGTTTTCAACGTATAGGTATAACAAATAGTTACCATTACTTTCAGGATATCAAGCTGTGTTTTGTAGGTAAATTACCAATAACGAAAAATCAGACAGGTTATACAGAGTTTGCAAAAAAAAAAAAGTGGTAGAAGGATATTGCTAAATAAATTTGTTCTATAACATCTTGCAGAACACAATAAATGAAAGATTTAAATTTGTTGACTTCGTGCCACATGGTATTATTTGGACCTAATATATTTTCCAAGTTTGACACAAATTCGACTCTTAGGTTATTTAATTGTTTAGTAAAAAGTGGACCAAGCCATGCACGCACTCACACACATAGTAAATTCTATTTCTGGCTTTAGTTTAGCCCACTGTACACTTCATTGTTAGTTTTTTATCCATAATACAAAAGAAACAGGAAAATAGTTACAATTTTTACAAATGTATACACAAATATTATTTATTTATTACATAATAGCTTGTTTGTTACTATGGGTCCGAGACAGAACTGCTGTGCTGACTTGTTGATTTATATCTGCTGTAGGTGTTTTAATCGAGGATGCTAATTAATTGGCTTATAATATGATCCTATAAGTCCTTTCTGGCCCCAAAATAGCATGAAGGTGTAGGCACAGTGCCAGCGCTCCAGATCGTTCATCATTGAGGATAAACCCTGCACTGTCACGAGACAAACCAGGACAAGCGGTTTAAAACCCACGATGTTCAAACTAGTAGTCCTGAGATCAACAGCATTTAATTAAAGGTATACTCATGCTGATTAGTGACTTACCTCGCTATCATTTGTCTTCATTTATTTAGTTGGTTTCTTTATGCTTGCCACGTTTTTGTTGCACCTTATTCGTTTCTTCTTTACTCTGCCTTAATTCCAACAGCACCAACCTTTATGCTTTCTTTGAAAGTATCTCTTCTTTTCTTTTTTGTGCTACCCTGGGTAACTTCATTTAATTACTCGTCCCTTGTAAGTCATGAGCTGCAAGTCGACGTGATTCTACTGCCTTTTACCTTCTTCTACATGCACTTGGAACAAAGTGCTAAATTTGCGGCAGTAGGGAAACTTGGTTTAATATATTTATCAAATAGTTTGTACTGTTGCGCAACAATGTATACGTTGCAATGTTTTGCTAAAATCTGTCACTTCACCAAGATCCTAAAACATAAAAGCCGGCGTATAATGCACTTTCATTCTATACACCATTTCATGGGGTCTCTACAACATCCGGCAGATAGCGAAAGGTTAGGTTAAATTAATGTAGTTTGAGGTTAGGTTAGAGTTAGACTATATGCCTAACAAGCTCCACTATTTTTTTGAAGAGTCGCAACAGAACGTGTACTTTCGCATGTTTCAGCATATGCCGGCTTTTCATGAACTTTCTAGGTTCCTCGCTAAATGACGAGTTTCAGAAAAATCCTACCACACACACACACACACACACACACACACACACACACACACACACACATGTATCTTAATTTCGCACATATATGGTTGTTGATAAGATAGAGTGGTTCGGGGCCACTTTTTTGTGTTTATGTGGGAGAGATAGGGGAAACGGACGGAGATCCTATGATAGGAGAAAGTTGAAGGAACGGAAATTCGTTTATATGAGAGAGCCAGATAGAGAAAACGAGGAGAAATGCTAGGTGGAGCAGGGGCTGAAGGAGGGGGAAATGGGTTTATATGGGAGAGATAGGGAAAACGAGGATAGGTGCTAGGGAGGCTAGGGTTGCTGCATGTACAATGTTCACGGCTTCTCCAGGATAGCACCATCCAGCATTCAGCAGACTAACAGATTCCAAGGGTTGGATGCGGCATAGTTCCATATAATTTCACAGGTAATTTAGGTAGTATTGTAGGTATTTCAGGTAGTATCATAGGAAAACAGATTCCGCGATTTAGTTGCAGCGTAGTTACGTATGATCTTTTTTACATGTAATTCAGGTAGTATGTAGGTATTCAGGGTAATTCAGGTGGTATCACAAACAAACAGATTCCATGCTTTGGATGCAGCATAGTCCCATATGATTTTTACAGGTAATTCAGGTAGTATCGTAGGTATTTAGGTTAATTCAGTAGTAACACGGACAAACACATTCCATGCTTTGGATGCAGCATAGTCCCATATGATTTTTGCGGGTAATTCAGGTAGTATCGTAGGTATTTAGGTTAATTCAGTAGTAACACGGACAAACACATTCCATGCTTTGGATGCAGCATAGTCCCATATGATTTTTGCGGGTAATTCAGGTAGTATCGTAGGTATTTAGGTTAATTCAGGTGGTATCACAAACAGATTCTATGGTTTGGATGCAGCATAGTCCCGTATGATGTTTATAGGTAATTCAGGTAGCATCGTAGGTGTAATTGAGATGGTATCACAAACAAAGAGATTCTATGGTTTGGATATAGCATAGTGCCATATGAGTTTTTACAGGTAATTCAGGTAGTAACGTAGGTATTTACGGTAATTCAGGTTGTATCACAAACCAATAGATTCCATGCTTTGGATGCAGCATAGTGCGAATGAGTTTTTACAGGTAGTTCAGGTAGTAACGTAGGTATTTAGGGTAATTCAGGTAGTATCGTAGGTATTTACGGTAATTCAGGAAGTATCACAAACCAATAGATTCCATGCTTTGGATGCAGCATAGTGCGAATGAGTTTTTACAGGTAATTCAGGTAGTAACGTAGGTATTTAGGGTAATTCAGGTAGTATCGTAGGTATTTACGGTAATTCAGGAAGTATCACAAACCAATAGATTCCATGCTTTGGATGCAGCATAGTGCGAATGAGTTTTTACAGGTAATTCAGGTAGTAACGTAGGTATTTAGGGTAATTCAGGTAGTATCGTAGGTATTTACGGTAATTCAGGAAGTATCACAAACCAATAGATTCCATGCTTTGGATGCAGCATAGTGCGAATGAGTTTTTACAGGTAATTCAGGTAGTAACGTAGGTATTTACGGTAATTCAGGAAGTATCACAAACCAATAGATTCCATGCTTTGGATGCAGCATAGTGCGAATGAGTTTTTACAGGTAATTCAGGTAGTATCGTAGGTATTTACGGTAATTCAGGAAGTATCACAAACCAATAGATTCCATGCTTTGGATGCAGCATAGTGCGAATGAGTTTTTACAGGTAATTCAGGTAGTAACGTAGGTATTTACGGTAATTCAGGAAGTATCACAAACCAATAGATTCCATGCTTTGGATGCAGCATAGTGCGAATGAGTTTTTACAGGTAATTCAGGTAGTAACGTAGGTATTTACGGTAATTCAGGAAGTATCACAAACCAATAGATTCCATGCTTTGGATGCAGCATAGTGCGAATGAGTTTTTACAGGTAATTCAGGTAGTAACGTAGGTATTTAGGGTAATTCAGGTAGTATCGTAGGTATTTACGGTAATTCAGGAAGTATCACAAACCAATAGATTCCATGCTTTGGATGCAGCATAGTGCGAATGAGTTTTTACAGGTAATTCAGGTAGTAACGTAGGTATTTAGGGTAATTCAGGTAGTATCGTAGGTATTTACGGTAATTCAGGAAGTATCACAAACCAATAGATTCCATGCTTTGGATGCAGCATAGTGCGAATGAGTTTTTACAGGTAATTCAGGTAGTAACGTAGGTATTTAGGGTAATTCAGGTAGTATTGTAGGTATTTACGGTAATTCAGGAAGTATCACAAACCAATAGATTCCATGCTTGGGATGCAGCATAGTGCGAATGAGTTTTTACAGGTAATTCAGGTAGTAACGTAGGTATTTAGGGTAATTCAGGAAGTATCAGAAACCAATAGATTCCATGCTTTGGATGCAGCATAGTGTGAATGAGTTTTTACAGGTAATTCAGGTAGTAACGTAGGTATTTAGGGTAATTCAGGAAGTATCAGAAACCAATAGATTCCATGCTTTGGATGCAGCATAGTGTGAATGAGTTTTTACAGGTAATTCATGTAGTAACGTAGGTATTTAGGGTAATTCAGGTAGTATCGTAGGTATTTACGGTAATTCAGGAAGTATCACAAACCAATAGATTCCATGCTTTGGATGCAGCATAGTGCGAATGAGTTTTTACAGGTAATTCAGGTAGTAACGTAGGTATTTAGGGTAATTCAGGTAGTATCGTAGGTATTTACGGTAATTCAGGAAGTATCACAAACCAATAGATTCCATGCTTGGGATGCAGCATAGTGTGAATGAGTTTTTACAGGTAATTCAGGTAGTAACGTAGGTATTTAGGGTAATTCAGGTAGTAACGTAGGTATTTAGGGTAATTCAGGTAGTATCGTAGGTATTTACGGTAATTCAGGAAGTATCACAAACCAATAGATTCCATCCTTTGGATGCAGCATAGTGCGAATGAGTTTTTACAGGTAATTCAGGTAGTAACGTAGGTATTTAGGGTAATTCAGGTAGTATCGTAGGTATTTACGGTAATTCAGGAAGTATCACAAACCAATAGATTCCATGCTTGGGATGCAGCATAGTGTGAATGAGTTTTTACAGGTAATTCAGGTAGTAACGTAGGTATTTAGGGTAATTCAGGTAGTAACGTAGGTATTTAGGGTAATTCAGGTAGTATCGTAGGTATTTACGGTAATTCAGGAAGTATCACAAACCAATAGATTCCATGCTTTGGATGCAGCATAGTGCGTATGAGTTTTTACAGGTAATTCAGGTAGTATCGTAGGTATTTACGGTAATTCAGTAGTTTCACGGACGAACAGATTCCATGGCTTGGACGCAGCATATTTCTGTAGATTTCACAGGTAATTAAGTTAGTATCGTGTATATTTAGGATAATTCGGGTAGTATCACAGGCGGCCAGATTCTATGGGGTTAAGTGCAGCATAGTTCCGTATGATTTCACAGGTGATTCAGTCGTTCTCCGTGGTGTAGTGGTTACCATGCTAGCCTCTAGTTCCCGAGGTCGCGTGTTCAAACCGGCGGAGGGCGATGGATTTTTTCGGGCGTAAAAATCCTTAGTATGGCTTCCTTTGGAAGGGAAGTAAAGCCGGTGGTCCCGTGTCGTAGATTTACGGTACGTAAAATAACCTCAAGCCTGATAAAGAGGCCTCTGAGCAAAATTACCGGTCTTTCACGCCAATGTAAAATGGGACGCTAAGGACCATAGTAGTTAAAGAGTGTCCATAAATAAAACTCAATTTCAATTTTACAGGTGATTCGGGTAGTATCGTAGGTATTTAGGGTAATTCAGCTAGTAACACAGGTATTCGGGCTAATTTCGAGCACCGATTCGTATCACAGCTATTTAAGATAATTTCAGCTGATTCATGTAGTACCACAGGTGTTTAAGTTATTTTAACAGGTAATTGAGATAGTATCACAGGTATTTATGGTAATTGAGAGAGTAATTCAGTATTTTATAAGGATTTCTTATAAATATATGTTATAACATTTTTTATAAATCTTATTAACGTCTATATGTTAAACAGTTAGCGTGTGTGACGGAGAGGGTAAAATATGTTTAGAGTTACAGTGAGGGTATACAGAAGTAGCCTAAACTAATCCATCCACATTGTTAGGAGATATTATAACGTTTTGGTCAGCTTATTTCTTTTATATGCTTAAATTTTTGTCTATATGTAGTAACTTTATTAGTTAATCATTGCTTCATTAGATAAGGATTGTAAGCGTAGACGTCTCTCCCCTTTTATCTGTGCTTGAGACCAGCACTAGGGTTTGCTCTTAATGGTAGAGTTAACGCCTCCCCTTGTAACTTCTTATTCTTATTTTCCTTTCTTCACCAGGTGTTTGCTAGGTGTTTAAGCAGAATGTGAGTAAACTTCCATTTTTAAAATTGTAGACTCACGGAGAAAATGTTCATCTTGAGATTCAGGTTACATTCTGTTAAGCGCTGTTTGTAATATTCCAATGCCCATAAGCATATGTTGTTATTGCATCCTCAGCAATAACCCTTTTATCGTCGTAAGGAGTCAACGTAATTTTATCCACTTGCACTGAGGTAACAGCATGCTCTCGTGACAGGATCATCGGCGTTCTTATTATTTCTTGGGTTTTAATACAGTCAATATAGCTGTCAATGTTGACGCAGGTAATTCTTTCTGCCCCACGTTTAGGAGCTGCCCCCACGCAGCCATACTACGTCCTCTAACCACAGAAGCAATACCTTTGCCTCACGGTTGCTGCTTGTCTCCTCCTAGATGGTTCTTCTTTTGCCACAGCTGCTCCAGCATGAAACCTTAACCTCGAAGTATGGGGTGGGTGTGTACAGAGAAACACACAAACGCTGTCTTGGAACACTTTTATTCACCATTTAAAATAATACTTTAGGTTTGCCGATCACTATTAAATGCATACGAAGTTACTTTGTCTTTACCAAGACCGAAGAAATTTATCTGCAGCTAAGCGTTCTACCCTCTAGCATATTCGCCACCATACTTCACAACTCGACGAGAATGTCTTCCTGCACTCACCAGACACTCAGACAGACTGACTTTCACCACCGCTGCACAAGGAAAACCAACGCCTAAACTTCCCTCTCGCCCCTCAAATGCTCGTCACCACTCGGCATCATGAAGCTTGGAGTGGTCTTCACCAGGTTAAGTGCAGCTGTACTCGGTTAGTTACCAGGAAAAACGTGCTTCAATGGTATTTACCCTTTCTACCTGAGGCTGGTCCCTAATTAACAAAACTGTGCCTCTCTTGTTTTCTGTCGCTTTTACAGTCAACAATTTTCACATTGCTTCTCCTTTTTATACATACACTGATTTGAAATATATTATTACTTATTTTATATCGCTATCCTTCTCAGAATATTATGATACTTATTGCCTTTATAATTCCGGCTTCAAATGCCCCCATATACATTTCATATTATACAATAATATTACAAAGTGTATGTCTTGCCCGGAACAATTTCCTCTCAGTAATTTCGTGATCGATCGGCAAACCTAGAATTGGTTACATGATTCTTTTACAATTCGTCAACATATAAATTTCTTTACACTGTTTACAATTATGTTCCTTCAACAATTATGTTCGTCATAATATGACTTAACCTTCATATTATTCACCTGAACCATTATTATACAAAATTTACATTCACTAACTTACAGTATTCGAATTTAAACAATTATTATATTTTGTTTTCTGTTATTCTGATTGGAGTATCTGTTTTTTATTTGTTTTTGTTTCTTTGAGAATATTATTCTCTTTTTCACTTCACTTTCACATTGTTCACTGATCACTTTCACTTCACTGTTTCTCTTATATTTATTTTACAATTTTCATAATCTAATGACATTTCTATATTCATGTTAACGTTTCTCAGAAAATTCACACCGTTTGTATTTTATCAGGAACATTCAATGATTTTCTATAAGGTCTCACAAGTTGTTTGTGCCATTTACCAATAGATTTATTAGTTTTTACATCTACTAACTCAAAAGTATGTTCCCCAAATTTCGCAGTAATAATTACGGGACCGTTATATAAGAGCTCTAACCTATGATTTCTTCCTTTTAATGCGCTGGATAATTTATGATCTCTGGCAAGCACAAGGTCTCCTATTTTCGGTTCCCACTTATGCTTTCGCTTCTTCACTTTAGCTTTCCTTTTTTCTGCTTTTTCTTTTAACCTATCAACAACAATTTTAGCCCTTTGTTTTTCGGATAATGGTGATTGGTTTCCTTCAATCGTTTTGGGTATTCCTTTAAAAATAGGTTCAGGTTCAATTCCTTGCATTAGCTGTATTGGTGCAAATCCTGTCGTCGTATTGATGGTGTTATTTATTATCTTTTCTATCACATTACAATACCTTACCCAATTTCTGTGATTATTATGAGTCAGTACACGAAAATAGATTCCAATGTCCTTCAATATGCGTTCTGCTGGATTCCCAGATGGAAAATAAGAGGAACAATGATAGAGTTTTATATTCTGATTCTTTAAAGTTTCCCTGAAGATCTTTCTGCGATGTGTAGTAGCATTATCAGTCAACACCGATTCTATTTTTCCATATTTTGGAACATAAACATTAACAATTTTGCCCACGCAAGTTTTGTTTGTGATATTTCTTACTGGGTATATTTTCACAAATTTAGAAAATACATCGTACAACACAAAAATATATCTGCATCCATATTGTCCTTGAGGCATTTCTCCGTGTGCATCTGCAGTAACTAAGGCATTCTTTCTTTCCCTGATAATGGCTTGCGGTTCCGTATTGTATTTTACATTAAAAGAAGCTAAACGACGGAGACATCAAGGAGGCCCGAACAACGTGGAAGCTGTACAACGGAGAAATCAAGGAGACCGGGACAACGCGGGGAACAAAGGAGCAGCATCGAAGCAGCAGTTGCAGGCAGCAGATATAAAGGTACTGAGTGTAAATTTATTTACGTGTTCCCGTGGTGAATGCAGTTAAGGAACGGCAAAATCTTTGAGCAATCAGATTCAAACATGGATATTTAGGACGGTGATAGTAGAACTGTGCAGGACGCAAATAATAGTGTAAATAAGGTAGTAGAAACAGTAGATGATAGAAATTTACAAAAACAGGTAGAACAGCCAGGGGGAAGTATGGAAACTAATGAGATGTTAAAGTTAATTATGTCGATGATACAGGGTCAGAAAGAATTAACAGGAAAAATGGAACAGTGTCAGAAAGAATTAAGGGATGTAACGGAAAACTTGAGAGAAGAATTAACAGGAAAGATTATACAGGGTCAGAAAGAATTAAGGGATGTAACAGAAAACTTGAGAGAAGAATCCAGGAAATGATAGAAAGTTTTATGTGAGAGATAGATACCATGAGCGGTACACGAAAAGTAGGAATAATGGAAGGCAACTAATGATAGAGAAACATCAGCAAGTAAGAGATCGTTGGGCGCCATATGACGCAGGTAATTCTTTCTGCCCCACGTTTAGGAGCAATATGACGCAGCCACACTACGTCCTGCAACCACAGAAGAAATACCTTTGCTTCACGGTTGCTGCTTGTCTCCTCCTAGATGGTTCTTCTTTTGCCACGGCTGCTCCAGCATGAAACCTTAACCTCGGGGTATGCGTGGGTGTGTACAGAGAAACACACAAACGCTGTCTTGGAACACTTTTATTCACTATTTAAAATAATACTTTAGGTTTGCCGATCACTATTAAATGCATACGAAGTTACTTTGTCTTTACCAAGACCGAAGAATATTACCTACAGCTAACCGTTCTACCCTCTAGCATATTCGCCACCATACTTCACAACCCGACGAGAATGTCTTCCTGCACTCACCAGGCAGTCAGGCAGACTGACTTTCACCACCGCTGCACAAGGAAAACCAACGCCTAAACTTGCCCTCTCGCCCCTCAAACGCTCGTCACCACTCGGCGTCATGAAGCTTGGAGTGGTCTTCACCAGGTTAAGTGCAGCTGTACTCGGTTAGTTACCAGGAAAAACTTGCTTCAATGGTATTTACCCTTTCTACCTGAGGCTGGTCCCTAATTAACAAAACTGTGCCTCTCTTGTTTTCTGTCGCTTTTACAGTCAACAATTTTCACAATGCTTCTCCTTTTTATACATACACTGTTTTGAAACATATTATTACTTATTTTATATCGCTATCCTTCTCAGAATATTATGATACTTATTGCCTTTATAATTCCGACTTCAAAGTAATATACTGCTTAATAGCACTACGTTTTAGGTATTTAATCTTTTTATCGTTGAGCCATAGATATCTAGTACATCCATCTTAGGTCGTAGTCCAACAAAGCGCTGGATGATTTCGCCATTAGCCTCATCTTTAAATTTTTACAGCACCTTCTTGTTTTGAGTGAAGTGGCATATATAGTTGACAGGTTAATCAGCTGTATCTAAATGCTCAAGAAAACGTAGATTGACTTGATATACATCTTCAGGTGTCTTCCGATGAATGAATGAATCAGGTCCATATACATAAGCTTCAGGTTTTCAGCTCTATAATATGGCAACAACACATCATAATGACAGTGATACATTAATGTCTTAGATATGTCCAACCTACTCATTCCAATGTATATAGGCTTGCTGAACACCATCTGTCGGGAGGCCATAAGCACAGCAGCTAGATTGGTATCATATATTGTCCTATCGATAAACCTAGGCTTGGCAATCAACTTTTCCAGAGTCTTCTCGCTTGTAACCAACCGTATATCCACACTATTACGCAGGTTCTCCATAGTTTTTTTTGTTGAACAGCTTGTAGAAATCCTTCTAAAATCATTAGCAGCCTTTTGTCGTAACCTGTTGCTAAATTCACATAAGGTTTTAACCACTGAGACTGTCGGAATTGTAGCACATTTGGATTTTACTCAAGCGTAATCCATGACTAAGAGCTTGCTTCAAAGCCATGTAATGTACTACGTACTTCTTTCGAGATCCAAGATGGTGTATTAGTTTCATTGTAGACGACCCCTTAGGCATACAGGAAAGGTAGCTCGTTGGGTAGAAGTGGAAGTTCTGCAGGATACTCAATGTCGACTTCTAATATATACCCAGGAGAATCATGTTCTTGTAGTGTTTCTAAGTTGATTTCATTAAGAGAAACCCACTTAAATCTACCACAAGGGAGGACGTGGTACATTGTCCAACCATATTGGTCATTTGCTTGATAACGTATTAGCGCTAGGTGCAGCAAATACAGCTCAGTCCAAAGTCTGCAGGATTGGTCTACTCTAACACTTGACTCGCACTATTTTAGAGGAACAGACATCAAATACTTGAACCGTACATTTACTTATCACGGGTGGCATAGAAGAATCTCGCCAGGCGTATATGTATCTGTAAACACATTGATAAATTTCTAGTTTTGCTCATAATCCACGGCTATCTGTATTATACCTATGCTACTAAATTAATTTTAAATAACATTTAAAGTTTGTTAAATATTGTAAGATCACAGATATGCCCCTCCTTAATGATGCTAGGATTATTCTCAATGATATATTTAATTTTTTTAAATTGCCAATGACGTTTAGGTTAAATAAAACTAAGGTATATGTTTCTAAACATATTAAAATTAACTACGTGCTGGTATAAATTATCAGCTTTCATTTACAAACGAGCATTGCTTCAGTATTTTTAATAAACTTTTGAAATTATAGACACTCAAAATGTGTTACACTAAAATGTTGTTTTGAGGCCTGCTAATATGGAAGAGTTAAAAATGAGGGTCAGGAAATAACGCAGAAATATACCATCAGCAGCGACTGAAAATGTTTAACAAGAATTCACGCTTCGTCTTAACCACTGCCAGGGTGTAAAAAGGGAATATTTTGGACAGTTATTGAATAATTAGAATTTCATTTGTTGCAGTATTTGTGTAAATTGTGGAACAATTGTTAAACAAACCAACAATTAAACTCTTCTCATAGCAACCAAGTCTTTTGTGTGAAATAAATAAATTTGTTCATGCAACTAAATAAGATAACTTTCGGGGAAAAATGAAAAAATAATATGTTGGCATTTACAATTTTTGTCGATGATGTCACACCTGTACAACGGCTGAAAAGCTTTTTTTCTTTTTTGTAAAATTTTCCTTTCAAAACATTAAATTTGATGTGTCCGAGTCCGAGCATTTTTTAACAAATAAGTTAATTATAGTTTCATTTGCATTATTCCTTACTTATGCAAGACCCTTTATTACTCCTCCCGTTAATGTAAGTCATTCATTATCACAAGCTATCTCACAAAACGGCTAAGGAAAGCGGACGATTGCTAAAAATCTCTATTTCTCAAAATGTTAAGATATATTGCGTGTATACTATTTTTAATTCCATTGTGTTTTATTAATAGAAGCTGATGAAGCTAAAATAATCCTGTTAAGATATGGATAATTAAACATAAACCTAAAAGAGAACCGAAATTTCACGTTTATCTATGAAAGACAGAAGTACTCTAGTTTTAATGAATACAAATGATCAGGTGGAAGGCGAATAGATGTCACCCTCTTAGTAGGAGATTCTATGCACAAAGACGAATAAACATTGTAGTGCAATTTTAGCCTTTGAGAGCCTATTTCAGCGGAAGGAAAACAAGCTTTCCGTACTTTTCGTCGGATTGTAATTCAAACAAAAGGTCTAAACAAGTCTTATCGATAGAACAGCAGCCTTTTTATTTATCTTCACTTTCTTCCTTAAGCGCTTCATTTCGCCACAATTTAGCACTTTTATGTTGTACAAATTGTAATTTATGCTAAAGTTACCACGTTACAACAGCGGATAAATAAGTGACCACACATCACTTCACAGGATATACTCACCTGCTCGCTATTACGCATACATATTTTCATTATAAAATTGAATGTCCTTTTATTTCTTCTTATTGAATGTTTAATTAAAAATAAGATAGTTATAAATGTATTCTCGTAAAATTTCAAATAAAATAATTATTTGTTTTACTTCCACTTCCTTAAATTATGTAGTAAACATACGAATTTTACTTTATTTGCTCTCACCAAATGCTTCGATAAGCCTAATTTTGTATCTGGTAGTTATAAAGTACTGTACCTGTATAGTTTTTGCAATAAGTGCAAAATAAGTAAACCTGTAAATTAAAACGTTTACTTTCTTGTATTATTTCATTCAAACGTCAACAAGCGCATTTCAGCCTTAATTGCTTACTTGAACATTTCGTTGAAATTACCGGAAGAACTGTTTTGGGAATTAAACGCCAATGGCAACGCCAATAAATCATTCCCGTAACGCAGTAACAACTTCGCAGCAGTATTGGAAAAGCAGTGTGAATTTTACTCTGCAGAGGGTAAGACTTTACCGTCAAGTGTGAGTTTTCCACCTACGTGCAATAAAAAGCGCGTTGTTGCAAAACGTTTCTGTATTTCAGAGTGTTTTTCTAAAAATATAGAAGGATAGAAAAAATACTGATAATCCTTTTCAATGTATTCACCGAGATATGCCTCTGGTTTAAATTATGACGTCTATATGGCATCCACCCGCTATTCTCTTCCTCTCGACATGCTAGAAATTAATTGAAATTCATCCCAAATATAAAATTTTGTAAGCGAAAGAAGATCCTATGTCTTTATCTAATGAGTAATGGGTACGCTGATCAATATGTAGTGATCAGCAAAAACACAATGCAGACATTAAATAATCCGCACAGTTTCTGCAGTAAAGGCTTAACAGGTTTCTTTCTTAGACAAGCATTTCCTGAATGATAACCGTCGATTACAAAAACAATTGATAGTAAGAAGATGATTGCCTGTTTACGTTATAACATACAAATTTTCAAGTTGTTTTGTGTTAAAAATGTGAATTGGCCTGTTGTAATACTGGGATACACAGAGCTTTGTGAAAGCATTTGGAGATAGCAGCAACAAATCGCCACGAGAAGGGTTACATTTCCCGTGGGAACCAATGGAGCGTGAGAATCAATTTGAATGAAAAAGTTCTCCTATTAGCCGTATACACAGACCCAGAGGCTCGCTATTTGTTTTCAAACTCCATCGCATTTTGCTAACCTCAGTCGACGTCGTTTACAGAAAACGAGCGCTGAAATATATAGTTTTGCAAAGCAACGTATACTTTCTGTATTTATTGCGTTATATGAGAAGCGGTGGGGGACTAGAAGCTCTTTATTGGAAGGGTGATGATCTAATGATCAATAACACTACATGGATATTACTCAAGCATTAATTATCTCTTTAATGCTCCTATATTTCTTTCCGGTGCAATTAATATTTTTCCCTGGTTATTGTCTAGGTAGGGCTATTTTATCAACAAATCTGATGGGTGATACTTATATAAAAATGTATCCCTTACTGTACTATTCATGCAATTATTACTTCCTACAGTAGGTAGGGGAAGTATTGCATTTCAATATTGAAATTTCACCGAAAATATAGGTTTTGAGATCTACTAAACACCCCCCAAAAACAAAAACATTTTTAGACAAAGCTTGTGTGTGTAACAGCATAACTCAGAAACGAAAAGTTGGGTAAATACCAAACTTGGTATTAAGTTCAGGTTCTTCCAAACATGTAGCACGAATATTTTTCAAGAATCCCCCTTACTCCAAATTATTCTTTATGAGAATTTGGTGGTTATTTTTATTTTCCCAAAACTAACCACATTGAATTAAAATATCATAGATTTGACATATTGATTTGAGATATAACACAGACATCTTGAATTTTCTGTGAGCAGCCTCTGAAGGCCTTTATTTTGAGTGAATTTTATTTAACTCTGAAACCATAGGAGACAGACTGAAAGTAGCTTAAAGAGCAGGGATTGTATAGTATACTATTTGTGTTAAATCAATCTTTTGTAACTTTAATCGTTTTACGAAGTATCTCCTGTTACTAGTTGGAATTTTAAGTATTTCAAGCTACACTTCTGAAATGTTATGTCCGTTCTTTTGCTTCTCATCAGATCATGCCTAATATTAAGCCCAGCACGCAGATAGCAGCTTCATTTTAAGCATTTCACCATCGTACTTGGATGCTGTATGCTCTATATGTCTACAACAAAATGTTTATTCTAGCAAGTTCAGAATTTATCATGATTAACACGAAGTTATAGGCTTGTTATATATATACACCAGGTGAGTCAGCTGTCCCTAGTTATTCGTATCTATGCAACCCGCAGTTTGTAGTCTAATGTGAAAACATTGACCATTTTAGCAAACAAACTGTTATTGTATCTCTGCCCTTCTATTCGGTACTATACGTAACTAGCATTAATGATTAAAGGTCTGAATGAGAGTCAACGAGCTGCGAAAGCCTTAAAAAAGAAGGCGTTTCATGGATATAATCTTGCAAGGAGATAGAGGAATGTTTTCTCGAAGAGCGGGATAGACTAAGTGGATTCTGGCCGAGTGGTTTAGCTGCCTGAATGTGGTGAAGCAAAGGTTAGCTTTGGAAGTTCGAATCTGATACAAACATCAAATTGTTTTGGTTTTTTTTCGCGCCTTGTGTTTATTTTCTGTATTTTAGTGTACTAATTTATTTATGTTTGTTACTGGCTCTCCTGAGAGCCAAAGACATAGGAATTACAATCAGATAATTGTGTGTCATGTTTATCCTAATAATCTGTACCGTATCTAGTGTTGTAAACCGTGTTACGTAGTTAGCTTTCCTTCTTTTGGGCGCATATCGGCGATATTAAATATAACAGTTTTTGTTTCATGTTTAAACCCTATGTTTCACTTCTTCTATTGACAAAGGAGTTGTAAATGTGCTAAGTTCACGGGTAAACAGAATAATAAATTGTTAAAGAGCGTGGATTTCATCAAGGAAGTAAATGTTCAAAATGACGACCCCCTTCATCAATGCACATTTGTGTACGTTGTCGGAGAGACCTTCTTGTATGTTGTAACATGCACGGTGTAATCTGGCTGCATTCTCCACGTATGACTTCCCGTAGATGATTTGGCTCTTGAACCTGGACCCATTCCTTTAAATGACCCCACAGAAAGAAATCCAGTGGGGTGAGATCAGGTGATCTAGGTGGCCATGCGATTGGGCCCCCGTGGTCAATTCATTTTTGCGGATATGTTCTATGTAAGTGATTCCTTACAATCAGTGACCAGTGTGGTGGAGCTCTATCCTGCTGGAACCACATTTCTATCCGTTTCACTAGTGGCACATCTTCTAGGAACAATGACAATTCTTCTTGCAGAAATGCAATGTACCGTGGTCCTGTGAGGTTGCTTTCAAAAAAGTGCGATCCAATTAGCTGGTCTCCTATTATTTCGCACCAGACATTGATGCTCCACTGTACCTGGAATGCAACTTTCTCATTTTGTGAGGATTGCCTATACTCCAGTAGTGAACATTATGGCGGTTAACAGTTCCGTTATTGTGGAATGTGGCTTCAACACTGAAGAGAACACTTCCTAAAAACTCTGCATCCATTTGCGCTCGCTGCTGTAGCCATTGTGCATATATCACTCGCGCTTGAAAGTCGCGTCCGTGGAGAGCCTGGTGTAATTGTAGATGGTACGGATGACATTTATTACGATGCAATGTGCGCATCACGTAGGACTGACTTATGTACAGAACTTCTGCTATGGCTCTTGAACTGGTATGTGGATTGTTTTCTATTGCGTTTCGCGCACCTTCTTCATTGCCTCCAGAGGTTACTGGAGCTTCGCGAGCAGGTGGTGCTCCTCCAAATGATCCTGTTTCACGAAAGCGTCTTTCAACCTTTCGAAAATTGTCTGCAGTAGGTGTCCTCCTTCCTGGAAACCGTTCTTCATGCTGATAGTGCATTACACCTTGTTTCTCCATAGATTAACAGCATGTCAACATACAGCATGTATACATTATGACAACAGCCGTGTCTCGTAGAAAGATTTCAGATACTGAGTAGACAATGGAGACAGACTTATTTATTGACGCCAAGCGTTGACGCAGGCGCAAATAGCTAAATCCACTTTGCGTGTGGGAAGTGTTTTAAACTTGGTTGGGTCAAGCTAATACTGACCACAATAAAACACTTAATACGAAGTACAAATCATCCACCTGCCAGTGGAAAACATATCGATTATTCTATTTTGTACGCACTTATAATGCTATTAAACATGTTATGTATATCATAATATCAAATTATATGCCCAAAGAGATAAAACAAAAGGTAATAAAAAGTTTGAACTTAGCCCGAAGGACCCGAACTGAACCCGAATTAAAGTGGCACAGGGTTAAAGTAACCATGATAATACCATTCGGCCAATGCTACTGTGCGAACAGCGTTTCCTATAGGAATTAGTAATCGCAGAACTAGACCCCACCTGGAAGCTTTACACGCTTTTTGCAGCGTCGTACAGTGTTTTGAGCTCGGATTTGTAGTTTTAATTCAAACGAATAAACTGCATCAGTCATTACAATTGATGGATGTTCTGAAATACGCCATAGTTTGTTAAATAAGAGAAATTATCTACCCAATACTTAGCCTTTTTTGACAAGGCTTTACAATGACAAACGGCTTAAATCCAGTTGGTCGGACTGCGTAGATCTGCCATTTTGTTTTCAAATAGTTTTGTCAACCGATGCATGTTATAGCTTGTTCCTTCAGGGGCGTTTTCAAAGGGGTGCATGGATGTATGCTAAAGAATAAAAGTTTGTAAAATTGGCTAAATGTGCTACTGAAGCTCTCAGTGTCAGGGTGGGATGCTTTTTGCATCGACACGCATAACGTTTAAATTCTGTTCTATAAAACACTTATGCACTGAGTTATGTATCCCTCCTCTATAAAGTGTTATGCAAATCAGACATTGGAAGTTATTCAAGAAAGGCGTAAGTCACATATGTCGCTTAGCACGTTGTATAAACTCAAAAATAAATAGGCGCAACTGATTTAACTGGTATATATATATATATATATATATATATATATATATATAACAAGCCTACTATACTAATAATTTGCAGAATACACATGGAAGTAAATTATAGTGTAGAGGAAGTCCTGTGATTGTAACGCATGGTATTTATTTTTATATGCGGCTTTAACCACAATAAATGTTTGTCTTGAAATGGTTGCATATTAAGTCATAGTACAGAGTCACATGTAGCATGGAGAAACAACACTCAACTACTTCTGTCACAAGTCGGTATTGCTAATAATTAGCTCATGAGAAAGGAAGGCAAAGAATAAGAATCTCACATTTACTTCATCACGGCAAAATTTTGGCGTAATTCATCAAGAGTAATGTTTCGGCCTTCTAAATTATTCACAGTCTTTTGATAAGCTTCAAAATCCAGTTGTTACTCTTGGTGTTTCGAAATTAGTATTCGCGAGAGAAGCATTTATATAGTGTTCTTTGTAAATTACATTTGCATTATTTTCTATCCCAAGAGGCATTTACGACTTTGTATAGTAACTTCGATTTTATAACAAGCTGAAAGAGCATGTTACATTATCGTCTTTTCAATCGTTTTATTTGGAATTATAAAATTGTTAAATGTCAAAGCAAGCTGATTTAATATTTCAATGGAATTTGTTAACGAATGCAAAGCTTTTGTAATAAATGTTTAACACATTTGCTGGGACTCAACTCCTAACTCCTATGTAATAGTATACGACCCATATCATATAGGACCTTATGGGTATGGAAAGATCCAACGTAGAATATTAACAACTATCCATAAATGCCAGGGGCATAACATTAATAAAATTACATTTGAATTCATTTCTATCTTCTCTGGAGTAATTTAATTCATGTTTGTACATTTTATGTTCTAAGTAAAAATGCACGCCCTTATTCATTACGTAGAACATCATTTTAAATTATCATATAGACAAAACTCAGTTATTGAAGATCAGAATAAATTATATACACAAATTTATCTTCCACCATAAGTACTTCATATCAGTTAAGGATTTTCTTTTCAATTTAAACTGTATTGTTGCTTGCGCCAACAGTTTAGGAGATTACAGTATGCTCCTTTCAAAGTGAAAGTGAAAAGTAAACTCTATTTTGCTGCGAGGAGGTGTGAATTGACATATATAGGTAATACAATAATTCGGTATTTACGCTCATTTTGTCAAAATGCATAGGTTAGTCATGGAAGCTTTTATTTTAGTCTAATATAAATTAATAATGTTTTTCAATAACCTTTTCTGTTACTATCATTGTTTCCAAGGAAGTAAAACTCGATAACTGGAGTAATTTGGATGTGCTGCATATTAATATCATTGTGTGAGTGATTGTAACATGTTACTGTGCTGCATATATCGGCCAAACTGCTTAGCACGCGACTTTATACTGTGCGATGTTGCAGTTAAAACTTGCAGTAGTATTAATAACTCCAGAATTATCCTTATTTTCCACTTCCATGAGTGGACCTTTGAGATCCGTCTAGATCAAGAGATGTTAATGAAAACTGTTGTGCCCACCTCTTTCTCGGCCCTCCTGTATTCTGTCGTTTAGCTGGTTTATAATTAAATGCTAGTCAAGGTAATCGATCAGGTGGTATCCTGATGCATGGCTGTACCATTTTCTGTTAAACGTTATGTGCCTATTCATACTTGTCTTTAGATTTGTTTGGTTATTTCTCTTAGTCTCTCTCTTAAGGTTACTTCTAGTAATGATCGCAAAAGACTCATATATGCAGCCTTTCGACTTTTTTCGTTAATACCCACATTTCGGTACTGTATAAAAGTCTTGGTTTCGATATTACATTACGCTGTCCTATTTTATATATTTTCTCACTTTTCCCCAATTCCATTTTGTACATCCATTGCTACATTGTGTCTTCCTATATTATTATCCTCATCCTGATTTATGTTTTATATCTAAATAGAATTTCCTAAGCTTTTGAAACAGGTAACAATTTTACCATTCCTAAAGAATCCACTGTGATCATCTTTTTTCTCTTGTTTTAGTTTTATTAGGGGTAATTTTCTATGTCATTGCATAATAATATTTAATTCTGTGAAATATTCCTACCAAGCAGCATCATCCGTTTCTGTTAGCAGCTCAGTTAAAGAGTATATGAATATAGAAATTATATGCTACAAATATACTCTTGGGACTATTTAGTTTGCATTCCTGAATTGCCATGGAATCTCATCAATTCTCTATGTACACAAAACCTAGAACTGCCGCACCAAAATGTGTGAACTCTAAACAAGAGCACCTGGTAAATTATAAAGATTGCTCTTATTGTTTTACTGCTGAAGGACAAACCCCAAGGAGACAGTTGCAGTAGTGGTACTGATTTATCCCCAACAAGGTTTTCCAACGTTTCAGCAACTACGTCGTAATCAACGGACACAACCATAGCAACCACAACTACCGTAGTATTTACCTTAGCTCCACAAGTTAAGTAACAGCGCTCCTACGCCATTGTTTTAAACAACTTCCTTGTCCACCGCATCCCGCAACTAATTAAGTTGACTCATAATCCTCTTTCTAAGTGAGAACTTTTCACAAATTTTCTTTTACAACTGCTTTTATCAAATCCTACCTACCACACCTCACAAAGCTTGTCTGTCCTCCGTTATTTAAAACGTCGACGCACATTAATTCCTGTTTTCCGCAGCTAACCAGTTTCTCTCAGGTATGATATTGACGTGGCCTGCATAATCGAAACATTTTATGTCCAACGAACTTTTTTCTCCCAAGTTATCGCTTTTATCGATGTGATAGAGTGGCTGACCCCTCTTCTGCAGGGTTGCCATCGCTGTCTGGCGCGATATTTCTCACGCTGAATATTTTTTTACTATATGTTTCTGACTTGGAAGTTGTTAGCATTCAACTTAGATTGCATGACAAAACTGATTTGCTGCTCTTAAGCGCTTATAAGGTTCGGAATATAAACTCAATCTCAATTTTCTCTCGTTGCTTTTCCTCTGATTATTCTACTCTGCTGCTTGGGGACTTGAACTACAAACATACTTCGTGGGAATGTCGAAATATGAATCCCAAAGCAGCGTGTTTTTAATGCATTAATTCTCACGACTTACGTTAGCTCCAAATCAGCCTACATTTTACTCTGAAAATCCCAGGACTTTATATCCCCGATTTCGGGATTCAAAGGAGTTTATGCCAACCTGCTGACATGACCGCTTTAGCCTCAGTTCTGATCACTATCCTATCTTTTAACTTCCTTCCAAGTTATTTCAAGCATATTACTCCAGGTCAGCGTCTTATTGATGGCTTTATCAGTCGAGAGTTATTTAGGCACTTGGATGGAGCACTGACTGCATTGTACTGACTTCAAACTACTGAGAATATTGATGCTACTGTTGCGCAGTTCAACTGCACCGTATGTTCCAGTGTCAAATTCTAAAAGTCTTGTCGCCAGAGATTTCAATCTGTAGATTCCTTACCACTTCATCTCCTGCAACACATTCACGAGAAGCACCGAGTCAGGCGATTATGGCAACAAGAACGCCACGCTTGGCTTATAGCAGGACCGTCTAGAATGAACGGACCTGACACTGGGTTCGAGATTGAGAAAAATGGCGGCGGTAGTTGGTGGTGATCCCTGAGGTGTTTACACTCGCCAACTGCTGTGTTGTGTTTCCGATGCCTGCGATTTATAGTATTTTAGTAACTGCGGCAGTTTGTAATCACATTAGCGAAGCAATGGTGTTTGAAAACCTTTATTTGAGCAATTTGGGAAACGGGAATAATCCCAGTCATTCGTTTTCACTGCCCTGTGCTTTCCAAGTGTTAATATGTTTACTAATATATTACATGTAGATTATGGCTACATTAAATGTAAAGTATAATTATACCTTTTTTAATTTACCTACTTGAGAATATAGTTTGTGTCACGGTTACTGTGGTGAAATAAAGAAATTGTTACAGTTTGGACGTATTGGTTGTAAATATCGTACTTAACCTAAAACATTACAACGCCATTATGTTTCCGGATGTAAACCGAACTTTGATTATAATGAATAGAGGTGCAAATAATTGTGATAAATATTTTAAAATATGCTATATACAGTGTTAATTTGAGTTATAAAATATATTAAATTATGTATATTTGTGAGATACAATAAAACAATTATGAGTATTTAAGAGTGTATGTGTATGAGTCCCAGTTATTCTCATATACCGGAGTATTGCCATTCATATTTCCAAAATATAAAGATTTAAAAGAAAACTGTTAATATTCATAAATCGTAAACACTTTACGCCTTCGAAGGATTCACCTGTATGCATACATCGTTGTTTCCGACTTAGTTATAAGGAAGGATAAATTCAGTTACGGTGGTTCTTTTATAACGGTTCCAAGAATGTGGTTAAACTGCAGAATGGTGCATTTCTGACAGTTTGTTTTAATTCAGCCATCGTGTTTATGCTGTTACGCTGTTGCATGCAATACTGTAGATTGCATGAATGTTGTTTTGCAATGCTGTTTAAGGTTATGTATTTCATATATTTCACTTACAGTGCTGGTTTAAGACTACTTATTTGTTACATTTCAGTCTGTCGGTGTGGACTCTGCAAAAACTAGTAAAGGATGCTATAAGTCGCTAAGTGGTATAGTTTTGAATAATTATTGCAAACGTATAAATGAAAAGCGTTCAGTGAAAGCAAAAGTAACCCTAAAGCTTCTAAATTTAATAGCTAATTACTGTAAACAACGCCATTTCGTGCCATCCAGTGTATATTTTGTGCATATAATATTGTGTATGTACAGTGTGATTAACAGTGTAAATAGTGACACGTAATTTTGAGTGAACTCAATTACCAACAGTTCTGTTTCATGCAAGTATTACAGTGTTTGCAGTTTATAAAACTATGTCCTTTGTAATTTAAATAAGTAGCTGTAGTTTAGAAATGCTGTTAAGTTATAGCATACAAAACTGTAGACTGCATGAATGTTGTTTGAGGTTACATATTTCATTTAATGTTAAAATGCATTTAGTTTACTTAAGAGACAGCGTTTTTGTGCACAACAGCATATATCTACACAAAAGACATGTCACTGCGCCACATTAATTGTATTTTACTGTGGAGAAGTCATAACTTGTAGACAAGAACTGATTAAGGCATTTCCCAAATTCCCACCACATACGGCCGCCATTTTGAATGTCAGTGTCAGGTCCGGTATCCAGAGGGTCCTGCTTATAGGAAACTAATTCATCTCACATGCGTAAGAAAACTGAATTTGAAGGTCATAAACTACGGTTACAAACGCCAGCTTGCTTCAATATTAAAAAGTGGTCCCTGTTGTGGCAATCTACTAAGCGTATTCTTCGTGAAGCTACTGTCGTTCCAGGCTTACGAATCTACGACCAAAGTATAGCTAGTGCGCTAGCTAAACATGAGGCTTTGATATCCCATTTTTAGCACACATTTGCCTAAATATCAGTTCTGCTTCACATTCTACTGCTTCGGTTGAACGAGAACTCACGGAGCACATTGGATAACGTAGCGTCCCCGAACAGAATTTCTTTACCAGTCCACGTGGACTGGTTCTCCTTATTCAGGTGCTTTCTAACAAGACATTCCTGGTCACAATCTCATACTCAATCCTGTACTCTAACGGCGTACTTGTCTTCCATCTTTAACGCTGCTCTTTGACTTGGTTGTTTACCTCCGAAGTGGGAAGTTGCTGAAATTATTGTATTTCAGAATCCAGGTAAGCCTAAGAACTTAATATCCAGCTATAGGCCAATATCAATAAGTTTACTACCCATTATTTTGAAGTTACTGAAAAAAGCCATACATTGGTCTTTCCAAGTAGGTGTTTCACACTAACCTCTTTCCCGTTTACCAGTTGGGTTTGAGTCTGAACGTTCTACTATGCACCAATTATTAAGACAGTCACAGTCCATTCTGCAGGAGTTTGAACGCCATCAGTACAATGTATCAGTATTTTTGGACCTCGCCCAAGCCTTCGATAAACCGCGGCACGGAGGTTTAATTATTAAATTATTTCGCATAGATCTTCCTCATCACTTTCTACAAATCGTTGACAGCTTTCTCAGCAATCGCTGTCTTATAGCTCGCATTGGTGGCATTTGATGTTCGCAACGCACTATTGAGGCTTGTGTTCCGAACAGTTCAGTTATTGCACCCCTTCTTCCAAACCATACAGAATACTCACCAACACACTATAGTTCGTTAGAAATTAGCAGTTAAACAGTGAAGTGGGAAGTCAAGTATTCATCAGTCATTTGCACCATACCTAAAGCCTTTATTATCCAACCTGCATAGTCCTCATCCGTTGTTTAGGGGTACCATGCCAGCCTCTAGTTCCCTAGGTCGCGGGTTCAAACTCGGCGGAGGGCGATGAATTTTTTTCGGGCGTAAACACCCTTATTTGGCTTCTTTTGAAAGGGAAGTAAAGCCGGTAGTCCCGTGACATAGATTTACAGCGCGTAAAAGAACCTTAAGCATGATAAAGAGGCATCTGAACAAAATTTCCGGTCTTTCACGCCCAATATAGAATGGGACGCTAAGAAGCAGTTAAAAAGCGTCCATAAATAAAACTCAATTTTTTTCCAACCTACAAAATGTCCAGGGAGCAGTAAAACATTCCATCGGTGTACGAAGTTGCCAACTAACTCGCCTGAAACGCAGACCACCGCAAGATGCACCTCTCAGTGATGCTCCCAGCTCAGGCGAGGCGTATTGATCTCTGCGTGTACTGACTCTCAACTCTTTCGACTGAGTGCTCTCTCATATGTAATATATTCTTTACCTCCTCATTGAAAAAATTTAGTTCCAGGAGACACTCAAGCCCACCTCAAATTATACCGTAAGCTATAGTTTTGTTTGTTGGAGATGATCTCTAAGGCACATCTGCCGATCAATCAATTTGTAATTGAAAAAAAACATGTATTTTTTTCAATTCTTCAATTTATAAAAAAGAATTGATGACAAGTGTAGCGGTTCTGGGGGTGCTAGGTAGTCTGGTGAGGGAGATGATGCTTGGAAAGGAATGTACTTTGACCGGCTCAGGTAGAGGATAGGTGTCTCACGGAGTGTGGAGCGGAGAGAAATAAAAGAAGTGCTCTCCTTCGCTTTGCCCTTTATGCCTTAATCCACACTAAAATTATTTAACATCTGTTATTTTCTGACTTCTTTCCTTTACACAAGATCTAACATCTTAATCCACCTACAATTTCTGAGTGTTATAACTGTTTTCCTTCCTAAATTCCACTTTTCCATAATATAACATTGTTAATAAATAATTTAGCACTGATTTTTGCTCGCACATTTCTGACCCAGCCTCCTCTGACAACAGAACGACATGAGGTAGCAAAGTTACCCCTGTCTGAAACTCTGCTCTACTCATAAATTTCTATTTCACCGTCCTTTTCTACTTTAGCACAACCCTTTTTCTTTGCACGTGATTTTTCTAAGTTCCTATTTGCTGTCTCGATGCATTTCTCTTTTCTCCTGTTTGGTTATAAAAATGCCTCATCTAACGTCCAACATTATTGAATTATTACTGCTTCACTGCATTTTCTCTCGCCTGAGTGCTTGGGGTATTACCAAGTAATGTCTGACTTCATTGAATCCAGCCATAGGATTTTCCTGCACATAAACATTTCTTTTGTATGTTAAAAGGTTCTTAGGGTTTGTATTACGATCTTCGGTTAGAAGCTAAGGTTTTTAAACGTGTAGTTATTGCTACCTGTTGGTTAATAGTAGTGCCCTGTATTACCAACGCAAAGTAACTGTAGGGTAGTTAGCCTGGAGTTTGTTAACAATTTGGTATGGTTGGTAACACTTCCGTGCGCGATTTCACGCCATCTAGGTGGAAATTTGTTACATTTTATTTTTAAAACAAGCTTTCTGCTGTAATTTTCTTGAGTTCGTCTTCTGATTCCCATATGTAATAAAATATAAAGTTTCTATTAAATTAGTTTGAGGAATTTCGTGATTAATATGGATCTTTTCTTACGGCTGGGTGTATTCAGGAACGTAATAAATCATACTTGATAATATTACGATTTGTATAGGTTAGTTCCCATTGGAATAGGTTAAGTGCGTTTCGGTACGTTTAAAAAGAATGGTTTTCTGTTAATATAGTTCTTAGGGGTAGTGTAAAATAGAATAGCTATACGTGTAGTGCAGTTTGAAAAGCCAGAGCTTTCGGAGTATTAGGTTATGTGGGATTTCACTCTCATTATGATTTAGGTTAATGGGAAAATACATTATGTATATAAGAACGCGTTGATAGCGGAGAATCCCGGAGCCTCTCTTCATTCTAAAACACACTAACACATTTTGCATTATTTATTTATTAACACTTCCCTCAATTAAGGGCTGCGATATAGAAAAAGTATACCTATACAATTAAATTCAAATTGATAACAATAATGACGAAGTTAACATATCAAAATAAGGAAAATCAACTTAAAATAGAAATATAAGTGAATTTAAATCGGAACAGAAAAGTAGTATAAAACAGTCCTATTATACAGTTAAAATAAGTGAATATATAATAGCTTATTAATTTCAATGATTTGTAAAGTGGTGTATCAATATTATATTCAATACAAATGATTTCTGGGGATGAGAATTAATCCTTTGATAGCCATGACTGCTATTTGATAAGGTATCTAGGCCATAATCTATCCAAAACTTGTGTAGATTTTTGGATATTGTCCCTCTAGCTCCTATCATCAATTCTGTGACTGATATTTTATTTAAATTGTATTTATCCTTGTAATAGGAGATAGTGGGTTCATAAATGCCTTTTTTTCTGCATCTACTTCTTCGGGCTGTTGACAGTGGGATTCAAAGCGCACAGTAGGATCATGATTAACCTGCTACTGTCAAATGATGTCTTGTAGGCGATGATGTCAATGCGCCTGCTGCTACCACTGTTGGCTAATCCATATACCTCCTCGTGGACCTGAAAATCTTTTTCCTTCATACCTGCTGCAATCACGCTTCTTATTTTGTGATGTCTGCTGTTTCGCAGCACTTTTCCGTATGGGCAAGCACCCAGAACGTGTGAAAGGGTTTCGTGCTCTCTGCCACAACGGCGACAGAGGGTATTGTTCTGGGAGACCTCCCTGTAAAGGAGGGTACAGCAATAACTCAGCAGTCATTTTGATGGCATCTCTCCATTCGGAGCAATAAAGTTCGCATTGGTCTCGGATCCATCTATTTGCATGTGTATAATCACCGGACATTTTAACTCCTCTTCCTTTTTGCGGTAATTCGCTCCAAAGTTGGAATTCTTTTTCTCTCAGATATCGTCTTACTTCCCTTGCATCTGGGAGAAGACTTACAGGATCTCTGATGTCGTTTTGAGTGATGTTGAGGAGTCGTAAACAGTTTTGAGTTTCTTGATCAAAATCTTTTACAGTGTTAACAAGTGGGTCGTTGAAGTATTTTAGAACTTTGCAGATGTTTATATGTTGGAGTCCAACTTCCCATGAGGCGCAGAATAGACCAAGGTCTTTATATTTTCTTTCTGAGTATACCATATGGCCTGGAACGTCCGTTGTTAACTGTAGAATGTTTTTAAAGTGAATTTAAGATTTTGTCAACATCAGTTAAAATTTTTTGTGGAATTTTATCCATTGAAATAACTTGAAACGGATAAATTAATGTTTGAGATGGGTGAGTTTAGAATAATAAATTTCTGGTCTGCTTGTAACAGGGGTGAACTTTCTAACGTTTCAGCTTTTTACTTTCTCTACTACGTATAGTAAGTAGGGGAAGTCTTGTATTCCACCCAAAAATTCGATACCGAGATTTCACCGGAAATATATGTTTTGAGGCCCGCTGAATCCAAAAAAATCCGATGTGTTACACTCACATGACTTTCTCTACTCTTGTGCAAACTATTTTTACAAACTCTTATTCTCCATCTATTTCGTATTAATCGAGATAAACATTTGCAGAAACGATCTTTTCACATGCAAAGCGAATTACATTTTACACATAGCGACCAGTTCTAAAAATATTTGACTATCGCTTAAGGCGTACTAAATTCCCCTTGTTTTGTAATTTCAAAGGCAATATAGAAATGCAGTAGCCTTTAAGCATCGACATATATCTTAATAGCTGGTTGCTAGGTGCAGCACCATTCTCTTTGCCACAGATTAATACTCTTTGCATATCCAAGACAAAAAAATGAATAACGAATTCCCATTTGAGAAAATAAGTATTGAAAAATTTAAGGGAATAGCAAGCAACATCTCGAAAATGGCTCACTCAACAACAAAAATGTATATGACATAAATTGTGTATTTTAACGCGATCTACATTTTTTGTGTAGTAACATTTTGTCTATCTCTTATGGTTTACCAGTTATGTAAAAGTCGTTCACAATGAAGAATACTTTTGGAGACATTCCCAGAAAATTCAAGACATATATTTCATATGTCATGAAAATATCTTAAACATATGATATTTTAATCAAAAACGTTAGAGCCATTTTTGAGAAAATTAAAATTTTCGAAAAATGTTCCATGTAAAGGGTAATCTGGGGGGGGAGATTTTCTGGAAAACTTTCGTGTCGCATCTCTGGAAGATACTAAACCTAACTACCAAGTTTGGTGATTATGCTGTTCACAGACACACACACACGGACATGTTTCCAAAAATGCTTTTTTTGGATTCAGGGGGTCTCAAAACATATATTTCCGGTGAAATCTCGGTATTGAATTTTTGGGTGGAATACAATACTTCTCCTACTTACTATACGTAGTAGAGAAAGTAAAAAGCATTCTTGGAAACATGTGTGTGTGTGTGTGTGTGTGTGTGTGTGTCTGTGTGTCTGTGAACAGCATAACTCAGAAACGAACAGTCGGATAAACACCAAACTTGGTATTTAGGTTCAGTATCTTCCAGAGATGCGACACGAAGGTTTTCAAGAAAATCCCCCCAACCCAGATTACCCTTTACATGGAACATTCTTGAAAATTTAAATTTTCTCAAAAATGGCTCTAACGATTTTGATTATAAAATCATATGTTTAAGATATTTTCATGATAAATGAAATCTATATCTCGAATTTTCTGGAAATGTCTCCAAAAGTATTCTTCATTGTGAACGACTTTTGCATAGGTTGTAAACCATAAGAGATAGACAAAATTTTACTACACAAAAAATGTAGATCGCGTTAAAATACACAATTTATGTCATACACATTTTTTGTTGTTGAATGAACCATTTTCGAGATATTGCTTGTCATTCCCTTAAATTTTCCAATACTTTTTTCTCAAATGGGAATTTGTTATTTATTTTTACTTTCTCTACTACGTATAGTAAGTAGGGGAAGTATTGTATTCCACCCAAAATTTCGATACCGAGATTTCACCGGAAATACATGTTTTGAGACCCCCTGAATCCAAAAAAAGCATTTTTGGAAACATGTCCGTGTGTGTGTCTGTGTGTGTGTGTCTGTGTGTCTGTCTGTGTGTGTCTGTGAACAGCATAACTCAGAAACGAACAGTCGGATAAACACCAAACTTGGTATTTAGGTTCAGTATCTTCCAAGGATGCGACATGAAGGTTTTCAAGAAAATCCCCTCACCCCAGAGTATCCTTTTCATGGAAGATTTTTCGAAAATTTTAATTTTCACAAAAATGGGTTTAACGATTTTGATTAAAATATCATATGTTTAAGATAGTTTTATGACAAATAAAATGTATATCTTGAATTTCCTGGGAATGTCTCCAAAAGTATTCTTTATTGTGAACGACTTTTGCATAGGTTGTAAACCATAAGAGACAGACAAAATTTTACTACACAAAAAATGTAGATCGCGTTAAAATACACAATTTATGTCATATACATTTTTTTAGTTGAGTGAACCATTTTCGAGATATTGCTTGTTATTCCCTTAAATTGTCCAATACTTTTTCTGAAATGGGAATTTGTTATTCATTTTTTTTATGTCCTGGACATACAAAGAGAATGGAATGCGTCACATAGTAACCAGCTCTTAAAACATTTGACTATCGCTTAAAGCCTACCATATTCTCCTTGCACCTACAAGAAAATTAGCAATAAGATTAACATCTCGATTAACATGAAGCATATGGAGAATAAGCGTTTGTAAAAATAGTTTGTACAACAGTAGAGAAAGTCATGTGAGTGCAACTCATCAGATTTTTTTACGTAACTTTTCTAAAGTTTGATGAATGTCAAAAATTATTTCATCTTTTAAGTTGATGCCTAGGTTATTTTCTCATCAGTGAATTCCATTATCTTCAGAAATCATCATATTATTAGGAGAATATTTTCCATTTCTAATGGATAAACAACAAGATTTTGATGTATTGATGGCGAGGCTGATTTCTTGAAAATGTTGTATTGCTAATTTAGTTAATTCTTTTGCTGCTTCCAAATTTTCCCAATGATCACAGTATCATCTGCGAAACTCATAATTGTTAAATTCTGACAATTTGAAGCCAACGAGTAACCATATTCTTCAGACAAAGATGGCTCACTGAGCTGCTCCAGAATGAAATCAGTTACTAAATTGTAAAGAATAGGAGATACAGGTGAACCCTGTAATACGCCTCTTTTTGTTTCTATCTGATTTGTTTTACTGCTATTTGTTTCAAATATAGTGTTATTTTCTTGTAGACTCATAATTAAACGTGATAATTTGCTGGGAACTCCAATGGAATCTAGTGTTTTGTGAAGATGTAAATGACCTATGTTATCGAAGGCTTTTCTTATATCCAGAAATACTATAGTAATGTTGTCTTTTCTTTCTTTGGCAGATTTTAGAGCCGCATTGAGAACGGTAGTCTTGATGTGAGTTCCCGGAGATGGTGTAAAGCCTCGCTGATAAGGACTTAAGGTATGTAATTACGCAATTTACGATCAAGTGCTCTTTCAATAACTCTTTTGACAACTGAGGTGATTGTTATTGGCCTCCAGTTTGAGAGTGATGCCTGATCCCCTCCTTTATGTATAAGGATAGATCTAGCTGTTTGAAATGTTGGTGGTATAATTCCAGATTCTAGCATTCTGGTAGTTATTTTTGCAATGATTTCTGAAGCCAGGTCATTCTTAATTGTTCTCATCAACACGTGGTCAGGACCGCTAGCCGTGTCAATACTTCTCATTGCATTATTTATTTCTTCTTTGGATATTGTTGTATTAAATGTATCGTTTATTTCTGTTAAATCGATATTATTGATTTGCCGAGGATATTCCTGTCGAACTTGATCATTTGATATAGAAAATATATTTTTAAAATAATCATGTATTGTGTTACTATTCAGTTTACAGGTTATGTTATTTTCGTTAAAAAATTTCGAATTGCTTTCCTTCGTTGATTTTAGTAGTAAAATTGTGTTATTTGATATTTATATTTTGATTTTTTTAATCTATCTCTTTTAGTCGCCCTTTCAGGATTAGTTGAAGTTTTATGCGATCGCTGTGTTTGTATATAGTTTTTGTTTTTCCTTGCCTCATAGTATTTTGCCGCGGGATGTTTAGGACCTGGTAGCATATGAATAGCATCTGATAGAAACGAAAGAAAATGTTTTAATGTTTTATGAAAGCTGTCGTTATCTAACTCAGGTGAAAATTTTTTCTTTCCAAGTTTGTAGTTGTTTGTTGTATTGGTTAAGTTTTTTATTTGTTTGTGGTTGAGAGTAATTTATTTTAGGTTCATCTTGCGTTATATTTTGACTGCAGCTTGCATGTCGATTTACAATATTATAGCGATGTTGATCTGGATGAGCTCTACTTATATGGATGTTAACTTTTCGGAAATGTTGACCGCAATATAGACAAGAAACTTTATGTTTAGGAAAACCTTCCGATTTAGTTTGATTTACATCCTTCAAAGTATTATTATCATCAATGATATCTCCAACTGCATCACGACTCATTAAAACATCTTGCTGATTACCATCCAAAGCCACATCGATAGAGGGCGAAAGAACATTACACGTTGAAAGATGCTGTTTGCTGTTAAAACATCCGAAACTGATTGGAGCAGGAATGAAACGGTTTACCTGATATACATTAGTATCGTACTTATTTCATCTCTGCCAGGTGCTTGGTGGCACAGAGGTATTAGCCGTAAGGCTCACTCCACTATACTGAAATTCGTGACGGTTACGTTTAAGAAACAATTTCAAGTGTGTTGGGTTAAAAAAGACCATAAAATCAGGAAGAGGTGGTGATGTTACTACAAATTATTACAGAGCATAAGCGTGATAGAAATAGAGCCATAGTGCAATTTTCGTTAATCATTTCCCAACTTCCTCATCCTTCTCCTCGAATTTATTTTTCCGAGATCTTATTCCTATTACATAAATAATGGCTGAACATTCACCTTAGCCTCGCTACATAAAGAATAATGTAAGGCTTTCGCTGCATTAAAACATTTAAGAATATTAAATTATATAGATTTCGCTGTTAACGCGCCTTGTGTAGTGTGAATTAAGTTATTAATAAGTGCTTACGTTTAAAAGTAAACCCCACAAATAGAAAACGAAAAGCCTACGTTAAATACCTAGAATTTCGCCGCTAATATACTCTTGTATATTATTGTGGTAATATGTTGGATGGGGTCGGAATATTAACTTATAGGGGTTTTGTTTTCGCCTACCTATAGGTTAGTAGGAAAAAGAAATTTGGAATGTAAGGTTAAGTTTCGCTTTTATTTCGTAAAGGTTATTTACAAAATAGGTTAGATGCATGAATATTGGGTTAACATGAGTTACATTATATATTTAAGTAAAACATTACTGTATTCACGTTAAAAAAGAAAAACGAAATAAAGCGATATGCATACTACGTCTAACAATAATGCTGGAGGTATTATGCATCAGAAATGTAATAGAAATTTAAGGAATCAGTGCAACTTTCGACAATCTACTAACGTTTATGAAATTTACCCTCGTCACAAACCTGGATACTCTTTCGGAAGCCTAATTATTTTGGCTTTTCTCCTGTTATTTAAATATTGCTCTAATATTTCGCCTTGGAATCGCTATCGACTATCAATTGAGGCCGAAAGTACGCTATTTTTGTATGGTTAGTACCTAACCGCTACCCGAGGTGCCGGTTAATTCATGGCTAAGAATTACTCCCGGTTAGCTGTTAATTGTACGTCGTAGTACGATAATTTGCCCTGACTCCCAGTTAATTTCTAACCGGAGCCTTAACCGGAGATCGTAATACAGGCCCTTAATGATCTATTCTCGTGGTTGTCGTCGAAGCTGGCTAATTTTGCCCAATTTCATCGCCCGTTTCTCCTTGCAAAATGACCTTGTTACATGTCTTACGATTTATTTAAGTTTCTTCATATTAATTCTCTTATTTCTTAATTCTATTCTCTTTCCTTATATAGTAATGCTTTATTTTATCTTCCCCTTCTTATTTATATAGCCTTCGTTACTTTATTCTCCTCATTATTCCTTTTATTACTATTTTTATGCTCATTCCCCGCTCGCCGGATGTTACGGCTCCACAAGCCACATCCTTGCTAACTCCTTGATTAGCAATAAATATTTCTTTATAGAACGCAACCTTAATATTATCGTATAATGATTTTATTTCATCCAGATTTTATGGAATTTCAATATCTAGTATATCTCAGAGACTTTTCCTTTCTACCTTGTCGAAAGGAAAATTAGGTAACTAAAAGTAGTATAAATAAATGGCAATTATACTCCTTTCTTTTTTTATTTTACAGTGGGAAATTAGAAAAAAATAACCCGGCGTTGCTGGGATTTAATGGTTTTGGTGAGACACAGATTTTCCAAATATTTCCTTATTTACGATTAAATCAATTAAAACAATCACAATACTGCTGCCATTCAATTTTGTAAATTTGATCAACTCACCTTCATTGTGCCAAATGCTCCATTCATACCGAAAATCCTGCAAATTACCTCACGTCTAACATAGTTCATCTTCATCCCCAATTAGGGGTAGTTTTCGCGTCTCAACCATAAAATAGATGAAGAAAGAAACATTTATCTTTTATTATTGAAAAAAAACAGAACTGTTCGTAGTGAGAATTCTCAAAGTTGCCTCCCGCCGAACATTTTCCATCCCTATTCCATTTGGGAGATTTTTGTGATACCACCCCTATAGTATGTTTACGCCCGTACTAAAGAATATGTGTGCCAAATTTGATCAAATTTGGTGCAAGGGTGTAGCAGCCTATAAGGAACATGTACTACCAAGTAAAAACACACACTCACATACATACATACATACATACATACATACATACATACATAACATGCATGCATACATAACATGCATTCATACATACATGCATTCATACATACATGCATACATAACATACATAACATGCATGCATACATACATATATACTGCATATAATAAATCCTGTGCCGTTATATCCCGCAAAGGGCCTGGGCCTGCCAACCCGACTGCCGGCCTCACGCCCACGTACGCATGGCAAAGGTGGGTGATCATCCAAATCCATACATGCATACATACATGCATACATAACATACATAACATGCATGCATACATAACGAACATAACATGCATTCATACATACATACATGCATACATAACATACATAACATGCACACATACATATATACTACATATAATAAATCCTGTTCCGTTATATCCCGCGAAGGACCTGGGCCTACCAAACCGACTGCCGGTCTCACGCCCACGTACGCATGATAGAGGTGGGATCCAAATACATACATGCATACATGCATATAACATGCATACATACATACAAACATACATACATACATACATACATACATACTGCATAAAATAAACCCTGTGGCGTTATAGTCCACGAAAGGCCTGGGCCTACCAACCCGACTGCCGGTCTCACGCCCACGTACGCATGACATAGGTGGGCGATCATCCAAATCCATACTTACATACACATCATACATACATGCATATACACATGACATACATATATGCATACATAGATACATGCATGTATACAGGCATACATACACATCATAATTACATGCATACGTACATGACATACATACATGCGTACCTGCATGCATACATTCATACATATATATATATATATATACCTACATGCATTTAATTTTTATGTAGAATGTATAGATATTGTAGACATATGTTTGCATTATCTGCTCTTATCGTAGGTGCCTTTTTCTCCTGCAAAATAGTTTCTGCTAAAAGTAAAACAAAACCGAGGAGAGCTTTTGTTTCTCTGATTTCTATACTCCCTTAAAAGGGCATCAACGAGGTATAACATTTCAGAAACTCTGACACATATTTAACAGCTCAAAATGGGGTTAGCAATTATCCCTCTTTGCAGCATATTAATCAGCGATGCTTAATTGAAGTCGATTTAAAGCTTCAGAAATGTTGACAATGATAAATAAAATGGGTAGATGTTAACATCCATCTTCTCTCGTCAACATCATTTCTAATCTTTACTATGGTGCCGTGACAGCTAACCAGCATATTTCTGTTGAACGTTTAGCATTAATACTGCTTTTTGTCTGGATATAACGAAGAGAAGTGACGGAGAAATTTCGGATCGAAACTTTCTTTGTGTTTCTGAGTAGCCCAACTTTTCGCTCTGACGGAGAAGAAAATCGTTTTAGCACCAAGTAAGGGGCGGAGGATTCTTGATAAACCCGAGGGAAATTGAGAAGAACAAAAAGTAACCCTCTAGCGATGACGCATTTATTGGGACTAAGATAAATGATGGTCGGGGTTCATAAAGACTATCGCAGTGAGATATTTAGTCACCAGGTATATCCCTCACCCTAGTAGCAATCCAATAGTAGGGTAAGCTTTTATGTACAAAATCTAAAACTAGCTATTACAAGTATTTCTGCACAATAAACTGGTTATACGTTTTCGCGAATTAATGCCTCACTTTCAGCAAATTTAACTTGGTATAATTAATATAACTGAGCGAGAAAAGTACGGAAAAAATTCCGATGCGTTGCATTCACATCACTTTCTCTTCACATTCTTCTACAAACTATTCTTACAAAATCTTATTGTTGTATCTACCTCTTGTTAATCCGGATAAACTTCCACTATACATTTACGCATTTCGTTTTAGGTATAAGAAGAATAAACTAAAACTATAGTCAGCGTTTAAAAACTGGATCGGTTTGATGGCTTTGAAATTCATGCCTTTTGCATGACCACGAGAGAAAACGAATAGTGGCTTACTACTCTAAAAATATCTTATTATTATTGCATTCACATGACTTTGTCTGCCCACTAGAGTTTATTTTATATAGCTTCTACAAACTGTTATTACGAAAGCTTGTTTTTCTATCTACTCCATGCTAATCGTAGTAAACCTTTGTAGAAATAGCTTCATTATACATTTCATTGTAGGTATAAGGGGGATACGGAAAGCAAAATCGATAGTCAGATGTCACTATATGCTGGCCTTGATACTCCATACTCTTTCCATGACATCACGTAAAGCTGAATAGTGGGGCACAGGGCCTAAAAAAGATTACTAACGATAATAAGGACATCTTGAATATGGCCAAAGGAAAAGTTATTTTAAATAAATTGTGTGTTTTAAAGAGGTCTACGTTTTTGTACAGTAAGTTTTACCTATATCTTATGGTTTATCGGTTATACGAAATTATATAAAACTCTTTCCGAATAAAGAGGACTTCACAGGCTATTCCCAGCAAATTCAATATACACATTCTATTTATCATGTAATTATTTTATGTTAATACAAGTCGTTAGAACCATTTTTGAGAAAATAAAAAGTTTCGAAAAATTTTCCATGTAAAGGGTAGTTTGGAGTTGGGGATTTTCTTGAAAATCTTCATTCACATATCTGGAAGATAGTGAACTTAAATACCATATTTGGTATTTATCCGAATTTACGTTTGAGTTACGGTATTTACAGGGGCAGACGCGCGCGCGCACACACACACAGATACACACACAAGGACTTGGTTTTACAAATCTTCTTTAGGTTTAGGTGGCCTCAAGATATATTTCCGGCGAAATCTCCATATCGTAGTTTTGGGTGGAGTGTAATACCTTCTCTATCTATTAGTATGCATGTGGTAGAGAAAGTAAAACTGCTGTTTCTTTTTGCTTTCTCTACTACGTATAGTAAGTAGGGGAAGTATTGTATTCCACACAAAAATTCGATACCGAGATTTCACCGGAAATATATGTTTTGAGACCCCTTGAATCCAAAAAAAGCATTTTTGGAAACATGTCCGTGTGTGTGTGTATGTGTCTGTGTGTGTCTGTGTGTCTGAGAACAGCATAACTCAGAAACGAACAGTCGGATAAACACCAAACTTGTTATTTAGGATCAGTATCTTCCAGAGATGCGACACAAAGGTTTTCAAGAAAATCCCCCCACCCCAGATTACCCTTTACATGGAACATTTTTCGAAAATTTTAATTTTCTCAAAAATGGCTCTAACGATTTTGATTAAAATATCATATGTTTAAGATATTCTCATGAGCAATGAAATGTATATCTCGAATTTTCTGGGAATGTCTCCAAAAGTATTCTTCATTGTGAACGACTTTTGCATAACTGATAAACCATAAGAGATACACAATATTTTACTACACACAAAATGTAGATCGCGTTAAAATACACAACTTATGTCATATACATTTTTTTGTTGAGTGTACCATTTTCGAGATATTGCTTATTCCCTTAAATTTTCCAATACTTATACGTTTTCTCAAATTCGTTATTCATTTTAATTTCTCTACTACGTATAGTAAGTAGGGGAAGTATTGTATTCTACCCAAAAATTCGATACCGAGATTTCACCGGAAATACATGTTTTGAGAGCCCCTGAATCCAAAAAAAGCCTTTTTGGAAGCATGTCCGTGTGTGTGTGTCTGTGTCTGTCTGTGGACAGCATAACTTAGAAACGAACAGTCAGATAAACACCAAACTTAGTATTTAGGTTCAGTATCTTCCAGAGATGCGACACGAAGGTTTTCAAGAAAATCCCCCCACCCCAGATTACCTTTTACATGGAAGATTTTTCGAAAATTTTAATTTTCTCAAAAATGGCTCTAACGATTTTGATTAAAATATCATGTGTTTGAAATATTGTAATGAGAAATGAAATATATATCTCGAATTTTCTGGGAATGTCTCCAAAAATATTCTTCATTATGAACGACTTTTGCATAACTGGTAAACCATAAGAGATAGACAAAATTTTACTACACAAAAATTGTAGATCTCGTTAAAATACATAATTTATGTCATACACATTTTTTTGTTGAGTGAACCATTTTCGAGATATTACTTGTTATTCCCTTAAATTTTTCAATACTTATTTTCTAAAATGGGAATTCGTTATTCATTTATTTGACTTGGATATGCAAAGAGTTATAATCTGTGGCAAAGGGAATGGTGCTGCACCTAGCAACCAGCTATTAAGAGATATGTATGTGCTTAAAGGCTACTGTATTTCTATATTGCCATTGTAAATACATTTTCCCCTTACATCTACAAGAAAATTAGCAATAGGATAGAGTCTGCAAATGTTTATCTCGATTAATATGAAGTAGGTGGAGAATAAGCGTTTGTAAAAATAGTTTGTACAAGAGTAGAGAAAGTCATGTGAGTGTAACACATCATATTTTGTTTATGTGCTGGACATGCAAAGAGAATGGAATGCGCCACATAGAAACCAGCGCTTAAAATATTTCACTATCGCTTGAAACCTACTATATTCCCCTTGCATCTATAAGAAAATTATCAATAAGATTGACATCTCGATATCTCGATTAACATGAAGTAGATGGAGAATAAGCGTTTGTAAAAATAGTTTGTACAAGAGTAGAGAAAGTCATGTGAGTGTAACACATCAGATTTTTTTAAAGTGAAATCTCGGTATCGAATTTTTGACTGGAATGTAATACTTCTTCTATTTACTATCAGTAAGTAGTAGAGAAAGTAAAAATCTGATGTGTTACACTCACATGACTTTCTCTACTCTTGTACAAACTATTTTTACAAACGCTTATTCTCCATCTACTTCATGTTAATCGAGATAAACATTTGCAGACTCTATCTTATTGCTAATTTTCTTGTAGATGTAAGGGGAAAGTATATTTACAAGGGCAATATTGAACAAGGGCAATTTGGAAATACAGTAGCCTTTAAGCACATACATATCTCTTAATAGCTGGTTGCTAGGTGCAGCACCATTCCCTTTCCCACAGATTAATAGTCTTTGCATATCCAAGACAAAAAAATGAATAACGAATTCCATTCCATAAAATAAGTATTGAAAAATTTAAGGGAATAAGAAGTAATATCTCGAAAATGGTTCACTCAACAAAAAAATCTATATGACATAAATTGTGTATTTTAACGCGATATACATTTTTTGTGTAGTATAATTTTGTCTATCTCTTATGGTTTACCAGTTATGCAAAAGTCGTTCACAATGAAGAATATTTTTGGAGAAATTCCCAGAAAATTCAAGATAAACATTTTATTTGTCATAAATATATCTTAAACATATGATATTTTAATCAAAATCGTTAGAGCCATTTTTGAGAAAATTAAAATTTTCTAAAAATCTTCCATGTAAAGGGTAGTCTGGGGTGGGGGCATTTTCTTGAAAACCTTCGTGTCGCATCCTTGGAAGATACTGAACCTAAATACCAAGTTTGGTGTTTATCCGACTGTTCGTTTCCGAGTTATGCTGTTCACAGACAGACACACACACACACACACACACACACACACAGACACACACACGGACATGTTTCCAAAAATGCTTTTTTTGGATTCAGGGGGTCTCAAGACATGTATTTCCGGTAAAATCTCGGTATCGAATTTTTGGGTGGAATACAATACTTCCCCTACTTACTATACGTAGTAGAGAAAGTAAAAATGAATAAAATGAATTAAATCACATATTCATTAGAGGTTAATGGTGTTGCAGTTTTAAACACACAGTAGGTAAAAACAACTCCTTCATGAAAGTTTCCTCTAAAACGAATGAATAATATAATTCTAAAATATAAGGTAGGTATAACTCTTATAAGACCGGCTATTTCATATCTAGTAGAAACAGCCCACATGGAGCCCTTGTGTTTGGCTCCCTGAAACATTTTTTTCAGTACCCGAAAAGTCAGGATTTCCTATTTGGGTAGTTGCGGGTGATTAGTTGTGAACCGTGCCAAAGAAGGAGTGCAGATTTGATAGAACAGCATATCTGTTCTTCTCTCAAGTATAAATGGCGTTACTAGTTCTGCATTTCACTTTTCTGAAATAAAATAAGATATTTTAATAAATGGTGGTTGCAATTAAAACTAATTTATGGTATCATTTTAATCATGCTTATTTGTAGTTTACGTGTTTAATGAAGAAACTTTCGTTTCCAATTTGTTTTTAATTTTGGCTTAGTGTATTAAAGAATTAATGAAAATGTTTAATGTATACACACTATCACACCAGAAAAGGTGAAATAATTGTTTTGATGAACTCTATATAAATGTTAATTCATTAAAAATCCCAATTAATAATTATTTCCTATATTCATTTTTGTACAGTCCACTTCTTTATTCCTCTTGAATATATGGTATACTTTAAAAGCTTAACGGGTGTGTCATCAATGTGCAATTATTGTAGTGTTATTTTAATTCTTTCAGACACCTACTACAAATTAATTGACGGAAACATATATCACGTGTTCCCCACTGTCACTATGCAATAACTTCTTTCCTCTTGAACATCTTAACAATATATTTGAATTTCTATTCTTTTTGTTTCATTTCTGTTCTCTATTTCAAATCTGAAGTGGTTTCTTTATTCGTAACAGTTCAATATGCAGTGTGAGATATTTACTGTAAAGACTGTTCATCGATTTATTAGAATACGTTTCGACATGAAAATGCAGCTCTCTTGAGCGCTCTGTAAGACAAAGTATGCGCAGTAGTGTGCAGGGAGTGCAAGGGGTACCACCGCAACACCCAGAAAAGGTGGCTTCATTTTAACAGTGAATTTCTACCCAAAATACAGAAGCAGATACTTATAAGGCTCGGCTTTAAAATAAGTTCAAACTATATCATAAATATATGTTAAATGGAATCAAATCTGACATGTGTCGTAACAACCAACAATGAAACATTTTCATTTTCATAACAACAAAGATAAAGAAAGTATTGCTTTCGACTTAAAAGCCGCAATTTCAACTTAAATGCAAATGCATCGCGTGAGGCACACTGGAAAATCCAGGAAAAGCTTTACATACACGTGTGTGTATGTATGTATGTATGTATGTATGTATGTATGTATGTATGTATGTATGTATGTAAGTATGTATGTATGTATTTATGTATGTATATATGTGTGTGTGTGTGCGTGTGCATGTGAACAACATAGCTTAAAAATGAAAAGTTACATATGTATCAAACTTGATATTTAAAGACGAAACCTTAAAGGGTGCAAAGTAAAAGCTCAAGAAATTCCCTATAACTCAAGCACCGCTTTATCGTCATCGTCACCATCATTATCCTTTTATTTACTAAAAAAAAATCTAAAAAATTTAATTACATTTTCTTGAGGACCTAAGAGCATGTGTTGAATTTTCTGAAGTTCTTTTCATTCTTATTGAACTGTATATAACTAGGAAACAATACGATAAATATTTATTGGAGAAAAAAATCCGCATCACTTTGAATTTATTTGTGGCATTAACCATCGAAGTGTTCACTGTTAGGGGCCTTTGCAATGAAAATTAAGCATTAACATAAGACGTAAAATTCATACATAAACGTAAGGCGACGTGTCATTCACATCGACAAAATATGCAATCTTAAGCAGCAGCCAATAGCAAGAGAGGGTTAAACAGCTGAGCTAATATGGCGAAGCGTTCACCGTCAAAAGAGGTTATGTACTTATATACAAATGAACAAGAGCTAGCTATCCGGTTAAAGGATGTTTAACTCGCAAAACGCATCACATTTAACAATTTGTTTTTCTGCGAGTTTTATAAATACCCCAGTGATTCCTGGCCCGTGATCTTGCACAGAAGGTGTTAGCGAGTCAACTCATGACGGAAAATTTAATGATGGATGGCAGAATGATCATGTGATGGGAATAGCTCTGCGATTGGCTAGTTTCTTACGTTGGGCAACCTTCTAAGTTTACGTCTAATTCAATGTTTATTTTATGTTTACATGATTCATTGTGAATGATTCCATTACAATGCATAACACCTAGCTTTTAGTTGAAGTTATTCTTAGGGTTAATTTTCATTGTTAATGGGACTTTATTCATTTAAACGTTGCAATACTTTGGGAATTACACTTTGGAATGTTAAATCGTCATAATTTTTGTTTCTCATGGGCTTTTGCAGAGTATGTAATATCAAGGTCTGCATATATGGATTTGCTTTTAAAACAATTTCACTGCCGTCTCAGCTTTCTTTATGCGGCGTTTACCTGCAACAGAAATTTTATGAACAGAATTTTTGCTGAATGTTTATCATAATTGACAGAAATCAAAAAGAATAGAGATTGTTGATAATTAGATAAATTTATGTGACCGTTATAAATAATTTTTGTTTGTTTTCTATGTTTTGAATTTTGTAATTAATTAATTAATTAATTAATTAATTGCGAGTATGTATTTCGAATCACCAAGTTAAGAGAAAAGCGCCGAGCCCCGGCACTTAAGCAAATTCATAAATAATTCGATTAAATATTACTTGATATAAAAAGAGCATATATATTCTCAAATAGAACAAATATAATACTAACACAAGAGTGAACATTATAATCACAAGAATTCAAGACTAAATGTAAACGATTCAAGTGCTGTGATTTTTTATATGATGGAGCAGGGTTGTTTAGCCGGAACACTTAATGACTTTCAGTGTTTTACTTCCTATATATATATATATATATATATATATATATATATATATATATATATAATAGCACTAGTGCGATTATCTAAAGCTTTCAGTTCGTGTGTTCCGTGTTAGAAGTTCTACTTTTAGGCCATGTTATGCAAAAAACATTTAAGCTTTTTGAGTTAAATTATAAATACAATACACATTATCTCAAACGACATTTCATTTGTCAAAACACGAAGTATTGCTTACTTTACGATGGTCATTTTAGGGTTAATTTTATTTTATTAAATGAGAACATATAATTTAAATTGACCCTAAAATGACCATCACAACATCCTCCAAATAAAACACGACTAATGGCATTTCATCTCCATTTCAGTTTCTTAAAAATTCATTTAATCTTCATTTAGGTTAGATAAAAGAGTAACGTTTTAAATCAAAGAAAGCTGATAATATAATGTATAGGTTAATTATACTACGAATTGCGATAAATTGATGTATGATGATTTGTATCCTGAACAGATAATGAAAGCGCCATGAGAAATTAATCATATAGAACGACAATGAAAAGAAATACCTAATCAATCCAAGTCGAGTTATTAAACATGCGCAAGTACAAAGGGTAATTGCGATGTGATTGGACTTGAAACAAAGTTGGTCATGAAGATTATCGCACTAGTGTGATAATCTAAAGCTTTTAGCGCGTGTGCACTGTATTAGAAGTTCTAGCCTTGTTGTATAAACAGCATTTAAGCTTTTTGAGTTAAATTGCACACACAATATACACTAAGTGATCAAAAGAATCCGGACAACCCCACAAACATACGTTTTTCATCTTGGGTGCCTTGTGCTGCCACCTACTGCCTGGTACTCATTACCTGCGACCTCAGTAGTCATTAGAAATCGTTAAACAGCAGAATGGAACACTCCGTGGAACTCACGAACTTCGAACGTGGTCAGGTGATTGGGTGTCACTTGTGTCAGTAGTCTGAACGCGAGATTTTCACACTCCTAAACACTGCTTCTGATGTATAGTGAAGTGGAAACGTGAAGGGACACGTACAGCACAAAAGCGTACAGGCCGACCTCGTCTGTTGACTAACAGAGACCTCCGACAGTTGAAGAGGGTCGTAAAGAGTAATAGGCAGACATCTATCCAGACCATCACACAGGAATTGCAAACTGCATCAGGATCCACTCCAAGTACTATGACCGTTAGGCGTGAGGTGAGAAACCTTGGATTCCATGGTCGAGCGGCTGCTCATAAGCCACACATCACGCAGGAAAATGCCAAACGACGCCTCGCTTGGTGTAAGGAGCGTCAACATTACACGATTGAATAGTGGCAAAACGCTGTGTGGAGTGACGAATCATGGTACACAATGTGCCGATCCGATGGCAGGGTGTGGGTATGGCGAATGCCCGGTGAACGCCATCTGCCAGCGTGTGTAGTGCCAACAGTGAAATCCGGAGGTGGTGGTGTTATGGTGTGGTCGTGTTTTTCCTGGAGGGCGCTTGCACCCCTTGTTGTTTTGCGTGGCACGATCACAGCGCAGACCTACATTGATATTTTAAGCACCTTCTTGCTTCCCACTGTTGAAGAGTAATTCGCGGATGGCGATTGCATCTTTCAACACGATCGAGTACCTATTTATACTGCACGGGCTGTGGCGGAGTGGTTACACGACAATAACATCCCTGTAATGGACTGGCCTGCACAGAGTCCTGACTTGAATCCTATAGAACACCCTTAGGATGTTTTGGAACGCCGACTTCGTGCCAGGCCTCACCGACCTACATCGATACCTCTCCTCAGTTCCGCACTCCATGAAGAATGGGCTACCATTCCCCAAGAAACCTTCCAGCACCTGATTGAAGGTATGCCTGCGAGAGCGAACGCTGTCATCAAGGCTAAGGGTGGGTCAACACCATATTGACTTCCAGCATTACCGATGGAGGGTGCCACGAACTTTACGTCATTTTCAACCAGGTGTGCGGATACTTTTGTTCACGTAGTGTACATGTATTATCTCAAACGACCCTTCATTTGTCCTAATACCAAGTATTGCTTACTTTACATACTGACCCCTCCACTCCAGAAAGTCCACTTATTGATTATTTCATATCGGGGCTGTAAACCGAACGTAAGAAATGACCTTGCCGGTGGAATGTCTTCACCTTTTCTATTATATGATATCACCATCAGGCTATGCAGCTTGTTCGATGAAGTCGCAAGTGATGTCGGTTTTCTATGTGCTCGGCCAACATCTCTTATTCCTCTTGGATTATGTAGAAAGTTTATCTTCGGTGTTCTTTCGTTGTTCATTCTCATTAACTTCTCTGTTCCAGAATTTATGCTTTGATCTTATCTTTACTCTTATATGTTTTATTTCTTGTCCTATCCGCTCTCGTACATCCCTTTACATTAATTAGGAATGGCATTTCTACTGCTGTATTTTACCTCTGTCTTTTGATTTAATTATCCAATTTTCACTTTCTTGTTTTTCGACCTAAGGTTCTTTTTATAGTTCCACATATAGCCTGAAATATGAATGTTTTATTTTCTACAACTTTATTCTCTCCGTAAGTAATATCACGTCCTAAATATTGGATATTTGCTCTCTGGTCTGTTATTTTATTGTTTAATGCTATTTTAGATGTAATTTCACATTCACCAATAAATTCCATTAACTTTGAATTATTTATTGAAATTTTATTATTATATATTAAATAACAGATAAGAGTGCCTAATCCTTGCAAGGATGGTGATCTATATTAATTATTACATAAATATTACATAAATTCAGCATTATGAATCAAATAACCTGTCCAGCTCTGTCCAACATAAACTTGTGTGGAAGAACAATTCATTACATTATGAATCAAAATATTGTAGTTAAAAGGAAGGAAAATATTTTACGTATTCATAGGTAAAATCCCACTTTCCGTCCTTGTAATGTAGATAACTATTTTGTGTAAGAGAGTGTGTGTGTGTGTGTGTGTGTGAGAGAGAGAGAGAGAGAGAGAGAAAGAGAGGGTGGGAAGCTTTCCGATAAAAATTCGTCCCTCAATCCACAAATTCCTCAATGCTCTTTGTGCAGTTTCGCACGGTTTGTGAGGTTGCCCAGTCATGGCCTCGTTAGGAGCGCTAACGGAACGTCAGCTGTACAGCAGCGGGCGTATTAAAGCTGACATCGTTCCCTTGACCTGCTGGAGAAAGATTGTGCAGATTGAAACGTGAATTTTGCAGTAGCTGAAACTGCGCGGTGTTTGCACGCGAAAACCACTACTGCACGTCAAGACAATCAGCGTTTTACAGGGATGCGAACTCTTGTTCTTGATGTACGTATTTGTGATTCTGTGAGGGAGTTTATACCGTTACGAAACTCCGCTCTTGAGGTTTATGAACTGCTCTGTTTGTTTCTTTACACAACTGTGATGCCTTTATGAAAATAAAAGTGTATCTTCATTATTCTCTTTTATTCCTTTTCTCTTTCTGGTAATTACTTCTGTGGTGTGTTTGGTGCTAACAGTTGAAACTATACTTCTGAAAAAGAAAAAGCTATGCGAGCTCTCAAAAGATAAATAAAAATATATTCTAATCTTGTAGTTCTCCAACATTCTACATCCTTTACCTGGCAGGAGGAAATAACCCTAGCTAGTTTTTAATCAAAACTGCTCTCCTTCCAGGTTTTACTATATTTACTCTTTGCTTTCAAAATGACTGCAATATTCCAGGAGCTTTTCATTATGCATACAATAAAAGCAGTTTTTATTTTTCCTTCACTCTAGCTCTGTGTATATAATAAGGTGTAAAGCTGAACTAAACTTGAAGAATTCAATGCCACAACCGGGACTCAAACCAACGTTCATGGCTCTCAATACCGTCGCTCTTACCGCTTGAGCTACCAGAGTGAGTGCTGACCGTGGTATTGAATTTTTCAAGTGTGCTTCAGCATTTCAACTTGTCCTGCTCACGGATAGTGTAAAAGGACAATTAACAACAAACATAAATTACCTCTAATAGTGGTTAGCTCCGAAATTAGAAGTACTCGCAACATTGCAAGACGTCTTTAGGTATGATGTCTGAGTGTTTGAAATCGCTTTGAAGATACTTGAATCAGTTGAGAAGGTTTAATATACTCTGAATATCTCACCATGCTAGCTCAGAGGTAACAATATCGGCACAGAGAGTAGAAAATCCATGGTTCGAGTCTCGGCTGTGAAGCCTGTTTCAACAGAAGTGTTAGTAGAGGTAGTTAACCGAAGTAATATTGAAATGAAAGTGGAAGCCTTTAATTTTCCTCAGTAAAATTTAACATTTAAAGGCAGGTTCCCAGTAATACTTAAGTTTTGCGTTAAGAACAATCCTATTGTAATATGGCATACCTAGTACCCAAAATGTTCAGTTTAATGATGCTCTATAGCAGTGGTTCTCAACCTGGTGAGCGTGAGGTATGTACAAATAGCGTACAGATAAAAATAAATAATAAAAGAAATAAAAAATAAAAAAGGAATGTGTGACCAGATAAGTAAAAATTAACCATAATAACGAATATGTTTAATAAATTTAAGAATTTCTCTGACATCATTGTGCAAGTCACTTTAAATTAAATAGAAGTAAATATTAATCCTAGCCGCATATGATTTCACCCATACAACACACAGGATTGTTTATTTTCTTAATTCTCTCTTCAAATATTTCGTTGTTTGGTTTGTAGGTATACTTATATAATATACCGACTGCGGAGAAACAACGTACAGAAAATTGCAGGGTAGAAAGGCACTACCAAAATAAGCATATTGAGAATAGGAACAAGGAGTCGCAGAAACTTTGTTTTTGCACTACATGCGGCAACTTTAAATCCGTCATGTTGGACTACACGATTTCGAAACCTGTTTGTAGCGTTTCAGAACTAAACTCTTGTATAGAATCTGTCACTGTTGCTAGGTGTATCTGATGTTCAATGCCGCATTTGTGTTTGAAGTCTACTGGATGGTACGGTAATACCGAACGATCGTATTTTTCAGTACAAAGAGTACAGTACAGTACGCGCATTTAATTGGTTAGTTCTGGTTGTGTACCAATTGAGACAGTACGTACACACTTGCCGCATGAGTAACATTTATTTTTGACTGGCAACTCTATACGTTTCATAAAGTCAGAATTGAATTATGTTCATGCAGCGCTCCTGTAAATATACTGGATCTGCGACCTATGCTCAAAATGATTATTTTTTATTTATTTACAAATTTATTTATTAATATTGCTGAAGGCACTAATAATAGAGTATGTGGGATCTGGCCCTGGTCACCTGTCCCAAAGACATGCTTATTTTGGTATTACCTTTCTTCTAGTTACAATTTTCTGCACATCCTTTCTCCGCGTCCTGTTGATAGCTCAGGTTACGCCTCACTATTTTGAGAATTTATTAATTACCTGTGTATTAAATACTTTAATATTGTGTTATAAGACTGAATTGGTGCCTTAATGTTCTGACCAAAAAAATATGGTTTAAAATGACTGCTAAGAGTGGAAGGAGTCGTTCCTGTGGGTTTGAATTCAAATTATTTGCGAAATTATTCAGATAAGTTCATGTGGGTGGAGGCAGTTAGTTAATTTATTTAGACATGTGCGCATTTAACTTCACTTCAGGGAATATTAGAGATTTTAAAAATCAGTTTAATATTGACAGTTTGTTTGTGTAGGACTATTTTATGTATTTCAGTTTACAATTTTGTTTTTTCAGCTACGTATCCTGTGATTGTTGTTAAAATCTATTACTGTAATATTATGAATTTGAAATTCTCATGCGTTATTCGCAATTTTCACAGTTTTTGTGTACATTGCAGAATCTATAAGCTGCAGGAGAGCCGGCTGGGAAACCTCGGTAACAACTGTTCTGTAGCATATAATGTGCTTATGAATTATTATTAAGAGAACAGCTATGAGTTGCTCTCAAATTGACCATGATAGAATACTCTGCTCATTAAAATATGTAACTTTTTCTATTTTTTTCTTTAGTTTTGTTGATCTCAAAATGTGTGTTTCCGGTGAAATCTCGATATCTAATTTTTGAGTGGAATACAATACTTCCTCTACCTACTAGTAAGAGAGAAAGTGGTAGAGAAAGTGAAAATATTTTATCTGGTACTTTGGTTGTTTCGTTTTAGGAACGAAAAACATCAGATTCTTGTGGGCAGCTCACAATATGTGCATGTATACAATCACTGGAGAGTAAAATAGTTTTGTTTATGTCTGCCACGAATCCCCAAATCACTTTTGGAGAAAACATTAGATGATTTCATTTTAAACTTTATACATACATCTAACCATGTTCTGAAGACACAGCTCTAACGGTGCTCAACTGTTCTTTAAAAACAAAGTGTTTATTTACTGACTTAAAGTACGCTTGGGAGGAGAAAGTGAGACATGTATAGGAAAGAGCGGATTTAGTTTGGTACTGAAATGTGTAGCTGCGTCCTCTAGGCATCATCTTTCTACCTTCTAGCCATTTGAATAATGAGTTGCTTACTCACACCAAAACATGAGGGAGCGCAACATTCCCGATGAGTACCCAAAGTTCTTTTTAGTTGAGCACAATTGACTTAATAATAATGATGATAATATTATAAGCCTGGCAAAAACAGTCGTATTTAACGACACTTTTTGACAACTAGAATTATATCAGTGTCATTATGTAATAATAATAAAATAATAACAATAATAGTATATTCCATCTTACCCAAGGTTCTATTTTCCTACCAGCCAAAAGGTTTAAGGACGGAGGAGGATCCTTATCCAGACGCTAGGACCAGTTTTAATTTTTTAAAGTAAGGCCTAATCCTGTTGAATAATAGTAACAATAATAATAAAATTATTATACGTTATATACATATTATTAATATTAATGGTATGCTGGTATCTAAATGCTTATGGACCAAAGTAATTGGTAAACCTGGCAAGTAGGTACATGGAGGCAAAATTCGATGGTGGCAACAATTTTGCATTTCGTTTTCATGTCTACTTTAAAAAAAGTGTCTGATAATCATTATGACTATTGTGTATTTTAATGCTACAAGTAACTCATTGTTCACTCGCCGTCCCCCGCCCAGAAGTTCAAGTTACTAATCACTTTACATTAGGCTTGTTTACACAGGTCACAGTAGAGTTCATTTAGAGAGATTATTTCTAACCTCCTTCATTTCACACAAAATAATCACCCATTAGATCACGTTTGTTTCTTGGGATTTGTTTCAAGCCAGTCATAGACAGACGTGGAAAGGGCAGGATGGAATCTTGTGTTGGTAAATGTGGAAACCTTACGTAGAAATCGCGATATACGGAAATGAACCACTTTTTCTGCTCCCAAATGTGCATTCATTAATTTCAATGTACTTCAAGCATTCTTCTCTTTAGAGTACTCAACTTAGGCAACATTTCTCAGAAGATCTTAGCTGATAAAGCTATTTGGTTTCAGTCTAAGCCCCTGGCGTGTCTGCAATTTCTCTGTTTCAACTGCATAGCTGGTTGCTCTACGTCAGACGTGCCCGCGGGCACTAGAGCTTATTTGAACCCCAAGCTGGAGCTATTAGCTTTATCGGTATTTAAGGGAGAATGACGATCGGGAAAGTTACGTCACTTGACAGAGACGTACGCAGGGGTAGACAAAGCGGAAGCCATGGATAACGGAAGGAGAACTTCGAATAAATGTAATCGCTTTATATTAAATGAATGCCATATAATAAATGATTTTATATTAAGTCAATTCCATTATATTAATGCACAAAACAGATAATAAGCAAGAACGAAGTTCATTCCGAGTTAGTGCTGACGGTCATTGCATTCACTTGCTTGGAGTATCGATTAAGGTGTTTAAATGAAATGTGTTTGATTTTCGAAACAGCAGCATGTTCTAAATTTTATTACCACCTCAACTTTGGTGCGACTTTGACCCATATTTCTGCTTTAAATTTCCCACCTATTTATAAAGCCACTATGCGACGTTATGCTTTAATTCAGAGAGGTGATGTTAGCAGTATTCTTAATATAGGTATTGAAAAAGAATATCCAAGTAATGTCTGTGTACGTTTAATTATTTTAGCAAACATCCTCAAATATTCCACCTAAATACAACTATTCTTGCCCTTTTTCAACTTTACTAAAATGATGATCGACTCAGGTTAGAGTTAAAATATTAAATAAATAGCTATTGCCTCAGATTAATGTTAGCATATGCTTTTACGTTATTATCTCCCCAGATATATCGAAAAAAGTGAATAGTGCCTAAAACAATACTGGAAGTACTGAATACTTGCTACACTTACCTGTGGCAACACTTTTTAATTCGTTTGATTTATTATAATTTAATTCATAGAGTCAAGGGGAACGTTTGTTTTTCATGTGCTTTGTTTATGGTTGAACTATTTTGTTATAATACATGTCTAGCGTCTCTGGACAACTACACAATTTGTGTATTTCTACTGTTAAGTCGCCAGCTTTTCAATCACAGCTGTTTTTGACATAAAACAGATGTTACTAGCAATTTTAAGTAATGACAAAACAGCCAAAATAACAAATTTGCTTCATATCACATTCTATTGTACACCACTTCGTTCCTGAACAGCTCTGCTTCTGTTGATAGGCTCTAAGTATCTGCACATTTTGGCATTGAAACGAGATAACCCCATTTTACAGTTTGAAACAAATGAGAATGACTCTAAAGTAAATAAAGAAATCTGATTTGTTACACTCACATGACTTTCTCTACTCTTGTACAAGCTATTTTTACAAACGCTTATTCTCCATCAACTTCATGTTAATCTTACTGCTAATTTTCTTGTAGGTACAAGGGGAATATGGTAGACTTTCGGCGATAGTCAAATCATTTAAGAGCTGTTGCTATGTGGATCATTCCATTCTTTTTGCATGTCCAGGACATAAAAATACGAACAACGAATTCCTGTTTGAGAAAAGGTATTAGTGTTGGAAAATTCAAACAAATAACAAGGAATATTTCGGAATGGTTCACTCGACAAAAAAAATGTATATGACAAAAATTCTGTGTTTTAACGACATCTATATTTTTCGTGTAGTAAAATTTTATTCATCTCTTACGGTTTACCAGTTATGCGAAAGTCATTCAGAATGAACAGGGTTTTTGGGGGAAATTCTCAGCAAATTCAAGATATACATTTCATTTGCCATAAAAATATCTTACACATATGATATTTTAATCCAAGTCATTATAGTAATTTTTGAGAAAATAAAAAATTTCGAAAAATGTTCCATGTAAAGGAGTTTTTCTTGAAAATCTTCGTGTCGCATCCTTGGAAGATAGTAAACTCAAGTACCAAGTTATGTATTTATCCGACTTTTCGTTTTTGAGTTATGCTGCTCACAGGCTGACAGACACACAGACAGACACACACACGGACATATTTTCAAAAAGGCTTTATTTGGATTCAGGGCAACTCAAAACATATATTTCCGGTGAAAAATCGATATCGAATTTTTGGGTGCAATGCAATACTTCCCCTACTTATTATACGTAGTACAGAAAGTAAAAACGAATAACGAATTCCCATTTGAGAAAAATATAAGTATTGGAAAATTAAAAAAAAAATAACAAGCAATGTCTCGGAAATGGTTCACTCGACAAAAACAATTATATGACATTTTGAGATCTACGTTTTGTGTGCAGTAAAATTTTGTCTATCTCTTTCGATTTACCAGTTATGCAAAAATCATTCAGAATGAAGAGGACTTTTGAGAACATTGTCAGAAAATTCAAGATATACATTTCATTTGTCATAAAATATCTTAAATATATGATATTTTAATAAAAGTCGTTAGAGTCATTTTTGAGAAGATAAAACGTTTCGAAAAATGTTCCATGTAAAGGAAGCCTGGGATGGGAGGTTTTCTTGAAAATCTTATGTCGCATCTTTGTAAGACACTGAACTTAAATAGCAAGTTTGGTATTTATCCAACTTTTCGTTTTTGAGTTATGCTCAAAATACACAGACACATCCAGACACACACAGACCTTTTTCTAAAAATCCTATTTTTTTATTCAGTGGTCTTAAAACATGTATTTCTGGTGAAATCTCGGTATCGAATTTTGAGTAGAGTGCAATACTTGCCCTGCTTACTGTACGTAATAGAGAAAGTAAAGAATGTGTGAGTTTGAAATAAAGTGCACCAATTTGCAACACTTCATAAAGATGTGTCGTTAAATTTTCGTGAAAACAATTAATACTAGATGATGGAATTCCTTATTCTCTTCTCTGGGCGTGATATGGATACTATGTGACTTAGAAGTATGGAGTTATTATTAACAAAATGTGTATTTTGATTTCTACAGAAGAAGTACATTAATTAATTTTCATCGTAACCGTTTATTCTGCGTAACTTTCAAACTTTTGTCTGTACATGAAAATACTGAAATTACCACGTGAAATCGAGTCCATTATTTACGGCAACACATGTAGATTGACTTTTTCGTGACATTTCTCGCTGCGGCGATTTCCTGCGCCGTACTTCTGATTGGTCGCTATGTGCAATTCAGCAAATCTATATTGGGCCTTGTTGACATAGAATAATACATAAAATAATACAGTTAATACATATTTACAGTCATGTGATAAATTGCAAGCATTTGCATTCATAGCAAGTTTTGTTTACCTCGCTCCTGATTGCCTAACAAATCATTGTTTTGTTGACGAAGCATTGTAAACGAGACGTGCTTGTCAGAATTGTATTATGCGAGCTCCTGCTGTTACGAGTTTAACGTAAGGAAAAAGTAGCTTCCTTTAAGATATAAAATAACATTTACATGTGAAAATAAGCTTATTTATATGTTTAAAAGGAAATTAAACACAATAATTACTATTATTTAAGTCTGATCATCTTTAAGGACCCTATTAATGATTCTATCGCATTATTAAAATTCTTCAATACATCTTTAAATAAATGAATTACTAGTTCTTCCGAGCTAACGCAGTCAAGTCGCATGAAAATGTAAAATCAGAGATTGCAGCCCATAATACTTTGGGCAACCCAACTTACTGTATACAGTATGTATGTCCAACACTTTGTGTTGTGGAGGAAAGCAAATAAATTGGTTTCTCTTTAATTCAATAATGCCAATAAAATACAATTAAAGTTTGGATGGATATGAAGAAGGTACGCGTAGTCTGCTAGTTGTAACGTTAGTAGTGCCCTCACTGTAGTAGTAATTTTATTGAAAGAATAATTATTATGCGATGGGGAAAAAAGAAAACTAGAAAATGTTGATACAGAAGTGCATTAATCTAAAATAGCTATACGAAACCCATGGTTAAATAGTAGTGATCAAAGTGTTAAGGACTATTATCGTCTACGAACACCACCTTCACATATAAAGTTGCGGAGCGGGAATAAAAACGAAGCACCCAACAATTATTATCCATAGGTCAACCGAATAAAGTTGGTAAATATATACATAAAGAGAGACTCATTAGAGGATACCGTTTTAAATTTGACAAAAACGAAACCTAAGAGCAGATTCGTTCATTAAGAGTAACTCGCGATCGATGGCGTTGAGAGACGTGGCGACGCAGAAAGGGAGGGGATAGTAAATGCGAGACGCGTTATTTCAGATAAAGATCACGTCTGCTTCTTGTTCCTCCCCCTAACCTCTTACAGTGCGAGAGCTTTAAAATTTCACCACCAGGTGAATGTGAAAGCCATATCGCAAGAGAGCCTGTAGAGCCCATCCACACACTTCGCCGTTGTTTACAGACATTGATTTTTTTATCTTCCGAATAAAACCAGGATTACCGAGTGGCCAAATAAATGGAGCTATGCACAACACTAAATTCTGACGATTCTCAACGAACCTTCAAAACACAGGGAGTTTGTTATTGCAGGGAGAAATACAAGGATGCCCTCTATCATCAACTGTAATTCACTCTTTATCTGGATGGAGTTATCAAAGAACGGCAAATGGATTTAAAATGTAAGCACGTCATCCAACCATAGTTTTGTGAGGGAGGGAAGGTTCTTCATTGCAAACTCAGTCCCATCCACTCTGTCCTCTTATGCTTTCCTCTCCATCTCCGCATAGAGACCGTTTATTTCACCATCTGATGTATTTTTAAGTTCCGAGTCTTATAAACCTTCATCATGGCTTTCAGAGCCTCTCTTAGCAACGGGTTTCTTCTCGTCCGTGATATCAACCAGTTTTTCTTCACCAGTTTCAGCATTGTCCTTCTTTCGCTAACTCTTTATAATTACATATTATAATATCTAGAACACCGGCAGGCTTAACCCCTCTCTAATTTCTCCATTCCTTCGATATTATATCATCTTTGCGATTTGCGTTATATGTTAATATTGGATGTCGTTGTCCATGTATCTGAGCTGCGTAATAAGTTTAGAAGTCCCGGTAATCATTTAGAACTTGAGGACTGTCTCAGCCTACCGCTTTATAATAAAATAATCTTCACTACATTCAGAAATTGATACTTAGCAAGCTTCATTTAGGGGTAGATGGTGGACCAAATTAAAGTAGTGGTGGTGCCGTCGCCGCTGCTGCTGCTGCTTCTTTGGAAGCAAGTTTCCCTTTAAGCACCTCAGCCTAGAAAGACTTTTTGTGCACTTCCTCGTTTCTAATCTACATTCTGGGTTATTTGCAGTATTTGTCTCACTAGATTATGACCTGTTTCTAGTTTTGCGGTAGCTTCAAGAAACTGGTATCTTACCCGTTCAGTGGTTTCGCATTCTAGTAAAATGTGTTTTGCCGTTTCATAGGCTTGTAAACACAGACGGCTAATGTGTTCCATATGGCGCAATCCCATGGCTTCAGGTGTTTTCTGAACTTTCCATGTCCATGTTCAGTCCTAGGACCTTTATTATTTTTGATCTATATAAATGACCTATCACTTTATATAAAGGATATTGCAAGTATAATTCTGTTTGCTGATGACACGAGTGTTCTGGTGACTAGTAAAAACTTGAATGAGTGTGTAATTAAATTGAATTATGTTTTGAACTGTATGTCACACTGGTTTAAAGCTAACAAATTATCTGTAAATTTAGACAAAACAAAAGTTGTTAAATTTATAACCCATCGATCACTACACACTCCAATAGAAATTGGGATTAATGACATGTCACTAGAACAAATAGACATTACATTTCTGGGCCTCCAAGTAGACAGATATTTAGATTGGAAAGTTCACAGTAGGTATATCATACCCAAACTCAGTTCTGCATGTTATGCTATCCGAGCATTGGTAAATGTCAGTTCTATAGATACACTTAAATTAGTATACTATGTATATTTCAACTCTATCATTGAATATGGAATATTATTTTGGGGAAACTCGGTAGAAAGTAAATGAATATTCCTCATGCAAAAGAAGGTTATAAGAATCATTTCCAGCACTCATAGCAGACACTCTTGCAAACATCTGCTTAGAGGACTGAAGATATTAACCCTACCTTGCATGTACATATTTTCAATCTTAAAATTCTATGTATGCAATCGAACCACATTTATTACAAACATGGAAATTCATGAGATAAACACTAGACAAAAGGGTAACATCCATCGTCCCAGTACAAAGCTTTCTTGCTTTCAAAAAGGTGTATATTACGAGACCATAAAAATATTTAATACTCTCCCTAATGATCTTAAGAGAAAAGTTGACAATTTCAATGTCTTTAAAACTGCTGTTAAAGAGTACCTATGCTCAAAAGCATATTATTCTGTACAAGATTATCTGAATGAGAAATTATCCTGATGATAATACTTATATAGCTCTGTAAGTAGTATTAGTAAATATTAATGACAATTGCCAGTCATATTTGATGCCTGCTCTAGAATTAATGAAGCTATTTAAATGTATGTATATTAAGAACTGACAGTAAATGCTATGCATTACAAATCAAATAGAACAAAATGATCAGACTAACAAAGGTAAAATCGTAGTGAATGTTAAAATAACTGTTCTTGCCTATACGTATGTTAACCTTATAACAGTAAGGAGGTATTCAACTCTATACAAAATTACACTTGATTTGTTTCATTTTGTATATAATATGTCCTTATTTTATTTTAAATGTTCTGTATACTATGTAATATTTATGTATATATGTAACTTTATTGTACATTTCCTTAACATGCATATAGTATTTGTATTTTATTTCAAATGTTCCATATTCTATGTAATATTTATGTTTATATACAATTTTTGTACATTTCCTTGACATGTTCTATGTTCACAAGCCTTTATGGCTGCTAGTGAACTCACAGAATACAATCTAATCTAATCTAATCTAATCCAGTTATGAAGCGGGACCAAATAACTAAATGCATTAAGTTGTTGAAATGTATTATGTTTAAAACACTGCTTTTGGCTTTAATCTTCTGTAAATCATGGAAAGCGAGAACTTTAGTTTTAGCAAATGATATTTTTAAAACCAGTGTGTACGCCTTATTATACCAAAAAGAATGTGCTTTAATAATCACTTATATATAATGCCTGCCTATATTGCCTGAATATTAGTAAGTAACATTGTAATGAAATGACATTGTCCTAGGGTATATTATATTTCGAATTTGAAAAGTCAGAAAAAACACAATTGTACAACTTTAAAATGTATTCTGTTTGCCTATTTGGCACTCTCGATTCTTCTCCATATTCACATTATAAATATTTCCAATTATTCTTTCCTTTTGTTGTCGCAAGTCAGTGTTTCTACACTACACAGCCCTACACATTGGCACATTACACACAAATCAATGCCTTAGTTCTTTCTTCAATAAATGTTTCTGTTTTCATTGAAAGAAGCTTTATTTGCCATTGTTATACTTTGAACTATTGGCAACAGCTAATTTTACTCTTGTGGTACAACCCAATAAAACTATTCGCTTATCCGTTGCTTCATCTGAAATTCTTGTGTGTGCATTGTTTTCTTTTCTTTCAATAACTTTCTTAAATTTTAATAACTTTATTTTCATTTGCAGTTATCTTCATCTTCTAATCCATTAACATGTCCTTTAGGGTCGTTTTCTCTTTTGCTAGCAGTTTTATCTCCAGCAAATCTCAGGCATTTTATTATTTTTTCCCTTGCAGCCACTCCTTTCTTGTTCTAGGAACAACTCTTCATCAAACACACAATGTAAATGTTGAAAAGGCAGGATGAGAATTGGCTTCGCTGTCATAGTCCTTTCTCTTTCCTACTTCCCTTTAACATATCTTCTGCCTGGCTTTGATTAGCTGCGTCATAGAAATTACTTCGGAGCCCTCTTTTTTCCACCTTACATGGGTTTTCCTGCTAATCTTCATATTCCCTTTCCAGATTCACAATTGCCACAAACACTTTTTTATCTTTCTATTCATTAATTGCACCCATAGTTCGTAGCAGTACAATTGCGTCTCTTTGGTCTTTTCTTTTTCTAAAACCAGAAATATCGTTTTAGTAAAATAATAGTTGTCAATAATCCGGTAACATAGACAGGCATAGAATATAAAGAATTTGTAAAGTATATTATTTTCAATGAATTATATAACAAACACACATGCCTTAAAATATCAGTAGCTAAATCTAAAGTCCTCGCTTTCCAAGATTTAGCCAAAATTAAAGTCAAAATAAAGATCATAATGATATATTTCAACAAGTTAATGCATTTAGTTACTTGGTCTGCCATCTATCACTAATCAAAATAAGGATATTTGTATGAAGTTTGATAAGTATTAACAACTTCTGGGTGTAGATTATTTTATTACAAAGCGTTAGGCAGAGACATTCCGTAACTAGTACCTCCAAAGTTATTATATGGCTCAGAAATATGGACAACTATAACCAGCATAAACGTAAAACACAGATCACAAAGATGAGATTACAATGTTATCGAAAGCATGCCAGGTGTTATGGATGTTGTAAATAAATATGCGCTTAATTCAGGCATATCAAAGCTAGCGTAACTTGGGAGGAAGTCAACCTGTCTCTCTGTCCAACAACAAAGTCGCAGCTGTGAGAAGACTGCCATTTAGCCAGGCTCATTTGTCTGACTAGAACGAAACGAGCATGTATTAAGAATGAACAGATTGTATGCTATTGCACATTGTAGCATATTAATAATATTGTCATTACCAGACGCACTGTTGTACTGTATTTTTGCTACCAGACGTAGCATTATTGGGTCTCTTAGATATAATTCAGCTTAATGTCTCTCCTTTCGTTGCGGATCACGTCAAAGGTAGAGATCTGTTTGAAACCGTCTGGTATGACGTCAGCTCTGTCTGGCATTGGTTAGACACGGTTGGTGAGGGCAAGATAGCGTGTCTCGAGAGTAAGTGAATGCTGGAACCAGTCGTGTGTGGCCGATCTACGGTCTGGGTTATCTCCCTCCATCCTGTTTCCTTTGTTAATTATGTAGAGAAGCCAAACGTTTTTGTGAATAAATCCCAGGTAATGTGTGTTGTGTAATCTTTCAATGTAATATAAATATCCACGCCTTCCCCTTTAATATACACACCAAGGTCCCGGACTTTTTGCTGCCAGCGAGTTGCGTCCCCCCATGCGCGTGTTGGGGTGACCTAAATTAATCATTTTTTGGCAACCTTTTCGGCCTTCACCCCAGCATGTAACAATATCACAGTACATGCCATAAACTGACCAATACACACACACACAATGGAGACAGAGCGACTTTATTTGCCCCAAACTACTTGCATATCATACTGTCCACAACTACAGTTAGTCACAATTAATGTTCCAGCCCGAGTTTGCAAGACGAAATGCAATTATACCAGCTTTTAATGACCGCACAAATTCACGTAAATATCACTGTCGCTTAAACTTTGATCTACCCACAATGTGTGTGTTACAATTTGGTTGGAGAAGCAGTCAAATTCGAACATGAGGCAGCAAACCGAATAAAACAACAATTGCCTTATTCCACAAACTACCAGCAACACCTAAAAGATACCCGAATTTGTTGAAATTCTTTTGGTGGAGAATGTTATCTAAGTACTCTTCGGGAAAGAGTATCTATCAATCTCGCTAATCATTAAATGAAAAGAGTCGATAGCCAACGCCTGAGCGTTACAAATTACGAATAGCATAGTTAAAACATATTTTTGCTCATTTCTCGGGTAGTTCATCCATAACCTCGTCGATCCCCGGTACTGAAGTTTGTACCTTTCAAATGTATTTAAATTAATTAGATTTGTAGTGACTTATTTGTTAGGGAAAAGGTCTAGATATTGAAAATTGAGGCAGTATTTTTAACACTTAAATGATTTCAGTCTAATTATATAATATATAAATTCAATAACAGCCCGCCTTAAAGCAATATGTGTATGTAACAACATATAAAAAGTGTATATTACAGTCCTTGTATATGTATGTATAATAATGTTATGTGAATGTATTACGTAATTTAATAATGTAGGAACTGTGAGAATATAGGTCAAAAGTTGCTAACAATGAGGTAACCATGAGGTAACCTTGAGGAAATAATGAATTGGAAAGTTTAATAATGCTACTGGTAATTCTTGGAGCAACAATAATGTAATTTTTGAGACAGTTTATAAATAGCAAATCAACAACCAGAAAAAAGCTTAAGTTAAATGAAGGTATTCTATTGGAGTAGGATTAACCAATCAAAGACTTGAAATACAGAAATTTACAAATTCAGGCGGTAGAAATCAGTTCAGTTGCTTGTAGACAGTGTTCCTAACCGGACGCGAGACGCGTTCTCGAGAAGTTTAATACGTATTCTGTGTGAGACAAAACTAGTTTACCTGTTAAAAAGTGCAAGTAATTAATAAATAATCTCACAGCTCTCTATATCAGTGAAGTGTTATTTAATCGTATTAAGGGTTAATAAAATGGAGTGAAGTAAAAATTATAATCTGTGTAAGCCTACATTCTCTAGCCACATCACACCCTGCAAAGATACACATGTATCTACAAATTAATAATGGCGCAGCCGAGGCAAACATAAATATATATAATATTTAAAAAAAACCATTAAAATACAAAGTTGAGTCCTAAAAGTTGGGGTGAAGGCTACCGGAAACTTTGTACCATACGTGGGGCGAACACTCCAAGAAACTATCTCAAGTTTTTGGCTCCCCAACAGTTGAACTGCAATATTAATTACTTACTAAAATTTTAGGTTTTAATTTTGTACTTTTTCAAAATTTTCCCTGCGATGAACGATCACACATTTCTGGCTCAAAATTTAATTTCTAAACCACTAAACCAAAATAAAAGATCTGTTGTGGCATTTTTGGGAAATATGCATTAGTTTGGCTGTAAACAAATCTCAAATATGAATATCATGGTTTCCATAATTTTTTGTTCTATATATTATATAAAATATTTAATTGCACAGTCAATATCTGTTACATCAATGAAAACCGAAAAGTATTACTTTCTTCAAAAGTTATCCACCAATGCCAAAAAATTTAAAAACATTTGTTGAGATTTGCATCACGTGGAGCAAGTTGAATATTGCAAAATGTTGAGAAAAAATGTTGGAAAAAAAAGTTTCAAAATTGCAGTATGACGCAAAATATATGCGCACCAACTTTTAAATTTCTGAATTATTTCATAAGTATCACAAATATTGGAATACTGGAAGCAGATTATGAAACTAGAAAACACAATCCGAATAGAATATAAAAAAGTCTGAAAATCGACTTTCTGACCACTTTTGGACAAAATTTCACCGATGGATTGCCTTAATCACAGTACATGTTGGAGCATTTAGGAGCAGCTTATATATGCAAACGATTCTCAAAAATACAAATAAGTTTGTGTATTCAAAATTTAAAAGGTTCTGGGAAGAAAATTCCAAAAACTAAACGTCTCCGGCATTTCCATAAAAGGTAAGTACATTAGATACAATTATGAATGCGTTGCGGTGGAGGCAAAAACAACACTAAAAGCAGAGTTAACTGCAGGAAACGTCCTGGTATATATTACAGAAGTCTCCGAGAAGATCGCGTGAGACAGGAAACGTTGTAGATGAGTTCATCTGACTCCTTTCTGGCGTTACAGAAATCGACCGAGACAATAAAGAAGAACTCTCCGTAGTTAGCCTAAAGGTAACCCATTGCGTTCCTATACAAATGTTTTCAAAGCATATACCACACGTAGGTACCTCGTCTAAATGGGCCAACTATGTGTAAGAATGTATATCTTATATTTTAACCAACCAGAAATCTTCCTGTTTCTGAAGTGAATTTTAGATCATGCGTAGTTGAAGATTCCGATAAATGTGCATAAACATATTATAGTAAATTTTGTTATATACGTATTGTAAGACTTTAACTTTCCTTACTTTAATAATTAGGCATGCTCTCATTTCTGCTATCCGCTCCGAAGGGGCGGTTCGTTTACCCCTGGCAATCAGCCGAAAGTCGAGGGATGGAGAAAGTTCCGCAGAGAGCATCCTTTTCCCCTGCCACGCCGCACCGAAATACCATCGCCGACACTTCCAATCCTGAAACACGCCTAACGGGGTGAAGGATGAATGAAATGATGAATGACAAAATGGGGGCGATAGGAAATTCGGGGACAGAAGGAAACCACTCCAGCATTCGCCTGACGACCCGGGAAAACCACCGAAAAACCCATAAGACAGAGTGGGCGGTCGTGGATCGAACCTGTGACACTCGAAAGCGGTAGCGATTTGTTTTGAACAACAATGTTTCTATTTAAATTAGTACATACATGCTATTATATTTTATATAACACCCATTTTAAGCGGTTTATTACGTTTTATTTCATGGAATAGTGTCAATGATTACATGATTTGAACCTGTCTCGGTTAACTTGCTAATGAAATTATTTACACCTTTTTTAGCTTTACTATTTAATATAACTTTCGACTGATAATATTTCTTGGTTGTCTATCACTACCAGTTCTGTGATGAACTTTTCCTTTGCACGAAACAGTCATAGCATCAGCAATGCTTTAGTAATGTCAAAATTCCCTGTTTTAACATCTCAACCGCCCTTCTGCAAAACCTTCACTTGTTTTATAGAGATGTTCCAGAAAACAACGAAAGCAATGGAGTTGCATTGGCTGGCCATAGCCCTGCTTAGACATTGATGTTAGTATACTTATTTGTTGGAATCACTTACCTATTCCTTCTAACATTTTAATACATTTTAGAAATTCAGATAGTGTAATTAAATCGAACTCGATCTGTAATGGCCTCTAGAAAAAGTTACTCATGACATCGTCATTTGTAAATCATAATACAATCGAAACAATTAGTAACATTACTACATATAAAACATGTATCTTTACCATCACAACCTTTCACCATAATATCATCCTGTCAACCCTTAGCAACAACTATCTATAATCTTATCATTTGCCACATTGTCATCATCATCACCATCACCTCAATATCATGTTGAGCACAGAGTCTGGAATTCTGGTAACCCATACCCACCCTACATAATCCAAATTAGGAGTGCCAAGATCAATGCCCTGAATGTATCACGGACCATAGTCGAGAATTTGACAGATAATTACTCGGAACAATGTGGATCCACCATTGAAAACCAAGCAGAGCGTAATAGTACGACCCTGTTAGAGGAAATGAGTACCATGTACCTTACATATACATCTCCCTGCTGGTGCTGCAGCCACCAGTCGTCAACCTTGACATGCCTGGTTTAAATTACATGTCTGCATAAGTATAACCTTTAGGAATAATTGCATTACAGGCATATGTGGTCCAAACCGCAGGTAGCCTGTTTCGCTCAACGCTTGGCATTCCCAGTTTTGGTGCCTGTCCGATAATTTTCCTAGTTTAGTAACGCATGGGTTTTACTTGCTGAGATCTGCACCTCCACTCAAGGCTAGCCCTACTTCTAGTTATTATTAATGCACACATGTAAGTTAAAGTTTAACGATAGCCGCCACAATCGAGACAGTACCTACAGCTCAAGTTTACCTGAAATGTTACATACATATCACATTTTCTACTGTAAAATCTTGCAATATGACAACTGAAGTTAAAGACTACTATGTGAATGAGCGTATAAGTAAATAAACAAAAAAATTGCTACCTGCCTATCTTCAGTTTTGAAGGATGTTTGAAAGAATCTTAAGGGAATTTTCTTCATATTTAAGGTAATATCATTGATGAATTTCTTCTTATCGAGTGGATATCAAGATATGCTAATTAAATTCTCAGTTTATGCGAATACAGCTGTGCTCTAAAAACGTTCAAATTACCAGCATATTCCACGTGGTCATAATGAGTTACTCATAACTTTTACTGAAACAAAGCGCGTTTCTTTGTCATTTTACAGCAGAGGTGCTGTAATGTTCTCCACAGTTGAAACCTCCATGGCATTATCTTAATTTCTTATGTGATAGCAGTTAATGAACGCCCATTTTCTGCAGACATTTCCTTGCTTCTCGTTATTGCATGCACATATACGGAACACAGCCTCTGGCATTAACCCTTTATAGGAGCACCACTTCAACAGCTGCATGCTACAAACGAATGTCTTAAAGTACCTTGTTCAGCTAATTCTTTTGCCTGATTCGTTTCTCTTTGCTCATGCTATTCTTCCTTTTTAGCTCTACGTGCATCATTACGTGCTAGGAAGACACTCCTCGACATACTCAAGCTGCTCTTTGATGGTATCGTCAGCAGAAGTGAGACACTCTGTCTTCTTTACTTGTTGCTTGAAATGAGTACAAGTTTTAGTGGCTAATGACTGGCCATTCACAATCTGCAGCAGTTAACACCACTCACGTCTTCAGTCTTACATCCTATTCAAAATTATTCATTTTGCTTATATACTCATCTTGTTTGTCACAGGATGCAATTCAAGAATGCTATGCAACATTGATGTACGTCTAAGGGTGTTTACAAAACGAAAAAGAAAATATACTTTAATAAATAAAAATCTCACAGGCTATGCTTACTTGCGGAAAGGAAAGAGGATATATTCAGAATTCAAGATAATGTAATAAGCAAAGACCTTTGGATGCAAAGTGTGATCAATATGAACTGATGTCAAGGAATCAAACAGAAGATAGCAATGCAAAGGAAATGTTGAATACAAAAATACAAGTTCTCTGTCAATCTTTTAAGGAAGAAGTTATTGAAATGCATTATGAGTAATGTGGCATTAAATAGTGCAGAAAATTAGACAGTCAATTGCAAGCACTTGACAACTGGACAGACAATAAACAACAAAACTGAGAAAAGAGACTACTGAAGCAAATGAGAAGAAGAAAAGAAATTGGATGAAAAAAACTGCCTACTTAGGCATGCGGTGGAAGAAATGGTGAATGGGAAAAAAATGCGAAGTAGAAAATGATAAAACATGACAGAGAATATTAATGTAAACATGAAGAAAGAGAGAACTGTTAGGGAGATTGTGTTTGCAGTGAAAGACCTACCTATGAGGAAAAGGCAATGGTTCATTGATATAGACCAGCGGCTTTAGTAAAATACTGTTCTCTAAACTAGAGAGACAATCAAGTTTTCACATTCACATACAATATAAATTAGTTTACTGGTATTCAGTATATGTTTCTGTTTAACACAGCTTTAGCCATTTAATTAACATTTCAAAATTCGTCACAACCCAACAAGAAAGACAAAATGTTAAAATAATTACGGTTTTCTAAGCTGCTCATCCTCCTCAACACCTAGACCAGTCACACCGGCAGCATTACTTTGTACGGACACAGCTGCTTGATTGTCACTCCTCTTCACCGAAACCAATCAGATGCAGCGATGTTAAAATAGATGCACCGTTGCACGTTAAAGGTCTATTCTGAGTTCCAGCGGAATATGAAGAAGTATGATTGAGAAATATCTATCAAAATGTTCACATTTATGTTGCATACTAATTTTATAAACCGAGTAACCATGAGGGACATAGTATATTGGTTAGCAGAGTCATGGGATGAAGTGAAGCCTGAGACACTTGATGAATCAGAAATGAACCAGAAGTCGATCCTGTGCTCGTAACCAGCTGTTCACTTCTGATTGATTTTCGTCACGGTGTTAAAGTGCTTACCTCAAAGATGACCTTTGAGCCAGGAGAACATGTGAAAATCACTTTGGAAAAGAATATGGAGGATGCGAGAAAACTTCTCAGCTGAGTCTTCTGAGCTCCGCCTGGGTCAAGATTCAACTTGGAAGTTTTCTCGTATTCTCCGTATTCATCGGAGCTTGCCCCAAGTGATTCTCACATGTTTATCCAACTCAAAAGTAAGCACTTTTAACACCGATAATGAAGTCAAATCAGTGAACAGCTGGTTGCGAGCACAGGACCCGACCTGGTACAACACTGGCTTGGAAAAACATGTTGACTATGTAGAAAAGTAACAGAAGGATCGTACAATATAAATAAAATTAATTCAACGTCATCAATTGTGTGTAATGTTTTTTTATATAATAGGGAAACTTACTTATTGTACGACCCTCGTATTTTTTTCCAAATTTAGCTACAATTACTGCAGGACCTTTGTATATTAGTTCTATTCGTTTATTTCTCCCTTTTAGTATACTTGATAACTTATCTTTTACTAAAACTAAATTACCTATTTCAGGTTCCAACTTATATTTTCTTTCTTTCTTTCTTTTCTTTTCTTTTCTTTTGGACTTTTGTTTTGCTGCCTTTTTCTTTATCCTTACAAAAGCAATCCTAGCCCTACCTTCCTCACTTAGCTGACTTTTGTTTACATCTACATGCTTAGGTACATTTTCCAATATTTGTTCTTGTTCCTTATCTAACATGAACTTTGTAGATGCAAATCCTGTTGTTTATAGTGTTATTTACAATTTTGTCTATTAGAGGACAATATCTAACCCAATCTTTATAATGCTTGTGAGTCAGTACACCACAATAGATACCTATATCTCTTAATGCAGTTCTGTTGGTTTACCGACGGTAAATAAGATCAACAATTATAAAGCTTTATCTCAGATTTTTTGTAAAACATTTGCTTCGGTGTACTGTTGAATTGTTTGAATTTTATTATCTACTTCTTCTCGAATAGCGAAAGAAATTGCTCCTGCTTTATGTGTTTACGGTTCAATGGGTGTCATTTCAGAAGAGTGTGTGTAACTTATACATTTCCCAGGCTTTTCTGAGAATACTTCTCGATTTCTCATAAAAGTTCTAAATAATTCCTCCCTCTGTTCTTCATCTAAATATTTGCCTGATTTACTTTTACTCTAAATAAATTTTCTAAATCTTCACAGTTTTTCAGTATTATACGAAGGTCCGATCGGTCGCGAAACCAAAACCACAGTGACAATCAGTTGAAGCTTTGCGCAGATGTGTTGCGCAGTGTCTCTGGTATACCCGTTGATCGCGTCACGTCGCACTTGTCAGTTCTGAGCGCGCAGTGATCACGTAAACATGCCGAAAACAATAGTGTCTCCCGCCAAATGTGAAGTGCGTGCTGTAATTCGATTTCTTTATGCGGAGGGGTGCAATGCAGCCGGAATTCATCTGTACAGACGATTATGATGCACGCGGTCAGGGAAGGAAGCGATTGTCAACCTATGATCTTGTTCAGCAAGAGGATCAGGCGATTCGAGAAAATCATCGGTTCATAATTTCTGTGTTGAGTGAATCGTTTTCCGACATTTCAAGGTCAGCTTTCTGTACGATAGTGGCTGAGATCCTTCAGTAACGCATATTGTGTGCGAGATGGGTTCCCAGGATGCTGTCTCACATCGCAAAACACAGCGAATGAGCGCCGCCTTAACGTTTCTCCAGCGCTACCATAATAAAGGAGAAGATTTTTGAACAAAATTGTCACAGGGCACGAGACATGGATTTATTTCGAAAATGAAGAAACAAAAGAGCAATTCAAATAGTGGATGCATTCTCATTACCCGAGCAAACCAAAGAAGTTCAAGCGAACTTTTCCACCAGAAAATTCTAACGGCTACTGTGTTCGAGACCGAAAAGGAGTTCTCTTGGTGGAATTCATGGAACGTGGCACGACCATCACTGCAGCCTCATACAGCGTGACTCTTGAACGTCTATGAAGGGCAATTCAGAACAAGCGAAGAGGAATGTTGTCATCAGGCATTGTCCTTCTTCATGACAATATCGGCCGCACATTGCAGCTGCAACACAGAAGCTGCTACAGTGTTTTCGATGGGTTGTGTTTAATCACCCACCATACAGCTGGACTTAGCTCCATTTGATTTTCATCTCTTTCCTCGCATGAAACGGTGGCTAGGACAGCATTTTGGCACAGACAATGCGCTGCAGACCAGCGTAGAGAAGTGGCTGAAAGCACAAGCGGTTGCCTCCTATGACGATATGCTGAGGGGATTGGAAAGTTGGTACCACGCCACGAAAAATTTCTACATCGGAGCGGCGACTATGTAGGGAAGTAGCATGTCCTAAATGCTGCAAACAAACCTTTTTTTATTTTCACTGTGGTTTTGGTTTCGCGACCGACCGGACCTTTGAAAAAAATAGCCTCGTAGTACCTACTCACTTCAAAGGGATTTTCCTTGGAATTTTCTCGGGAATCTCATCGTATGAAATTATCAATTACTTTGATTTCTTCATCATATTCTGTTTGTCCGCGGTTTTCAAACTAAAAATGTTCTACATTTACTTCTGCTAGCTCCATAGTTTCTATTATAACATATAAAGCATATCCCCTTGATCCCTATCACTTGTTCTCACATACTATCCTCAATGAAGAATACTACAATGGCTTCCTTCTCTGTGTCTAATTTGACAAATCTATTTTCAAAGATGATAATGGACCCTATGGATATAAATAATTAGATCCAATTATAACTCTGTTACTAAAATTTTGGTACTACAAGAAACAGCATTTCAAAAGCAATTCCATTCATTTCTACACCTAACATCACTTGGAATTTTACTCTTTCTTTCCTCTTGCCAACTGCCAATGAACAAAATATTCCACTTACCGGTAATGACATTCCTTTAACACTACTTTTTATCAATTCTTCATAAAATTTTGTGAACAGACTGTACTGTTTACACCGTTGTCTATTATTGCATTGTATTCTTTCCATTGGTCCCTATTTTTGTCCTAGGCGAGTTCATAATTTTTTATTTTTTTCGTGACTATTTTAATTGCACTTATACTTGCTAAACTATTTATATTTTCATTAATCTGATTCTGGCTATTTCCTACTATTTTTATTGTAATTCCAGCTGCTTCTGCCCTATCTTTTTCTATTGGTGAAGTTTTCCCGCTTCTATTTCTATCGTCTTGTCTAGGCGATCTAGTTCGAAACCTATAATTATTTTCCGGTCTCTAATATTCATTATCTAAGCTAAGTCCACCTCTAAACTGCTAATTTGCTCCTCTAGGTGTATAAATCTTCCCATATTCATATAATTAACCTGAACATGTCTACTATGTTGTCTGAATTTCTATTTTGACTGCTCCTATCAAAACGATTTCTGTTTTTATTTTTCCACTGTGCTGGTTCTGATCTAGGAGCTGGACCTCTATATCGATTCCTAACGTCATTTTTTTCCATTTCTCTCAAACTGTACCCCTTGTCCGAAGAAATGTGAACTTTTCATTGGGTTTCTTGCTTGATTTCTGTTAGTTTCTGGTTCGGAGTCTTGTTTGTTACTCTCAAGTGCTATTAGCAAATCGTCATTTCTGATACATTACTGGGCTTTTTTAATACTAAATAGTGCTGAATAGTTTTTGGAAAATGTGTCGTGACAATATTTATGAGATATTTATAACTTATTGATGTATCTAACATTCTCGATTTCCTTGTTAGTTTCATAAAATAGTTAACCATTGAATAGTCAGTTCTTTGGCATATTTTCCGTTGCTCAACTCTAACCTAATGTTTGCTTGCCTACTTGCTCTCCAATATCCACTCATGAACATATTTGTAAAGGGTTTGAAGTTATTGTCATTTCCTACAGTTATATATAATCAAGTTGCTGCATTTTCATTAAAACATTTCCTAACGATGGTCATTTTGTACTTTTCCTGTAAGTTTTACAGTGAAATATTCCTGAAATTCTCGAATGAAAGATTTTAGATCGTCTAAGTTCTCATTTTCAAAAGTTGGCGGTGCCATTTCGTTTAAGATATGATTAGACCAGTACATGTTATGGTTCTGATCTTTACTTCTCTGTAGATTACGTCTAAATTCGCTACTGGAAATGCTTGCTCCTACATTTCGCAAACAGATGTCCGCTAACACATTTTGTATTGCTTTGTCTTGGTGCTGGTTCACTCACATTGCAACAACTTGAATTTAGTTCATTTATACCTATTCTTAAATGTTCTAATACACATTTTATTTCTGTCGCTTCTGTTGCTATATATCCTTAACTTGATCTGTGATTTCTTCTAAGTTTCTAGCCTGTCTTCTACGTTCCTTTCTCCTTATTCATGTCCATTTCTATTTTCTTCTAATTCTTTTCTAGTTACTTCCCTTTCTGTCTCTAATTTCTTTGCCACTTCCTACATGGTATTTCACTAACCCGTTTGCAAATTTGCTTTTCAGATTTGTCTACCTCTTGGCTAATTTCTTTCCTAACATTTTCTATTTCTCGTCTAACCTGTTCTCTGTTTTCTTTGATTTCACTTCTAACATTGCTGATTTTCCCTCTAATTTCATCCTTGCATGTTTCTAATGCAAGCTATTTGTTTTCTAGCCTCTTTCCTAATTCCTGTTGTGTATTTTCTAATTTCTGATTGTTACTCTCCATCTTTTCCTCTAATCTTTATTGACTAATTTCTAACCTCCTTCCTAGCGCTTGTTGGCTATTTTCTAACCTCTGATTACTTTCCCTCAAACTTTTTTTATCATTCCCATCATCGCGCTGAAATCATTTCTCCTATTCCTGAATTATTTACTGTTTCTCCCTGACTTATATTGTTTTCTGTTCCCTTTTTAAGCTATTTTTCACATTTCGACTATTTTCTCCCATTTCTGTTGCTCTATTCTGTACAATTTCATGTCTACTAATACTTTCTCCTTCCTGGACGTCCATTGTTTCTTCTGAATTCTTTTCACTAACATATTTCTACTTGTTAAATACATCTAGGTACATGAATAACATTGAAATAAATAAATTTACACCCAGTACATGATTAGCTGATACACTCACTGTTGTCCACTGATGCTGATGTCTTCTTTCTTCCTTCTGCACGCCGTGTATCTGTGCAGCCTGAGCTACCGCTGTTGTAGACCGTCTTCCTTCCTTCCTTCTCGATCTGTTACTTACTGGATTTGATTTCCAGGGTGACCTCCTCAGCTTCTGACGTTCCTCACTTCGAAGTCCCGCGATGGTGCGTCAAGTTTGAAGCCATATACCACCACGATGAGGCGCCAATTTTGAAGCCGGGAGATGATCGTCGCTTTTTGAAGCCGTACGCTTTGCTTCAATATGTGCTGTAGATTCTGCTGCCGGCTGCTACAGTGGTTAGTTATGAGATCCTCTCAGAGTATGCGTGGCATATTTTGAAAGTATAACACCAGTTTAAATTGACTGAGAAATTTAATGCGATGATAGTTGAGATATTGAAGCGAGCTGCCTACCGTTTGAAGATAAATAATGAAACTGATTATGAATCGTAGCACTCGAAATTATAAAAATACTTATTATACCTGCTAACGTCTGCAGTATCAATTTTACAGCCTTAAATGACTGTTTCCGCAATTAAAAAACTAGAAGCGTATGTTGCCACGAGCTAAAATGCTTACTGGCAAAACCCCTAGCGGCTACCGCTATGTAACTGATATCCCAGCGCGGTCTTAGGTGCTACGAATTTCCGAACACCATAAAAGACTAAGCCCCTAAGGCTGTACACGAAGAAAATAAACCACGAGAAGCCAAAACGCTACTTCTAGCAATACACGCTCTTTTATTACTTAAACTCCGCCTACTTTAGAACTACCCCACCAAAATTCCTTCATTATACGTTGCCAAATCTTACCCATCTGACACAACTTTTACTTTTTGACTACAAATTCTAATAATTCCTTCACTTTCTAAAATTGTCCGAACTGGCCTAGTGCAGTTTCAAACGTACTGAACTTATAACCTAACTGCAGTCCAAGAATATTTATGCCTAACGCTTTCGCTCCTCAGCTATTACTAATGAATTTGCTCGCTAATTACCTTCTTCTTTCCAGACAAGTCTTTCAACTCAAGCTTATTACTTTATACGTTAATTTAATATACGGTAAGTATTTATTAGAATTATTTGTGTATTTAATTACTCATATCTTCCAGTCAATAATTACGGTATCAGGTGCCACGTCTGGTTACCGAACTGGCCATGGAAAAGGACCCCGCGACCAATCCCTTGTCGTCCAAACTGTACATCAAAGTGGTTCCTAACATCGAGTGTAAAGTGTGCCGGCGCCCCGTCATGCTGAAGCCACATAAATTGGAGAATTCTCAACAGCATGTCTTCTAGTAACTGTGGGAGGACAAGCTGAAGGAATGTTTAGTACACGACTCAGTTCAGTGCATCAGGAAGTACGTAAAGTCCAAAAATAAAATTGTTGACAATATCAACCCATACATTCATAGCAAAATGTGTTGATAGGATCGACAACTTAGCCTCGTCTGCAAACCACCAAAGCAGGAAAACTATGTTTTTCTGCACATTACTGTAGGAACCAATTTGCAAACTCCACTTGAAATGCGAAGTCCTTTGGCTGGATGACTGCACCTTCTGTGGATGATACGGGTGCAATTGTTGTTCATATACGACTGTCAAAATTTGATTGGCTTGTGTTCAGAGCTTGTGCAACGCGCCGATTACTAGCCGTAGAATTATCACACACATTCTCTTTAAGATCGTGTGTTGTGACACATCGCACGCCAGTATCTTCCATTCTAACACGGAAGGATCCAGTATCCCGTAGGCGCCCAAGTACAGATGCAAAAGTACTGTGATGTGGTTGCCGTCGGTGCATAGCGTCGTTGTGCCGCTCTTTCATTGCATTCAGTGAACCCACACACGAGGTGCATATCGGCCAATTCAATAAATCTATCCATACTGCTGTGTATCAATGTTAAGGCACAGCTAACACTGCCCTAGTGAGAACCAATCAGTACTGAGTGCAGACTTGAGGGCATCACTGCTGTACAGCAAGTACCATGAGCGAATGGAAACTGTTTACAGACAAGACACTGAGGCAGTATTTTATATCACAACACTGTGAATGCCAGAGTGATTGCAGTGTAAATTAACATTATTGTATGACAATGATTTTACATGTTTGTTAGCTATAAGCATTGTTAGGAAATAAGTTTACACGGCCTCACTGAAACTGACAATAGGAGCGGGTAACAATGAAGCGATGGGGTGAGTTGTTTATCAATTAGAAGAGACAAACGAATACGTCAGGGTAGCGTGTCTTTCTTTAGAAATGGAGGGAATATCTTTCCTAGAGCATATGTTTTAGAATTATGATTGGCTTATAAAACAGACGCTAATTTTGGCGCGATTTAGTAACCAATAGCAGCTCTATTATAATGTTTAGGCATATCGGGGTGAGGGAGTATAAATTCTTGAGCCAAAGGCAAGTATCACGCAGTTCTACAGAATCATTCACGAGGTAAACGTCGCGCAGTTCTACAGAATCTCTCGCGAGGTACACATTACGCAATTCTACAGAATCTCTCGCGTCGTAAAGTTAGTTACAAAATCTGAAGTACGCGACAACTATTACGACAGTAATTACATTCGGAAATATAACAGTTTCAGTCAGGCGTGTATAAAGATTACAGATGTGAACTATTAATTGTGACGGCAATAAAAGTGTAAAAACAAATTCTTTTATCAGTGTTATCTTTTAGTAACAACTCCTTTCCGTTTACACGCCCTGCTCAAGAGATATTTGCTCGACTGACTAATAATAGCTAGCCGGAGGAAAAAGAACCCAAAATTCAAAAAATAGTAAAACAATAACAGGCGCCAAGTAAAGAAAGATAACACGAACAGATTACTGCAACAATACACATCGTCGACATTTGCACTGCTGTGCAGTATTTTCAGTGCAATACAGATACAAAGCTAAATGGTGCAAGAAACCAAATGAAATGTAATTATTCTGTAACGAACCGCCGGAAACCGTGGCTCCCTTATACCAAAATACTCAGAAGGTTTCCCTGAGCAACCTCTTAAAGTTTGTCGGTTGAGTACTGGATGATCCTGTAGGTAATATCATGAAGTGAGAATCGAAGAGTTCTGTATTTTGGTACTTTTCTCAAGGGAGAAATTGAATATGACTAAGTACATACACTATATCTATGCATTGTTATTTGCCTGTCTATGTAATTATGATGCTGAAGTCTAGAAAGTAGCAGGAAAGAAAGACTAATCTACTTAGGAAAGAGTCAATCTTAATGCAATAAACGAAAGTGTTAAAGTACGAAAGAAAGCACCATCGTCAGCATTATACCCAAAGTAATACCACGCAATCCTTTACTTGCTGGTATCTCGACGAAACATCTGCTTAGAAAGAGAGAGCACATCTCATACGAATTTCCAATGAGGAACAGAAGCATATAAATCAATCGCACACAGAACCATAAAGCTTATCTTTCCTCCCGAGGTGGATGCACCAGATCATCTTCGCTACATTTGCTTTTGTTCTCACTGCAGATGTTTCTGCTGTGGAACAGGGATTACATCACTGAGCAAATGCCCCCTTTTGCAAGCAGCTCCAGCACCATTTCTCTCGTTCCACTGAACTCCCTTTCACACTGATTCAGTAGCAGGCGCCGGATCTTTAAACGCCTTGTTAATTGCTTTTGTACTGATTAATAACCGCTTATACACATTACTGCAGCTCTGCTGAACTGCAGACTATTTATTTTGTGCTCCGAACTAATTTTCGTGGCTTAGTTGGAGTTATTATTAACGCTAAAAAATACCAAGACCGGGACTACATTTTTTACCCTTTTCAATTTAGGCCAGTGGTTCTCAAACAGGAAATAATGTGAGGCACAGATTCTGCTCGAAAAATTATTAATACTCCAATTCATAAAATGAATTAACAACACATATTTTGGAACACAATCTGACGAGTAGAACCTTAATTATCATACATTTGAATATTGCTTAGTAAAGGCATTTGCTTTCGAGGCATTTATAAAATGTGAAAGATAAAGGGGGAAAAAAGACATATTTGATAACTGTGTTTACACACTAATCGTGTGTGGGCAGCAAGTTGGCAAGTTGAACAAAATTCAGTGCCCCCGACGATACTCGAACCACGGATCTTCAGCTGTCTGCACCAATGCCCCTACACTTTGAGCTCAATATTACATTATACCTTCTCGTCTGATTGTTCCAGTTTGATTCAATTTTTTAACTCACTGCCTACACACATTGTGTAGAACAAAGATCAAATATAAATTAATCCTATAGAAAGTCAGAAAATTAAAAAAAAAAAAAAAAAAAAGCACTTGTAACATTGCAAGCCGTCTTAGAGGTATCATAATCTCGAATATCCGAGCAGATGAGAAGGTTTAATGCGAAAGGGTACCGTCATGGTAGCTCAAGCGTTAAGAGCATCAGACGAAAATCCATGGTTCAAGCCTGGGTCTTGATATTGAACTTTTTAAGCCAAATTCAAAAGCAATTTGTTATTAAGTTTTTTTCTTGAAAGCGACTTAGTTCACTATTTTTTACACTTAAAATAGATTTACGGAGCAAAATTAAATAATTGTCAGTGGAATGTTGTCTCATTTCACTACGTATTTTGGCTAATTCCAGCCTAAATACAGATCTTTACGGTAGGCCTAGTTCCGAAATACTTGAGTGATGGATCAGTAAGTTGTCAAATAATCTGTAGATAGCATATATTAAGCAGGAAAGCAAATTAAAACTATCGCTTACTTGTCTTTAAATTCAAAACTGTTTGTGGACACTCTAGTCGCGGAGCAGATGCCTTAATTTGTAGCATTTCCTTTGATGAGTATATAACATTTTAAAAGACTCTCTACGTCTTTCAAAATCCGTTTTTCCACTAGGAAGGCGTTCCAATGCTTTCTAAGTGACGATTGGAAACAATTTAAACTCGCTTCCTTTGTCACAGTCCTTGCCAGCCTTATGCAGCAATCAACAGCACAAGTGAGTGATAGCTACATCATTCAACTGAGCAAATACATTTTCTAATGAAAGAATACACAAATACAATCTTTTAGTTCAGATTATGACGAGGGTCCACTAGAGCAATGTGTTTCTATATGAACGGGAGAATTGAACACAAAAACCGTTACAGCGTGTTGAGAGCATGGATCGACGATTTATACTTTCGGCGATCCGAAACCCTCATTGTAGCGGCCGCTTGATTACGACATTCCTTTGCAGCATGCTCGGGTTTAATTAGTGATTAGGGGATACATTTCTGGTGATATGGAACCCGGAAATTAACATTAAGCTGGATTCCATCCATCCGTCCATCTCTGCTTTCCTCTCCATCTTCACATTAGAATAATTTCTCTTTATGTTGCCTCTCCTTTAGATATTTTCTATCGACTCCAGTATTTATATTTCTTCCTTTACTCTTCCTAACACAGTGCTTTAAACGTTCCATTCGTTTCTGTCCACCTTTCAAGCGCCTTCAGTCGTTTGCACTTTGGCGCAACGCCAATGTTTCCGAACTATACAATGCTACATTTCAAAGCACTTCATTTGTATCTTGTTTGGTTGTTTCTTCGAGAGTAACAGTAAATATTTATTTTTCTACTATATCCATATCGGTTCTTCCAATAACCACTGTTTTGTCTTGTACTTTTTCTATTAGTCTTCAATAAGTTCCCCCCGCCACTTTGTCATCTAGCTCGATTAAAATGTTTCTTAGGACTTTTTCTTCTTTGCTAGCTGTGACATATAATCAGAAAATCTATGCACTTTATCCTTCTCTTCCTACCATCACTCCTCCATTCTTCTGAAAACAATTCTGCATCAAATTCTTCGAGTAGATATGAGCAAAATAAACGAGAAGAGGCATTCCTGTTGCACGCATCTCAATGTCTACTTTCCACTGATTCTGATCAGTTGTTGCATAAGTCGCTTAGGAGCTTTCCGTCTTTCCAGTCCTCACCATTGTCCTCAGAACCTTCATAAGCTTCTTTGAACCTACACTGTGAAACTCGTTTTGCATACCCACAAATGCTGCATGCACTTTTTTTATCTTTCTCCAAGTAATGTTCACAGATTTTTCGCAGCAATCCAACCTTGTGCCTTTTCTCTTCCTGAACACGAACTGGTCTTCTTCCAATTCAACCCCTCCTATCTTAGATTGTAGGCACCGATTAAACATCTCAGGAGGACATTTGCAGAATGAGGAATTAGGTTAATAACCCTGAAATCATTCCGTTTCTTTACATCATTTTCTTTCAGTGCTTTTAGCATCAATCTTCCCCATGAAGTTCTCAGGCCATTTGACATTTTCATATTTGTCATTGCATAAAAATGAATGTTATTTTGTTTCCATCTTATATATACTTAATTAGTTTGATACACATTCCTCAGCTGCTCCATTCTTCATTTTGCTAAATGCTAACTGCACTTCCATCAAAGTTTGAAATAACTTGTCACATCTAACATGTATGTTAGTAGGTTTTATAGGACAGATCGAGCGCAATTTTTGCGTTTATATGGGAAAGGATAGGGAAAACGAGAGCAGATGCTAGGCTAGGAGAGCATCCAAGGAGGAAAAATGCGTTTATATGGGGGAGATAGGGATTACGGGGAGAGTTGTCAGGCTAGACAGGGGTTGAAAGGGCAGAATGCACGTTTTGTACTGAAGAGATAGGGATTACAAGGTTAGATGTCGACTAGACAGGGTTTGAAAGGTCGGAATATATGCTTTATAAGGGAAAGGATAGGGAACACGAGGGGAGATGCTAGGTTGAGAGAGTCTTCATGGAGGAAAATGAGTTTATATGGGAGAGATAGGGAAAACGAGAGTAGATGCTAGGATAGACAGAGGTTGAAGTAGGAGGAATGTGCTTTATATGAGAGTGGCAGGGAATACGAGGAGAAGTGCTAGGCTAGTCAGAGGTCGAGTAGAGTATACAATTATACACGAAAAATAGGGAGTATATGATAATGCTAGACAGGTACTGAAGAAGGGGAGTATGCGTTTATATGAGGGAGATAGGGAATACGGGGAGAAATGCTAGGGAAGACGGGGACTGAAGGTATGTAGGGTGTTTTCCAGAAGGGAAGAGTAAGAATTTCAGAGGTGTTTAGAGCACAAGCACAATATAATTATTTTAGAACACACTTAGAAGCTTTTTAGGTACATGCTTAGCTAACTTTGCAGGTATTCTGATGATGTTTTTAATGCGGTGAAACAGGCATTTGACGTCCTCTTACTGGCTTAAAATATTTTTAGACATAGAAACAGATACGTGTTTTAGGGTATTAGGGTAAGCATTTTAGCCAGTGTAGTAGGAATTGTGGGAGCATTTTAGTGTTCATTTAGAGACATTTTAGACACAGATACAGGTATTTTTTGATATGGACAAGGCTTTCAGGACATTCTGGTATGAGGCAGGGGAATTTTAGATGTTTCAGCAGCATTTTGGGAACTGGAGCAGGTAGATTCAGGGTATTCATATAGGCTTCAGAATATTTCGAGGTGTTTTATGATGCTTTTAAGGTATTTTGACAATTTTCAAGACGTTTTCAAAGCTCGTGCTAGGAGTGTTTGTGGCTCTTTAAAGGTATTTTAGGTTATGGATGGGGCATAGGCACAGACCATTAAGAGTTCCTGAAGGGGCTTTTGGAAAGTGTAGTGGCTGTTTTATCGGCTTTTGGAAAGTGTAGTGGCTGTTTTATTGGCTCTTTGGAAAGTGTAGTGGCTGTTTTATTGGCTCTTTGGAAAGCGTAGTGGCTGTTTTATCGGCTTTTGGATAAGTGTAGTGGGCTATTTTATTGGTTTTTGGAAAGTGTAGTGGCTGTTTTATCGGCTTTTGGAAAGAGTAGTGGCTGTTTTATCGGCTTTTGGATAAGTGTAGTGGCTGTTTTATCGGCTTTTGGATAAGTGTAGTGGCTGTTTTATCGGCTTTTGGATAAGTATAGTGGCTGTTTTATCGGCTTTTAGAAAGAGTAGTGGCTGTTTTATCGGCTTTTGGAAAGTGCAGTGGCTGTTTTATCGGCTTTTGGAAAGAGTAGTGGCTGTTTTATCGGCTTTTGGATAAGTGTAGTGGCTGTTTTATCGGATTTTGGATAAGTGTAGTGGCTGTTTTATCGGCTTTTGGATAAGTATAGTGGCTGTTTTATCGGCTTTTAGAAAGAGTAGTGGCTGTTTTATCGGCTTTTGGATAAGTGTAGTGGCTGTTTTTATGAGCTTTTGGAAAGTGTAGTGGCTATTTTTATGCCATTAGAGTTCCTGGTGGGGCTTTTTAGAAAGTGTAGAGGTTATTTTTATGCTATCGACACATGGTTTTCAGGCATTCTCTCTTGTTTATAGAGTTTTTCTCTTGTATTACACAGGTCTTATGATCTATAACCATTTCTAACGTTTTTACAGTCATATCGGATCCTTTTATGGTCTTCTCAATATTCTAATGCTAACATGTAAGAAACTATGTAGAGATGTCTTTTCTAACTCAACCTTAAGCTCTGTTAGTGATATTAATGTTTTTATTCAGCTTTTCTGTTTTTGTATGGTTAATTGTTGTCTAGGTGTATCGTCTTTACCAGTTAATTGATGCTTTATTAGATAAGGATTGTAAGGGTAGGTGCCTCTCCCCTTTTATCTAGGCTTGAGACTAGCACTAGGATTTACACCTAATAGCAGGGTTAACGCCTCCCTTCCACATTCTTATTTTTATTTATTCTTTAGGTGTCAGCTAGGTGTATACACAGCACAGGGGTAAGCTTTCATTTTTTTTTGAAGTATTGCAACACTTCCAAGGGTATTTTTTTTCGAAGTTTTCATATATGTATTTGAGACTCTTTAAAGGTGTTTCAGCTTATTATATCAGATATGAGTACAGGCTTTTAGGACATTCTGACATACTGGAATGATAATTTCAGGTGTTTCAATAGCATTCTGGAGATTGGAAGCGGGCCTTTTCAAAGTATTGATACAGGTTTTTTAAGATTTTTCGGAATATTTCGAGGTGTTTTATGTTGATTTTAAGATATTTTAACATCTATAAGGTATTTTCAGGATACTGGTGGGAGTATTTAAGGCTCTTTGAACGTATTGTGGGCTATGGATGCGGCATGAACTCAGGCTTTTAGAGTACTCTGAACGGTTCTTTAGAAACTTTAGCGGTTATTTTTTGGGTATTGGCACAAGATTTTAGAGTATGCTGATGGTGTTTAGAATGATTGAGGTTTTTGTTTAACACTTAAAATGTATTTTATGCTATTGCCTCAAAGTATTTTAACCCTTTTCAGACATTTTCAAAGCTTATTCCAGGAGTATTTGAGCAGCTTTAAATGTACTTTAGCAACTAATCAGGCACTGTCGCAAGCTTTTAAAACATTTTGTGAAATTTTATGAGTAAATCAGGTATTCACCCACGTATTTATTCCGGTTTCAGGACTTGATATATTTCTGCACATAGTTTTAATGCCTCACGAACATTTATTATGCAGTGTTAGAACGCTTTTATATACTTTTAAAACACCTCTTTTTAAATTTTTGCAAACTTATATATCTTGAGGAGATAAGCTATGAGACCGAGAGGGATAAACTGTATATCGATTTACAGTTTTAGTGAATGTAGAAGTATTCTAAGCTACCCTACCTTACCTGCTCACCGATCATCCTAGCTATCCCTACATTACCTGCACTGAATCATCTTCTCATTGTCTATTCCATTCTGTAATCCTCTAACGCAACCAGGAAACGTAACCATACGTGACAATCATAACGACCTATTCCCAAGACAATCTATGCTAACAGAACCACTCAATAACACAAGGTTTAATGTTGCATATAACAATGTAGAAAGAGATAATTTGTACAAAGAAGCATTTCTCAGCAGCCATTACTACAGCACCATTGTAAGTTCAACATACTTAGAACTAATGCCCCAGTCTTGCAAACTCGATTCTTCAAACTCGAATAATCATGCAAGCCTAACTCTGCCTATCCCAGACTATCCTAACAATATGCATTCTGTCCAGTAATAATCTAACACAATCTGATACCATTCCTTATAATCTGTCCAACAATCCAATCCTAGGATAGCACTGAACATCCTAACCTAGCCTAAGATAGTATAAACAAACTTCATGTCCAGCCTGCTATCAACTAACCTAGATTGTTTACGAGCATGCTAACCTACCTCAATCTTAGTCAACAGCCCTCATAATTTATTCAAAACGGTCATAACTTAAAGCTATACGTTAATTATCTGTGATCCCCTATCATAACCTCAAACAGTCTAACCTAAAGTGGCTTTACACAATGTACGCTATCTTCCCTTTACCGCTCCTAGCCTAATCTAGGTGAAGTCTCTTATATGCTGAATGGAGAGTCCATCCTAGCCTCACCGGATCCATACACCACTTAAATGTTCTCTTAAATCAAGAACTTTGAATGCTTTAAAGGAATTCGATAGCTTCTGCAACCACATTTCTCATGTTCACAGTCAACTTTCCATACCTAATAACCAGTCCATTATCAGATAGTTTAACACTATTGAACCGCTTTGTACACTGATAAAGGTCGTTTTTTATGCTCGTAGGAATTCACTATGTTTTACAGTGTTCAGGCATGTCTTCGTAATGGGTGTGGGTCCTTCTATACGAATAAAAGGAAAACGTATAAGCATTAAAGAATAACCATCACCTTTCTTATCACCACAATCATTCCCAAAAGCCCTCCAAACACTTTAACCAGCTTCCTATCACAAACACCATTACTTCCAAATACACCATAACCTTGTACTGCCACAGTCGCCACATGGCTCTATTAACACCATAAATCTACACTGTAACTACTGCATAAGTCCATTAACACCAGTAAACTCTAATCCCTCAATCCTATCCATCACCACCACAACCATCACAACTATAGTCATTGCGATTTACACCATAGGTATACACGCTCACCTCAGCAATCATCTCCAAAGCCAACAATCCTATAACCATCTTCCTATCACAAACACCATTACTTCCAAATACACCATAACCTTGTACTACCACAGTCGCCACATGGCTCTATTAACACCATAAATCTATACCATGACAATCATCATCATCATCACAACCTGACTCCATTAATACCGTCACTCCCTAATCCCACAATTTCCATTCATCATCTTCACCGCTACATTAATCAATACAATCATCTAAAAGACAGAGCCTCTCATATATGAAGCTATATTATAACAGAGCCACGTACCTATAAGTTCCAGTGGATATCTCTATTAGTGTGTTTTGAACTGTCTCTATGTGTGTGTATGTGTGTGTATGTCCGTGTGTGTATGTCAGTGCGTGTCTGTGTGTGTATGTGTCTGTGTGTGTATATGTCTGTGTGTGTATGTCTGTGTGTGTCTGTGTGTATGTCTGTGTGTGTGTCTGTCTGTGTGTGTATGTCTGTGTGTGTCTGTGTATGTGTGTGTATGTTTTGAACTGTCTCGGGGTGTATGTCTGTGTGTGTATGTCTGTGTGTGTCTGTGTGTGTGAGTCTGTGTGTGTATGTCTGTGTGTGTTGATCAAGAAGAAGAAAGGAATAAAGTAGAAAGGAAGAAGGAAAGAGAGAAAGAAGAAAAACAGAAAGAAAAAAGAAGAAAGAAAATTAAGAACTTTAATTCAGACCTGAGGATACTTAAGTATACTTATAAATATATGGTTCTGTTAGCATAGATTGTCTTGGGAATAGGTCGTTATGATTGTCACGTATGGTTACGTTTCCTGGTTGCGTTAGAGGATTACAGAATGGAATAGACAATGAGAAGATGATTCAGTGCAGGTAATGTAGGGATAGCTAGGATGATCGGTGAGCAGGTAAGGTAGGGTAGCTTAGAATACTTCTACATTCACTAAAACTGTAAATCGATATACAGTTTATCCCTCTCGGTCTCATAGCTTATCTCCTCAAGATATATAAGTTTGCAAAAATTTAAAAAGAGGTGTTTTAAAAGTATATAAAAGCGTTCTAACACTGCATAATAAATGTTCGTGAGGCATTAAAACTATGTGCAGAAATATATCAAGTCCTGAAACCGGAATAAATACGTGGGTGAATACCTGATTTACTCATAAAATTTCACAAAATGTTTTAAAAGCTTGCGACAGTGCCTGATTAGTTGCTAAAGTACATTTAAAGCTGCTCAAATACTCCTGGAATAAGCTTTGAAAATGTCTGAAAAGGGTTAAAATACTTTGAGGCAATAGCATAAAATACATTTTAAGTGTTAAACAAAAACCTCAATCATTCTAAACACCATCAGCATACTCTAAAATCATGTGCCAATACCCAAAAAATAACCGCTAAAGTTTCTAAAGAACCGTTCAGAGTACTCTAAAAGCCTGAGTTCATGCCGCATCCATAGCCCACAATACGTTCAAAGAGCCTTAAATACTCCCACCAGTATCCTGAAAATACCTTATAGATGTTAAAATATCTTAAAATCAACATAAAACACCTCGAAATATTCCGAAAAATCTTAAAAAACCTGTATCAATACTTTGAAAAGGCCCGCTTCCAATCTCCAGAATGCTATTGAAACACCTGAAATTATCATTCCAGTATGTCAGAATGTCCTAAAAGCCTGTACTCATATCTGATATAATAAGCTGAAACACCTTTAAAGAGTCTCAAATACATATATGAAAACTTCGAAAAAAATACCCTTGGAAGTGTCGCAATACTTCAAAAAAAATGAAAGCTTACCCCTGTGTTGTGTATACACCTAGCTGACACCTAAAGAATAAATAAAAATAAGAATGTGGAAGGGAGGCGTTAACCCTGCTATTAGGTGTAAATCCTAGTGCTAGTCTCAAGCCTAGATAAAAGGGGAGAGGCACCTACCCTTACAATCCTTATCTAATAAAGCATCAATTAACTGGTAAAGACGATACACCTAGACAACAATTAACCATACAAAAACAGAAAAGCTGAATAAAAACATTAATATCACTAACAGAGCTTAAGGTTGAGTTAGAAAAGACATCTCTACATAGTTTCTTACATGTTAGCATTAGAATATTGAGAAGACCATAAAAGGATCCGATATGACTGTAAAAACGTTAGAAATGGTTATAGATCATAAGACCTGTGTAATACAAGAGAAAAACTCTATAAACAAGAGAGAATGCCTGAAAACCATGTGTCGATAGCATAAAAATAACCTCTACACTTTCTAAAAAGCCCCACCAGGAACTCTAATGGCATAAAAATAGCCACTACACTTTCCAAAAGCTCATAAAAACAGCCACTACACTTATCCAAAAGCCGATAAAACAGCCACTACTCTTTCTAAAAGCCGATAAAACAGCCACTATACTTATCCAAAAGCCGATAAAACAGCCACTACACTTATCCAAAAGCCGATAAAACAGCCACTACACTTATCCAAAAGCCGATAAAACAGCCACTACTCTTTCCAAAAGCCGATAAAACAGCCACTGCACTTTCCAAAAGCCGATAAAACAGCCACTACTCTTTCTAAAAGCCGATAAAACAGCCACTATACTTATCCAAAAGCCGATAAAACAGCCACTACACTTATCCAAAAGCCGATAAAACAGCCACTACACTTATCCAAAAGCCGATAAAACAGCCACTACTCTTTCCAAAAGCCGATAAAACAGCCACTACACTTTCCAAAAACCAATAAAATAGCCCACTACACTTATCCAAAAGCCGATAAAACAGCCACTACGCTTTCCAAAGAGCCAATAAAACAGCCACTACACTTTCCAAAGAGCCAATAAAACAGCCACTACACTTTCCAAAAGCCGATAAAACAGCCACTACACTTTCCAAAAGCCCTTTCAGGAACTCTTAATGGTCTGTGCCTATGCCCCATCCATAACCTAAAATACCTTTAAAGAGCCACAAACACTCCTAGCACGAGCTTTGAAAACGTCTTGAAAATTGTCAAAATACCTTAAAAGCATCATAAAACACCTCGAAATATTCTGAAGCCTATATGAATACCCTGAATCTACCTGCTCCAGTTCCCAAAATGCTGCTGAAACATCTAAAATTCCCCTGCCTCATACCAGAATGTCCTGAAAGCCTTGTCCATATCAAAAAATACCTGTATCTGTGTCTAAAATGTCTCTAAATGAACACTAAAATGCTCCCACAATTCCTACTACACTGGCTAAAATGCTTATCCTAATACCCTAAAACACGTATCTGTTTCTATGTCTAAAAATATTTTAAGCCAGTAAGAGGACGTCAAATGCCTGTTTCACCGCATTAAAAACATCATCAGAATACCTGCAAAGTTAGCTAAGCATGTACCTAAAAAGCTTCTAAGTGTGTTCTAAAATAATTATATTGTGCTTGTGCTCTAAACACCTCTGAAATTCTTACTCTTCCCTTCTGGAAAACACCCTACATACCTTCAGTCCCCGTCTTCCCTAGCATTTCTCCCCGTATTCCCTATCTCCCTCATATAAACGCATACTTCCCTTCTTCAGTACCTGTCTAGCATTATCATATACTCCCTATTTTTCGTGTATAATTGTATACTCTACTCGACCTCTGACTAGCCTAGCACTTCTCCTCGTATTCCCTGCCACTCTCATATAAAGCACATTCCTCCTACTTCAACCTCTGTCTATCCTAGCATCTACTCTCGTTTTCCCTATCTCTCCCATATAAACTCATTTTCCTCCATGAAGACTCTCTCAACCTAGCATCTCCCCTCGTGTTCCCTATCCTTTCCCTTATAAAGCATATATTCCGACCTTTCAAACCCTGTCTAGTCGACATCTAACCTTGTAATCCCTATCTCTTCAGTACAAAACGTGCATTCTGCCCTTTCAACCCCTGTCTAGCCTGACAACTCTCCCCGTAATCCCTATCTCCCCCATATAAACGCATTTTTCCTCCTTGGATGCTCTCCTAGCCTAGCATCTGCTCTCGTTTTCCCTATCCTTTCCCATATAAACGCAAAAATTGCGCTCGATCTGTCCTATATAACCTACTTATGTTTAATTTTCTACAGCTAATATTTCTGAGTGATTCCCGATCTCGTATACTTCTCACAATATTACCTCCATCTTCTTATTATGTATTCTTTATTTGTCCATTGGCTGTTTTTACCTTTTACTAATAATACTGATCTGTACTACCTCTTTGTGAAGTCCAACTTCCTTCTAATCGTGTAAAAGATATTATTTTTCAATTCTTTCTTTCTTTCCTTTTTTTTTTTTACTTTATCTACTACGTAGGGGAAGTATTGTATTCCACTCAAAAATTCGATACCGATATTTCACCGGAAATACATGTTTTGAGATCCCCTGAATCCAAAAAAAAGCATTTTTGGAAACATGTCCGTGTGTGTGTCTGTCTGTGAACAGCATAACTGAGAAACGAACAGTCAGATAAACACCAAACTTGGTATTTAGGTTCAGTATCTTCCAGAGATGCGACACGAACGTTTTCAAGAAAATCCCCCATCCCAGATTACCCTTTAGTTGCAACATTTTTCGAAAATTTTAATTTTCTCAAAAATGGCTCTAACGAGTTTGATTAAAATATCATATGTTTAAGATATTTTCATGAAAAATAATATGTATATCTTGAATTTTCTGGGAATGTCCCCAAAAGTATTCTTCATTGTGAACAACTTTTGCATAACTGGTAAACCATAAGAGATAGACAAAATTTTACTACACACAAAATGTAGATGGCGTTAAAATACACAATTTATGTCATATACATTTTTTTTTGTTGAGCAAACCATTTTCGAGATATTGCTTGTTATTCCCTTAAATTTTTCAATACTTATTTTCTAAAATGGGAATTCGTTATTCATTTTTTTGTCTTGGATATGCAAAGAGCTATAATCTGTGCCAAAGGGAATGGTGCTGCACCTAGCAACCAGCTATTAAGAGATATGTATGTGCTTAAAGGCTACTGTTTTTCTATATTGCCCTTGTAAATATATTTTCCCCTTACATCTACAAGAAAATTAGCAATAAGATAGAGTCTGCAAATGTTTATCTCGATTAACATGAAGTAGATGGAGAATAAGTGTTTGTAAAAATAGTTTGTACAAGAGTAGAGAAAGTCATGTGAGTGTAACACATCAGATTTTTTTAAATCTCTAGAGTCTCTATTTCTTCCCTTTTCTTCTTCACCCATCCGATTTCTCCTTGACAATTTCTCTTTATTTCTTTGTTTACTATAGTATGTGAAGCAGAGATTTCCGATGTGCAACATTCGCTCTTCTTTCTCTATCCATTACAAATTCATATAATTATATATGGCAGAAATTTCAAGATAGAGATTTTATTTCTCATTCACACCTCTCAAACACATATTTTAAATAAAATCCTTAAGGTCATTTTGAGAATATGAAAAATAACCTAAAGGGTTGTTTGAAAGGGGTGTTAAGTGTTTATTAGACTTTTAATTTCTCAGCAATTATGGCGTTCTTAAGCGCGCGCGTGCGTGCGCATGTTTGTCTGATTTGTTTTATATTCCAGCATTTATTTCCGGTAAAACATCTATACCAAAATTCCGTATACTTATAGTAAAAGGATACTTCCTTTATCTACCATAGATAAACGAGAGTGAAAGTAAACAAAATGGCCACATAATTTTTTTCCCTACCCATTATAAATTTTGCCTTACATACTTTCTTTATTACAGCATTAATTAAGAAGTGATTCTTCTATCCACGTTACGTTACTCACCATGCATTTTTGTCTAGAAATGATTTCCAAGTAAACATTCACATTAAGCAATAAGAACTTAGTTATAATACAATATGTAGAAATGGCTGGCCCCGTAGCCAGTCACGGAGCACCTGTGTGTTGTGGGAGCACCTGTGTGTTGTTGGAGCACCTCCCGGGTTCGATTCCCGTCTGGGGGTGGGAATTTTTCTCTAGCCAAGAATATTCCCTATCCTTTCCAGAATCTTGACGTATGAACGAGGGTGTGAATGCGTGTGTGGTCTAATGAGTAAAACCCAAAAAAGTGCAAGAAACCTAATGACAAACGAATACGAGTTAACACCATTGCCAATAGGCAATACGTTCCAAAGGAAATGCCACCGATAAAACAAAATATAGTTAAAGGCGAGGTATAAATGGAATTTAAAAATGTATATATGGAAACAACGTTCAGCTGTTTGTCGGAAGCATGGAGTAATAAATTCAGGAGTCATAATAACGACCTCTTGCGAAGGAAAAGAAAGCAGAAGAGTTGGAAACTTTCAACCGTCCACTCATTTGAAACAAACATGAATTATTTTAAAACCATCAACGCTACGGGGGGCGATGAAATAAAATGTATGTATGTACTGATGAGCTCTACATTTTGTCCTGAAACAGTTTTTGTCTATCTGTTATGATTTCGTAGTTATACACAATTCATACAGAATGATGAGGACCACCGAGACTTTCGTGTGTTTGAAACAGAGACACAATAGTTATTTATGCAATGATCCTATAATAGGAGTTATTAAGACGCGAAGTGATGAGTATTTTACGACACGAGCTCGCTCGCTCGCTCGCGTCGAAAACTTCACGAGCGTCTTAATAACTACTATATGAGAGTTGCATACAATAGTTTTGTACGACATTTAGATACACAATAGATATTTAATATATAGATGGATACCTACCAAAAAATTAACATTGATAAATCAATTTCTCGTTACGTATTTTAGATGTACTTCGATAACAAGTGAATTTGGATTCAAGGTCACGGGTATTGATTTTACGAGATGGAGATAAATGTTTATTAGTGAGTTTGAAGAGGCGGAATTTAGTTCTGATATTCTGGAGGAGGCGAGGAATGTAAGCAAGATCTTACTTCCTGAAAATCAAAGAAAATGTATGAAAAGTTGTATGACAAGTTTATGGTACAGCGAGCAAGTAAAAACGTAACTTCATGTCAGAAAATATCTCATAGTTTACTTTGAAGCAATGTCAAAAACAATGAAATTCCCAACCTTGTGGACAAAATATTCGGCATTGAAGACTACTCTAAACGTAAAACATGGGAGTGTTATATCCAAGCATAAAAATGTTGCATTACCTGTTAAAACAGAAATCTGTACGGATAGAGGGAAAAAGGCAAAAACATTTTCGACAAATGAAATTAAAACCTTCATTGAATGAAGCACCTGACAATGTGTATCTACTGATAAAGGTATGTAAATATAACTATTTTTGTAAAAATAAACATCCTTATAAAGATTATTTGCTGAATACATGACTTTGTTACAGGTAGCACTAATATTCGGAGTAATGGCAGCATGTCGAAGACATGAGTTAAACGAATTAAAATTTGATGATGTGAGGGATTTAGAAACAACATTACTAATTACTATCCCCAACACAAAAACAAATACATCACGAGGGTTCACAGTAACAGTAAAGTATTACGAAATCTGTAAAAAGTACACGAATATAAGCCCTGAAGCCTGTAAATCTCAATATTTTTTTCTTTTTTTAACTATTACAGTGGAAAATGCACTTTGCAAAACGTTGGCATTAATACATTTGGAAACATGGGCAAACAAATATTTACGTGGTTGGAAATCCACAACAGTAGCTGAAGGTTATATAGATGAATCTCTTAAAAATAAACTAAAAATCTCAAATACAATACTACAGTCCACAGAAAATAAAAACACTCAAATAAATATAAATTCACCATCTACTTCAACTAAATTCATAAGGGATCATTACCAGAAATTACCTTTGCAAATTGTGTCATATAAAATGTGTATATTAACAAGGTAAGATAACAGTTAGATTTTGTGTTTTTAAAGCCTTTATTACTAAACGTTTGTAAAATGTGAACAGAAGTTTATTAGACGTTCATTATAAAGAATGAAAACAGTGAAATAAAGTTAATATCAATTCGTATTATTGAATAAACTGTTTTTCAGTGGCACTGAGTAGGACAGCGCGCAAGCGCGGAAATCTGTATCGAAATGCACTTCATTTCGATACAGATTTCTAAAAGCGAATGAACACATTTAAGTATAGGAGTCGAAAAATATCGTTATCAACATTATTAAGTTAAAGAGATGCTGTTCGAAGAAATCGCAAAACTATCCTTCCACTGGCAACAATTCATTTCTGCGTCGGCGAACTACGAGTACGTATAAGGAAATGCAATTTTAACTAATATTTTCAATGAATAAAGTATGGAAAATAAACTCATCTTCAAAATAAAGATTACGTGTGTCTATATAATTAAGCACTATATAATTAAGTCTATATAATTAACTAATTGATTTCAACCTTTCTGTGTAGTGTTTAATGCCCGTTCTTATTATACAGGGTTGACCATTTAAGTTGCGACTGTACAATATCTCCAAAACTAAGCGTTGTAGAAAGAAATGTCTTTAATAAAAGTTGCTTGATAGTGTGGAGGAAAGTAAATGCCATTAGTCGTGTTTTCTTTGGAGGACGTTATGATAGACATTTTAGAGTCAATTTAAATTGACTCTAATTGTAGCTTGCCATTTAAAAAAATGAAATTGATCCTAAAATGACCTTCACAATGTCCTCCAAACAAAACATGACTAATGGCATTTACTTTCCCCACATAATATCAAGCAACTTTTAATAAATACATTTCTTTCTACAACGCTTAGTTTTGGAGATATTGTACAGTCGTGACTTAAATGGTCAACCCTGTATACGGCACCATATGCAGCAAATACTGAAATGAACTGAGGTTTGGGAAAGGAATTTTGGGAAGGAAACGTTCCAGGTCAAAGTTTAGGATACCTTCCCGGCATTTTCAGGTTATGAGAACTGAGGTAAACCTGGACAAAACCTCAGCTAAGGACGACGGTCCTAGCGGGATTTGAACGTGGACCTCCTGAATGCTAGCCTCACACGTTACCGCCGTCCTCACTCAGTTTATTTCAGCACCTTAAACCATATAATTCATATATAAACATATTTGCAACATTTTTAATATAAACTGCTTTTTACTCTTACCATTTACATATACCGATTGGCCTGACAGAGCTGTCTCTACTGCGAATACAGCCAATACCATGGTTATTGATATACTGCGCGGGAGATTCACTCCTAACCTTTAACACTACTACAATATTCCAGGCTTTTAAATAGGAAGGCATCCTAACTAGATTTACGATGTTAAAATTTTCTTTATTTTTCTTTATTTTTTTATTTTTTTTAGCAATTTCCGTATCCTTTTAATCTCAGTTACATGTCTTGTTCTCATAAACATTACCTTTATTAGTGATTAAGCACACAAGCCGCGTGTAGGAAAACGTTAGAAAGGTAGAATCAGACTGAACAATTCAATGCCTTTGCCGGGATTTGAACCACGGATTGAATTGTGAAGCGGAGGGGATTCGGCACCAATCCAGGAGTGAGGATATTGTACCGACGCCCCACCAGGGGGCGCCTCCGGGAGAGAGGGATGAGGTGAAAGGAGACACCGGACGGCCGAAACTAGAAGTGGGGGCACAACAATGACAGGATCCCTGCATTTTCTGATATAGATAGACATCCTCGCAGTCGGACAGGCAGACGGGTGACCCCGCTTCACACAGAGTCCAACGCTTCCACTACCCCAAGGGGCGGTCTTTATATCCCGGCAACAGCAGAAGGTCAGGTTCGGAGAAAGTCCACCGAGAATATTCTTTTTCCCTGCTACGCTGCTTCGAAACACCATAGCCGACACTTCCGATCTGTAACAGACCAAATGGGGTGAAGGATGAATGAAATGATTAATGGAACGAAATGTAGGGGACAGGAAATTTTGGGGATGAAAGAAACCACTCCAGCATTCGCCTGACGACCCGGGAAAACTCGCGAAAAAACAAGGGTCTAAGGGGCGGTGCCGGGAATCGAACCCGGGATTTCCCCGAATGCGCGTTACAGACGTTACCGCCTGAGCTATCCCGTTCGGTGGACCACGAATCTTCTGCTGGAAAACTTAATGTAGTGAAGCAATGTTGCCATGGTAGCGCAGTTGCTTAGAGCAACCGGATGTTACGGAATATCCGTGCTTCAAATCACGGCTATGGCATTGAATTTTTCAGTGTGACTCTACCATTCCATTACTTTGACTATCCCTAATGGTAAATGAAGGAATTTCATTGGCACTAATTGGTCCCCCCCAATATTTTAGTTTTATCACATTCTAAAACAAAATGAAAATCAGTATGTGTGTATCCGCACGATGGACAATTAAGCACTTTTAGGAGTCATAAAATAAGCAATAACTTTTTAAAGGTAAAGAATGGGCGAAGGAGTAAAAACATTAATTTGCTTTTGTATGGAAAAAGAAAAGCCCTACAGTACACAAAACATAGTGTATGAGTGCTCATAAAATAATCCGGCCAAATTGAAATCTGTCGTTTTGCCATAGTAGTGGCCATTATTTCCACTTGAGTTATTTCGTTATTGGCTGCTAAAACATGCTGCAAAATAGCACTATTGCCGTACAGCTCCTATTCGTTCTAAACTATCATATTTTATACATTTTTCAGCATTATTCGTTCCTAATAAATTTCATTGTTTTATCTCGTCACTTTACGATCGATATATTTCATGGGCTGAAACTCATATTTCACTGCGTTAAAAATAGAAAAAAACGTTTATCTCACACGAAGCTGCAGTCCATAAAACGTCATGTATCCCTGAGCTCTCTATTTAAAATAACTGTGTTAACAAAACTGCTTCTAGCTTTACGGTTCCCACTTTTTAATTAACCCAAAACATATATCACAATACACAATAAATATTTTGATTGGATTTACTTCTAGCTTATCTGGCGCATATATATATATAGAGCAGCAATGCAATTAGAGAGAAAGAGACAGAAATAACTTACATTATTGGAATAATGATTATAAAAACATGTAGGAATATAAAATTATGATAAACATTGTAAACTCTATCTGGTACCTAATTGCACATTTATGCATGTTTTGTAGGATGTTAGAATGAAAAGCTGAACACAAGTTGTAAAAATCAAGAGTACTGCATAAAATATTGGAAAATGTAAGTAAAACAGAGCGAATATTTCGGATAACGTCAATGCCACAGAAGTTTTTATCTAGAAAAATATTGTAAATATTTTAATGAGATCTACAGTTTTCTGTAATGGATTTTTGTTCGTGTTTTATGGTTTTCCATAGAAACGCGATGAAAATGAGAGGACTTCACAGCCCATTTACAGAAACTTTAAGAATGTGTATTTTATTCATAATTCCAGTACTTCAAATATATGATGTATGTATCTCAGAAAAGAATTTAACATTTTCCATGTAAAACTTGTTTGTGGTAGAGGAATTTCCTAAAAATCTTCATCTGATTTAGTTAGGTATGAAATTCTGTATTTGTTGAACATTTCACTTTTAGTTGTACTAATTATAAGCGACGCCCAACAAACTTTTTTCTAGAATGTCTTTTTTTGTGCTTCAACGCGCAGAAAGGAAAGGGAAAAAATGTCTGATGTGATACACTCACATGACTTTCTCTACCCTCCATCGTTTATTAGTGGATACACAAACTATTTTTACTAAAGCTTATTTTTCTGTCTACTACAGTTTAATCCGAAAAAAACCTTTGCAGAAATAGCTACACTACACATTTCTTTAGGATACAAAGAGAAGAGCGATAGTCAAATGTTTAAGAACTGGACGCTACATGCTGGCCTTAAAATTCCATACTGTTTTCATGCAATTGTAAGAGACAACCGAATGTTGATAGGATTTTAAAAGAACGGCGAAGTAATGAACATTTCGAATTTTTAATAACAGATATCTCAGAAATGGCTTATGCCACAAAAACTTATTTAAAATAAACTGTGTGTTTTAAACAAACAATTTCTTTTTCGTGTAGTTCGTCTTCGTCTATCGCTTAACATTTACCAGTTATACAAATTAGACAAAATTCCTTCCGAATGAAGAGGACTTCACAGGTTATTCCCAGAAAATTCAAGATACACATTTTATTTGTTATGTGAATATTTTTAATACACGGTATTTTAATCAAAATCATTAGTCATTTTTTAGAAAATAAAAAAAAATCGAAAAACTGTGAGGAGATTCTGTAAAATCTTCGTGTCGCATCCTTGGAAGTTATTGAACCTAAATACCAAGGTTTTTGTATTCGACTTTTCCTTTTAAGTTATGCTGTTCACAAACAAACCCACACACACGCCCGCATATACACAGACACACACACGCGGACCTTTTTCTAAAAATGCCTTTTTTTTGGATTTAGGGGGCCTGAAAACAAGTATTTCAGTTGAAATCTCGGTATCGCATTTTTGGGTGGAATGCAATCTCTTCCTACTATGTATGTGGCAGAGAAAGTAAAAGATGAAATCATTTTTGCACCTTTATTAGTCAAGCAGATAACGTTTTATAACAGAAGAATGAGACAATATTTTAGTCCCTTTGTAGTTGATTGTTTCTCCATTGAAACGGTAACAGAGTTGTTACAAACAATATTGGACACCACTGGTTCTCTGCATTGGATGCTGCATTAAATGGCCGTAATGTAACTTTCCTGCTCCAACGCCAGTTTCTGCAACTCAATGTCACGGTGCACCGGTCGTATATCACATTTTGTCCATTGCCGTTTACTTCTTTGGAATCTTTTCTATAAGTTTAGTATTGGCGGCTGCTTTGAGGATCTGGGTTTAATAATAATAATAATAATAATAATAATAATAATAATAATAATAATAATGACACTAATAGTGCAGTAGAACCCCGCTTAACGGAACTAAAGTGGGCAGGGCCGTTTCGAATAAAATCCTTAACATTAGTTATCCTAAAACATGCGTTTCGAATAACCCATTTTTTAGGATAACTGATGTTAAGGATTTTATTCAGGGAAAGGAAGAAACTAATCTTATTCCAAATACATGTAATAACGTGAAAACTACTACTGCCGGCCTGTATTACGATCTCCGGTTAAAAGTCATGGTTTGTAACCTATCAGTTATCGCTACCTGAAGGTTAGGTGCATTGCCGCGTATTACAAACGCATATCAACCGATGGTTAGTAACCCTAAGGTTTATGATGCTGGGCGAGAAGTTGGCAACACCAAAGAGATATGTATTTCTCCTTGGCAATAGTTTTCTGAGTGATTTCACTGTTTATACAACGCTATCTCGTGGTAACCTGCAACATTATAGCGTCATTATTGGTCATTAGTAACAAGGCGAGCGGACAGACTATTATAGATTGTGAACGGTTTTGGAGATTTTTTTAGAGAATTTTGACATGAACATAACCTAAAATGTAATTTATATACATGTCATTGAGCATACAAGATGCGGTTCTAGTACGTTATTGGATTACTGAGCTACAATAGGATACCGTAAACAATAGTTATAATTACCTTTTTATTAGCTTTTCCGTTCGCGAAAGCTATTATATTTATAGAAAAGCAACATTGATTGTTCTAATGTTGATTCGGATTTACACATGTTGCCTGACATTTAAGTTCAACACAATATTCTTAAGTTTGTTGCATCTTTCTAATACCGTTCCTTGGTTATTCTATTTGGAAAACTATGCCACACTTCAAAGTTTCGTTAAAAATAGTGTTAAGAGTTTTGACGTAAAAGTTTTACGAATATCACTTTAATAACCGAAAACCATAGTCTTTTGACGCAAACATTTCATGAATATCACTTAAAACTAACGTGGAAAGCCATTCGACAATTTTAAAAACCAACCTAAATATAAACTAACACGCAAAATACGTTTACCTTTGCCCACACTGCTTGTCATTTAACCTAAAATGTTTGGCCTTCCAAAAACAATCCAAGCACATTGGTTAGTTCCTTACGCCCTGACAGTAATATTTAAGACTGGGTGTTGGAGTGAACTATTCTAATGTATAGATAACATTTCCAAAAACTTGAAAATATATTCTGAATCACTCTCAATAATCAATCTCTGCCGCTGGTACGCCATGTTTCATTCGGAAATACGAGTTAACTCCAAGGTATCATCTTTATCCACCACTTGAGGTGGTGGTTAGTTTACCTCCAAAAATAACTCCCGGGTAGCCCTTAACCAAAGATTGTAATACAGTCGCAGTACGTAACTCTCAGGTAAATCTTACCCCAAACCTTAACCGGAGATCGTAATACAGGCCGTCAGTATTAAAATATTAATTAGTCTTTACAAAGATTATTTCATAAAATCAGTAATTTTTTTCTGAACTTTATTCTTTCAACGGTCGCGAGCAGTTATATCACTATTTGATAAGCATTATATCTGGTTTGTTGATTTATTTGGTTCCACAAAGCGAAAGACAAGCTAATTTTTTTTGTGTTATCCATAGTGCCGCAATTGAATGTGTTCCGTTAAGTTTTGAGTAGGAATTTAAGTATTTATTGGAATGAGAGGTGATCATTAGTTACATACAGTATTAAGTACCTGTACTGGAATTCAGGGTTGGGGCATAAGTACATTGTCAGTTGTCGCAGCAACGTTGCCAGCGCAAATTTGAGCACCTCACATTTTTCGTTAATTCTTTCTTTACCACTTTCTTTCTTTCTTTCTTACTTCTGTTAAGCTGGATTTTACTATAATAAAAATATAATAATAATAGTAATAATAATAAAATAATAATGTGTCGACAATTTATTGGCCGAATTTACGATATTACGTTGCATGCCCTGCTGTGTAAATTAGATGTAGTATTCCATCTGGCCGAAAGTGGGTCAAGCATAAATTATTTAGCAGCATTGTTTCCAATTGCATTACTATAACACAGTTTAGCATTGTAGGAATTCAGAAGAATTTTCTATTGTTACATTCTATGCTGTCTTAGGATCATGAAAGACTGCCTCTGGGTCGAGTAGTCAGCGTTCTTACTTCTTAATCTGGAGATCCCGGTTTGGATTTCTGGCTGAAGGAGGGGAATTTTGCTTTAAATACAATTATTCCCTCTCCTCCATAGGGTCAAGAAGTGTAACAAAGAGCGTGAAAATGAGAGAGAGAAAGACAGACAGACAGATAGATATTCAAAGTTTAAACCTACAGAATTAAAACCTAACGAAGTACTAAATAAAAACGAGTGAACATAGTTGTCGATGAGCCATTGTTCCACATCAAAGCCGCCGATATGACAATAGATTTTAAAGGCGACATATAAGCGAAAACAAAACATTAAAATGTAGATTCATTAGTAATCAGAAGTGGAATTTTGAAACTCCTTTCTCTTTTCAGTCTTTATTTTTCCACAAAAAACTTCAGGTTATTAAAACATGTATTGAATTTTTATCCAACCGTTAAGAAGTTTTTGCATCTCATAACGTAGATGTGTCGTATCACGTAGTGCAAACAATCTTTCCACATACCACCATTAACTAACCAACAGGCGGAGGAATACAGATTGAAAACCTCCCATAATTCCATTTCCTCCACAGTATTAGATGAAATAATGTGGTTTTGCAACATTTTCGTTTTTAAATATGATACTATGCAGTCCAAATTTTCATTCATCCTCTGCTGCATTAAAGCTTGCTACACAAAAGAATCCGATAACCAGAGCGGCAACTGGATTTGTCTAGTGTCGACTGTAGCTATTGATTGCGGGATACTTCAGAGCTGTGCAGCGAGATATTCTAGAGAAGCTAACCAGCGAGTTCTGTCGTTGTCATATTATTCGCTTATCACTTCTTTCCAAGCGCTTCAAAAATGCATACTAACCTAACAACGATTGCATGCGCAATACAGCGGATACACGATCTAAACAACCCGGCAAACTAAAAATTTGTGGGTGTAAAGTTGTTCGTAATATAGCAGCTTTCCCGTAAATATTGGACTTGCAAAGTACTCTCGGTGGCTCATGAAATATGCTCCTGTGGTTTAGGAATTACGGGTTTATAACACTGGCCTGAAAATCTATCCCTCGTTCTAGGCCGAACTTATATACGTATTCACATCTAAATTAGTTTACCGCAGTTAGAACTCCATGTTTAACGAAAGCCTACTAAATAGTTTTGGTCGTGTTCTTTTGGGTACTGGTGACTACAGCTCTCTAGCATCACGTACAATTATCAGATAAGTCGCGTGAATGTTGCGTAGTAGCAGTTCAAAAGGGTGCATCTAACAGATAAGATCTTGTACACATGTTTCTTTTACCTTCTATTTTTACTTTCTCTACTTTTTTATATTGTACTTTCGTTCATTTATATTAAGGCCACATTTTTGTACAAAGAGGTGCCCATTCTCTCCAAAGGCTATGCGTGTGTATCCCCAAAACAATCAACCACCCTCTCTAATCTTACCTGAGAGCTCAATTTCAAATATCTAGTTGTTTTTTATGCCGCTAGAAAGCTTCGCAAAGGGGCTGTCTTATAAATAAATTAAATTGAGTTTTATTTATGGACTTTCCTTTGGTCCTTAGCGCCCCATTCTATATTGGGCGTGAAAGAAGGTAATTTTGCTCAGAGGCCTGTTTATCAGGCTTGAGGTTCTTTTACGTGCCGTAAATCTACGAGACGGGACTACCGGCTTTACTTCCCTTCCGAAGGAAGGCATGCTAAGGATTTTTACGCCCGAAAAAATCCATCGCCCTCCGCCGGGTGGCTGTGTTATAGGTACTATAGTAGTTATTGTGATACTTATACACAATAAAAACTTAAATAAATAATTGGAAGGTTAAAACCAATAAAAATCATAATATTTACACCAACAATTACAAATAAAAATATTTGGTAGGTGCGTATCTTATTACTTGGTATTTCAATCTATTGTATCTAAATAGACCACTATAGTAAATGTAATAGCGCTATACATTCTGAACAACTATATACCTACCTATGATGTTCTAGTTCCTTTTATACATTTCCAAAAACTATCATTTAATAACCAAATTATATCATAAACTATGAATTGTACTTAGCATTAATTTTTGGGGGATACAGCACATTTAGATTAACAAACTTAAAGATACAAACTCGGTTATCATTTACAGTATTTGATTAAAATTTTTGTTAAATGTGTTTATATTACCGGTGTAAATTTACTTCAATATTTTTGTATTCCCGAAAAATTTGAATCCCCTCCAAAAGTGTTCATGCTGGCGCAGCTTATCGCCCTCCCCCGTGGGCGGCCCTGATTTTATACAACAAAAAACAGAATATGCACATTTTTTGTAATATATATATATACATATTAATAGGAAGATTAAGAAGTGCACAGAGGTAGAACAGGAAAACGGTCGGGGCTTTTCTTATGTTTCTTCAGGTTCAGCCTCTCAAACAGCGTTTCTGCTGTCGGTAGCTGTCTTCGAATGTTCCTAAAATGTATTGGGAAAAACGTTTGTAGCTGTAGGTGTTTCTCCTTGAGCACCGTATACACGTAACCGTGTGCTAACACCACTTGGAGAGTTCCACTCAAAAGTATTAACAGAGTTACGAGCTTGCCGCCTGAGTCTCCATACAATGTTAACAGCGCCCACCGGTTGCTCACCTAGCTATTCTTGCCTTTTCTCCAACAAATATTTGAATACATATCCAGAGAATAAAATGAACCGAATACTACCATTTTTAAGAAATCTACAGATGTTGCAGAGAATTAGAAATGACTATCCCCTACTAGTACTCACAGTAAGTAGAGCAAGTTTGCACTCCACCCAAAAATTCGATATCGAGACTTCACTGAAAATATGCGTTTTAAGGTTTTCTCAATAAATAAATAAATAAACAAATAAATAAAAAGCATTGTTAGAAGAAGGTCGTGTATCAAAATCGAAAAGTAGTCTTCCAAGAATGCGACCTCAAACTATATTTTACAATGAAAAATACTTGGTTATTTCATATTTTACCAAAAATGGCTCTGATAATTTTGATTAAATGCCACATGTTTAAGACATGTTCATCAAAAATAATATGTATATCTTGACTTTTCTGAGAATAGCTTGTGAAGACCTCTTCTTGATCTTTGAATGACTTGTATAACTGGTAAACCGTAACAGACAGACAGATTGTTACTGCAACAAATTGTAGGTCTCGTCAAAGCACACAATTTATGTGAAATAAATCCTTTTGTTACGTTACACATTTTCGAGTAGTGTTTTATTATTTTGAATCTTCAAATCTTATACTTTATTAAACTGGAAAGTCGTTATTCGTTTTTTCTCGTGGTCATGTACAGAGATGGAATTTCAAAGCCATCATATTGCGAATCGCTTTTTAAAACTCGATTTAGCCTACTGTATCCTTCTTATAAGTACACCGAAATGTGTACTGAAGGTTTATCTCGATTAACAAGAAGTAGTTAAAAGAATAAGCTCTTGTAAGATAGTTTGTAGATGAGCAAGTAAAGAAATTCATATGAATGCAACACATAGTTTTCTTTCAGTTTATATGTGTTTATATTAATAAATCAATATTTGTTAATAACTATAGCGATTCACTGTACACACTTAACAGCCAACGTTAAAAAATTCACTAATGGGAACAACGTGCTGGGTTAAAATATATCATTCCAATACCGAGTATTAAATACTGAATGCAAGGTTGCTATACAGTAAGGGGTTCCATGGTTGATGTCCGTTGTATACAGGGTGGACCATTTAAATTGAGACTGTACACTATCTCCGAAACTAAGCGTTGTAGAAAGAAACGTCTTGAATAAAAGTTGCTTGATATTATGGGGCAAAGTAAATGCCATTAGTCGTGTTTTATTTGGAGGATGTTGTGATGGTCATTTTATGATCAGTTTAAATTGACCCTATTTATAGATTCCCATTTAAAAAAATCTGATGTGTTACACTCACATGACTTTCTCTACTCTTGTAGAAACTATTTTTACAAACGCTTATTCTCCATCTACTTCATGTTAATCGAGATGTCAATCTTATTGCTAATTTTCTTGTAGATATAAGGGGAATATATATATTTACAAGGGCAATATAGAAATACAGTAGCCTTTAAGCACATACATATCTCTTAATAGCTGGTTGCTAGGTGCAGCACCATTCCCTTTGCCACAGATTAATACTCTTTGCATATCCAAGACAAAAAAGTCTGATGTGTTACACTCACATGACTTTCTCTACTCTTGTACAAACTATTTATACAAACGCTTATTCTCCATCTACTTCATGTTAATCGAGATAAACATTTGCAGAGTCTATCTTATTGCTAATTTTCTTATAGATGTAAGGGGAATATATATTTACAAGGGATATTTGGAAATACAGTAGCCTTTAAGCACATACATATCTCTTAATAGCTGGTTGTTAGGTGCAGCACCATTCCCTTTCTCACAGCTTAATACTCTTTGCATATCCAAGACAAAAAAATGAATAACGAATTCCCGTTTGAGAAAATAAATATTGAAAAATTTAAGAGAATAACAAGTAATATTTCAAAAATGGTTCACTCAACAAAAAAAATGTGTATGACATAAATTGTATATTTGAACGCGATCTACATTTTTTGTGTAGTAAAATTTTGTCTATATCTTATGGTTTACCAGTTATGCAAAAGTCGTTCACAATGAAGAATACTTTTGGAGACATTCCCAGGAAATTAAAGATATACATTTTATTTGTCATAAAAATATCTTAAACATATGATATTTTAATCAAAATCGTTAGATCCATTTTTGAGAAATATTAAATTTTCGAAAAATCTTCCACCTAAAGGGTAATCTGGGGTGGGGGGGGGTTTTCTTGAAAACCTTCGTGTCGCATCCTTGGAAGATACCGGACCTAAATACCAAGTTTGGTGTTTATCCGACTGTTCGTTTCTGAGTTATGCTGTTCACAGACAGACACACACACACACACACACACACATACACACACACGGACATGTTTCCAAAAATGCTTTTTTTGCATTCAGGGGGTCTCAAAACATGTATTTCCGTTGAAATCTCGGTATCGAATTTTTCGGTGGTATACAATACTTCCCCTACTTACTATACATAGTAAAGAAAGCAATCAATAACGAATTTGAGAAAAAGTATCAGTATTGGAAAATTTAAGGGAATAACAAGTAATATCTTGAAAACGGTTCACTCAACAAAAGAAATGTATATGACATAAATTGTGTATTTTAAGGCGATCTACATTTTTCGTGTAATAAAATTTTGTCTATCCCTTATGGTTTACTAGTTATGCAAAAGTCGTTCACAATGAAGAATGCTTTTGGAGACATTCCCAGAAAATTCGAGATATACATTTCATTTCTCATGACAATATCTTAAACATATGCCATTTTAATCAAAATCGTTAGAGCCATTTTTGAGAAAATTAAAATTTTCGAAAAATGTTCCATGTAAAGGGTAATCTGGGGTGGGGGATTTTCTTGAAAACCTTCGTGTCGCATTTCTGGAAGATGCTGAACCTAAATACCAAGTTTGGTGTTTATCCGACTGTTCGTTTCTGAGTTATGCTGTTCACAGGTACACAGACACACACACGGACATGTTTCCAAAAATGCTTTTTTCGGATTCAGGGGGTCTCAAAACACGTATTTCCGGTGAAATCTCGGTATCGAATTTTTGGGAGGAATACAATACTTCCCCTACTTACTATACGTAGTAGAGAAAGTAAAAAATTATATTGAACCTAAAATGACCATCATAACGTCCTCCAAACAAAACACGACTAATGGCATTTAGTTTCCCCCATAATATCAAGCAACTTTTATTCAAGACATTTCTTTCTACAACGTTTAGATTTGGAGGTATTGTACAGTCTCAGCTTAAATGATCCACCTTGTATACTGACTCCTGTTTCCTCGACTGAGGCCGAACGTGGTCTAGAGCTACCACTGTTACTGAGAATTTGTCGGTGCACTGACATTTGACATATCCGCTGTACTTATGCGTTATGCGTCTTTCTCTACTTAAACGGCTAAATATGTCAATAATTGAGTCTTTCCTGTTAGAGGCAATGGATTTGAAAACAAGGATAGTTTCATAAATATTGCAAAATAAAATAACAATTACTTTATTTGTGGGCCACGTTCGACCCAAAAATGATAATATCGTTCACATAGTAGAATTAAAGCATGGACGAGCATTTTTCTGACAGGTAAGTATACATCACTGTCAAATCCCGAAAGATTCTGCTAGTCATTGCATTGAGAGAATACAAAACATTTATCAAAGACCATCGGATCGTAGTAAGTGGGCTCTATAGCGTAGTAAGTATTGGAATACAATTCGTAAGCATCGTCACTAACTAACTTTGATTCTATCGATCCCAAAAAGGTGCTGGCAAGATTTAGAGACGCGAAAAGAATTCTTTGCGAAAATTTTGGGAAAGGATTACAAATAAGCAATGTGACATCTGCAGCTTGCCATTCTCTTCGCCCCCTTGAAGGATGCCCTCTGCATGGTTATTTTACTGAAAACGAAATTAAAGAGTTTACGCGGATTTCCGAAAAGCCAGCAACATAGATATTTTACGATATCGAGATGCAGCATATTACAGGTGGTACAAGTGGTATAAATTTGATAGCTTGCTGATGAAAATACAAGACAATTTCAAGTAAATGTCATAATGTTAGCTGTTAGACTCTGAGGGACAAAAACAGAAGCCCTTATTTTTATACCCCTCCTTAGAGTACAATTGGGAACGAAATACCGCAAAGGCTCTCAAACTAAATGTACTTGTCCACCAACTGCAGTATGCGAACTTCTGTAGAATAAGTAAGTCCCTGTATGCGGGTTGGATTAGATCTTGTCAGATTCAAAGTTTGCATACTCTGGTAGAAACCTTCAACATTTCGAATGTTGTAAGCCATTGTCTGTATCTTTCATCAACTCTTTGGTTAAAGTAAAATCTCCTCTTTTTACACTTTAATACATTGAAAACATGAGGTTTTACTACCCTCCATAATTTTTTTTCGAATATAAATATTTCTATCCCAAATTAGTGTATTATAATTGTTATTATTAAAAATAAAAAATTACTTATCCTTTAGAAAATGGGTAATATATATGTTTGCAATATGTGATATATTTATTAATGTAGTCAGTTTTATTCTTAGTTATCTATGTTTTTAACTGAGGCAGTTATGACTTTAATTTAATTTAGTTGCATTTTATAACGTCACTGCGGCATATTGTTCACCAGGTGAAGGATCTAATTTGGCCTTTGTTCAACTCCTCTAACTTCTACATTCTACCTCTTCAATTTACTTCACTCTGGCGCACCTTGCTTTTGTGTCGAATTTGCAACACCCTAGGGCATCTTATGATACTTTTGCATATCCCTGTCCTCACTACGCTTTTTTTTATCATCTGCAGTTCCCTATTGCAGATGATTTCCATACTTGCAGAGGACACAGTTTCATTTTATTTTCAAGATTATTACCATAATATTAAAATTCAGATTTATCATATGAGTTGAATTTGTACTTTCTCTGCTACGTACATAGTAGGTAGAGAAGGTATTATTGCAGTCCACCCAAAAATACGATGACAAGCTTTCACCGAAAATCGTATTTTGAGGCCCCTGAATCCCCCAAAAATTACATTTTTAGAAAAAGCCCGAGTGTGTGTGTATGTGTCTGTGAACAGCATAACTTAAAAACGGAAAGTCTGAAAGTTCAGTACCTTCTAAAGATGCGACACAAAGATTTTCAAGAAAATCCCCACTAACCAAACTACCCCATACATGGGGACATTTTTCGAAATTTTTCATTTTCTAAAAGTGACTCTTAACGATTTTCATTAAAGTATCACATATCAAAGATATTTACATGATAAATGAAGTGTATATCTTGAATTTTCTGGGAATAGTTGATAAATCTTCTTCATTCAGAAGGGATTTTGTAAAGTCTTGTATAACTGGTAAACGTTAAGCGATAGATGAAAAAGTACTATACAAAAAATCTGATGTGTTACACTCACATGACTTTCTCTACTCTTGTACAAACTATTTTTACAAACGCTTATTCTCCATCTACTTCATGTTCATCGAGATAAACATTTGCAGACTCTTATCTTACTGCTAAGGAGAATATATATTTACAAGGGCAATATTGAAATACAGTAGCCTTTAACCATATACATATCTCTTACTAGCTGGTTGCTATGTGCATCACCATTCCCTTTGCCACAGATTAATACTCTTTGCATATACAAGATAAAAAAATCTTATGTGTTACACTCACATGACTTTCTCTATTCTTGCACAAACTATTTTTACAAACGCTTATTCTCCATCTACTTCATGTTAATCGAGATAAACATTTGCACACTCTATCTTATTGCTAATTTTCTTGTAGATGTAAGGGGAATATATATTTACAAGGGCAATATAGAAATACAGTAGCCTTTAAGCACATACATATATCTTAATAGCTGGTTGCTAGGTGCAGCACCATTCCCTTTGCCACAGATTAATACTCTTTGCATATCCAAAACAAAAAAAGGAAAAATCTGATGTGCTACACTCACATGACTTTCTCTACTCTTGTACGAACTATTTTTACAAACGTTTATTCTCCATCTACTTCATGTTAATCGAGATATCGAGATGTCAATCTTATTGCTAATTTTCTTGTAGATGCAAGGGGAACATGGTAGGTTATAAGCGATAGTCAAATCTTTTAAGCGCTGGTTGCTATGTGGCGCATTCTATTCTGTTTGCATATCCAGGACATAAAAAACTTGAATAACGAATTTGAGAAAAAGTATAAGTATTGGAAAATTTAAGGAAATAACAAGCAATATCTCGAAAATGGTTCACTCAACTAAAAAAATGTATATGACATAAATTGTGTATTTTAACGCGATCTACATTTTTTGTGTAGTAAAATTTTGTCTATCTCTTATGGTTTACCAGTTATGCAAAAGTCGTTCACAATAAAGAATACTTTTGGAGACATTCCCAGAAAATTCGAGATATACATTTTATTTCTCATAAAAATATCTTAAACATATGATATTTTAATCAAAATCGTTAGAGCCATTTTTGAGAAAATTAAAATTTTCGAAAAATGTTCTATGTAAAGGGTACTCTGGGGTGGGGGGATTTTCTTGAAAACCTTCGTGTCGCATCCTTGGAAGATACTGAACCCAAATACCAAGTTTGGTGTTTATCCGACTGTTCGTTTCTGAGTTATGCTGTTCACAGACACACAGACAGACACACAGACAGACACACAGACACACAGACACACACACGGACATGTTTCCAAAAATGCTTTTTTTGGATTCAGGGGGTCTCAAAACATGTATTTCCGGTGAAATCTCGATATCGAAATTTTGGGTGGAATACAATACTTCCCCTACTTACTATACGTAGTAGAGAAAGTAATAACGAATTCCCATTTGAGAAAATAAGCATTGAAAAATTTAAGAGAATAACAAGCAATATCTCGAAAATGGTTCACTCAGCAAAAAAAGTATAATGATATAAATTGTGTATTTTAATGCGATCTACATTTATTGTGTAGTAAAATTTTGTCTATCTCTTATGGTTTACCAGTTATGCAAAAGTCGTTCATAATGAAGAATATTTTTGGAGACATTCCCAGAAAATTCGAGATATATATTTCATTTCTCATTACAATATTTTAAACATATGATATTTTAATCAAAATCGTTAGAGCCAGTTTTGAGAAAATTAAAATTTTCGAAAAATGTTGCATGTAAAGGGTAGTCTGGAGTGGGGGGATTTTCTTGAAAACCTTCTTGTCGCATCTCTGGAAGCTACTGAACCTAAATACCAAGTTTGGTGTTTATCCGACTGATCGTTTCTGAGTTATGCTGTTCACAGACACACAGACACACACGGACATGTTTCTAAAAATGCTTTTTGTTGATTCAGAGGGTCCCAAAACATGTATTTCCGGTGAAATCTCGGTATCGAATTTTTGGGTGCAATACAATACTTCCCCTACTTACTATACGTAGTAGAGAAAGTAAAAAGTAGACCTGTTTAAAACACACACTTTATTTCAAATAGTTTTTACTTTCTCTACTACGTATGGTAAGTAGGGGAAGTATTGCATTCCACCCAAAAATTCGATACCGAGATTTCATCGGAAATACATGTTTTGAGACCCCCTGAATTCAAAAAAAGCATTTTTGGAAACATTTCCGTGTGTGTGTGTCTGTGTGTCTGTGAACAGCATAACTCAGAAACGAACAGTCGGATAAACACCAAACATGGTATTTAGGTTCAGTATCTTCCAGAGATGCGACACCAAGGTTTTCAAGAAAATCCCCCCACCCTAGACTACCCTTTACATGGAACATTTTTCGAAAATTTTAATTTTCTCAAAAATGGCTCTAACGATTTTGATTAAAATATCATATGTTTAAGATATATTCATGAGAAATAAAATGTATATCTCGAATTTTCTGGGAATGTCTCCAAACGTATTCTTCATTGTGAACGACTTCTCCATAACTGATAAACCATAAGAGATAAACAAAGTTTTACAACACAAAAAATGTAGATCGCGTTAAAATACACAATTTATGTCATATACATTTCTTTTGTTGAGTGAACGATTTTCGAGGTATTGCTTGTTACTCCCTTAAATTTTCCAATACTTCTACTTTTTCTCAAATTCGTTATTCAGTTTTTTTATGTCCTGGACATGCAAAGAGAATGAAATGCGCCACATAGCAACCAGCGTTAAAATATTTCACTATCGCTTAAAACCTACCATAGTCCCCTTGCATCTACAAGAAAATTAGCAATAAGATTGACATCTCGATATCTCGATTAACATGAAGCATATGGAGTATAAGCGTTCGTAAAAATAGTTTGTACCAGAGTAGAGAAAGTCATGTGAGTGTAACACATCAGATTTTTTTAGCATAAGCTATTTCTGATATATCCATTATTAATGGCTCGAATAGTCCATTACTTGGCCATTCACTGCTTTAACGGGAGGAACGAATTCTACATAATTACGAGCCCTTAAAGGTTCGGGAGGCATGAATCCTATTTTTATGACCGTGGGAGGCATGGATTTTGAGCCCCATTTGCTTTGAAGTCCTGTCAACATTCAGTTGTTTCTCGCGGTTGTATGGAAACAGTATGGAATTTTAAGGCCAGCAAATAGCGCCCAGCTCTTAAAGACTTTACTATCACTGTTCTCTTTGTATCTGTAACGAAATGTATAATGTAGCTATTTCCGCAAAGGTTTATTTGGATTAAAATGTAGTAGAAAAATAAGCGTTAGTAAGAATAGTTTGTATACTCACCAATAAACGATAGAGGATAGAGGAAGCTATGTGAATGTATCACAAAATTTTTTCTCGTTGCTTCAGAAAATTACACAATACATTGCGCATAATGCATATATGCATAATGCTTAGCTTGCTCTTCTAATGCTTTTGTTTTAATTTAAAAACTGTTTCAATAAGTTCTCCAAATTCTGCAACTATCTTAAAAACAAAAGATGTTTTCAGGCTGTTGTCTGAGTACACCCAGTTAAGCTTCAAGACAGATAGATACAGAGACCACTGTGTTACTCAAAGTATTTCAAGGAACTGAACTTTAGACACAATGTTTCCTAATCGCAGATTTGCTGCAATGTAGCAACATTTTTAAATATAGCATCAGTCAGAAGCTACATTAATTATTATTATTTAGGTAATTAACTGCATAAATCTGAGTGTAATTTCCATTAGCATAATAATAATAATAATAATAATAATAATAATAATAATAATAATAATAATAATGTGTGCTCTTGAAGAATTTTGTTAGTCCATAAAGAAACTCGTATTTCCCAGAAGAAAAACACAAAATCAACATGCAGCGTGTTTTTTCGCTGAATTTAGAGTAGAGTAGCTTGCTTACGATTGATCGTGCAGTACCAATACAGGTAGCCGAGGTTGTTAAGGTACTGACTCGTGAACGGGAAGTTTGCGGTTCAAATCCGGACCGTTTTCTCTGACATATATTTCAGGTTTTCCTCGATCGTTATAACTGGAAAATAAGAAGAGGTGTCCTAAACTTGGGCCTGGAGCATTTCCTTTCCTAATTATCATTTTATTTCATGCATCACTAATGTCACTGTGTGGAGTATGAAGTGAGAGCGAGAGTTAAACAATATTAAGTGATCGTGCTGTTTAGTCTAGTGGCGCATATTTGTGTGTGCATTATTTTGTGCTAACCTAGCCGATATTCTACTCTGAAATTTAATTAGATCATAACCAAATGAAACGCAACTGCTAATAATGCAGATTATAAAACTAGTGAGACTTAAGGTGCCATAATTGGACACATGTGGAGTATTTCAAGAGATCGTGCTCAAGATCGCAAAAGTTAAAACTGGAAAGGGAGCAGTACTGTTTGCTCTGAGAGAAGTGCTGCCATACAAATAAGTGTTTTATCCTAACATAGATCAGCTAAGTCGTGTCGTAAGAGTGCCTGTGCAACGCAAGAGCATAAAAGGAGAACCGGAATTGAGCCACTCCACTTTTCCTTCGTCTTTCACTTTCGTTTCTTCCTTGCCTTTAAGCTCTTCTTATTAACTTCAGTGATAAAATTAGCATAACTCGTAGACCCACCAATTAGTTGTGCCTACGTATTATGTTTAATTGCATGGCAAAGTTCCACAAAAGCTAATGAAAAATAATCTAAAAATATAAAACAATTAAAATAGTAGTTAGCCAGGGGGTTTGGGGGTTGGAACCCCCTTGCTAAAACAATGTAAAAAATTAATAGCCCCGTTAAAATAATAATAGTACCTTTCTAGGTTGGTGGGAACGAGATAGTTCCTAATCGTAACACTGGTAACGCTATATTTACACCGCATGTTTTGGACAATATGACCAAAGGTGACAGCAACGGAAACTGTCATTTAGATGGCGCTGGCACAACTATGTTAAGATATGAGGGGCATGTTTTCGTTTTGTAAATTTGGATGTTTTCCATATTAGTGCAATATCCTATTTTATAGTGAAATAAAATGGCCTGCAGCGGTAATATAAAATACTTCACAGTAGACATTAATTCTCATGTCACAACACATTCGCCGCTTAGAATACGCAAACCTAATTTTAATTCCAAATGCTGCACCTTAATCTGTGGATGTGTAATCGATTTATTTAAATATTTCAACTCGGAATTAATTCATATGTATCATTTAAATTGATACAAATTATTTAAAACATGGACACCTATACATAAACCCCCCTTAATAATTTTTGGCTACACTACTGGTCTAGAGCATAGCACGAAGTAAGTGCAAATTAAGACTAGCCGTAATTGGACGTAGGGATAGAATGTTCGTGAAGGAGGAAAACACATAATCTCTCTGCACACTGTTCTTCACATATGTGCTTCCATGAGCACTTACGTTACCAGACACTTAACATTATGGGATCTAGAATGCTTGACTTTTCATACTGAACTTTCTTGCGTATTTTCTTCTTACAAGGACCTTTTTCGAGCACTACTTCAGCCTTAAGTTGATGAAATGCTCGTTAGTGATACTTATGCTCTCTGTCTGTCACTTTCTCTCTCTCTCTCTCTCTCTCTCTCTCTCTCTCTCTCTCTACCTCGTAGCTAACGACTATGTACCCGGAAAACAACGTTTTGCTACATCCGTCCATGGTCTCCGGTACAGAAACCATCGTAGTATTCTAATAAATTTGTTTTGTTCTTTTAATGTGTTTGAATTACTGTTGTATTTCACGCAGTCCAACTATTTGTACTTTTCTCTGTTATTCGAGTGTCTATATGCGTTATTACCTGAGGCCGAAGACAGATGATGGTAAATAATAACCATAATGAATTAAACTTCGCTGCATTGCCTATCCAGGATATGGTTTATCACTTTACATGAGCACTGCAAGTGCATAATCAGAAGAGTAAGTAGGTTAATTGTTTCTACCCCATTATATAAGCTATAAATGCTTCTTTTGGTAAAGCTTTATGGTTACTCCAGCAGAAGTGTTAAGTCCTTAATCTTTAAAAAATCATTTCAGATTAATTTATTTGACATAAGTGCAATGTACATACAACAACCTTCCAGACTACTGACAAATTAGCCTGTGTTTGATTGACCAGTTCTTAGTTTTCGATTCCTAATTTTCTGTTTGATTATAAATTTCACGCATACTAATTATGCCATAGAAATGTTTATTTTTGGTCTTAGTAAAAATTAAAACCTAAGCAAAAGTTAAACAGTGCAGTAATTATTTCCATTCCTCATATTTGCAATGCGATTGGAACTTAACAGTTTCTATGGTAAGCGGTTAACGTATACGAATAATAGCAGAGATAATTATTTTGTCTAACTTCTTAAATTATCCTATCGAAATGTTGAACGTAATCAAATTTGTCACAAGTATACTTATAAACGCTAGGCAACATTTTCTTTTATTAAAACACTGAATAATAGGCGATATATTTCTAGTTTTTAATCTTCAGTTCTATTACAACTCCTTCTCACTTTGGGGCAATTAATTTAAATGCTATGCAGACTACTTTCTAAGTGGGGCCTAAGGTACGTTATCTCGTATATAAAGTTTTATTACAATCGGTTTGGGCATTTTTGTGCGAAAAATGCTACTAGCATACATCAATTATTCATCCAAAATCGAAAATTAACAGAAAATTATTTGTTACAATTATGTTTATAGGCGTATATTGTGTATAAATAATTTGTTGGTAAATTTATATATCTTCATGACTGTAAGGAGATTAAAATAGGTACAAAATAACCCCAAAATTTAGGATATAATTCAGGTAGCTCAATATTTCATTAACAAATCTCGAAATTTCCTTTCTTCTTTCATATCGTAGATCATTTATTACAGAGAAAATTTGTAGAAATGTTATTTTAATAATTTCTAATTAAATTCATTAATATTGGAATTAATTTGTATTAATCTAACATGTTTTTCAGATGTTGCCTCTTCTTTACCTCCTCTCTAGTAGTTAGTACCTAATGGCATCACAATTACTATTAATTGACAATACGTCTTCCCGAAATGAAGTCTGGATTCCCAAGGAGAAAACGTGTTTTTCATGTTCTCGATATTTAGTAAATTATCTCCATTTTCAGTTTATTTGCCTCCGGTAGGCAGATAGTAGATTGTTGACAATTTTTGGCCATTAAACGAGAGAAAGACACATTAGAGATGTCAACACATACACAAACCATCAGAAATACAGAGGGTTGTTCGCAATCTATGGCAACAAACTTAAGATCCACTTACCTTATGAAACCACGCCTCCACCAGCAGTGATGTTCTATCTGGCAGCCTTTAGCTTGAGCTATCAATCTGCAGCACAGCTTCCATGGAGCAAACTGTTACGAAATACAAGGATGTTCGGTTTATTCCATTTCTCAGGACAGCTTTCCAGAGACCATTCAAAGTTCGCGGCCGTCTGCTTCCAAGGGCTCTTTTCAGTAACACAAAACTCCATCAGGATGCATCGGATGTCTTAACACGGATGTTGCTGAAAGGTAGGAATGTATTCCCATTTCTCTCTATGTTCTCCAGAAATATGTAGGTTGAAGCAGACGTATGGCTTGATGCCTTATCCTGATGCAACCAGATTTTATTTACATCTACTCCATAGAGATTTATGTATGGAAAATTGGTATCAGAACGTTAGTGGATAATATGCGGACTTGATTTTCACATTTTTATGTACACGACGAATGGTTAATTTGCCATTGTAATTGTACCTTGCTATTATCATGAAATAATTAGGGAAATGTTCGTTAGTTTCCTTATACCAACTTTCAAACTTCTTTTTTTCTCCCCTTGGTCAGTGATATATAGCCCAGGGTTTGTTGCAATCACTTAGATAAATATATGCCTAATTTAAAAAGACAGCAAACATCCACTTTTCACCAGCTAGGTATCGTTCATACAGCTTTCTGCTGTTAGTGGCACGTTCTGTAATGTGCCTAGGCAACAGCTTATATCCCAGGCTCTTATGATACTTTTCCAGATTCAAATCCTGGTTGATTATGGTGTTCACAGTAGTAACAGAGATACCTAATTACAGTGCAATGACCCTTTGAGTTGCAGGATTTGATCCAGAAGCATGGACCTTCACCTTCCAAATTATCTCCGGGGTGCGACTGGTGGCCGGTCGTGGATTTTCCTGTTTCTTGCCCTTTGGGATAAGCCCTGATGTGGCCTTACCTTTTTTTGTTGAGTGCACATGGGATCGCCTTCTTGGATATGGTAAAACCATGCCTCTTGCACTGCTTAATAATCTTAGAATTCAAATGTTTAGCATCGGAAAGGGCAATGATGTACCCTTATCAGAATGGTTCTATTTTTGACGCCATTTGATGCAGCAAGAACCAGAGCACACAGCTGAGCAAACACAGGATACACTCATACTGCTGAACTTTCATTTTGTTCCTCATTGTTTCAGCGCGGAGCTATTGTGCTCTTCTGATATTGTTACCATAGATAGTGAACAACCCTCCATAGTTGTGGTTCTACAGGACAAGCACACATTATGGTTTCTCAACAAACTGTGGTTGCACACAAAGTACGTCTCTACCCTCTAGAACCACTCTACATTACACCAACATACTTTGTAATTGGATAAATAACAGCGTTTAGAACTCTTGCTTTTAGGGATGGACGAAAAGCCTGTAGTGTTTTCTTCTATATTCCGGTAAGTCCGGATCAATGGGTAGTTGTTTCATGAATTCTGGAGGTAAAACATATCTGACACTCTATGGGTTCAACAAGACGGCGCACTGGCAAATTTTGAACCTTTTCTAACATCTGAGTTAGAAGATAACCCAAGAAGTTTCCATAATATTTGTCATGGCCACCACGAAGTCCAAATTTTACCACGCCAGATGATTCTCTTTGGAGCATCATCGAACAGGAGTTCATAAAAGGCTCTACAATATAAATGAATATAAACACAGAGCGAAAGGACATTTAGGCATCATCATTGAGGAATGCATACATTCTTTAGATCAATCACACACAAGTGAAGCTTTAAATGCGTATTGAAAAACTCTGATGTGTTACACTCACATGACTTTCTCTACTCTTGTGCAAACCATTTTTACAAACTCTTATTCTCCATATATTTCATATTAATCGAGATAAACATACGCAGAAACGATCTTTTTACATGCAACGAGAATTAAATTTTACACATAACGACCAGTTCTAAAAATATTTGACTACCGCTTAAGACGTACTGTTTCCCTTGTTTTGTAATTGCAAGGGCAATATAGAAATATAGTAGCCTTTAAGCACATACATAACTCTTAATAGCTGGTTGCTAGGTGCAGCACTATTCCCTTTCCCACAGATTAATACTCTTTGCATATCCAAGACAAAAAAATGAATAACGAATTCCCATTTGAGAAAATAAGTATTGAAAAATTTAAGGGAATAACAAGCAATATCTCGAAAATGGTTCCCTCAACAAAAAAATGTATAGGACATAAATTGTGTATTTTAACGCGATCTACATTTTTTGTGTAGTACAATTGTGTGTATCTCTTATGGTTTACCAGTTATGCAAAGGTCGTTTACAATGAAGAATACTTTTGGGGACATTCCCAGAAAATTCAAGGTATACATTTTATTTGTCATGAAAATATCTTACACACATGATATTTTAATCAAAATCGTTAGAGCCATTTTTGAAAAAATTAAAATTTTCGAAAACTGTTCTATGTAAAGCATAATCTGGGGTGGGGGGTTTTCTTGAAAACCTTCGTGTCGCATCTCTGGAAGATACTGAACCTAAATACCAAGTTTGGTCTTTATCCGACTGTTCGTTTCTGAGTTATGCTGTTCACAGACACACACACGACAGACACACACACACACACACACACACACACACACACACGGAATGTTTCCAAAAATGCTTTTTTTGCATTCAGGGGGTCTCAAAACATATATTTCCGGTGAAATCTCGGTATCGAATTTTTGGGTGGAATACAATACTTCCCCTACTTACTATATGTAGTAGAGAAAGTAAAAAGAGGTATAAGACAGTATATGAAGTTTTCGCTCCGCTGTTGTAAGAATACGACAGTCATTAGTAATAGGATGGGTTGGAAGGAGGAGAGAGACTACTTCAGATGTGTTGAACCCATATATATGGTTGAACCTTCGTTGGTAGACTGTAACCTGCATGCACAAACGTAATCATGCTCAAGCTGACATTCCACCGCTGGCGCAACTGCTCGGTATTACTGTAAGATTCGGCCTAAACTAATACACCCTCTTCCGAGCGATATGGCTGCGTAGTAACGTGCGAGGCTCGCATTCCGGAAGTCAAGGGTTCGATTCCCCGCCACCGACCACTCTGAACATGATTTTTGTGGATTCCCCGGATCGGTTGGAGAATGCTGGGGTACTGCTCTTCTACCACGGCTTTCCTATCCCTCATTTCCTTTATCATTTGTTTTAGGATTGAAGGACCAGGCGACGGTGTTCCAAGTGTTGCAGCTGGGCAGTGGAGGTGCATGTTGCATAGGTTTCTCCCTGGAGGACTGTTCCGGGCGCTGTTGGAGCAGACTCCACTCCAGGGTTTTTGGGCGGGCGTCGAATGCGTTCAAACTGGAAACGTTAACGACCCGTCCATTTTTGCTCTGGTCGTCCTTTGCGTCTCTCCCCTCATCCTCCCTCCCGGGAGTCACCTACGAAGCAAAAAGGGCCGTTTTGGTGCTCTTCCTCGGTTTCGGTGGGCCCTCCGTAATGTGTACCTTTTAACTTTTACACCCTCTTCCTCTTAATACACGACAAAGAACGTCTTTTAACTGACAAGCCATCAGCTCTATTTAGGTATGAAATAGAGCATAGTCATCCTACAACTATGTTCAATGTTCACTGCATTAGTTGAGGGGCATTTTACGTGCCCGCCACACTCGTCTTAACTTCCCCCCCCTTTCTTTGTGTGATGGTGGTGGGCATTATATGTTCTTGTAGCACTCACAGCCAGCGCAACTGAATTCCCACTGTTTTTGAGAGGGCATGACACTTAATACAGCCTTTCTCTGGAAGTGTATTAATATCCAGCATTCACTTTAGTAATAAGAATACAGTTAAGTAATGGGTTTATGCAGCTAATTCAAGCATGAAGATAACACGCTAATTTAAATGTTTTTCTATAATTTTGTTTAAGTGTCTACATTAATTAATTGTTTATTAAATTTATTAAGTACGTTAATTAGTTCTTACTTAAGTATCTCAATCACTTACTTTAAGACCGTGCTATATAATACCAACAGTAGTGTTGTGCTGACAGAAAACGTCGCAACCAATTAGCAAAAGATGTAAAATTGTTCTATATTATCGCTGATCCGTTTGATTCAGAGAGATCCTATTCATTTCTGGAACACATGTTAGTCAGTCGTGTCGTAACAGTGATTCTTTCGAGCAATCATTCAAAATACAATTAGTGACGTAAACCATGTAGTTAAGTGCTGTCTATGAATTCATATAAAACTCTTGCGAGGTTAATCCAGACACTTCTATAAGCATCGTATTGCCTCTCCTGTTTGAAGCGGTATTTTCTTAACTATCGAAAGCCACACTTACCTGTTCCATTACGATATACAAGTATCTAAACATCTAATATTCTGTCGTTTATCGTCTACTGCTTTCCTGGTTTATTCCCTGGAGCATCCATTTCCACAATGCTCGTATGGAAGCCAGTTTTTTTCCTATGTGAATTAAAAAATGACTGAGAAAGAATCAAAATAGCTCCAGGAAATATGTTGTTATTCTTTCTATATTTCTTCACTGATTTCATACATCTTACCTCATATTGAATTATACTGCAAACTCTATGCTGATAACAATTGCAATAAAATCTGTTCATATGCCTCAATCCGATTTTCCTGTACTTCTTTTCTTCCGCGCTGCTCTCGCAATTGGCTAAATGAACTCGATGCAGTATCACGATTATAACACTTGCTCTTGTACAGACTTCCAGACTCTAGAACGTCCTTGTTCCTTATTTTCAAATGTGCGACAGGCTTTAAAGCACTTCTCGAATTTTCGAAGTCTAGAAAGTAGAGCGCTCCTGATTCGAGTATCGATCCGATTGTTGGGGAGCGGTAAGGCATACAGCGAGTACTTGACCACCTAAAGCGACAGTATACGCAGCGGTTTTGTTAGTTACTAAGACAGTAATTCGTAGCAAGTCTCTGCAATGCTCGCATTTAAACTTCGTAAACGCGTATTCACTGCTTTGAATGGAAACTGCATACAGTAATTTTTGAACGACTAGATACATAGGTGTAAAAACAAAACATTTGTTTAGAAATATAAATGCTGGCGGTATAGAACTATCATTACTGTCAAAAACGCTGAGAAACAAACGTCACCATCCTAAATAAATAAACTAACGTATACATCTACATTTGCGCTTTTGCGACATTGCTGTTTTTCACTCAATGTTAATTTTGAGTCGCTTGGTACGGAAATGCAGTCAACGTGCAACTAAGTTCAAAACTTTCTAAAATAATTGGATGTGAGCGATTAATGCCTTAGTCAATCTGTGTTTAATTGAATATCTATACCAAAATTGAACTCCATTTTCGTGCGAGTCGAAAACATGTGTGATGTTAAGCCATTTTATTCTATTATTAGGTTTCTTCTTGTGTTCTTGGTGATTAGGATACACCATTTTGCCTCATGAAAGAGCTCGTCTTATTTTAACTGAATTTGTCGTGTCTGTAGACATTTATATGAGAATACAAGGTATAGAGACTGTATATTTCAGAAATGACCGAACAAACCAACACTTAATGCACTAAAGCAAATAGCAAATCTGTGTTCCATCGAGATGTAGACTTCAACTGGAGCAAAGCAGGTACTGTAATGTCTAACTGGCGAGGTGGTACCAATGCGCTGGTAACGCGCCCATAGTTATGGAGACATCGATCCGGGTACCTTCACAGCAGACTCAGCGTCGCCAGTCATTCCCGTCGCTGAAAGCAGCTTCCGGACAGATTCCGAGGCAAATTCCACATTCCCTTCATGTTTTAGTCTTAGATCAGGCTATTATCTGACACTTGGGCACAGCACTGTGTGGCACAAAGGAGTTATAATGTGCACATGTTTTCGTCCCATAACATAGCTCCTGATGCGCTGCACTGACGTTTCTTTGTGCCCATCCCAGCAAATGCTGACGAACATTTCAGTACAATTCACTTTCCAGAAATTCACGCTTAAATGATTGCAAAAGTCACATGTTTATAATCTCAGAAGTTATAACAACTTCAGTTTTATACTCCAATAAGTAATAGGTAAATGTGATTAATATAACATTTAAGCCCATTTAAACACAGACGGTAACTAAGTAAATCAAAGTCGTATGCCTAAAATGTATCTTCTCTCCCCCATTCTTCGTTCTTATACTTTAAATGGTTGAACTGAAGACTCAAATGAGCCCAGGGAAATAAAGCTGAAAGTTACACTCGATATTTACCCTATTTGGCTAGGGAAAAATCTGATGTGATACACAAACATGACTTTCTCTACCTTCTGTCTTTATTGGTGGATATACAATCTATTCTCGCTAAAGCTTATTTTTCTATCTACCACATTTTAATCCAAATAAACCTTTGTAGAAATAGCTACATTGCATATTTCGTTATAGATACAAAGGGAACTGCAGTAGTCAAATGTTTAATAACTATGCGCTATAGGATGATCTTAAAATTCCATACTGTTTCCATGCATTCGCGAGAAACAAGTGAAAATAGATGGAAATTTAAAAGAATGACAGGTATGAACGATTCGAGCCTTTAATAACGGATATCTCAGAAACGGTTTATGCCACAAAAAACTTGTTTTAAATAGCTTGTGCTTTTGAAACAGATCTACATTTTTGTACGGTATGTTTTCGTCTATCGTTTAACGTTTACGGGTTATACAAGATTATACAAAATTCGTTCCGGATGAAGAGCACTTCCGAAGATATTTCCAGAAAATTCAAGATATAAATTTCATTTGAAATTAAATATATTTAATATATGATATTTTAATAAACATCGTTAGAGCCACTTTTTAGAAAATCAAAATTTTCGAAAAAATGTTTGTTGTAAAGCGTAGTTGGGAGTGGGGGTATTTTCTTGAAAATCTTCATGCGCATCCTTGGAAGATACTGAACTGAAATACCAAGTGTGGTATTTATTCGACGTTTTCTTCTTGAGTTACTTTTCACACACACACACACACACACACACGGACATGTTTCCAAAAATACTTTATTTGAGTTCAAAGGCCTCAAAACATGTATTTTCGGTGAAATTTCTGTATCGAATTTTTGGGTGGAATGCAATACCTCTACCTACTATGTACGTGGTAGAGAAAGTAAAACATATCTCGGAAACTCTTAACCAAGGATATCCACACAACCACCGAGATTCGAACTCGGATACTCCGGATTACGAAACAGGCATTTTATATCCCCTTCACAGATTAGCACATTAAGTTTTGTTAAAGGATGTAGCATTTAGATTAAACAATGCCCCTCAGTGAAACCAGGAGAACTCTTTAAATATTGAATCTATGTTTGTTTTATTTATCCTAGTTTAAATCTCTAAAACAAACCTTGCCAAAATACGTAATAACCCTGTTTGATTGGATCCGACATGCACATGCGTGTATATCTCTCTTAAATGTGAGAATTCTGTCAAAACTCTTTTGAGTCTGGTGAAGTTATATCAGAAGATGAAGGTACTGTGGGGAGAAGATGTGCTTGAAAATCTTTATGTCGCATCCTTGAAAGATGCTGAACTTAAATACGAAGCTTGGTACGAGGCGTGTTTTTAAAGTAGGTACCAGTAATTTTTTAAAAAGTAAGAGAACATTATTTTCCAAGCACTTTATTATCATTCATTACCTTACACTATTTCTCCACATGGTCACCGTCGTTATTCAGGCATCGTTTCGTATCGAGAAACTTGTTTTTATATCCCTTTATCATCAAAGAATGATGCCGCCTATGATGAAGGCCATGTCTGCACTTCTTGTTTCACATCAGCGTAGTTGAAACGTTTTCCACCAAGGAATTTCTTCAGATGAAGAAACAGATTAAAATCGCTTGGTACCAAATCCGGACTGTAAGGAGGGTGGTCGAATTGTTCCCAACCAAATGATGCGATCAGATCTTGAGCTTGTTGGCTGTGTGTAGCCGGGCCTTGTCACTCATTATGATTTCCCCAAAACCTCACACAGTTGGCGATGAATGTTTGCTGACGTAACATTTCTCGCATTAAAAAAAAAAACAATCACTGATCTGACTTCGAAGTCGTCGGGTCGTTCGATTGTTTTGAACACTTCGAAACGTTCTAACAACAGGAAACACAAATTGACGATCGTTCATAACTGCGTCTGGCTTCCTAATGAATATGCTCAAAATTGCGACAGCAGAGTTGCAGCGGCAAAATATTAAAACGGTACTTACTTATTCTTGGTTCAATGGTCCGCAAAACGTACATTTCCGGTGAAACCTTGTAATTGAATTTTTTAATATAACACAATACTTCCTCCACCTACTGTAGGTAGACGGTAGAGGAAGTAATAAAATGTAAGAAATGTACATATATTATAAAATATGCCTAAACATTTCTCCAAAACAATATACAAAACATAAATGTTTTTATCTTCTCGAGTAGATTCTCCATATTTCGACATTTAAACAAATGTATTTTTTTTATCTCGTTTTAAAGATAAGGAATATTACATTTCAAACAGATCGTAATTCTAACTACTACAAGTAACGAATTTTCGCAAAATGTATCAGGTCCCGAGTTCATAAATGGCGTATTAAAGGATTTTATTCATGCAGGCGCTAAGAACAAAGAGGTATACACGTTTAAAGTATCGCTTTGCATTCAGCAATGTCGAATTGCGTGCCGGAACTGCGCTACATCCCCGGGGGACTTCGTTACATTGAGAAAGGAATATCAAGTAGCTGACTTCAAAGATAGCCCAGTTCACTCACCCAATGCGTCATTTGGGAAATGACGCAGTAGCAAATACAGCGTTCAGACATAAAATAAACGCACTTACATTTTGTTCATGCTCTCCCCCTGTTTTGTCTCTTTAGTACTCGTTTCCGTGTATTTATTTCATTTTGTTCACTGTGTGCACGCTGAGTGCACTATTTCTTTTAGCATGACAACCTTTATTCTGCACAGTATTTTAGAGACAGATGCTTTGTTGTTCTTTATTTAAAGAAGGGAGCCGCTGTAAAGAAAGGGGGAAAAGTAACGTAATGCATATGCTCCAGAGACTTTTAGTAATTTTTGCTGGAGGGGGGAGGGAAAGGAAGAGGGGATCAGATAGTGGGGGAATGCGAGGTAAAGAGGCACCTAAAAATGGGCAATGGCAGTGTAATGCAAATATATATTAAAAAGTTTTAAATTTACAATAATATCTGAATTTATTCTCCATTACGCCCGGACATGTCAAAATTTTGCTTTATATAATAAATATGTTGCATTCACATGTTTGATCCGCACATGGGATTCGAAGCCACATGGGAACTAGACACCACTGTTCAGTAATATCGCTCGTTATCTCTATTCTTTATTCTCCGAGGTTCTAGGTCTAATGATTGCGAGAGCAGTTGGACAACTGTTTCCAAGGTTTACTTTATTCATCTTAAACTATTGTAATCGTTAATGCACTTAATGAGGTAATAGAGACTTAGGCTTTTTATTTGAGAGTTGTAAATCATTAACGATGGTCAGATCAAACATGAAATTTCTTTCTCGTATGTTATGCTTATAGTCTGAGATGCACCTAAGTGTTTCTATTTGTCAGAGGCTTACTAGATTTTTTTTCTGGATTCACTGTAAGCGCATTTTATGGGGTTTTAGCGGGTTAGATATCGAAATAACTTAAGCCCAAACGATGTTTAGACTAATGATCTTTATAGTAAATGTTAATCATCTTACCTATAAAGGGGTCTTGTTCTTGTACCATTTGGGCAGCTAGCTTCAGAAGTGTAAGATGTTAAGTTAAATTATACACATCTAGTGAAGAATATGTAAAACAGTGTTTGTTTTGATGAATTAGATTCATATGCAACGACTTCAAAGTAAAATGTTTTATAATAGCAGAGCGGAGTGTTATTGCTAGTTAAAATTCTCAATTCATCATCTCTTTAATTCTCCACGCCATAAATTTTTGATTATAAAGAATAAAGGTTTGTATTTTTAGTGAGGAGATTCAGGCAAGTCAACTCTTAGCTGTGAACATATTGCTCTTCAGAGACCTAGAGCCACAGGTAATTACCTACACCACGTTTGAAAACTGCCCATATGCGATATAAAATTGCACTTTCATGTTCAACGACAGCTCTTGCCGTTATAATGTTAATACGAAAGGGCCAGAGAAATTCAATATCTGTTGGAAAGCATAGCTGAACTCTAGAGACAGACAGAAATGACGTCCAACTTCGGAGGCTATTCGTTATAGACATACCTGATCACAATGTGTTGATTCGCCAACCTAAATCAGTAAACATTACCGTGATAAATGAATACCGCAAAGTTATTAGTTTAAATACATTGCCAGTGTTCTCTGTAAGCACGTTACATCGAGTTATTGTGTGGCAGGTTGCGAATTCAAATATACACATCGTAAGGTAACCTTATGTTAGAATATATCCGAATCAGTACCACAACTACTGCACAGTAAGATAATACAGGGATGTCCTGCATAACCCATAAATAGCATTCGCAGTCATTACTTACTTCATTTTGTTTTGTCAGATCATAGTGAGATATGAAGAACGTAAACTGGAAGTACGTTTTGTGATGGTCAGTTCAGGAATGAGATGTTCAAAATTAATTTTTAGTAGAGTAATTAATGGCCGTTCTTACTAAACCACAGGCAGTGGACACCGATCATAATGAAATTAAATGATAGTTGCGAAGGAAACTTTCTAGGTTTAACTTTAAGGTCCACGCCCCCCCCAGGGGCTCACCTTATGTGAGTACGGGTGTTGGCGTACCCGGGGGTTCCCGAGCCACTCATCGCCATCTTCATCGCTTCATTCCCGTCCGGTCGAGGTGGGTTCGTTCTCGTGACCGGGGGACTCAGGTAGGCTCTCGTGCGTTCTGTGCATTTCATTCCATGTCGCCCCTCGCCATCGTTTCTTTCTTCTCTTCTATTTATGCACATTTCGCCCCACGCCCATTCATTTACACATCTCTTTTACTTCTTCGCCGGCCTACCTTGCGTGTCGAAACACCCACACACTTTTAGTTTCTTTTATATTTTTATTTTAATCCTCCGTGGACACAGCCTGACGGATACCCGCGCACTGGGTGCGCAGCTGGGTGAGTGGGTAATGGCGTCATCCCCACCACCCGGGGTCGTCATGTAGGGTATGTGTTCGTATCCGCTGTTGAACTGCAGTCCCGCGAGGGGGCCATTGCATGAGCTGCTGACTTCTGACGGCGATTGGGTCCCTCTGTCTATGTTCTGGCAGGTGTGACCCTGGGGTGAGATAGGTATAGATAGACCACTCACCCAAGCCGGGGTAACGCCCGGGAAGTCAGAGCCCGAGGTCGGAGACGGTTGCAATGGTGGAGGATTTATTTCTTTATGGAGCCCCCTTTCTCCATTATTTCGAATAAGCGCCGAAAAGTGTTAGTAACAGAAGTAGCGCCATTGACATCTGGTTGTTACTTAGTCATTACGAGAACAGAGGAAGGTCAAACTTTCGAGAATGTGAACGCTTTTGTTATCCAAAAGGGCATTGACTCAATTGCTGGTCCGGTTCTTTCCTGCACTCGGCTTCGTAATGGTTCGTTGTTATTGCAAAGCAAGTCCGAGGCACAAAGTAAGTCCTTGTTGAGCGCCACGCTTCTCCACGGTTATCCCATCCGTGTTGAGAAGCACCGCACCTTAAATTCCTGTCGAGGCGTCATCACCAACCATAGCCTCGATGGTATGTTGGACGAAGAGCTAGTGGAATATCTTTGCGACCAAAATGTAACGGCAGTTCATCGAGTGCAGGCTAAACGCGACGGAGTGTTTGCACTACTCGTACCCTGTTTATCACTTTCGATGGCGTCGATCTGCCCACGAGTATTTCAGCAGGGTACGAACGGATTACGGTGAGGCCCTATGTTCCTAGACCTGTGCGTTATTTCAAATGCCAACGTTTTGGGCATACGCAAGTCTCTTGTAAGAGTGCCATATCCATCTGTGCCTCATGTAGCCAGCCGTCACACGAAGGTACCTGTTCAATCGGACCCGTCTGCGTTAATTGCAAAGGGCCTCATTCTGCTTCATTTGCCGACTGTCCGCGGTACTTGGACGAGAAGGCGATCCAGGAGATCCGGGTAAAGAAGAAACCCTCCTTCGCTGAAGCCCGGAGGCATTACCATGCGCGCCAACCTTCGCTCCTGTGATCTGGTACATTTAGTTCTGTTGTTGCCTCGCCAGTACACCGGAAGGTTGCAGAGACTCAAGCCTGGACTATGACTGCATTGACCGCCACTACCATCCAGCCGTCCATTTCAGCTACAGTTATCAAGCCCGCTAAACCTGGTCCAAAGGTTATGAAGTCACAAGGCAATGAGAAAAAATCGAAGCAGAAATTTCGTAGAGAAGATTTTTTGAAAGACCCTCCGCGTGCACGCGGAAAGAAGAGTTCACCTTCTCCTCCTCGAAGGTCGCAGTCCGAGGATGCACCTGGGAAAAGCCGCGCTCGGCGGCCACCTTCACCCATTGCCACCCAGAACCGATTCACGGCGCTTGAATCGGTTTCTGGCACTGAGCGCGTGGGCCCGCCCTTCGAGGAGCCAATTGAGTCTGACCAACTCCATACAAAAAGCCCGAGCCCGAAGGTTAGCACAAAGTTATTTTGAGCCGCCCTTCTAAGTAAGAAGTTTATCCGTTTTATTCATGGCTATCCTGACCTGGAATTTACGTGGTGTACGATCGCATAGGGCGGAACTGCAACTTTTATTGCGTTCTCATTCACCTATGGTCGTGTGTTTGCAGGACACCAAGCTTCGCCCTCACGACCCTTTTGAGCTCCGAGGGTATACTCCGGTTCGCTACGATCTTGAACCGGATGAGGGTGCTCCTGCTCATGGAGGTGTTATGTTATTAGTGCGTAACGACGTTCATTTTCAAACTCTTACACTTACGTCCGACTTGCAAGCTGTTGCCGTTAGGCTTCAATTACCTAGCTTTTTCTTTGCTGTTTGCTCTGTGTATTCACCTCCATCGTCTCCCCTCGCTCACGCGGACGTTCGAGATCTTCTGTCTGCTCTCCCAACACCATTTCTTATGTTGGGAGATTTTAATGCCCATCACCCCCTGTGGAGTTCACCAAGGGCTTGTGCCGGGGGAACTCTTCTTTCCGACATTTTTGATCAGATCAACCTCTCTATCCTCAATTCAGGTGAACCTACTTTTGTTTCTGATTCTTCTGGTTCATTCTCTCACTTAGACCTTGCCGTTTGCTCTATCCAGCTTGCTAGTCGTCTGCAGTGGAACGTCGTCGCTGACACATACTCCAGTGACCATTACCCCTGCATCGTTTCTCTTTTGTCTCACCACGTCCAGCATTCCAGAGTACCTACCTGGATATTCCGAAAAGCCGACTGGAGATTGTATGCCAGCCTCGTGTCTTTTGCGGATCAGCCCTTCACTGACGTTAACCAAATGGTGCAGCACTTTACGTCTACGATTCTATCTCCTGCCGAACGCACAATTCCCCGATCATCCTCTCACCCTCGGCGTATTCCTGTTCCGTGGTGGAACGAGGATTGTCGGGACGCCGTTCGTGCTCGTGGGACTTCGCTTAGGGTATTTCGGCGTCACACTACACTTGATAATTTGGTTACTTTTAAACAATCGCGCGCCAGGGCTCGTCGCATTATTCAGGATAGCAAGAAGGCATCTTGGACTCGTTTTGTCGAGTCTATTAACCGCTTCACACCTTCCTCTGTTGTTTGGGATAAACTTCGTCGCTTCTCCGGTAAAGTGTCGCATTGTACTGTGTCTGGCCTTCAGGTTTCCAATGCCACCATAGTGGATCCGGCTGCCATTGCTAACACTCTGGATGCTGCCTTTGAGGCGGTTTACAGTTCCGACCATTATTCCGCCGGCTTTCGCTTTATTAAACACCGGCTGGATTCCGCAACATATAATCTGCTAATAATGAATGTTATAACGAATTTTTCACAATGAGGGAGCTGGAGCACGCTCTTCATTGTTCTAGGCACTCCGCTCCTGGGCCGGACGGCATTCATGTCCTGATGTTACAGAACCTTTCAGCCGACAGTAAAGTCTTTCTCTTACAGGTCTATAACCGTATTTGGCAAGACGGCTATTTTCATTCCGTTTGGCGCAACGCCACCATTGTCCCTATACTTAAGCCTGGGAAGGATCGCCAACTACCTTCCAGCTACCGCCCTATCTCCCTCACCAGTTGCATTTGCAAGGTGATGGAGCGCATGATCAACGGGCGGTTGACATGGTGGCTTGAGTCTCAGAAACTTCTAGCGAACGCTCAGTGCGGATTTCGTCGCTATCGCTCTACCGTCGACCATCTGGTGTGTCTGTCGACGCATACTATCAATTGATATCTGAGAATGTGTCAAACCGTGGTTGTGTTTTTTGACCTGGAGAAAGCTTATGACACTTGTTGGAGGGGCGGAATTTTACGTACACTTCAAGCATGGAATATCCGCGGTCGTCTTCCCATATTTCTTCGGGAGTTTATGACGGACCGCGTCTTTCGTGTACGTGTGGGCTCGGTTTTATCTAGTCGTTTTATTCAAGAGAACGGAGTACCGCAGGGCTCTGTACTCAGTGTTACACTTTTTGCAATTGTTATCAACCTCATTGTTGATTGTATTCCACCTGGTATTTCATCGTCCCTTTTTGTTGACGATTTTACCATTTATTACAGTTCACGGCGGACCTGTCTTCTCGAACGCCGTCTCCAGAGTTGTATCAACCGTCTCTACGCCTGGAGTAACGCCAACGGCTTTAATTTCTCCGTCGAGAAATCCGTCTGTATCAATTTCTGGCGCCGGAAGGCTTTCCCTCCTCCCTCTCTCAATCTTGGGCCAGGGATACTTCCGTTTGCAGACGAGGCGAAATTTTTGGGGTTGATCTTTGATAGGAAGCTGAGCTGGATTTCGCACATATCGTTTTTAAAAGCAAAGTGTGACCGTTCTCTTAATCTTTTACGTGTTTTAAGTGGCACATTCTGGGGAGCTGATCGGACCGTCCTTGTACATCTTTATTGCTCTTTGGTCCGACCCAAGCTTGATTACGGGTGCATTGTCTATTCGTCGGCTCATCCATCTGTATTACGTCGATTGAATGCCATTCACCATCGTGGCATAAGAGTCGCTACAGGGGCCTTTTCAACCAGCCCTGTACTTATCCTATATGCTATAGCTGCAGAGCCCCCGCAGGCGTGAGATGTTTTTGTGCAGCTATGCATGTCGACTCTCAAGTTTGCCTGACCACCCGTCCTTCGCGATATTTTACGAGGATTCGCTTGATCGGCAATATTTAGTTAGCTCCTCTGCGTTGCTCCCTCCAGGGGTTCGATTTCGTCAACTTCTTCGGCATTTGGACATTGCGCCAGCGCCGGCCCTTCCAAGGGGGGTAAACGCGTTTTCCTCCATGGTTGCGCGCTGAGGCCCACTGTCACCTTGGGTTATCGTCACTGCCGAAGAATGAGACCCCTTCTTCAGTCTTTAGATCAGCATTTTTAGAACTGCAGGCGCAATTCGGGGACTTGCCTTTTATATTTACTGATGGATCTAAGACTGATGGTGGAGTAGGATGTGCCTTTGTTTCTGATCATCATAGTTTTACTTTTCGTTTACCGGGTCACTGTTCGATTTTTACCGCCGAACGTTTTAGTATTTATCAATCTGTTTTATACGTTCAGCGGCGCGAGTTACGGCAGTGTGTTGTTTGTAGGGACTCTCTGAGTGCCCTTCTGAGTATTAACGCGCTGTACAGTTCCCACCCTCTCGTACAGCGCATACATGACCTGCTCCACTCGCTTGGTGCCTCTGGCATCAGCGTCTCCTTCTTGTGGATTCCAGGTCATGCGGGCATCGCAGGGAAGAGTCTGCCGACGCCGCTGCCAAATCAGCGATTTTATTACCCAGATTTTTTACTGTTGTTGTTCCCTCGTCAGATTTGTTTATTATTTTACGTAGCCGCATCCTCTGGCTTTGGAGGGATGAGTGGGCGGCCCTTCGAGGGGACCAGTTACGGGAGGTTAAGACTCTCCCGTTAATCTGGGGTACCTCTTCTCGTTCATGTCGTCGGGAGGAGGTACGTTTAGCTCGTTTACGGATCGGACATTGTCTTTTTAGCTATAGATACCTGCTCAGTGGTGACCCCGCACCACTCTGTGAGCACTGTGATGCGCCCTTAACGGTGCGTCACATTTTAGCAGAGTGTCAAGTTTTAGCTCCGTTGCGCGTTCGTGTTGGTCTGCCTGTTGGCCTAGCCAACGTTTTGGCAGATGACGCGCGTGCTGTAAAATGTCTTTTACGTTTTATCAGTGACATTGGATTTACCAGACGCATTTGATGCGCTGAGCGTCTTTTGACTGTTTGATTTTATATTGTCTTTTTAGTGGGTCATCTCCTCCCCAGTGGACATCTGCGCTCGTGTCCCTTGCATTCTATGCTTTTAGTGTGTTCATTTTTGGAATTTGGTGTTGTTTTTTTTTTACCTTTTGGACATCGCGGGTTTGTGTCCCGTTTTTTAATTATGCGGTTTTTTACCGGACTTTTATTTTTGGACTGTACATTTTATACTTTGTAAGGTCGCTGATGACCTTAGCTGTTTAGCACCCTTAAACCGCATCTCATCATCATCATCATCATCATCATCACAACCCTGCATTTACCAGTTATGAGGACTGAGGTCACCTGGAAAACACCTCAGTCAGGGAGGACGGTCGTGGCGGAATATGAAACCCAGATCTCCCGCTCACGAGTATGTGTCTTAACAACTTCGGCTGCCCGTTCGGTTTCAAAATTAATGACGAACAAATCATTGTTAAAGAACTGATTGATTGTTCAAACACTTCACAATTCTCACAGTTTATAGCATCATAAGCGTTTATTTCGGCTGTCGTTCGCTCTCTCCAATTCAGAGTCTTAATCGTTCTTTTGTAACGTTCGGAAATAAAAGGAAAGGTAATTCAACACAAATTATCTAATGGTCATACTGTTATAGTGATGGGCCCACTTTTCAAACACTTCGATACACGAAGGTTACTAATTATTTAAGACCCGTGACAAAGTAGGAAAAGAAATGAATTCGAGGATTCACAAACAACCGCTAAACTCAAACATTTGATTTCTTGCAGCCAAAGCATAGAACTATATTCTTTAGAATACGAAATACTTATAATACGAGAACATCACAATTAACAATACTTCTGTCCCTTATAACCCGATATTTAACTTTTATTGTTTTTCGAAATCGCTACTTTCTAGCTATTAACAGTGAAAAACCAAACAGTATTTCGAATACAAGACAAATTGTATTGCAAATGATGCCAATAGTACGTTATTAATTACGTTAATTTAAAAGTTTTACTTTTAAATCTGGAGGGTTATTATTCCGAACAAAAATTAAAATCGAAAGTAGGATAGATAAATTATCCATTAAGATAGGTAATACAACAGTAATAAACACATTCAATCTTGAAATCATTTTTACGAATAACATAACATTGTGATAAATATCGTTGATATGATATGCTTTCTACCACGACGTAGAGGTCGCAGGTTATAAGGTTCCTACAATGTAAGAAGCGCGTTTATTTATTTACTCTACAACCGTCCCCTAAAACCATTATCTAGTAGCGGTGGTCCGTGCTTTAAATAGCAGGTGAGGGGCTGCAGAATTTAATAAACAAGAAAGTCATATTTAAACACAATAATTTAGCTAAATAATAATTATCATGCAAGACTCACGTATTTTGTTTCTTGTATATTAAGTCAATGCTTGGTCTTTGAGAGAAGCAAAATTATCTGTGATGCCTCCATAAAATAGCTCATCCCTTATAAGTTTACACAAAAGTTCCTTCCGGATAGAGATGCTCGCCAATTTTGTGAGCTTACCTTGTGATACAGTGTTTCTAATGACAGATTTAATTCTTTTCAAACACGAAAGCAATTCTTTCCACTGATGCATTTGTGGCTGGAAGTGTTAAAACTAAAGCAAACAGTTGCATAATTCCTCAAATACATCCTTATTTTCCTGGCACAATTTAAAATACTCCGCTGCCCTATACACCTATCAGCATACAAAAGACGCAGCTCGTTCTTTGAATGATCAATTATTTGAAACATCTTTGAATGATATCGTTGTAAGTTTTCAAGAACTGAAGAAGCGTAATTTTCAGTTAAAATACAATAAGCAATGCCCAGTGATTCCTTTTGCAAAACTTCAAAAAGAATGTTTGTCAAAGAAAAAATATAATTGAATACTATACCAGAAGAGTAATTTCGAAACTATTCATTTCGTTCAAATATCCCTTACTGAGCTGAATTGATCATATATCAGATTCCTTGTAATTCATAATATATTCAAACACTTGCTTGAATTTTTCCCAATCTTCTACAATTACAGTGTGTAGTTTCGAGTTAGAACACCATCGAGTTTCAGCTAAGGTTGGAATATGTCTAGCTGAAAATGAAATTAGTTCCGGCTTCTTTTTGATGAATGGTGGAAACATGAAGAAATCCCACTGATACTGGGACATTTAGAAATGCAATCTAAACTGTTTGGAAGCATCAAGTTTAGTCGATGAGCTAAGCAGTGCACAAAAACAGATTGAGGTGCTTTGTCTTTAATTTTCTTCTGAAGACCATTTAACTGACCTGCCATTACATTTGCCCCATCATAATATTGAGCCACTAATTTGTTCTTCTATGAAACTCAGACAGAATCTCGCCCAGAAGATTAAATAAAGCCTCAGATGTTCTCTCAGCACTAACATCATAGAACGCTATCAAATACTGAAAAACATTTCCTTCAAAATTCACACATCTTATTATGATAGAGCACAGTACTATTTGAGTTATATCGTATCTGCTGTCATCAACTTCAATAGCAAAAAATCTGATGTGCTACATTCACATGACTTTCTCCACCCTCTATTATTTATTAATGGGTACAAATTATTGTTACTCAAGTTTATTTTTCCATTTACTACGTTTAAATTCAAATAAACCGTTGCAGAAATAGCTACATTACACATTACGTTATAGATACAAAGAGAACAGCGATAATCAAATGTTAAGAACTGGACATTATATGCTGGCCTTAAAATTCCATACTGTTTTCATGCAATCGCGAGAAACATCTGGATGTTGAAAGTACTTTAAGATAATGACCAAGAAAAGAACAATTCGAAACTTTACTAACGATATCTCAGAAACGGATCATGCAAAAAAACTTATTTTAAATAAATTGTGTGTTTTAAAGAGATCTACATTTTTGTGTAGTACGTTTTCGTCTATCGCCTAACGTTTACCAGTTATACCAGATTGCTTCCGAATGAAGAAGACTTCGTAGGCTCTTCCCAGAAAATTCGAGATATATATTTTATTTGTCATGTAAACTTCTTTCATATATAGTATTTTAATCAAAATCATTATAGCAATGTTTTAGAAAATCAACAATTTTCAAAAATGTTCCATGTAAAGGGTCGTTTGGGTGGAGGATTTTTTTGAAAATCCTTGTGTTGCATCTTTTGAATTATTTAACCTAAATACGAAGTTTGGTATTTAACCGACTTTTCAATTTTGAGTTATGGTGTTCATAGACACACAGATACATACAAGGACATGTTTTAAAAATGCTTTATTTGGATTCAGGGTGCCTCAAAACATGTAGTTGCGGTGAAATCTCGGTATCGAATTTTTGGGTGGAATGTAATACCTTCTCTACCTATCATGTACATGGTAGAGAAAGTAAAAGATTACTATAATGAATTTCACTTTTTACATGATCTGTACCTATTCAGACATGCTTTCATTTTGAATTGTCTTGGAGTCCCTGCAGCAATACACTATTAATTATTAAGTAGTGATTTTGAATTTCCAATGAACACGATATTAATAAAGCAAGCATTTCCTTGAAATTTCCACGATTTATTGAACTTACACCCACATCGTGTCCTCTAAATCTAAGCCGCATATTTAAATATGGCACAGCATCTATAACCAACTGGAAAATAGTTTATTGATACGATCATTTTCATTAAACTGAACCTTAAATAGCCTTGCATTTTCCTGCAGGGCATCAGAAACTGTATTTCTATTCTTTAAACAAGTGTTCAATTGCAGTTGGCACTTCAGCTGTTGATCGAAAATGTTTTATTTATTTAGAGCTTGCGTCACGTTCTTAAAATCCGAAAATCCTTTCCAGACATTATGATTAGTGTTAAAAAGTAAACAGGGCCAACAAAAAAGTCTTTCTAAACTGGAGCTACTGCACAACCACGGAAATTTGCAAAACCAAGATGTTTTAAAATTAACATTATAGCATTCACCTTCCTTTTCCTCTTTTATACAAAGATTTAATGCCGTGGCACGTCCTCTGTTAACATATCTTTCTTATCCTTTTTTCTACCTGGATAACGGTGTATCAAGTATATTACAACTATCCCTCCTCTGTCCCCTAACCAAGAGTGATTCGCCGTTATTTGCGAAGAACGTGAAAGGATTCTTATCTGTTGAGACCATCCTAGCACTTAACAGGTTTAAAACCGCAAGCAGAAAAAATTCTTGACTTCACATTGTCAGTGTTTTTCTCCTCCACTCGAAAAAACGACACTTCACAGAGGGGGAGTATATGCTGCAGCTCTCTCTAACCACCTACTTGCTAGTGCATATGAGGAGTCACTATCTGCCAGACGTCAAAGGGAGCCATATCGGCATGTGAGTGAGTTCGAGAGGGGCAGAAGGATCGGTCTCCGAGAAGCGCGTTAGTCATACCGTGACATTTCGGCTCGTACAGGGCATGCTGCTACGACAGTGATGCGTGTGTGGAAGCAGTGGATAGATGAAGGTCGTACGCAGCGAAGAGCAGGTACTGAACCACGGAACATAACCACAACACGGGATGACCGCCATCTTGTCCGCATGGCCATAATGGACCATACAGCTTCATCCACAGTGTTGGCTCGACGCTGGAGCACTGCAAAAGGTGTGAAATTCTCTGCATCAACGGTTCGTCGCCGTCTGCTGTAGGTTGAGCTGGTTACATGTGTGCATTATGTCGGCTTCCAAAGTCCAGAAACCACAAGCTCCTTCGACTGCAATGGACACGTGAACACCGTCACTGGGGAGCTGAATGGCAAAATGTAGTCCTTTCGGAGAATCCCGCTTTAACGTGTCCTGTAGTGAGGCCGCATACGTGTCCGGCGGTACGTGGTGAACGCAACCTGGAGGGCTGCATTGTTGAGCGGCATAGCGGACAAACACCAGGTATGATGGTTTGGGACGCCATTGGCTACAACAACCGATCTCACCTCCTACGAATTGAGGGCACTTTGAACAGCAATCTGTACCTAATGGTAGTTGTAGAGCCTGAGATACTCTCCCTGCTTCAGGCATCTCCACAGGTCACATTACAACCGGGCAATCCCCGGTCACATATTGCGAGGAATGTACAAGCCTTCTTCGAAAAGCGACGGGTACCATTGCTTCCCTGGCCTGCACGTTTGCCTGACATGTCGCCCATCGAACATATCTGGAATATGGTTGGTCGGCACCTGGTGTGTCACGGTCCTCCAGTAACCAGTGTCACGGATTTGTGGGCTCGAACACAAACTGCGTGGAGGGAAACCCCTCAGGAACTTATTCAGAACATTTTTTATTGAATGCCACGGCGTATAGTAGCTCTAATTGCAGCGCATGTAGGCCACACCATATACTGAATATTAGGGCTCAAATGTCATATAGAATTGAAAAGTTTATCATTTGTTATCAGTCATATACCTAACCTGTGTTATTAAATTCATTGAATTCATGCGTTTCCTTCTTGGTGTTGGAATTTTCACAAACAGCAGTGGTGGCAATTGAGAAGAGGGAATTTAGTGGTAGGTATACTTAGGAGTCTATATGTGCTTATACATACATTAGTTAGCCTTTACCATGCGGCGTCGTCGTCGTGTAACGGTAGTGTTGTAATAATAAGCTCCTCCTTGTGGCGTCTTATGATTGGTGTGTCATATTTTAGTGGTATTTTGTTAACGTTAGTATATAAGTAGTTTTGTTTTCCCCGTTGTTGGGGTCGTCGTATCTATCCATTAGCCTTGTCCTTTTGAGTGCGCACCCGTCGAGCTGCCTGCCCAAAAGTTCAGGTGCGAGCCTGTGCCACCCGCGAAGGGCCCTCGTCCCCGGGGACTGCCTTGGCTTGTAGTAAGCACAGGGACTTCAGGGCTACTATAGTTAATGGAGTGTATATATATATATTGTCGAGTACCTCAATATTTATTTATTATTTAACTTCAGAAATTCAGATGGGAGCAACTCGCTTAGGAGAGGGATCGTTGATCAAACAAAGAACGTTAATTTAAGAGGCACCGACGAAGGGACGCAGCTAAAGTTATATTCACAACATAATTCCTGGCTGAAGGGAGAGGCAAGGATTCTATTCTACTATCATAATTAGAAACTGCAAAGGAATGGACAACTAGTAGATTTATTATAATAATATCTCTTACCCCATGTGTCTGCCGGGCGAGGACGCCATGGTACAGTTATCAGTCTAGCTCACGCGAAGACTCGTCACAGACTATCTGAAAAAACGCTAAGCTTGGCGTCACTAACGCCATATCCCCTCCAATGAGACTGTTTCCCCTCAATCGCCCCTCCTCAGATAAACTGCCAAACTTCGACTTGGGTAACCAGAGGACGTATTACTATTACTATAATCTGTGCACATGCCACATCTCCCCCTGGCCACCGAAGTCGACGTCCTCGTCGACAGAAAGAAATAAATACAATAAACATGAAAAAAACAAGACAAAGACATACCAAAAATGACATACAAATGTGTGAAGTAAAATATAACAATAGACATGTGTGTGGTAAGCACCCAGCCGACGAAACAATGGTGCTGGGTGATGTGGAGAGGCGAGCGACGTAAGTGCTGTCGACTTAGTATTGTTAATGCACTGATCTTTAGCATCCCGCACACGCACACACCACGCTGCCTTAGTTCACAGGACACTACACTGCGCAAAATGGTGATGGTCTGCCGTAACTGTTTGTGGGTGGATTTAGACAGTGCCCACAACGACGATTTGTCCTGGTGTAGAATTAGCACCGCAGGTCTCTGGTGATGACAACAGGGTGAGCAGTCGCTGGCTTGGACTGCCCCCCGACATGGTGGCTCCTAATGTCACGGCAGTGTAGTGGCTGCCCGACAGCTTCCCTGTGGTGTTTCTTGACTTCTGGTGTGCCCTGGGGATGCTGATGCACTTTCTCGCTCTCTGCCACAGCGAAAGACTAAAACAAAACCACCACACAATAAACAGGATGCTCCCACAAAGAATCACACATAAAAGAAGGGTATGTCATTTACAATTAAAGATTTTAAAGTTTGAAAAATGTACACTAAAAAAATTCTTATGACATGGGGCAAAGAAAGAGCAAAACATTAGTACAAATTGGCATAAGAAAGAAATTTTACAGAGTTGCCATCCAAAGTGTAACTTACAATGCTTTACAATCCAAATAAGAGTAAAACAGACTCAAAATACATAAACATGACAGAAATGAAACATAACCTTGTTTTGGGATCCCAATATTACATCTCAATAACCAGCTGGTATCACTAACAAAAGAAAGTAAGTGCACTTACAAGACAATCACACATGACGATGAAATGAACTCATTCACACTGACCATGGCCCCAAATTACACACAACACTGACTTAACTATCTACTCAAACTAGTGTATGCATCACTACAAGCTACATCCACAATACATTTCTAAACTACGCCACGTGACATGCTTTCAACTACTAGTGTCCTACTCTTGTCACCAATACAACTTCTTGTCCACATCATTATCTTTCTCATCGTAGTATGAGCATTAACTCAATCAATCATTATCAACATCATCAGCAGTAATAGTGCAATCTCGATCATTACTTCAAGCATCATCATCTTTCAATTTTCTCTCCAAAACAAAACATCTGCACTTACGTGTCTCATTTAACATGCTGTAAATTCAAAACATTTGACATAGGCATAACCTTCAAGAAATCACATTAACAATTCAGGAATTACACAAATAACATGACATTATAATGTTGCATCTACATCCTCAAGATGAAAATTTAAGCTGGAAAACAGGTGGTATTAACATTTGCTATCTAAGATGGTAATAAACTTGTTGCATAAACAGAGAAAAAAATTATTTTCATTACATTCACTTCCATCTATATAATCTCTCGTGTGAATTCATCACACACGCTATACTGGGCACGTTACAGCAACACCAATAAGCAAAATCTCTGAAATGATACAACAACTGTCGGGGTTACACTGTGGCACTTCCACCGAAGCTGACATCTCGTCTCATCTCTCCTCATCTCACATCAACACCGTCGGGGTTACTCTTTGGCACTTCCACCGAAGCAAATCTCAACTCTTATTTCTCACATAACCTCACACTACGCCATCGGGGTTACACTTTGGCACTCCCACCGAGGCAAATCTCACCTATATCACATAACCTCAAATACACACATACATACAAACACTATTCATGCAACAATTTTCTGCAAATAAAGATCACAGCATCATTATGAAACCCAAAATCAAATCGAGTCAAAATCAAATCATATATCAAATCAAATCGAATGCAACAAAACAACATCACATCATTACTCAAAACAATATTGTCACATAACATTCCTGAAAATGAAAGCTCAATTAAGCATATAGTACACCTGAAACACATTCCTGCAGCATAATACAACAAACAAATGATTTGCAGTTACCAAAACACAATTCAAAATTTAAATTACACCCACAAGAATAACACACTTTTAATTTAGCAGAGACATTCATATCACATTATTCCTGAAAAACAAAGCTTAATTAAGCATCAGTCAGTGAAACAATAAATTTAGCATACCTGTGTGAGTCGTAAAACTGTTTCATTCATCCAAACTTTAGCACTTACAATGATTACATACTTACGGGTTATTTTTTTCTTTTCTCTTACTCGTTTACCACAAAATTCCCGTGCAAATTGTCCAAAATCTGGTAACACACGTACAGCTGGTTCATCAACATCCACATCGTACTGGTCCATATCAGAAGCACATCAAACCTAATTAGGTGTAGATACTGGCAAGGTTGGTAGCTCCTGAAACTTTTACTTACATGAGTAACTGCGAAAGATTTGCCCCTAAAAATATGCATTGCGGAATTAAATAAACCAAACTTGGCAACGATAAAGCAAAATTATCATCATGATTTTCTCAGAGCGGCCATTAGCAGTAGGAGCGAACATTTCAAAATTCTAAAGTACCTCATACGCCGACATCCTACTGGGATTCTTCACGTGAGAGGGGTCAATGACCGGGCGGCAGACAGCTGATTGCTTTGCAACAACAGGCGAACCAACACTGGACAGAAAGTCTACGTCACTGTGCTCGCTAACAGGAGCAATTACTATATCAGATTTCTGTGTAGTACGTCGCTTAGGCATGATTGCAGCACAAAAGATAACGCAACCAATAAACAAACAGTAGGATCAAGCAATACAGATTACACCAAACTAAACACTTATAGCATCACATGAATGTAAGTAGCAAGATCAGAACATAACCAAATAAAACAGTTGCAGAAAGAACACAATTAAGCGCCCGCGGCGAAATATCAGAAAATTATACTAACACACGGCTACACAAGCCACTTGGACACAATACCAAGATTTTTGAATCAGAATGAACACATGGAAGAAAACAAAATGATAGCTTCAGTGAGAAACCTCGAACTGGAAGTAAAAAAAAACTACGTCACACTTACTGTGACCACCGCTAAGATTCTCAAAAGGAGCAGAATACAAACTTGTAATTTATACGAGCACACAAAACTTCTCTCTTTTTTTTCTTAAATCAAAGGTATATAATCTGATATGCACACGCAAATAAACGCGCCAAAACACGTGCTGAGGAAGACTGGTTTCACAAGCTAAAAATTATTGCTGAAATGCACGACCACGCGGGAATTACACAACACACGTGCGTACATAAAAGTTACACGAAGAATGACCCAGAAAAGTGCAGTAAATAGCTAGAAATCACAATCACTGGAATATAAAGTTATGCATTTCCAAACCACTGCTAATAAGCACAGAAAACAAGATTTGCAAACGGATAGCCAACACGTGACGAGCACATTTTGAAACTACAACTATCTCGTTCGTTGCACAACTCAACTTTCACAGAAACATTTTTTGAAATTAACCAGCCCGAAGAACGGAACACAGTGATATAGTTTAAAGGAAATGAAGCCAAACCAAGGGGAAAATGGAGTAGAAGTTTTAGCGTCACGCCGGCAGACAATGGAAAAAATGCAAAAATGAACTCAAAATTGAAATTTCGACACCAGACTTTCAGAAAGGATGGAAACAAAATTTAGAAGAAGAGAATCACAAATAAAAGTATAAAAATCCTTACCCTTTAGCCAGAAAGAACTTTAAATTTTTCACGACCACGTGGAGGACAAACCGTTAAATTTGGAGGGAAGAAAAAACAATTTTGCACTTAAAATCTCAAAACAAATCAAACCAATTATTTGGCGCCTCACACCAATTTGTCGAGTACCTCAATATTTATTTATTATTTAACTTCAGAAATTCAGATGGGAGCAACTCGCTTAGGAGAGGGATCGTTGATCAAACAAAGAACGTTAATTTAAGAGGCACCGACGAAGGGACGCAGTTAAAGTTATATTCACAACATAATTCCTGGCTGAAGGGAGAGGCAAGGATTCTATTCTACTATCATAATTAGAAACTGCAAAGGAATGGACAACTAGTAGATTTATTATAATAATATCTCTTACCCCATGTGTCTGCCGGGCGAGGACGCCATGGTACAGTTATCAGTCTAGCTCACGCGAAGACTCGTCACAGACTATCTGAAAAAACGCTAAGCTTGGCGTCACTAACGCCATATCCCCTCCAATGAGACTGTTTCCCCTCAATCGCCCCTCCTCAGATAAACTGCCAACCTTCGACTTGGGTAACCAGAGGACGTATTACTATTACTATAATCTGTACTCATGCCACAATATATATATGTGCTGTTCACAACTCAGTTAGGTATAACATCAGGGTTGATAATAAGGTCGTCTAGGTATTGCTGCATGTCGATTTCGGTTCCCCGAGACCTATGGGCCTCTGAATAGGGATAGTGGCCTAGAGTGCTTGTCGTGAGTGATGTCATGCTCGCCTAGTGCTGGTATTGGTTCATTGTGATTTTTATTCTTTCTCTCGTGTAAGTTGTAGCGGAGCCTGTTGATGAATTCCTCTATGGAATGTATTTTCAGTTCCTCATGTACCTGGAATGCTGGGACCACTTCCAGTAGTCTAGCAACAATGCGGAGTATTCTATTTCGCATTTTTGGAGCCTCTTTATATGCGTTTTGACTGCATGTCTCCAAACGGGGGCAGCGTATGTTAGAATGGGTCTGATTAAGGTCTTGTTTAAAGGTTAGTGGTTGAAGGCCATGTTTATTGTGTGTTTCGGTAGTTTTGTGTTTGGCTTGTGGGCTGACCTGGTGCGTGGCCTTTTTGGTGTATTCGGAACTGTGCTTGGCTGTTTTTGCGTAGTTTTCATGTTAATGTGTGTAGATGTTTGGATGACGTTGAGTGTGTGCGCGCTGACAAGCTTGTTTGTTTTGGATAGGGTGAGGGTTTTAGGATGGTTGCCAACTTCTTCCATGACTCAAGGTATAGGAATGCGTATGTGTGCTGATAAGAAGTAATGTGTAGGTTAGAGTAAATTTGCGTGTAAGCAGGTGTTTTGTTGCTTAATGTGTAAGCTAGCTAAAGAAGTAGTAGGAAGAAGAACAATGAAAGCCTAGTGTATCTGCTGCTGTGACATTTGTAAGTGAACCACTGTTCTCGTATTCGTATCAGAAGCAAGCAGTGCCTATCTTAATTCTAGGGTACCTAAATGGGGCCTTATAAACTAGATAGAGTAGAAGAAAATAGATATAGATGAAGAAAAAACAGTATTTAGAGAGCATTAAAGAGCCCGAAGAACAGAGGACCTGCTCGAAGGCGCCTAGGTACCAGTCGTGAGACTGTTGGCTACGGTTGTGTCACTGCTAAGCTGTTAAGCCACCGGCACTGGAGTGGCGATATTACCGCTGACTTGCCGCTCGTGAGCTTCGGGAGCGCTCAACAAGCGTCGGGGCCGCTCGCTGCTACTCTCGCCGCTTCTGCTGCTTTTACTCCTGCTGCTGTAGAGCCCTCTTCCTCTCGCTGCCGTCCCGTTTGCCATTTTTTTTGATTTGAGGAGAAAATCAGAGTTACGTGCTAAGCACCACCCCGATGGTAGTAGTAGACGGTGAATGCGGAACTCGCCATCCTAAGATGGCTATACCCACTAAAAAAACTCCTTCACCGGATTAGGAAGGAGAGGGTTTGCTGCGGTACCGCCTAAAGCACCCACGCAGTCCAAGGTGATGCTGTATACTGGGCCGCAGTACGGTCACCAGGGAACAAGGTTTGGATTCGGGGAGACGGGCTTAGCCGAGGAGTTTAGACGAGGGTTATAAGAAATTTTTGGTGATAGCGGAAGTGGTTGATGGAGCCGTTGGTGTGCGCTTGGAGCTCCCGAAACACCAAGGGTGCCCAGCCGCGTGGGTAGGTCGTCGCTATCGTCTGTTGGTTCGTATGGTTCCCGAGGTGGCACTCAATCCATTCCAGCTTGCGCTGGGCAGAAGCGAGCACCCTGTCGTCCTCCTGTAGTTCGATATCTTACTGGAGAGGGCGCTCATTACCCTGGCTGAGGTTCGCTGCTTGACCTCCACTGCCGAGAGACGTGTGAAATTTGCGCGGCGTAATTCACCCAGCTGTGAGGTGAGGTCGTTGATTTCAGCCTGTATTGTTGACAGATTACCGTGTAGTCCTTGGAGTTTTGCTTCTGTGATGCCAGTGGTTGAGTTGTATTCCTTCCGAAGGGCGGCGTCGGGTTACTGGTTGCTTGCTGAGTGGTAACTGGTGTCGGAGTAGGTCCTAGTTGTTGTTGTCTGCTCCGGGAATACAGGGGGAATTGCGCATGTCCTCAAGCGTGTGTTCCCGGAGCAGGTGGAGCAGAATCGGCGGCATCGGCGGATGTTATGTTTGATGCAGGTGCTGTAAGGGAGCCTGTCCTGCAGCAGTGGCACCTGGGTGTTGCGCTGCAGGCCTCCGCTAAGTCCCCGAAGGCACAGCAGCGGCGGCATGACACCGAATGCTCTCCCCTGCTGGTCTCAACCAGTAAGCTCTGCCCACGCAGTGGCAGGACTGAGGTTATGGCCACTGTCGCGTCCGATACGGCGCCCAGGTGCAGGCGGACCAGCGAAGTTGAACCTCTAGCAGACGTGATCCGTGAGGCTTGTATTTCTGAGCACCAGTGTTTGCTGTTTCCAGCACAAAGCGTGCTGGGATATCTCTTGGCACCCCACAGATGACCACGCTAAGGCGGCCATTCCATTTGAGTTTGCGCCGGCGTTTGTTGAGTACCCGGCTCCATTGGAGAGGCTGCACAAGCGGCTGGCGGCGTCGGTGAGCCAGGCTCCCGTGGAGGAGCAGAGGCGGCGGCGATCTGCGGTGCAGGAGAGGTCAACTTCGGCTACGAAGGGAGCTGGAGGGTCTTCTTCTGCGAAGAAGTGCCCTGCTCTGGCTGGGGTGTGGGGCTAGTGGCTGGCGGCGATGCTGATTAGTCCAACTCGGGAAGGAGGACGGGTCCAGCTGTGGCCGGCTGCTCTGCCGGTGGTGGTGACGATTGCCGGTGCGGCCAGATTTTTCTTTCTGCCTCGTCCCATGATGCTGTTTTCGGACTATAGGAAATGAAGGTAACTTCTGCGAGGATTTCGAAACAGAGAACTGCAGTACGGCGAAGCTGACAATTCTCGAGCTCCGTTTGCCAACCTGAGAATTCACAATCTTGTGAAGCATTGCGGACTGCAGAAAAAAAACTGCTCAGTCTCTGAAACAACTAGGCTAAAAGTTTTCAAATAAATATTGTTTGCATGATTCTTTAATTTTTAAGCGCAAAGAAGGTGAAGGGCCTCTTCACCCCATAAAACCGTCACTGTTATGTAGACCCTGTAAATCACCTGTTATATACGAGTACAGCTTTGCTATCTGTTGTTAACTGTTAGTACCGTGAAGATTTTTAAATGACATATATAAAATGAAGCCGCTATTAAAGAACGAATTCATCAGCTTTTCTACTGGCTTCAATACTTTATGAACCACTTCAGTTGAACAACTCGCATTAATGCATATACTGAGTGAAGCAGTTAAGAAAATGCTCCATTCCTTTAGAATACTTTGTCAAGAAGGAAGTCCCTTATCAGTTAACTTTGTTCACGCATTGTTAATCAGATTTGCCTTAGTCAGCAGAACAAAACAATTACCGTACAACTGTTGGTACACTGTTCTTAGATTCCACAGCTCAACAAAAAAAAATTATATACAGGTATGTGCAACCTCTTTCATAGGAGATAGAGATTATGAGCACCGTACCTCTAAGCCTTCCCAGTTCCCACTTTGTGAATAGGATGAGAAAAGGTTACCAGTAAATCTGGAGAACGTACGTTTGTCCACTCCTTTCTTTGCATGGCACAACGAATCCCCAAGGTTATTACCATAAAAAGACTGATATAAAACGTAACTTGAAGAGAAACTAGGGCACAATCATGATTTACAAGATTCACACTCATATACCCGAGTGCCTAGCCACCCCCAGAGGGTTACACTGAGAGAAAAGCTCAAATAGAAATAATTGGCGACACCCAGGAAATTGAAAGCTTTATCATGCAAAGACTACTAAAATATTAAATAGAATATTAAAACTAGAAAATGGAAACGAATGTTGCAAATACATACCAAGAAAAATAATTGCAAAATAGGAAATGCTTTAAAAGACTACAGCATATTAATGAAATATAAGAAAATCAAAAGGAATAATGTCTAAGGTTTTGGGAAAGAGGCAAGAGGCGACTGAGGAGAGAGAAATTCAAAATTTGATCGGCAGTCTAACAGAAAATGTTTTGTTAACCTTCTGTGTATCAATCTGACAAATTGCTGAGCCTAAGATACTCACAGTCAACAAAGTAGAAAGAGAAGGATTGGTATGTCGAAAGACAAAATGTATGGAAACTATAAGGATTAAGAAATGTTTTGAACAACGTATTTGCCCATTATACGGTAGAAATGAAAGCACGGAATTTATAATATTTGAGTTTACGGGAAGATAACCTGGAGGGACAATTTTATTAATGGAAAAATATTGAAAATACTGACCTTAGCAAACGACTACAATCCAGTTTGTAGCAGATATGTTTTTTTTTTCTAGTTTACAAAATTGCAAATTACAAACTGTTTGAATTTGCCGTAATCGCATTACTACATTTTCGTATATAATGGATGTTCGACTTCCGTGTGTTTTTGTTGTGTTTTATTCCAATTGAAAATTCTTGTATTAATGAGGTGATTTGAGAAATGCATACTACCGTGGCGATGGTGTGACGCACAAAATCATAATGGGCATGGAAGGCGACATGGAAACCTCAGTGCTCTTGAAACTGCGACAGTATTATTTATGTTTTATTGAGCCCCACGTTTGGCGCCAATTTGCGATGGCATCAATTTGTAATGTTATATTTATTTATTGAGCCCCACGTTTGGGAGCCAATTTGCGACGGTGTTCTTTGTATAATGTTTGTTTTATTTGTGTTTACTCCACGTGGTGAAGCCATCTTGTGACGTGATTCATTTGTTAGGTTTGTTAGCTCCATCTGGTGTTAGCAATTTGCGGCAGTATTAGTGTTTGTTTGAAAGAATGCTACTGTTATTTTATTTAATTTTGGTTCTCTGTCCTCCGGCTAGCTATGATCTTTTTGGTCAAGCTCTTCTCTTCATACAGGTTGTGTAAACGGAAAGGAGTCATTTATCCAAAGATAACACTGATGAAAGAATTTGTTTTACACTTTTATTGTCGAACACTTTCACTATCACATTTACACATTGATCTTGACACTCGCCAAACTGAAACTGTTATAATAACTTCATTACTGACAATTCTTAATTCGCGTACTTCAACTTTTTGTATAATTAACTTTACAACACTTTAGATTTTTCATAACTCTGCTACGCGTAACTTGCGAATCGATAGCCGACGTGTACTTTACAAATATTTCTGCTGGACTGAAGGCGACGTGTAACGTACAAATGTTTTCGACGAACTGACGGACTGAAGGACTTTACCTCTAACCTAGCCCTACTTTATACTCCTACACCCCGATATGCCTAAAGATTATAACTGAGCTGCTATTGGCTAATAAAACGCGTCAACATTAGCGTCTATGTTTATATCCAATGAAAATTATGAATACATATGCTCTAGGGAAAAATGTTCCAGCAAATTCTAAAGTAAAACGCGCCAATATTACGTAACTTCCTCGTCTCTAATAATGATAAACAGCTCACCCCCTCGCTGCATTATTGCACGCTATTATTGTCAGTTTCAGTAAGGCAGTATAAACTTACTTCCCAACAATAATTACAATCAACAAACATCTCAAATCAATGTCACATAACAATGCATATTCATACTATAATCACTATTTACATTTAAATAATCTATGATACAAATTACTGCATCAAAACTAAAGTGTGTGTAGTCACACTTAGCAGCCAAGCTGAGAAAATTGTTAGGCAGCTTAGATACCTTGTTAGGAAAAAGCAATCATTCACACCCCAAATACGTGCAGAGTATCTGACTGCGGTTGTAGAATAAGCTGAGTAGTTGCTGGGAGTTCACATGGTGTATATACCTAAATTTTTAATTGCAATAACATTCACGAGTTTCTCTATCTTATATAGCAATTTTTTCATCAAGTTTAACTTACCTTGAAGTCAGTGATTTCTAATATTGCTAAACCTATAAGTTGGACTTGCTCTATATAGAGGATAAAAATTAATTGCTGTGAAATCCTTTGGTGACGTATTCGTAGCAACAAAAAGTTTCAAAAATTCCTATGAACATGGATCTGACTCCCAGAGTGTATTCACTTCAAACTTTCATTTTCTTGATTTTCTTCTTTAAGGTGTGCTATGACATTTACTTGACTTTGTTGGGATGACTTCTATTTGTTGCAAAACAAAGACATCAGAGAAAAATTATGCGTCTTCACATCTAATAGTATCGTGTCTTTAATTATAGCAACAACCAGATCTGAGCCTTGAAAACCACAATGAAGTGCATAAGGGTAAACGCCAACAGAAGGTCAGTCGTGACGGGAATCGTTCATGACCATCTTCTTGGTCCCTGTGTCTTCCCTCCGCATCCGGCTGGACAAACCTACCTTTTTCATTGCATCATTTTATGGATAATGTACCTCTGAACGCCATCAAATACTGTGGTTTTGTGCACGATAGTGTTCCAGCTTACTTTAGTCGTACAATTCATCTTTGAATGGACAATTTCGGCAAAGATGGATTGGTCGAACGGATTTCATTGAATGGCCTTTTCGATCGCCTGATTTGCATCCATTGGATTTTTTCTCTGGGGATTTCAAAGTGATTGCTTTATGAAGCTCATGTACGTGATGTTGAAAGTCTGAGAGCGCGTATCCAAACTGGATTTGACTAAGTACGTAGTGCTGCAGGAATTTCAAATAGAGTGCGAATAAGCATGGGATGGAGGCTTACGGGATGCACTCAAGTTGGAGCAAGCCACTTCGAGCAATTGTTATATTGCTTTTATTGCACCTTATTATTTCTTCACTTTCTCTATTACTTACCTATATTAGTAGAGGAAGTATTGCCTTCCACCCAAAAATCTGATACGTGATTTCACAATAATACGCTCTTTGAGGGTCCTAAATAGAAAAAGGACCGTTGTGCATGTGTGTATCAATAGCATAACTCAAAAACGAAAAGTCGGTGAAATACCAAACTTGATATTTAAGCTCAGCATCTTCCAAGGATGCTACACGAAGATTTTCGGGAAAATCCCTCCACTCAAAGCTACGCTTTACATGGGAAATATTTAGTTATTTTTTATTTTCTCAAAAATAGCTCTAAGGATTTTGATTAAAATATATGTTTAAGATATTTGCATTATAAATAAAATTGTATCTTGAATTTTCTGCGAATAGGCTGTGAAGTCCTCTTCGTTCTGAATGACATTTGTATGATTGGTAAACTGTAAGAAATAGTTAAAATATTACCACAAAAACTGTAGACCTCGTTAAAGCAGACAGTTTATGCTAAAGGAATTGTTTTGTGGCGTTAACCATTTCCGAGATATTTGTTATTGGTTTGAATTTTCAAATACATATGTTCTTTTCAGGTAGTAAGTCACTATCCGTTTCCTCTCGTAGTCATGCAAAGAGCATAAAATTTCCAAGCCATCACACAGTGACCTATAGGTACTTTTTAAAAATCTGACTGTAACTTTAGCCTACTTGTACCTACAACAAATGTGTAAGTGTGTAATAGACTAGAATTTTGTAAGAATAGTTTACAAATAGTGACTAGAGGAAGTCATGTGAACAATCAAAGAGTGTAAAATTTCAAAGCCACCATATAGCGATTCGTTCTTTAAAAATCTATCGCTTTAGCCTATTGTATTCTTCTTATACCTACAACAGGTCGCGGATTCAAATCCGGTGGAGGGTGATGGATTTTCTCGGGCGTACAAATCCTTAGGATGGCTTTACCTTCGGAAGGGAAATAAAGCTGGTGGTCCCGTGTCGTAGATTTACGGCACGTAAAAGGATCTCAGGCCTGATAAAGGGGCCTCTGAGCAAAATTACCGGTCTTTCATGCCTGTTTGGAATGGAATGCTAAGGACCACAGCAGTTAAAGGGCGTCCATAAATAAAATTCAATTTAATGTTTTATACCTGCAACGAAATTTGTAAAATATCTGTATGAAAGTTTATCTCAATTAACAGGAAGTAGATAGAATACCAGAAGAGTAAGCAGAGAGTCACGTAAATGCAATGATGTCATACAACTAGGAAATAGAGAATTTTCGGATCCATGTTCATACGAACTTTTTTCATTGTTTTGTTCTTAGTTGTACATACACCAATTTGTTTACATCCTATATCTAAGTGGTTAATATCTGAGAAGGCCATCATGTGTACCATTCAACAATTCTGAAAACAGTTTCCAAGTAGAATGAAGGAAACCAATGTCCAATTACATTCCCCCAAACAGGAAACCCAGTCTGCTTAAGATGCTGACGAAATCACTAGTTTGAATCTGATAATCAGTCATAGTCAGAAACTGGTTTAACGTCTAAACTCATGTTGAATAACAACAGATTTCGCCAATATTAACAGTTCCATAAGCAGGATTGAAGGAGAGGAGTCGTGTTTTTATAGAGTTCTACGCCAGACAGAGCAATATGTAAGCTGATCGATAATGCTGCTCTCAGATGAGACACATTTTTGTACATTGTCACTCCTCATATAATCTGTCGCTGCAACGTATTGGATGCCAGAGGATAACAAAGACCTAAAAAGACGTGCAGAGCAACGTAGTATATAGCTGTAATACTGGGGAGATCGACGAAATGGTTAGTGCTTCCGGGGCCGGGGCCATGCACTCAAAGACGACCGATAACTTCGTTTCCCGTCACATGTGCCACACAGTTATAGAAACTGTTTGGATGGGGGACAAAACTCTCCGTCTGCAGGGAAGGAGGAGGAAAACTTGACGTCCTAGACGGTGCTGTCTCTCTGACATAAAAGTAAGCCGTAGTCCCTTGCAAAGAAAAACAAGATATTGAGTCAATATTAAAGTATAATCATAGATACTGTATTAATACTATAATATTGTATAATGCAGTTGTATTCCGAATAACTAAGTTTGTTTAAATGCCTTTTCACCGAACTTGTTTTAAGTTTCGGAATATCAGTTTATTTTTATTAATACTTTGAAGCCACAATCTGCACCTTCTTTCAGCGATACAGTTGCATATGCTGGTATTCTTTACGAGGCCTTGCCTTATGGATCACTCCATGTAAAATAGCACAGCGCAAAAAAAAGGGAATTTTTTGAAATGCTGTTGTAATATCGTTGAAAAATAAAATATTGAGAACAATCCTTTCTGCACAATGTTGCTTCTTCTGTGCAACACTTTTAATTGAACTAAATGTTTAAAGCAACACCTTTTCGAGAAGAAAGTTTTAGGAGAATAATAATTAACAAACTGCTCAAGACAGGATTTCGGTCCTTTATGACTTTAAATATGATAATCGTCTTTATATTTTTTAAATTATGTTATACATTATGAATAAGTACTTGATTATTAAATGTGCTCATATCATTTTAAACTTGATCTACTTCTCCAGGTAAAACAAAATGTGTTTACAGTCTTTAGGGTTTCGTCTTCAAAGCAGAAGATTTCGTACACTGTACAGTTTTAGGATATTTCTTGTGTAACAAACGTATTTATTTGTTACAAATTTTGAGCCTGCGGCTGAAATTTATGCAGCCCTGCACTAATGTAACCAAATCGACCTGCTGTTCTCTGCAATCGCTGCGTCGTGCGACATTCCCGCTACAGTCATTTTCAGTCAGTCACCACTATATTAATTATTTGTTATTCTATAAATATACGATTCCATAATTTCTACAATACATATTATTACCTTATCTGTAATCTAAGATTAGATATCTTCAAATATTATTTCACTTTGAAGTAAATAAAATGCACATAATTTTAATAATTTCTTAATAATACTATACCAAGCGAGATGGCTCAGACGGTAACGTCTGTGGTCCGCATTCGGGGACCCAGGGTTCGATTCCCGCGGGCGACCTTCCTGAACCATGGGTTTTTTCGGTGGTTTCCCCGGGTCGATAGGCGAATGCTGGGAAGTTTCATTACATCTCCGGAATTTCTTGTCCCTTCATTTCATCTACACTCCCATTTCACTTCATCTTTCATTTGTTTGGTGTGTTTCAGGGTTGAAAGTGTCGGCGGGAGTCCGGGCATTGCATGGCTGGGGAATGGCAGAGGGGATGCTCTCTGTAACCTTTCGTCCTCCCCGGAATGGGGGCGGTCTCCAAGTTTTGGGTCCCCAGGAGATGTGCAAGTCCCGGTTGCACCAGCTGCCATCCGGGGAGTTTCAATCTGTAAAACATAGGGGTCTTTCCCTCTGCCCTGGCGTGCCTCCTGGTCCGACTCTCTGTCTCCTCTCACCTCAACCCTTTCTCCCGGGGACACCACGTCAGGGGCTTCATGCACAACATTTCTTGTGGGTCGAGTGCTAATTCCCCCTCCGCAGTAAGTCCTAGTCCTAATAATACTATAAACACACTCCTTATTTATAGAACCATTACAATTTGCATTTTATGATGTGAAAATAAGACCTCATTCAAATCTTTATTTGTAAGGATAACAAAGACAATGGACGTCAAAATTAAAAGAAAAATATTTGCGCAGTAATTTAAACCAAAATTTCCTAACTATTGTTACCTCGAAGTGTATCTGTTACATCATTTTGGGCTTTACGTTTCTGAAATTTTGAAAATGTTTATAAGAACGTATTCCATTTTAAAAGATTTTATCGATTTGACATGATATGTCCACCGTATCATTAAAGTGGCTCCTTTGAATAAACTCACAGCAGCATTAAAGCTCTGATTCAGGCAATATCCCAAGATATTTCACCCAATTAAAATCTCAAGTATACGCCCTCACACACAGTTGCCTTAGAATGTATGCTCAACCAAAGAAGCCCTAGAGCGAATGTCATTTTGAAGTACATACTCTGTATTACTGTAGCAGAAACCTGCTCCAGGCATTCTCCAATTTGTTCGTTTCTGTTCCCTTTTTGCTCTTGTACAGCCTTTTTCATCGCAATCCTCTGTCCCTCATATTTGTTCTTTGTGTCTGTAAACATGTTTTTAAAAGGAAAACTGTTTCCCCTCAAAGATGCGTTTGTGCCAGGCTTATGTTGGTTGCATCCTCACCCCCATTTATACGTCGCCTTTAACATTTAAGGTCATATCGGCGGCTTTGCCTTTGGAACACTTGGAACAATGATGTTCACTCGCTTCCAGTAGTGTTATTCTTTGGGTTGGCATTACTTTTGCTTATTATTACATTAAATTCACACTCTCACTCATACTTTCAGACTCTAGAAAGGATGGGAAATAATCCCGGCTAAAGAAAATTTCCCACCCTCCAGCCGGGAATTGATACCAGGACCTCTGGATTTGGAGATTAGAATGCTGACCACCGGACCACATTGCATTAATTATTTATTTAGAGAACTGAACTACAACTTTCCAGTTTAGGGATTACCAAAAATACAAAGCTTACCAGTAGAATTTAAGAAAAGTTTACACTTTAAATGTTGTTTAATAGACGATTTAAGATATAACAAGAAAGAAAACATTAGAAAAGAACACTTTAGTATCTAACATATAGTTAAACTGATGTATCTTTACTGATGATTGTACATGTGATTTCTCAACATTTAAATTCAGCCTTTTAGTGCTGTAATGGCTATTTGTTTAATAAAACGTTTTTTAATCTAAAGTGATGGCAAAACTTAACGAAAAAGGAAGGTATTGTTCTTCTTGCGCCGTCATTAAACCAATCGCTGTGATGTTTTAGAGATCGTATTTTTCTTTGTAATGCTAAATGGTGGGTACATAAATATTAGTTTTCTCCAGATTGACGTCACAGGGCTGGCCACTGTAAGACTCCATCCTGATTGTTGGATCTATGATGGGTGTGATGAATGGCGATCGTGCCAATTTCGGTGGTGTGATCAATGGCGATCATATCAATTCTTCTGGTATGCCAGTTTCAGAGACGCAATAAAATTTCCTTATACTGAGAGATTTTTCTTTCGTAATTCTTCGGCTATCAAAGATATTATTTTATAATGAAGAGAATTACGCAACAGTTCGCCATACGGACAGGATCCCAAAACGTGTCCAAGGGTTTCATGGTCGCTCAGACAATGCTTGCACTGGTATCGTTTTGGGAGCTACCAGGGATGGTTCTTACAGAGCAAACATTAGCAGCCATTTTAATCGCCTCCTTCCATTCTCCGTTTCTTAGGTTTACTGACCCAAGAGCTAGCGAGTGTACCTATACTCCTTGAATAAGTTGACACATCTTAAGCTTGGAAGGGAAACCTTTATTCTCATTTAGTCATTTGGTTCTCTTGAATCAATCATTTTTAACGCCAGATGCGCAGTAGCTTAAAAAACCATGCACACTCATTAAATACTATTCTCGATTCATTTTATTTATTTATTATTTTCTGCACTACCATTTTCAAAACGCAAAAAAGGATGGCAGGGCCCTAAACTATACATCGTCAATTCGGCCTATAGCTTCAGTTTTGAGCACGGCATTCACATAAGGCTGTGTTAACTAGATTTCTGGGTACAGTTCCCTAATTGCTGTACTCAGTGCCTCACAAATATGCGGAATGAAGGTTGTGAGAGGGTTGTGAAAAAGAATAATAATTTTTCTTTAAGAATGTTGTGTTGTAAATAATGACAGGATTGTTATTATTATTATTGGTGGTGGTGGTGGTGGTGGTGGTGGTGGTGGTGGTGGTGGTGGTGGTGGTGGTGGTGGTGGTGGTGGTGGTGGTGGTGGTGGTGGTGGTGGTGGTGGTGGTGGTGGTGGTGGTGGTGGTGGTGGTGGTGGTGGTGGTGGTGGTGGTGGTGGTGGTGGTGGTGGTGGTGGTGGTGGTGGTGGTGGTGGTGGTGGTGGTGGTGGTGGTGGTGGTGGTGGTGGTGGTGGTGGTGGTGGTGGTGGTGGTGGTGGTGGTGGTGGTGGTGGTGGTGGTGGTGGTGGTGGTGGTGGTGGTGGTGGTGGTGGTGGTGGTGGTGGTGGTGGTGGTGGTGGTGGTGGTGGTGGTGGTGGTGGTGGTGGTGGTGGTGGTGGTGGTGGTGGTGGTGGTGGTGGTGGTGGTGGTGGTGGTGGTGGTGGTGGTGGTGGTGGTGGTGGTGGTGGTGGTGGTGGTGGTGGTGGTGGTGGTGGTGGTGGTGGTGGTGGTGGTGGTGGTGGTGGTGGTGGTGGTGGTGGTGGTGGTGGTGGTGGTGGTGGTGGTGGTGGTGGTGGTGGTGGTGGTGGTGGTGGTGGTGGTGGTGGTGGTGGTGGTGGTGGTGGTGGTGGTGGTGGTGGTGGTGGTGGTGGTGGTGGTGGTGGTGGTGGTGGTGGTGGTGGTGGTGGTGGTGGTGGTGGTGGTGGTGGTGGTGGTGGTGGTGGTGGTGGTGGTGGTGGTGGTGGTGGTGGTGGTGGTGGTGGTGGTGGTGGTGGTGGTGGTGGTGGTGGTGGTGGTGGTGGTGGTGGTGGTGGTGGTGGTGGTGGTGGTGGTGGTGGTGGTGGTGGTGGTGGTGGTGGTGGTGGTGGTGGTGGTGGTGGTGGTGGTGGTGGTGGTGGTGGTGGTGGTGGTGGTGGTGGTGGTGGTGGTGGTGGTGGTGGTGGTGGTGGTGGTGGTGGTGGTGGTGGTGGTGGTGGTGGTGGTGGTGGTGGTGGTGGTGGTGGTGGTGGTGGTGGTGGTGGTGGTGGTGGTGGTGGTGGTGGTGGTGGTGGTGGTGGTGGTGGTGGTGGTGGTGGTGGTGGTGGTGGTGGTGGTGGTGGTGGTGGTGGTGGTGGTGGTGGTGGTGGTGGTGGTGGTGGTGGTGGTGGTGGTGGTGGTGGTGGTGGTGGTGGTGGTGGTGGTGGTGGTGGTGGTGGTGGTGGTGGTGGTGGTGGTGGTGGTGGTGGTGGTGGTGGTGGTGGTGGTGGTGGTGGTGGTGGTGGTGGTGGTGGTGGTGGTGGTGGTGGTGGTGGTGGTGGTGGTGGTGGTGGTGGTGGTGGTGGTGGTGGTGGTGGTGGTGGTGGTGGTGGTGGTGGTGGTGGTGGTGGTGGTGGTGGTGGTGGTGGTGGTGGTGGTGGTGGTGGTGGTGGTGGTGGTGGTGGTGGTGGTGGTGGTGGTGGTGGTGGTGGTGGTGGTGGTGGTGGTGGTGGTGGTGGTGGTGGTGGTGGTGGTGGTGGTGGTGGTGGTGGTGGTGGTGGTGGTGGTGGTGGTGGTGGTGGTGGTGGTGGTGGTGGTGGTGGTGGTGGTGGTGGTGGTGGTGGTGGTGGTGGTGGTGGTGGTGGTGGTGGTGGTGGTGGTGGTGGTGGTGGTGGTGGTGGTGGTGGTGGTGGTGGTGGTGGTGGTGGTGGTGGTGGTGGTGGTGGTGGTGGTGGTGGTGGTGGTGGTGGTGGTGGTGGTGGTGGTGGTGGTGGTGGTGGTGGTGGTGGTGGTGGTGGTGGTGGTGGTGGTGGTGGTAGGATTATTCACTAGATTATGAGCGTTTATGTTAATATTATTTTAAAAATAGCATTCTGTTTGTTGTGACTTCGTATGGAGAAACATTTGTTACATTGATAACCAATCGTGGAAAAGGTTAGTGTTATTATTTTCATGTTTTAGTAAACGATGAAAGAACAATTAACGTTTCTATTATATTACTAATTAAAGACAATATAAAATGATATATGGAATGCTTATATGGTTTAGTGGTAAATACAATACATCATTAATGTTTTCCGTTTATATTACACATATCTTACACAGAGTGATATAGAAGCCTTTCTTCGGCTGAAAGTGCACTCACTGACCGCACGTTAAGCAAGATGCTTCGGGATTGTGATTCCCTATCATGAGATGCGCAATGGGAAGTGTACAAATGTTCATTTCTTTATCGTTGCTGTTTTATCCATTTTGTGCTTGTCATCGTGAAAATTCAGTGCGCATTACTACAACGGCTCTTCCTTGTGAAGTAAAGTTGGAATGCAAATTCAATGCCAGCTACTCAAAGGGAATAACAAAGAAAATTTGTTATTTGGAATTCCTACTCCTAATCGATCTCTCTGAGAACTTTGAAAAGTGCTCACCTAAGGTCATAAAGGGTTGTCCTTCAGGAGCGGGAACTAGAAAAGTATAAACGAATAAATTATTACCGTTGGTTTTAGGCATTCATTGTAAATCATCCTGCCATATTCTCCATCACAGGGTTCAGAGATGGTATAATTTATGCACGCTTTTTGGCTGTAGAAAATCTACATTACATCCATGAAGCACATATTATGTACGCACTTAAAGTTGTTTGGTGCGCTGTTTCCACACACAGAAGAGCTGGACTAATTTTTTTCGACAATACTGTGGACACTGAACAGTACCAATGGACTTTCATAGAGCTGGTTGAGCAAGTGGATGATATAGAGCTGGGTCAAGAATGTTTTCAACAATGCGATACCACATACGGCACATCAAACGAGCCCATGGTGCTAATTGAAAGGTTTTTTTTTTACGATCACATAATTTTCAAGTGCACGTGGCCACCTAAGATCTCTGGAATTATCAAATCGGAGGATGAGCTTACTTAAAATATAGATATTGTACCACACGCCCCCAGACACTAGACGATTTACAGCACAACATTACACACGACCAGTGTTACTGACAAAAGTCGTTCAATGGGCGGCCAGTAACATGAAACGAAGAGTTGACTTATGTCTTCAGCAGGAAGGAGGACATTTTAAGCATTTTAAATGGAGGTTAGTAATCTTCTAAGGAACTCTAGGTACATTTTAGGTATTGTGGTTTGCATCATTCGTTTTGAAAGAAATAAACAAATACGTAACATAACATCTCAATCTGTAGACCTTATAGTGAGCTAGACCAGTTTAAAGAAGCTAGTGTACTCTAGGATGTAGATTACGTCATAAATACATAATTGGATTATGTACTTGTATGTAAATAAATTGTAGTTCTTATAGAGTACATTAGAGCTAATTTTTTTTAAAACAATATTATTTATACTTAATGTATTTATAAAATTCAGTAACATTTTTAGTCGGTTATTTTTTTGGAATGAAAGAAATCCTCCTCTGTATAGATGGTGTGAGTGATGAGATATCTTTTCAATGCTAACTTGAATTTATTTTTATTAGTTTCAGTTCCTTAATATATGATGGAAGTGAATTAAATAATACTATACCATTCCAGTAAACCCCTTTTTGGAATACTTGTAGGTTATTGCTTGGCCTGTGTAAGTCCTGCCCATTTCTGGTTTGTTTGCTGTGTATGTCTGAATTTTTTATGAATATTTCTGGGTGATCAACCACGGTTAAAAGTACAGCTAAAATATACTCACAGGCTAATGGTAGAATTCCGAATGTTTTGAATAGTGGTTTACAATGAGTTGATTGCTTTACACCTGCCATTATTCTTATTACCTTTTTTTGCAAAAGAAATATTTTTATTGCGTCTACTGAATTTCCCCAAAATGTTATTCCATAAGTCATGTTGAATGAAAATAAGCATAATATACAGGTTTTAGGATGATTTTATTTGTAAAATGAATTAATGATCTAATTGCAAAACATGCAGAGCTTAGTTTCGGTAGGATGTAGTCAATATGGTCTTTCCATTTCATATTATGATCTATAATAAGACCAAGAAATTTTATGCTACAAGTTTCAGTAATTTCGTTGCCTTCATGTTCAATTCTTATGTCTGCAATACTTTTTTTTGCGAAAATTGATATACCTATTTAGTTTTATTAAAGTTTATATGAATTTTGTTACTATTGAAACAATTATTTAGCACACTGAAAATACTGTTGGATAACTCTGAGAGGCGACTGATGTTGTGTTCTTTAATTATAATACTTGTATCATTTGCAAAGGGAACTGGGTGAGATTGTTAATTTATTACTCTGGGGAGCACCATGCTTTATTTCTGACTATTTGGAATATATTTTGGTATTATCTGCAGAATTTATTATGATCTTTAGATATCTATTTGATAGGTAAAATACAATCCATTGATATGTTTTATTCTTAATACCATAATATGACAATTTTGATAAGAGTATATTATGATTTCCACAGTCAAATGCTTTTGATAAGTCACAGAATATTCCTAGTGTGTTACATTTATTATCAAATGATTTCAAAATTTCATTTGTTAAGCTGAAAGTGGCATCATTGGTTGACATGTTTTTCCTAAATCCAAACTGTTCCTTTGCTAAAATATTATTTTTAATTAGTTGGTGACATATTCGTTTTAATATAAGTTTTTCAAATACTTTGGAGAAAGCAGTTAGTAATGATACTGGTCTTAGTTCCATAGTTGTGACTTTTGCCCTTTCTTGTATAGTGGTTTAACTATAGAATATTTTAGCCTGTCAGGAAAAGTCCCTGTTACAAAGGAGAAGTTACACATATGACTTAAAGATTTGCTAATTTTATCGGTGCATAGTTTTAATATCTTAGTAGTTATTTCATCATTACCCGATGAATTCTTGCTTTTGAGGGATTTTATTGTTTTATTTACTTCTGTTGTGCTCATGGGTACCATTTCTATACAAGTAGGCTGTTCTAAGCTTGCTTTTTTCAAATATGAAATAAGGTCCTCCACATGTTGTTTGGACTGTAACAGTAAATTTGCTGCTAACTGAATATAATAATCATTAAATAATGTTGCTATTTCTTGTGGTCCTTTTGTGGTGTTATGATTTACTGTAATATCTTTTATTTCATTTTTTGTGTGACGTTTACCAGTGTCTTTTTTTTATAATTTTCCATATTGTATTAGGTTTGTTATTTGAGGACTCTATCTGCTTTTCATAGCAGGGCTTTTTAGCTACATTTATAACCTTTTTTAGAATTTTACAATATTCTTTATAGTGCTGTCTCTGTTTCTCACAGTTGCTTTCTCTGGTAGCCATGTAGAGTTCTCTTTTGTGTTTGCAGGGTATCCTAATACCTTGTATTAACCAGCCATTTCTAGGTGTGTTAATTTTCTCTACATGAGATGGAAAACTTGAGTTATGAATCCTTATGAAAGTATTTAGAAAGGAGTTAAACTTGTCATTCATGTTGTTCTTTTTGTATATTTGTTCCCAGGATTGTTCTGAAAGCTGGTGATTAGAATTTTATGTTCTCACTGTTAATGACTCGGTAGTTGGATATATGATTCGTTATTTTGGAATGGGGAATGTTATAATTGATTTTAAGCAGCTGTCCATCATGGTCTGAAAGCCCATTAATTAAGAGTTGGATTTCATGGTACTCGTTTTTAGACATATCTATGAAAATATTATCAATAGCTGTTTTGGATTTTTTTTAATTCTAGTTGGAAAGTTGACTGTACGCATAAGGTTTTATGTTCTTAATAATGAACAAATTTGTTCCTTTTGGTTGCTGTCTTTAATGAAGTCTATATTTAAGTCACCACAAAGTATAAATTCAATCTTAGGGTTGAATAGATATTTTAGAGCAGCATCCAGATTGTATAGGAAGTATTCAAAATTGGCAGTTGGGGTTCTGTATACTGTTAATATAATTAGTTCATTATCTGGCTTTTTTCTATGAACCACGCAACATTCAAGTGTTTGTTCTATGCAGTATTTATCCAGATCAATATTGCCAAACTCTGTTTTTCTTAACCAAGATACTCACACCTCCTTTAGAGTGTTTTTTCTACAGTAATATGCTGCTTTGTTATAGCCTCCCATTGAGATATGTAATATTTCCTGTTTGTCCATGTGATGTTCTGTTATGCATAAGATATCTGGGTTTTTATTTTCATTTTGGAAACTAATTAATAACTCAGAGATTTTATTTCTTAAACTTTGAATATTTTGATGAAATACTGTTAATGAGTGATGTCTTTCTGTTGATTGTGTGCAATATTTGTCTGATTTCTCTGTTTCAATTACTTGTAATGTCCTTCCATATCTCTTATTTACCTAAAAAGGGGAGAATCTACTGTTAACAATTGCAGGAATATTACTGGTATTACCCATGGATGTACATGAAATGCTCTCAGCAATGAGGTGCGTCAGCATATCCTTGCCATGAGCGCATAAATGCAATCCATGTGTAGTATAACCATTCCTCTCAATGGATGATACATCTATAATTTAATTTGGCCTGTTCCCTCTCTACCAAGACACTGATCAAGTCTTCGATTAACCACCCTCACCTTCTTGTTAATCCAAGGCTTGTCATGCCTCCAGAAGAGATTCACAAAGCTCACATTTGTGTGGCTACTGGCATCAGCAATGTGATTCATATCCATCTCAATTGAATAATTGAGATTTCTATCCAAACTATTTCCAGGTCCCCCCACTATTACCACATGATCTTCTTTATTGAGATCCTTTGACATGTCTGCAAGATTCCCCACCACATGGCTAAGACCAGCATTGGGATTGAAAACACTGCTTACAGTATATTTCTCACCCAGTTTCGCTTGGAGTCTTTCTCTGATGCCCATTCCTATTCAAACTATTTCCAGGTCCCCCCACTATTACCACATGATCTTCTTTATTGAGATACTTTCGCCACCACATGACTAAGACCAGCATTGGGATTGAAAACACTGCTTACAGTATATTTCTCACCCAGTTTCGCTTGGAGTCTTTCTCTGATGCCCCTAGCATGACTACTTCTTAAAACTAAAACCCTACCTTTGGCATCAGAGGACCCCTTTCCTGGCTTGGGTTTGAGAACAGACCCCGTCCCCGGAAGTGACGTGGCAGGCATTTCCTCCGGCAAAGCCAGGGAAGACCCCACCTCCGGAACCGTCAAAGCCGAAAATCTGTTTTTCAACTCCAACTCGGGAACTTTGTCACGAGTACACCCAAACCTTCTAGGCCTACGGTTAGGATTGGTATACACATGAAATTCTGGTGATATAATTTTACTTTTACTATCCAATTTCAGGCTCTCAATTTCTAATCTTGCAAGCTCCAATTCCTTTTGTAGGCTTAGAATGGTATTCTCCTGACTTAATACTAAAGCCTTACATCTACAAAGTTCACAGTACCAAAACTGATTTACACTTTCACGATTAGTACTCGCACAGTCCCAATGAAACCACAATTTACACTGAACACAAAAAACACCTTGCTTCACGATCTTACGGCACGATCCCACTTCCCCGTCAGATCACACGCTTTTCACTCATAATCACAGCACTTTGCTTACTTCATTTCTTAAACCACTAGCAACACAGCAAACACTTCACTTCTTAACTCACTAATAATACCTTCGAGGAAATGTGAAGTATCAAATTATTTCAAGACCGAAAGAACGTGGACTCGAACATCAAAATGTGATAAAACAAGAATTCCATATAAATACGTTTTCAAATAAATCGTAATTCTACATGAAGAACCTTTGACTAGTAGTAGAAGTAGTCTTAAGCCCAAAATTCATTTGAATTCGTGACTTATAATCCTCAAAAATTAGACCGTGCATGCATACAAATCTCACTAATGGTCACACAGAAAATGCGAATGCCATTTCTAAGGCATTTAACACTTGTCAATGCTCCTTAGTGGAAAACAATTTGTTTTCTTAACGCTCGACAACGAAGCTTTAGCAATCTAAGAGTATATCGGGTAACTAAACTGCCACTATAGTCGTAAACTGTTTATGGAAAGAGATTTTTTTAAAAATATATTAGTTTAAAAAAACAACACCGTGTCCTATAATCAATAATCAGGAAGTCTTATTTGAATAGATTTTAATTTGGAAAATGTGTGAAATTTTCCGCCAGTATGTTTCAGCAAATTACATAATATTCAGGCACTACATTCTTCCTCTTTCTTCATTTGTGATTGTCATTTATTAAAGTTGTACATTATATTCCTGTAGCGCGGGGCCAGCGTTTCTGCCTGCCATACAAAGGGAGATTCCCAACTGGTAAAACTTTCATCCTTAGTTTAAGACTGTTTATATGATGCTTTTCTTCTCATACTGAGAAAGGCAATGGTAAACCATCGCAATTTACTTTGTCTGCAAGCCCTAGGCCTAGTCTTGATGGCCACCTCACTTCGGCAGGCCACCTACTACCATTTCATTGAATGCTTGTCCTTTCTCCAGGAAAATGTTCATAATTACCTATCATCATTAATATAGGACTAGGACTATCTGCGGAGTGGGATATAGGACCTCGGCCTACAAGATCTTTTGTGCCCAAAGTCCCTGACAGGCTGCCTCCGGGAAGGAGGGGTGAATTGAGAGGAGACAGAGGGCGGCCGAACCAGGGAGCACGGCAGGACAGAGGGCAGGGTCCCTACCTTTTAAGATTGTAACCCCCCGGATGGCAGCCTGGTGCAACCGGCTCCCTTCCCCCTGCGGGCTTACACATCCCCCGGGGGCCCAGGACTCGGGGACGAAGAGTTGCATAGAGCATCCTTTTCTCCTGCCATGCATCGCCGAGACTCCCACCGACACCTTCAACCATGAAACAGACCAAACAGATAAAAGTGAAGTAAGATGAGAATCTAGGTGAAATGGAGTGACAGGAATTCGGGGGATGTAATGAACCTTTCCAGCATTCACCTAGTAACCCGGGGAAACCCCCGAAAAAAACCAAGGGTCGGGAAGGTCGGTCGCAGGAATTGAACCTATGACCCCCCGAATGAGGCCACGGACGTTACCGCCTGAGCCTTTTCGCTCAGTATCACTGACATAAGTTGAAAATTTGCCGTCGCAGTGATTAACGATGGGCAATGCCATTGCGCTAAGCTCTTATCTAACAATAGTATTTTTAAAAACCGGTAAGTACTCCCTGTAAAAAATTCAATAGTGCATACTCAATCCCGTGGCATGATTTTATAAGATGTTTTAAATAATCGGTTTAATTTTTATCATTTAGCAGCAATTAACATAATCATAAGCACTACAGATTGCTTTTGCAGACTGAGTTATTTTTGGTTTGCAGCTATAGTACATATGCTCGATTTTGGAAACTACCAAACGTAGTTTTGCAAACTGTTACACATGACTACTAAAATTAGATTATTTCATTATTTCAGAGATAAAGACTGTTGCATTTTCTGAACTATTTGTATTTCTTAATAAGAATAAGAATGTTAAAGGAAATTAATTTGTAAAATGAATGTTTAAGTGGGTAATAATAGAAGCGAAAATGTTGCTACTTTTGCTACTATATAAAATATCTCTAAGGAAACATGCATTTTGGGAATAGTGTCCACTATTATTTTCGTAAACTATTTGCTGCTCATGCAATAAAAGTATACTTAACTTCCCTTATAAATAACTAGTCAGTTAGCTGAAGGGATAATTGATTCCGCCGCAATTATCGTGCTACCTTGGTAAAGCAAAGTTTGGAAAACATAACAGAGACGTATTTTTGTTGTAAACTTTGACCGAACAGCAAGGCGAAATCAATAATAAACAGCAATTGTGAACATTTACTGGTAAATGCTAAAAGTAACCAGCAATTTCATTTCCCATGCTTGCCGAAGCATATGCAATCAAAGCTCTGTAATACAATTATAATAATATACATAGCCATTTGCTCCGTTGTAAGTGATAATTTGTACCACATGTAATTGTAGATGTACACTTTTCTAAAAACCACTTGCAAGCACTTTGGCTGATTTTACTTGTATGTTCACTAAAAGAGCAAGGAACATTTTTGTAAGGCAGAAAATGTTTTGTACTAGGTCTAAGTTCTTGTCTCTTCCTTAACACTACTTTAGTTTTTAATTTTACAATTAACTGTAACAGTAAGATTAAATTAAATGAGTTGTACATTTACTGTATATTACGAGGTTGCGAGAAAGCACTCCATAGTATGATCAAATAATATACCAGTAACCTTGTCTCATCCGTTACTCCAGAGTTATAGCTGTAGAAACAAGGAAATAATATTAAACTATTAATGAGCAGTATGGGATTTCGTTGCACTTGTAAGGAAATTGAATTTTAATCCATAAACCGAATAGAAAGTAGGATTTTGGAAACCAATAAACACTGGTTGTTTTGGCTACCAATGTGTTAACACTTCCCTTCCGTTTTATAAGTTCTAGTGTAACTGTGTTTCAAGAAAGATAGGTATAGTTAAAAATACCAGTAAAAATTTCTGCTGAAAAACTATAAACTTTCACTCATAATTGAATATGTATTTTAACCCTGATGCACTACTATTATGTTACAGCTACATATTTGCTAGGGAACTTAAAACACAGTTTATTGTAAACAAATGTTTTTACTTTCTTCACACTTATTCAGATTTCAGTTTAATGGGGTTGTCATACGTGGACCAAAGTTTCAAGTCTTCTTGTGTTTCGTTTTCATACAAATCACTCGTTAATAGTCACTTCCAAGCTATGGATGTACGCTGTTCTACCTCCGGAGGACTCAAGAATGAAAAATACTTTATCTTTGAAGTGAATTTTCAAACCATTCATCCTAAACCTAATAATTGTTTTTTAATTTTGTAGTGTAACTTTCTTCTCCCTGACAATATACGATAAGCTTTTGGAGCACAACTCTGAATCGTCTACTAAACTTTGCTTGTTAGGTTCTTTCTTTAATTTACAGTAAGTGTAACCACTTATGACATGTTGAAGAGAGTACTCGCTATGTCGTCACAAGCAGTACTAGCACAATTTAGCCTGGTGTCTTGATTCTATTTGCGAACATAATTGTTGCTGTATAAGCATTAGAACTAATTGAAGCGAATTATTAACAAGTGCTGGATAAAATAGATATAATATGAAAAATAAAATCTGATGCGTTACACTCACATGACTTTCTCTACTCTTGTACAAGCTCTTATTCTCCATCCATTCCATATTAATCGAGATAAACATTTGCAGAAACGATCTTTTGACATGCAAAGAGAATTACATTTTACACATAGCGACCAGTTCTAAAAGTATTTGACTATCGCTTAAGGCGTACTATGTTCCCCTTGTTTTGTATTTACAACGACAATATAAGCACAGACATATCTCTTAATACCTGGTTGCTATGTGCAGAACCATTCTTTTTGCCTCAGATTAATAGTCTTTGCATATACAAGAAAAAAAACCTGATGTGTTACACTCACATAACTTTCTCTACTCTTGTACAAACTATTTATGCAAACGGTTATTCTCCATCTACTTCAAGTTAATCGAGATAAACATTTGCAGAGTCTATCTTATCGCTAATTTTCTTGTAGATGTAAGGGGAATGTATATTTACAAGGGCAATTTGGAAATACAGTAGCCTTTAAGCACATACATATCTCTTAATAGCTGGTTTCTAGGTGCAGCACCATTCCCTTTCCCACAGATTAATACTCTTTGCAAATCCCAGAAAAAAATGAATAACGAATACATGGAAGCGTTTTCGAAAATTTTCTGGGAATGCTCTCCAAAAGTATTCTTTATTGTGAACTACTTTTGCATAACTGGTAAACCATAAGAGATAGATAGACAAAATTTTACTACACAAAAAATGTAGATCGCGTTAAAATACACAATTTATGTCATATACATTTTTTTGTTGAGTGAACCATTTTCGAGATATTGCTTGTTATTCCCTTAAATTTTTCAATACTTTCTCAAATGGGAATTCGTTATTCATTTTTACTTTCTCTACTACGTATAGTAAGTAGGGGAAGTATTGTATTCCACCCAAAATTTCGATACCGAGATTTCACCGGAAATACATGTTTTGAGACCCCCTGAATCCAAAAAGCATTTTTGGAAACATGTCCGTGTGTGTGTGTGTGTCTGTGTGTCTGTCTGTGTGTCTGTGTGTGTGTGTGAGTGTGTGTGTGCGTGTGTGTGTGAACAGCATAACTCAGAAACGAACAGTCGGATAAACACCAAACTTGGTATTTGGGTTCAGTATCTTCCAAGGATGCGACACGAAGGTTTTCAAGAAAATCCCCCCACCCCAGAGTATCCTTTACATGGAAGAGTTTTCGATAATTTTAATTTTCTCAAAAATGGCTCTAACGATTTTGATTAAAATATCATATGTTTAAGATATTTTTATGACAAATAAAATGTATATCTTGAATTTTCTGGGAATGCTCTCCAAAAGTATTCTTTATTGTGAACGACTTTTGCATAACTGGTAAACCATAAGAGATAGACAAAATTTTACTACACAAAAAATGTAGATCGCGTTAAAATACACAATTTATGTCATATACATTTTTTTGTTGAGTGAACCATTTTCGAGATATTGCTTGTTATTCCCTTAAATTTTTCAATACTTTCTCAAATGGGAATTCGTTATTCATTTTTACTTTCTCTACTACGTATAGTAAGTAGGGGAAGTATTGTATTCCACCCAAAATTTCGATACCGAGATTTCACCGGAAATACATGTTTTGAGACCCCCTGAATCCAAAAAAAGCATTTTTGTAAACATGTCCGTGTGTGTGTCTGTGTGTCTGTCTGTGTGTCTGTGTGTGTGCCTGTGAACAGCATAACTCAGAAACGAATAGTCGGATTAACACCAAACTTGTTATTTGGGTTCAGTATCTTCCACGGATGCGGCACGAAGGTTTTCAAGAAAATCCCCCCACCCCAGAGTACCCTTTACATAGAAGATTTTTCGAAAATTTTAATTTTCTCAAAAATGGCTCTAACGATTTTGATTAAAATATCATATGTTTAAGATATTTTTATGACAAATAAAATGTATATCTTGTATTTTCTTGTAATGTCTCCAAAAGTATTGTTTATTGTGAACGACTTTTGCATAACTGGTAAACCATAAGAGATAGACGAAATTTTACTACACAAAAAATGTAGATCGCGTTAAAATACACAATTTATGTCATATACATTTTTTTGTTGAGTGAACCATTTTCGAGATATTGCTTGTTATTCCCTTAAATTTTTCAATACTTATTTTCTCAAATGGGAATTCGTTATTCATTTTTTTTTTGTCTTGGATATGCAAAGAGTTATAATCTGTGGCAAAGGGAATGGTGATGCACCTAGCAACCAGCTATTAAGAGATATGTATATGCTTAAAGGCTACTGTTTTTCTATATTGCCCTTGTAAATATATTTTCCCCTACATCTACAAGAAAATTAGCAATAAGATAGAGTTTGCAAATGTTTATCTCGATTAACATGAACTAGATGGAGAATAAGCGTTTGTAAAAATACTTTGTACAAGAGTAGGGAAAGTCATGTGAGTATAACACATCAGATTTTTTTTATTCAGGGGATCTCAAAGCATGTATTTCCGGTGAAATCTCGGTATCGAATTTTTGGGTGGAATACAATACTTCCCCTACTTACTATACGTAGTAGAGAAAGTAAGAAAACAAGACATGTGATTTGATTTTATGACATTAGCAGAAAACTTCAAGACACAAGATAGCTATTTGGCTGAATATCACAAACAACATTTTAATGCCCATTTTCTGGTACTTTATAACTGTATCATATTTCGATATACCATACTTGTTTATTCCTGAGCATATGTTTGGTGTATTTTAAAAACATGAAAATGTTGAATTAATCGCCTGAAATAAAGTAAGAAAAACAATGCACTGTTGCTTATCTCTCACTGTAAAAATGTCTAATTATAATTGCATTCTATATTTTGGCTATCTATGATAAAACTTTCACTCGTCAAATAATGCAAATGCCTGATTATTTTCTTGTTTGCTTATACAGTACATTTTAAATAATGTAGTGTACACAAGGCGTGGTTACATTTTCTTGTACGTATATGTATAAGATTTACTATAATTTGCATTTTTCATGATATGTGGATGTGTTACGTTTCTCTCTCATTGTTTGTGTTGCAATGGATTGGGAGTAAGAGCAAATGTCTCACAGCCAAATGGAGAACGGGTAACGGAGGGGCGGCCGCAACCGGGGCAGGCCATCGCACGTAGACTTGTACTTCTACCGCGACCCGTGGGAGGGACGGATGAGAGGGAGAGACTCGAAGGGCGACCAGATACGGATTACGACGTGCGCAACCATGAGTAGGGTCCCTAACAGTTCCAGTTCGAACGCATCGACCCGCCAATTTCCACTCGCATGCCTCTAAACCCTGGCGGTTCCCCGAAGATGCGGGTTCTGACTGAGCAGTCCCGACCTGTGCCAGGAAGAAACGTCCACAAAGCGCACATCCACGGCAACACGCCTGCTCCTACGACTCTGAAACAAACGACAATGAAAGAAACGATGGGTACAGGAAATGAGGGACAGGAGAATCGTGGTGGAAGAGGAACCACCCCAGCATTCGCCTGCCGTTCCGGGGAAACCAGAGAGGGCGGGACTCACAGTTTCCGCGGAGTCATCTCGCTCGGTGACAGAAAGCGGGACTCGCGGGTAGAGAGTCTGGGATACAACTCTCGCAAAACTCGATGAACCAGTTGACAAAGCCGGCGAAAAACAAGAAATGTGTGCAACCCTAGAACGTCGCTCGTTAAAACTTCCATGGAACTAACAGCTAGCCGCAGCTTTAATTGAACTCGTTTGTTCGTTAGTTGCACCGGATTGTACTTCAGTCGTTTCACCTGCTAATTACTGTGCCATTGTCCCGTAATTATAGCCCTATGATTCGCCAGTTTTTAACCACAGTAATTGTTGCGTCTAATGCGTGCTTTAAAAGGTATTCTAAACCTTTAACTTAATTTGTAAAAACTGTACCTGTCCCCAAGCAACTACCAACTTTTCCGATCATGAACTGCTGCGACACGATTGAGTTTCCCTGAAGCTGCGAGACCAATTTTTTTAAATTTTTCATAAATATATTTAATTTCAGCTGCGCGGTTTATTAATCGATCTCCAGGCAAATTGCATTATGACCTTCATGATCTCATGATGAACCATGTAAACGGATGCACTGCTTTGTGAAGGAGAGAGACAGAGTTTGGGACAAAACATACCGGATGATGGACATTGCGATACTAATGCGGTAACTGCATCTTTGCACAATGAGGAAGGAGTTTGAAAATATGAGATGAAATCCAGTATTTTCCCTTCCGAGATTCTGCAAAGCACTTAACGCGTGTGTATTGCACTTTCGATGACAATGAATAATAGAAATGCTTGCTCAAAAATAAACATTTAATCACCTTCAGCTGTTCAAAAACAGTATCAAGGTGGACCGCGCTAGCCTCGATTAGCCACGCCCAATAGTATTGACCAAGTCAACAACTGAAGGTGAGATGGCTGCCTGCGCCGAAAGAGTTATGTTTAAATGCTGCATGAATTAAATCATAAGTAAATGTTGACAAATAAAGGGAAGTAAAGCAGGTAAGATTTAAATGGTAAAATTCAACTATAAAATATTATTATATTGCATGTGTGAAATAATAAACATCTACACACAGCAATGATTGGAGGATTAAGTAAATTTTATTCGCATCTGCAGTAAAAATGCAAAACACACGAGTGCAGAGAATTTCAATTCCCATTAACGATAGCAGGAGCGGAAAGTGGATAAAAAACACTATCGTCGAAAAAGAGTATTTTTCATATGCGGGGGCGAAGAGGATATAGATATGATCTTTACTGTTCTGTGGGCGTACATAGTTTGGGTTCTGATGAATGACTTTTATACTATCTATCTAATCAGCGTTTAAAGACCTTAAGTGAGAAGCGCTATAAATTTGGTATCCAGATTTTCAATATATGGGTAGATAAGGAAGGAGCCTACAAATGGAACTGATTTGATTCGAATTCTAACTAGGTGTCTGTGCATTTTCATCAAGCATGCTCACCATAGTACAAATGAGCGACCACACTGGAATTTTGAACATGAGATACACATTGCGAATATATAAATTGAGATAGGGCAAACGCAGGAATTTCAGAACCAAAGAAATTAAAATTGTATCTATACTCTGCATAATATAGCATAGATTATGCTAAAATTACTGCTCTTTACTATATTGCCTAAATAACAATTTCTGCTATTATTTCCTACCCATTATTCCATTAAGCATTGCAGACAGTTTGAAATAAATATTAAGGGAAGCGCATAACAGAGTGATATAAATTACCATTCATTAGAGGTGTTAGGATATAGGCCATGTGTATCAATTCAGCATTTTATGACTCCGCGTAATAATAAAACGGAAATGAAATAAGTTTCCAAACGTTCATCCGCCAGGGGAGCCATCGCGCTATCCACCGCAAGGTTTGTGTTTTTATTAACTTGCATTCCGTGACCATAGCGTGTTAAGCTTTCTATTATTTTTATATATGTTCCATGACATGCCCCAAGTATTTCAGGAGCGCCTGGACACCAACTAAGATATCTTCTCGAATTAACGCAGTGTTACCGTTAAAAGCAACTAGAATACTATGAAATATCATGGATTTACAAAACATTATTATGGGTGAATGATATTTGATGGTGTATTTAGATATTTGTTAAGGCTGTGAATTATTTACACGAGTCATCTAGAATGCATAAAAGTTACTGCTATCCCTTTAAGAAGTTCTGCACAATCATGTACTAACTATATGATCCAAAATCCTACAGGAGGTGCAGCAGTGTTTCAGGAACAACACCCAAGCTTCTTCTGATCTGGGCGCCTCCCATAACTTCAGCAGTAATTGAATAACCTCCTAGCGCAATTGACAATGGCATAGATCCAAAATCAGCTACTAATGCCGGCAGTGCATTTGAATCTGCAGCGCTGGCTCTTGTCTCCGGGATGTTTTCTCAACACAAAGAAAGAATTTGCGCAGTCAGTCTAGTCCATTCGTTATAACTACCAAAATAATTGATCATAGGAACTGGCATAGGACACTGACGAAAAATCAACTTAGGAAGTAAGTGCATTATTTTCATCGCCAGCTTCTTCTTCTTCTTCTAAACCTTTTTAGAACAAAATGATCTCTTTTGTCTCCATAGTGTGTTAGAACTCATCATGTCAACGTTTTCTTGAATATTCAGTCCCTCGTGTTCCTTTAGAAATAAACATGTGCATTTTAGTTCAGGAAAAGGTTTTCGACTTGAAATCACCGCAGATTTCGTTCCTGGTTATCTTTCTTAGTCAATCCCGTCTGAACAAGTTTAGTCATTCGTCAGTTCCATCTGAGGATTCTTAATTGCTGCTCGCACTCATTTACGTCACCGAATTCTTGTCAAAAACAGCAATTCAATGTGTGTACGAGGTCTGTTTTATCCTAGCTACTACCAGGTTCCTACAAGCAAGCCGGTATGGATAGTTATGTCCCGCTGTTCTTTAACTGCTGTAAAGCTACTGACGTGAGACTATTCCCATTTAAGCAAGCACATTTGAATGCTGTCGTCCTGGAACAGCTTCGAATTCTCAACCTCGGACATATAAAACTAGCCCCTCACCAACTGCGCCAGGCCATTTCTGCCTCTGAAACATATCAAAAGTCGGATAAATATCGAACTTCGAATCTGAATTAGGCACCGTTTAAGGCTACCTGGCGGAGATTTTCATACAATCACCCACACAGACAACCCTTCGTTGTAGTCTTCTCAAATATATATACCTCTAACGGTTTTGTTAAAATGTCATATGTTTGAGATCAAGGCATGACAAATGAACCTACATCTTGAATTTTTTGTGAATACAATAGGCTGCATTTTCAATTAAACTGTACTGCATGCTGCTATGAAACACCTCGAATCTATAATCCTTGAGTTCTATTAATTATTCTAACATAGCGTAAAATGACTAAAAGTAAATTTGACGGTGTTTCATAGGGAATTTCAACTTCCTTTTTCTTCTCGACTAAGTGAGAAAATAACATTTTCATAGCTGTTAATTACAGGCTTTTAACAAACAGCTACTTGTTAACAGCAATTTTGACTTCAAGTTTCCCTAACCATTAGAGGAAGAGGAATAATAAGAACAATTACTGCCAAAGAGACTGCGTTCCTCGGAGGTACGGACTGTGAATTCCCATGAGAGATAGCCCTTGTGGTAATTATGTTACCGCTTGAAGCCTCACTTTGCTCACAACATCCTGCAGCGAGGTATGTAAATAATGATGTGCATGTTGTAGCACATAAAGTAGAGGAATAGTAAAACTTCATTTACTTCTGTCTTCTGCTGTTCACAATAAGAAAACATTCACTCTAGAGAAAACTCCATAGAAGCGAAGTTATACGACCAATATTTTGAAAGCTATTAAAGAGTGTATACATTATTTAAGACGCAGAAATCAACTCATATGCCACATTTAAAGAACTGTCCATAGAATTTGAACATGGGAAAGAACGCTTTGGGCTGATATACATTAACATATTTAAATGTCCAACATGCTTGGGAGAATCGGTGACAGTCCGTGTCTAATGAGTATAGATGTCAACATTTGAGAAGAGATTCTAGATACAGGAACAACCAAAAATTATATGGTCTTTAAACGTCTGTTTCAATAAAAACAATAAAATTCATCTTTTTTGTAACATTTTAATTCAAATACGGAACTATTAAGCCCCTTTCGTTTAGTTTCTCTTCCTTTCGTAGTATACCTAATTAGGAATTCTTTATATAAACCTAATTGTCGCTGCAGGTAATGTTTCAATGCTGCATTATCATGCTCATTTTTAGACAGTAGTGTTATCAATCAATTTGGATAGCATTAGCAACACTCAGCGTCGTTTTCTGGTTATTTAATTAAGACACATTTTATAATTATTTTACTTTCAGTTTTTTATACTTGTTCTTTCACACTAGTGTGTGTACACATTAAGCTGGAAAGTTGAACCAGACTTAAAACACTTGCGTCTACACACGACAAGTGTGAAAGAAGAATAATTTCTCAAATAAACAAAGCCTGCAATTGTCGTTAACAATAAAGCTCGAAAATTAATAAAGGTACTTGCAATAATACAAATCGCACTTAGGATATGAAATGTCGAGTATTTAATCTTCTCAGTTGTTGATTATAAAACATCGGTTCACTGATTTCTAATGTTTAACAAATGTCTCTCTTTACATAACTATTTAGCACTCCTTGCTAACGAACTTGATTACAGTGTAAGCACAAAGGAAATAAACAAAAACTTTCTTGCATGAGGATTCTTAAAATATATTGGCATTGGTATCGAATGTGCGCTATATGCAGATTCAATTCTCTTTTGTTCTTGCCGAGTCTTTTGCTTTCTTAGTTGCTAAATCGTGGCCATGTTACATATATATTTATTTATTTCGGAATAAAATATCGGCGTTATAAGTCTTATTTTACTTGAATTTTCTGTGGAGTAACAACATTTTCATGGCAGTCTCAATTAAAGATCAAAGCCTTCTTTGCAAGTATGGTGTTCTTTTATAACTCCAATGCGTTCTATTCTAGGACATAGACTTTGCAAAGCCTTTTTATGAACTGAAATTAGGTATTTTATAATCCATGTTAGAAAGAATAGGGCTTTTCAATGGTGAAAGAATTATCAAAATCGGTTGAGTGTTTTTTGAAATTACCCTGCATACATACACCCATATATACATACATGTATACACGCATATATGCATACCTACACACGTACATACATATATACATACATGTAAGTACGCATACATGCATACATGCATACATACATACATACATACATACATACATACATAAACACATACGTGCATACCTACAAACAAATTTTCTCTGTTTATAATATAGTATAGATTTTCTATGAAATACAATTTGAACCCTATTTCCCCAAACGGATCAACCAGGTAGCCCATCTGCAAATATAAGACTTGTAGCTTAAAAGTAATTTATATCACGCAATAACTAAAATCTAATTTACCATTTAAATGCGCCAAAATCGGCTCACGGAGGGATAGGACGCATTGGGAAAATAGATTCATTACATTAAATAAACCGTAAGTGTGAAGCGGTGCGTTTGAGGCGTACAATATGTTTCCTTGGGTACAAAAACTAAGCAGCTGCAATCCATTTTAACTGCATGAAGCATTTGGTTTACCTGAAACAAAATATAATTTGTGTATCATCTGTATTCATTAACGAAAAGCTCACATCTTTGCATCAATATTTGAAAAGTTGTAACTGTTTGCTAATGTCAAAGGGAGTTTGACAGTGATGGTTTTAATGATGTGCAGATTCTGTAATGTTTGCAGTGATTAAAGATTCGTGCATGAAGCACGGGTAGGAGACCTCCGAGCATATAATATGAAAAAAGGCAAAGCGAATGAAACTGCGAGAAATAAGCGGCAGTTTTTCATTTATGTTTTACATACTTCATGGTCTTTTAATGTATATTTAAATTAAATACGGTCTCTTTTTATTTACTGCTCTGAGGGAGAAAAAGGAGGATTTAATCCGCTGAGAGTTAGGTTTTTATATCGTTTTCCTTTTAGCCCTAGTAACAGCTTTCCCAGGGAAGTGGCTTTGGCGGCCTCTAAGCAACGAGACCTGAAAGAATCTTTTGTTCCAATTCCAATAAGGAACGGAAGGAATGAATCCCAAAGCTGGAGTCAGTCCTACCTCCGCTCCTAACGCTTTTAACTGTCTGTGTTAATGTGTTACATTTTCAGCCAAATTAAAGTGCAACGCCACTTTCACATGCGTATGGAGATTATTAACCTTAATATATGTCTGGTTCCGGCGTTCGTGACTAATGAGCAAAATACAAAAGCGCCACAAACTGCAGATAAATGCAGCACATTGCCTTCTCCAAAGACCTCCATTTAAGAAACAAACGTGCGATAATGAAACACTGTGCTACAGGTGAGTCATGGTAAAGCTTGTGAGTCACATGGGCGTGCTTTCACTAATGCCACCGGCACAGACTGTCTGCTTTTATAGCTGTTTACATGTGTAGGTTGACAGAACTATATAAATGTGAAGACACGTTCCTAATTAAGGCGTATTGAAAGCAGCTGTCAAACTATTTCCCATCGTTATGCTCGCGCTGTGGTAGCAGTCACATTTGCTTGACTGGTCGAGTATATTGTAAAATCTGGGTGAACATTTATCTGTTTGACTAGCATGAATCTGATTTTTCACTCATCGCCTAGTGTGCATTTAAATATCGACAATTCGTAAACTAAGGTGGTTCATGGAGGTCAACACACAGTTATTAAAATAAAGTTAACAAAAATCATAAACGGAAATGGAAGGACCATCTTAATAGAATGTATACCAGCAGACTACCAAGGAATTGTTAAATTATAAACCAAAAGGAGGAAGATCGATATGAAGACCTATGCTGAGATGGGAGTGAGACCGGAACAGGACAGAGCTAAATCATGAAAGGAAGAAAAAGAAATTAGCAAAATCATACAAATTGTATGGAGACAAATGGAGAGGAGTTTTGTGACAAAAATGGAATTAGATTAGTTGGCTTCGCTATACAATAATTCAAAAATTATGAATTATGTGTTTCAACTAAAGATAGCCATAAATTCACATGGGAACTTAGAAATACTAAAACTATTATCGACTATATAATATGTAATACTAAATTAGCAGCTATGGTCTTAGACACCAGAGTATACCGAGGATCTGAAATTGAATCGAATCTTTATCTTTTAGTATCTCCCACACGTATCAAGCCAGGATGGTATAAAAAGAAAAAGGCAGAAAAGAAAATAATGATTTAAATTTTGAGTAAGCTCGCTTAATGATCTAAGTGTGGTTGGCTTTACAAAACAGGAATGGAAAACGTATGAAAGAAATACCAGAAATAGCAGATATTGAAGAAGAATGGAATACTAATCGATATATTTTAAAACAAACACCCAAAGATAGCTTAGGACAAAAGAAAAAACTGCAAGTAATAAGGTCTAAGGAAATGGGATGATGAAATTAAGAAAATTATACATGATAAAAGAGAAGCTTATCAGAAATACTTAAACACCAGAGGCGAAGAAAAAGAGAAACCAGGAAGAAAAGCATAGGCAAAATTGGGAAGAGTTTATGAACTTCTTAGAACATTTTTCTTTAGGCCTCAGACACAAACGTACAATATTCTAAAAAAATTTATAGGGAAGTCAAGGATAATTTAAATATTAATATTATTCCTCGAGAAAAATGATCTCAGTATTTTAAAAAATTGTGGTCTAATACATTAGCGCGTTTGGAATTATCATGCTAATGATGATGTTGATAATAATAATAATAATAGTAATAATAATAATAATTACATAGACATAGATATAGATGCAGTTTTGAAGAATATGAAGAATAATAAATCTCTCGATGAAGATCTACTGAATACTGAGGTGTTAAAGCACACATGCTCCGCTTTTAAGCTCAGATTTTTGAAATGTCTAAATTGTATATTGAATGGAAGTGACATTCCAGAAAGCTGGACTATACCTATATTTTAAAAAATCGTATATGATACATTCACATTATTTTCTCCACCCTCTATCACTATTAGTGGATATACAAATTATTCTTACTCGAACTTATTTTTCAATCTACTACATTTTAATCCAAATAAACCTTTTCAGAAATCGCTACATTACACATTTTGTTATAGATACGAGTACAAAGAGAACAGCAATAGTCAAATGTATAAGAACAGGGCGCTATGTGCTGGCCTTAAAATCCCATACTCTTTCCATGCAATCACGAGAAACAATTGAATGCTGAAAGGAGTTTAAGAGAATCGCCAAGAAATGAACAATTCGAACATTTAATAACGGATATCTCAGAAACGGCTTATGCCACAAAAAACTTATTTTAAATAAATTGCGTGTTTTAAAGAAATCTACATTTTTCGTGTAGTACGTTTTCGTCTGTCGCTTAAATTTACCACTTATACAAGCTTATACAAAATTGCTTTCGAATGAAGAAGACTTCATAGGCTCATCCAGAAAATTCAAGATATATATTTTATTTGTCATGTAAATATCTTTCATATATAATATTTTAATCAAAACCATTAGAGCAATTTTTTAGAAAATGAAAAATTTCCAAAAATGCTCTATGTAAAGGGTAGCTTCGGGTGGGGATTTTGTTTAAAATCTTTATTTAGTATCTTTTGGAGATATTGAACCAAAACACCAATTTGATATTTATGGTGTTCACTATCACACAGATACACATATGGATGTTTCCAAAAAAAATTTATTTGAATTCAGGGTGCCTAAAAACATGTATTTCCGCTGAAATCTCGGTATAAATTTTTTGGATGAAATGCAATACTTTCCCTAGTTACTATACGTAGTAGAGAAAGTAAAAATGAGATCTAAAACTGTGCGATGGTTGTGCAGGCATCAGTGTATTAAATTCAGGGTGTAAAATTTACACTAACATTGTTAAGAATAAATTGTATAAACATAAAGAAAGTCTAATTCGGAAGAACCAAATGGCTTTAAAAGAAGAACATCCTGCTGCAATGGCTATTTCTCAATGAATATGTTAATGTATATATATATATATATATATATATATATATATATATATAGGGTGAATCACCTAAACCTTCCACCGCAAATATTACGGAAATGGAAAGTGCTATTGATGTGCAGTTTTCACAGCATTAATTGGTAGTCAGGGGCTCGTACATTTACGTATAAACAGATTTTAATAATATTGAGAAAGTGTATTTTTTGAGCAAATATACAATTTTTTAAATGGAACAATGGCTAGTTACATCAACAGAATAAAGGTAAGGTAAATTTGAATGTCAATGGACTTTGTTGCAGGATTCTAGTGCAAGTGGTTTACGAGAAATCTTATTCTGAATCTTTTATGCACCGACACTTGTACAGCCTGTGGTAGCACAAACTAAAGAAAGACAAAAGGAAGGTAATTTAACTCAGAAACCCACATTGCTTTTATCGAATTCAAAAACGCTTTTGATAGCGTAAATAGAAATAAGCTCTTACACATTCTAGTCGAAGATATTTAGAATATTTATAAGAAAAATAGCTCACAAATAAACAACCAATTATCTCAATGGTAAGAAATTACAACTGGTGTAAGACAGTGTGTGGCCTCTTACCCCTTCCATTATGTGTATGTATATATACATATATATAATGGGTGTGTTTGAACAAAATTATTCAAGACTGAAGAAAAGCACGTCATGGAATTATACAAATGAATAGAAACCTACAAATGCTCTTTGCGGACGATTTGTCTCTCATAGCACCTACGAGCTCTGATCTTCAGTCAGTTCATGATTTATGCTAAGTGGGTGAAATGTATGGTACGCAAATTGATATTCATAAATAAAAATAATGGCAATTTGTGGAAAACATCCAGTTCCTAGTAAAATCTGTCTAACAAATAAACTGCTCGAAGGAGTGATTGAAATTTCATATCTTGGCTATAAGGAATCGTTTGTGGATGAAGTAGATATACGAGATAACATTCTTAAGAATCATGGGGATAATAAACAACATAATGAAACCCTCTAAAGTATACAGGCATACAAGACTATGTCTCTACACGACTATGGCAAGACCGGTTTTATGTTATGATAGCGAGGATGGACAATGAGACGAAAAGATAACAACAGGATAACAACTAATGTAATTAGATTCATGCGCTCAACAGTTGGCTATACAAGATGGGACCGCAAATGCAATGAAGAAGATGTGCTAAAGGAGTTATAAGCTGTACCTGTAATCCAATATACCCAACAGTACCAGAACAACTGGAAGAAACATATTCATGGAATGCACTCCAGTAAGATCCCTAAAGCCGTGCTTAATTACCATCCTAGAAGGAAGCGATGAATGAAAAATCCAGCTTTGAGTCCATAACAGTCCTCCGCCAGCTCCAGATTTGTTCATGTTGTCTATTTTAGTCCGTAAATTTAATAAATAATAATGCAGTTCACAGACAGAACACGGCTTAACCTAAAGCTTGAAATAAATATGTATCTTGCACCAAGGCATGTGTAAAATGTAAAACTTGACTTCTGTGCTAATAGTTTTAGAAAGACGTTTAGAACACAATTAAAAGAGCAGAATTAGTTTATGAGCAAATATAAATTGTACTTACCAATGTCTTCTTTCTAATAGTTCCCCGTGTAAAATCTCTTACGTAAGTATATGGCTTATCGTTGGTTATAAGTTCAAACCCGGCGGAGAGCGATGGAATTTTTCAAGCGTAAAAATCCTTAGCACGGCTTCCTTCGGAAGGGAAGCAAAGCCGGTGGTCCCGTGTCGTAGATTTACGGCACGTAAAAGAACCTCAAGCCTGACAAAGAGGCCTCTGAGCAAACTTTCGGGTCGTTCAAGCCCTATATAGAACGGGACGCTAAGAACCGTAGTACTTAAAGAGCGTCCATAAAAATATGTAATATGTTGGTTATAAGCTCAGCAGAAATGGCATACTGATTTAGTTCTACCCACTTTTATTGTTTTTTTTCTTCTTGTTAATGAAGCAGTGTTTCCTAAATAACACCTTTTGTTTTACAGGATTTTTTGTAGCAAACTTATTTGTTTTAAATATTTATTGCTTATGTCTGACAGTTTATGCGTTTAGCATTAATCATGACCTCGTAAGCTGTTTACTGTATATTTCCCATTCAATAGTCTATTAAAGTAAAAATGTTACTAAGGTAATAAAACTTATATATAACACAAAAATGAAGTTTGGTAAATACGGAATGTAACAAAAGTGTACGGCACAAATTGCAGGACACATTCCTGACACGTAGACGAAGAAATTATGTTATATGAACATGGGTCTGGAAACGCTTTGTTACATGTTACAACTCGTTTTCTCTAACTCATTCATCATGGGAAACACACACGAACAGAACGTTAGAATCATGGGGAACATGCACTCTTGGTTACGTCTGGTTTCGTTGTCATTATCGTAAGTGCACCGCCAGTGTTTTCTTTTACATGTGCCTGTTGCCATGCGACTTACGTCATTGCTTGTTTACAGGTAACATCAACTGTTCCAGTGAGCAGTACGACCTTCGCAAGCACACGAGTTACTACGTACTAGTAGAGTTGATCACAGTCTTGGCTCGTGCAATGGCAGTGTACACAAATGCAGAGATGGCAGATGCCCATTTGATGTATGGATTAGCAGACGGCAATGGCGCTTGCGCTCAACGTTTGTACCGGAAGAGATTTCCAGGACGAAGGTGCCCCGACAGGAAAGCGTTTGAAGCCATTGATCGTCTTAGGGAACATGGGGCATTTCAGCCTGATACTTGCGACCGGGGGAGGCCTAGAAGGACGAGGACGCCGCAACGGGAGGCGGCAATTCTTCAGGCAGTTGACGACGACCCTAGTGTCCGTACAAGACAAGTAGCTGCAACAATAAATGTTGACCACATGACTGTCTGGCGAGTGTTACACGAGGTCCGGCTGTATCCATACCATTTACAGCGTGTGCAGGCACTATCAGTAGCTGATTTTCCTGCTTGGGTACGTTTCTGCGAATGGTTTATGCAACAAAGAGTCATAACTAATTTTAGTGCAACGGTGCTGTTCACAGATGAGGCGTCGTTTGAACGAAATCAGATTGTAAATTATTACAATCGACATGTATGCGCTGACGTCAATTCTCACCCAACTGTTGAAGTAAGTCATCAACAAAGGTTTTCTGTTAGTGTTTGAGCCGGCATTGTTGGTGACTATTTGGTAGGGTCTCACGTTCTTCCACCCAGGCTCAATGGACAAAGTTACCACAATTTCGTAGAGAATGTTCTACCTGATCTGTTAGCAGATGTGTCTTTAGCTGTGCGACAAAACATGTACTTCATGCACAATGGAGCACCTCCTCATTTTAGTGTTAATGTCCGACGACTTCTAAATAACAGATTCGGTGACAGATGGATAGGTAGAGGTGGACCAATTGCCTGGCCTCCACGCTCCCCGGACCTAAACCCACTGGACTTTTATTTGTGGGGGCATTTGCAAGCTCTTGTGTATCGAATCCCAGTACCAGATGTTCAGAGTCTCCGTGCCCGTATTACGGAAGGCCGCGAAACCATACGCAATACTCCAGGGATACATCAACGCATCCGGAATTCACTACGACGGCGGGTTGGTGCATGTCATCAATGCTCACGGAGGGCATATTGAAGATCTCCCGCGAGAAAGAGTTGCATGTGGTATGCTGGTACGTTTTATTCTTGTGTGTTTCCTATGATTAATGAGTTGGAGAAAATGAGTTGTAACATGGTAACAAAGCGTTTCCAGACCCATGTTCATATAACATAATTTCTTCGTCTACGTGTCAGGAATGTGTCCTGCAATTTGTGCCGTACATTTTTCTTACATTCTGTATTGTAATTCATCATCATCGCCCATTCATTCCGGTCCCCTTAGAATTACTGGTCCCAACGTAATCTAGGACGACCAACATTTCTTCTCCCTCTTGGAAAGTAGTTGAAAGCTCTTTTTGGGATGTGGGATTCGTCCATTCTTCCCAGATGTTTCAATCCCGCTACTTCTTTGGGGAGTTTGAGTTTATTTAAATGTCCTCATAGTAGGTAACCACCCTACTTCTGAGTAAGCCCGATGGCAGGGCTGCTGCCTTCAAGCATTCGATCCTGCTTCTTCTTGTACCTACCATCCCCGAGAAGCCCCTTCCGTTAGTTATAACTACCGTTGTAGATATTAGATCGTAGCATAAAGACCGTTGAGGTCTTTATCCCTGTTACCCTGGACATGGACTCTCGAAATTTGTCTCCTCGTGAGTAAGGGTGCCACTTCCGGCGTGTCAGAGCTCTTCTTGTCCGTCTTGTGAACTTTTACTTTACTACTGTAAATTACCAGAGTTATTTACTAAATGTTTATGAAACCGGTGTATGCTTACAGGTATCACTGTTCTCTAGCAGATGAGCTACTATATTTTCTGCTATCTTGTATCACCACTTGTATCACTTTCGTCTGCTTGACCATTTATTGTGGAAGAAATGAGCTGAATAGGTTCTTCAAGGCTGGCTCTCGTCTTTTTAACGAGCTGGAGAGAAATTGGTGCTGGAAGGACTTGGATATACCATGTGAATCAGCTGCCACTAGATTTCCGTAACCATGCAACACGCAGACTATATTCTTACTCGAAAACATAGTCCGCTTTGCCAAAAAATCTCTTACCTATATGATCCATTCACATGACTTTTACTACCCACTATGGTTTATTTTTATATAGCTTCTACAAACTCTCCTTATGAGAGCTTATTATTCTTTCTGCTTCATGTTGGTCGAGATAAACATTTGCTGATATAGTTTCATTGCACATTTGGTTGCAGGCACAAGTGCGATAAGGAAAACTGGATCGATGGTCAGGTGTTTAAAAGCGGCTCGCTAAGATTTTAAAATTCCACTTTCCATGACATCACGAGAAAAAAGTTAATAGCGACAGAGCTTTAAACGACTGACAAAGTAAATTTAAGTAACATTAAAACCAATATTAACGCATATCTCGGAAATGGTTGATGTCACAAAAGGTTACTTCAAATAAATTGTGTATTTTAAAGGGATGTACATCTTTTTGTATACCGGTTTTGTCAATCTCTTAATGTTTACCAGTTATACAAAATTTCTTCTTAATGAAGTGGACTTTACAGGCTATTCCTAGAACATTAAAGAGATAGATTTTATTTGTCATGTAAAAATCGTTAAAGCCATTTTTAGGAAAATAAAACATTTTGGAAAATATTTCTCATGCAAAGTATAGTTTGAGGTGGGGGAATTTTCTTGAAAATCTTCATGTATGTTTGGAAGATACTGAACGTAACCACTAACTTTGGTATTTATCCGTTTTTGGCTTATGGTTTTCACACACACATACACACTCGCTCACTCACACACGGACTTTGTTCTAAAATGTTTTCTTGGATTCAGGGGCCTCAAAACATGTATTTACGATGAAATCTCGAACATTTAATTTTTGGTTGTAATGCAATATCTTCTCTACCTACTATGCACGTGCTAGGGGACGTAAAAATACATTCGAATGCAGCTAGGCGTTTTATAGCATCTTTATTCGACCTGCGCCTAACCAGCATTAATAATTGAACGTTGCACAAATGCAAATAAAGTGCAGAAAACGTAGAAGGCAATCGTTTGGAGTAGAAGTGAAAGTAGGACAATACAGTAAATCTCCGTTTTTGAGCATTTACCCAACGGTCCCACGTACTCAAGTTGAGTATCGCTCCGAAATAAAGCGGCGGTCCCGTGTCGTAGATTTACGCCACGTAAAACAACCTCAAGCCTGATAAAGAGCCTCTGAGCAAAATTATCGGTCTTTCACGCCCAATGTAGAATGGAACGCTAAGGAGCACTAAAGGACGTTAAAGAGCGCCATAAATAAAACTCAATTTAATTTTTCGGAAATAAAGTAAGTGGACTTAAAGAGGAATGGTTTAAATCTCTTAGTTTTACAAGCTCTTTTAAATTTATTTGTTTCTATTAGTGATTTATCACCTGAGCCGAAGAGGTTAAAATCAATATTAATTTGATCGAATAATTATTAGAATACTGTAGGTAACTACTGCGTCTGATACTCTAAAAGGGTTTTCCTTCTTTTAGAGTGAGTTCCTTCTCAAGTGCGCGGAGGAGAATGCCGTGAATGTACTTGCATTATTTCGACACACTTAAAATCTTAGTAGCAAAAGTCATTTGTAACTTTTATACAATATGTTAGGCAGAATATCCAACTAAGAGGTTCACTGAATGGAAAACACCGGAGGTCCTCAGTAAACATAACTAACTATTTTTATTAAAATACAATATATGAGACGTGTTTTCAAAGTAAGTAGCGATAATTTTTTAAAAAATAACAGAACATTATTTTCCAAACATTTTAATATCATTCATTACCTTACACTATTTCTCCATATAGTCACTGCCATTATCTAAGCACTTGTCGCAACGGGAAACCAGCTTTGTATATTTTTGTCAAAGGATGATGCGCCTGTGACGAAGGCCAAGGCTGTACTTCTTGTTTCACATCATCATTGTCTTTGAAATGTTTTTCACCAAAGAATTTCTTCAGATGCAAAAATAGATGAAAATCCCTTGGTAACAAATCTGGACTGTAGGGAGAGGAGTCGAATTGTTCCCAACCAAATGATGCGATCAGATCTTGAGTTTTTGATGGCTATGTGTGGAGGGTATTGTCACTCATTACTGTTCCCCGTAAACCCTACACAGTTGGCGATGAATGTTTGCTGGCTTAACGTTTCTTGTCTTCAAAAAACTACTTCATTCTGACTTCACAGTCGGCGGGTTGTTCGATTGTTTTGAACATTTCTTAACGCTCTAACAACAGCTAACACAAAGTGACGATCGATCATAGCTGCGTCTGGCTTCCTAAGGAAAGAAGGAAATGATCGCGCATGCTCAAAGTCGCGACTACAGAGCTGCAGCGGTAAAATATTAAAGCGGTGCTTACTTTAAAAACACGCCTCGTACATACAAATAAAATGTAATTTAAAATTTTCTAGGTATGGTTGTCATTCGGAAGAAATTTTGAATACTGTTGTATAACTGATAGAAATTAAGAGATAGATAAAAACGTACTGCAAAAAAAGGTGTAGATCTCTTTAAACCATACAGTTTATTTCAAATAACCTTTTTGTGGCATCAACCGTTTCCAAAAATCTGTTGGTATTGTTCTAAATGCTTTAATACTTTAATCGTTTTTAAGTGCTGTTGCTATTCAGTTGTTTTCGCGATGTCATTGAAGCGGTATGCAATTTCTAGGCTAGCAATTAGTGAGCCGGTCTTTAAACATCTGCCTGTCGATTAGGTTTGCTGTGGCTCTCTCGTAGCCACAATGAAAATGCGTAATGAAACTATTTCTGCAAAGGTTTATTTCGGTTAAAGTGAAGTAGATAGAAAGATAAGCTTTCATAAGATTAGTTTTTAGAAGCTATATAAAAATAAATGATAGTAGGCAGAGAAACTCATGTGAAATTAACACAAAAGAATTTTCCGTATGGACTTAGCAAACACCAGAAGTGAAGGGCCACCAGAGTGAGTGGTGGTGTTCCATCGCGAGGTTACTATCAACATACTAAAGTTCACCAATTTCAACTAATTTCAATACGAACATTCTGTTGCAATTTTCTTTACAGTGATTTGAGTTTAGTGCAGTATTGTAATTTTGTTCTGTAATAAAGAGACCATGCGACTAGCAGTGTGTATCAACTTTAGTCGCTTTTCTTGATACTAATTTATGGTTACTATGAACTGGTATCGGGATTTTGTATCAAGAGTGCTAGTGCAAAATGCAATTTTGAGTTTCAATTGGACATATTATGCAAGAATGCATCACGTAAAAATATACAGCACATTTTGAGAAAGCAAAATAATATTTCTACGTAGGAATTTATTCACATTATTCGTCATGCTCTCAGAATGTTTTAAATCCTTCAATAATAATTCTTTGACTTTTATTGGCATTATAAGCATTTAGTCTCATTTTGTAAGTGAATTCAGATTTCGTCAATATAGTGACTGGTTCCATCTTTTATATCTAAGTCCAAGCTATGAATATGTTAAGGTAATGTTAAAGGGATATGAAAGCGTGAATATCTCTTTCATTTCGTGAAGGTTATAATACATTTATATTTCTACTTTTCTTCTTTTATTTTATGTTTAGTGTTTCTAAAACATTATTGTTATTTAAATAGTTTAAGTTGTTTAAATGCATTCCTAGTTATTAATGAATATCGGATTTGTATGCAAATGCATACTTCGTCTGTTTTTACTTATGATATGGAATTAAGTTTTGCAATATGTTTCCTGTCCTTCTGTGCTGGTATATAAAAGTTTACAGTGCGTATAATTGCACATTTCCGATGTTGTTTGTATATTTAATCACTGTTCCATTCTTCGAGCATAAAATATATGTATTTTTAAAGTAGTAATTTTAAAATTAATATTTACGCACATTAGTGACAGAATAATAAAGCCCTTACTATGCAAACACTCTTATGGAGTTTAGAGTAAACTTGAGGGTGCTCCTTTAAAGTATGCAGCAAAATTATGCGGAAAGTTGTGCAGTGTTTTAGAGAGAAATCCTGTCTTAAAATTTTGTTTTGTCGATACATATCTTCAAGGTGCTTCCCCAAGGAGTTTCCCCAGAGTTAGTAAGTGCTTTCAAAACGTTCCTAATAATATCTGTAGTCGTGGGCAGATCCTTCTTAGCATACAAACTTGTGTTAGTCATAACGTCATAACGTCATAAACTCACACCTGAGCATTATGTCTAAAGAAGAAAGAACATTGTAAGTACCAAAAAGTATAGGCTTAAAGATAAGTTTTTTCATAATCGGTACATATTTTCGAAATTATAGAGCATATTTCAAAGATTTTGACAGCATAAATATATGCATATTTTACATATTTTTAGCGCATACAAATCCGATGTCTAATTATTAATATGAATGTTTCCCTCTTTAAATTTTTTAGACATTTTAGGCGTTAGCCCAAGATGTTTAACAAACAAGGCTTCCAAAAAAGAACATGTTATGTTTGGTGAAGGGTCGAACGAAGAATCCTGAGAAGAATAACAGCTGGGACTACACAACTTATGCGTTGTAAAGTACAACGATATGGATGTTATATATTACACTAGTCTGCATGATATCGGATGACTGAAAACTAATAAGTGATTCTGACTCACGTTTTTATGCTGATTTCAGAACTGCTTTTAGTTTTTTTCTATCACGTACAGTTTTTTTTTTCACAATTTCACTTCAAAAATATAGATATATACAGATATTGCTTCCGCCACTACACATAAAATTGGGCTTGATGAAGCAATTTGTAAGAGCTCTACCATAGGATGGACTCTGCTTCAAGTACCTTCCCAAGAAATTTCCCTTCATTACACAAGACAAATTAAAGGTTGGAATTTTTGTTAATCCTCAAATAAAGAAATTGATGAAGGATGAAGATTTTGAGAAGACAATGAATGAGAGAAAAATAGAAGCATGGACCGCCTTCCGATCAGTTACTGAAAACTTCATAGCCAATAACAAAGGCCCTAATTACAAGGCCATTGTCGAAACAATGTTGGAAGATTTCAAGAAGATGGGTTGTAACACGAGTGTAAAGGTGCATTTTCTGCATTCACATATCGACTACTTTCCAGAAAATCTGGGACATTATAGTGAAGAGCAGGGTGAACGTTTTCACCAAGATATTAAGGAAATGGAGAGGAGGTACCGGGAAAGATCAAATGAAATTATGATGGCCGACTACTGTTGGATGTTGAGGAGGGACAGTCATCTTCAAGGATCTGCAAGGAAGTCAAAGAAGAGAAAGTTTGAAAAAAATTAAATGAAACACTTTGGCTCCTTGTTTTGTTAAAATGTAGTCACGAAATAAATTAGGGGAGTTCTTGAGAGTATTCTTAAAACGTTTCTTGAATAAAAACTTACCTTGTGTGAAATAGTATTTGAATGCTTTTCTACGCTCATCAGTAAAATTGTCAAAACATTACTTATTTGTGTAAAAACCTGACGTGATAGATAAAAACGGAAGTTATTTCTGGAATCAGCATAAAAATTTGATTCAAGAACACCTACTTTTAAGAAATCATCTGACAAAAAGTTTGAAAATGCAGACTAGTGTTATCATAAATGGCTCGTACGATAAGAGGACAGGACGGCACATTAAAGTGACACACCTCATTACATCATATTGAAGCGAATATTAAAACTGACAACGCAAGACTCTCGTTCCTCGCGGCTGTGCAGTATACCACACCAGTTTGAGCAGCAGTAATAAACCATCTTACCTATGTAATAGGAAAGCATATCGTTCTGTAGAACAGTAGAACGAGGCTGAATGCACCTGTTGCACTGTCTGCAAACACTATTGCTTGAATAATTTTGGTGTTGCAAGCACAGTTGGACCAGATTCCTCTCTCATGTTGCTGTAGTTTCTCAACCTATGGAATACGTTCTACGTGAGCCACTGCGATGTATGCTAAACCTGGCCATTAAAGGATAGTTATTTATTTTCATTTTCTCTACTTCGTATGCACTCACAGTAACTAGAGGAAGTATTGTGTTCCACACAAAAATTCGATGACGAGATTTCATCGGAAATATGTGTTTTGAGACCCTTAAACCCCCCAAAAAGCATTTTTAGCAAAACGTCCGTGTGTGTACAGCATAACGCAAAAAGGAAATGTCCGATAAATACCAAACATGGCATTTATGTTCACCAACCTCCAAAGATGCGACACGAAAATTTTCAAGAAAATCCCCTTACTTCAAACTACCCTCTACATGGAGGATGTCTAAAATTTTTCTATTTTCTCAAAAATGGCTGTAGCGATTTTGATTAAAATGCCATATGTTCAAGATATATTACATGTCAAATAAAATGTATATCTTGAATTTTCTCACAATTGCCTGTGAATGCCTCTTCATTCGGAAAGAAGTTTGTATAATACCTATAACTGATAAACCACAAGGGATAGACAAATATGCAGATCTCTGGAACACCCAATTTATTTAAAATGTCTTGTTAATGACCTTAGCCATTCCCAAGATATATGTTGTAATTGGTTTGAATTTTTCAATACTTGATACTCATTTCTTTCTCTCGATGTCATGGAATTGGAAAGTGTATGAAATTTCTAGGCCAGTTTATTGCAACTGTTTTTAAATATCTGACTATCCATTCGGTTTCCTCCATCCCTCTTGTACCTACCTTCAACGACATGAGTGATGAAACTATTTCCGCAAATGTTTATCTAGACTATCATGAAGTGTTTGAAAAAAGGATAACCGAAGACATTGTCTCGTCTTCTGACCGTCCTTACACAATTACATTTCCACATGGCGTCAGTCAATGTCCACTACTAACATAACCCTGCGCCACACACCTGTGGTTTGCAATTGCAATTCCTTTGATATACTCCTCTTCGATGACATTACACAACCCACATTCTCATTGCTCCTGGTGGTGCGGGATATTCCTGAATGTTGATCTTTTGGAACATCTATGAACATTTCCACCCAATACAGGATAGTTTTCTTTGGTGGTGCAGGACTCTGGAAGAGGTTCTGGAAAGCATTGCCACGTATTTCAGGGAAGGCCCAATATTCGGTCCTATCCCGTAACTCTGGAAATAATGCTCCAGGCACCATACGTGTTCCAGGGCTACATACTCTGGCATGTCGGCAGTCACTTCATAATGTCATACGTACTCAACTCTCCTCTGAATGACAAATAAATAAAAACAAGGACCGTGTTACCTTATATTGTTAAAAGTGGTCGATTCAAGGTCTATAGACAGGATCTATGTCTTTTAACAATGTTACCTTGGTTTTATAACAGCCTGTAGATAGAAAAATAAGCTTTCGTAAGAATAGTTTGCAGAATCTATTTAAAAATAAACGACAGTAGGTGAAGAAAGTAATGTGAATTTAGCACATCATATTTTTATTTTATTAATCTATTTTAGTTTTTTCACTCTGACAAACTCGCCATCTTATATTTCAATTATTTCCTCGAATATCTGTGATTTGACAGTTGGCTTACTTGTCACCTCAGCTTGCAGAACGTGCATACTTTCTTATTCTTGGAACCAGATAAAACTATGGCTCGTAAAAGAGAAGGGATCTCTGAGCAAAAAAGAAGTGTTATAACGGCAAAATGTGTTATAAGTGTTATGTGTTGCCAGCAATAATTACCAGTTGCTTTCTGAACGGAGAGCGTAGCATTTCAAAGCATATTGACGATCCTGATCATCCTCTTCAAGGAATACTTTCCTCAAAAACTTGGTCTCAAAATTTGATTGAAACCTTACGAGGAAATTTAATCCTTCGATAAGCACTTTTCTACAGCAGATCAAGGAAATGGCTAAAACTAGTTCTGATTGACAATTGAAAAAAAACCAACGAATTTTCAGTGATCTCAGAAAAATCTGTAAAATCTGGTACTTACTCGTACCTTAAAATCTGTACTATCTTAAATCTGTCTTAAAATTTGTAAAATATGTGTTTATCTTACTGAACATGGGTTTTCTTGTTTCATTGCATAAAAAATATATGCGTATATTGAGTGTTTAAACCAATTTGAGACTATTTAGTCAGTTGAAACGAAAATTTAAAAACCATCACAATGAGTGTGAACTTATAACTAATAATATTTTAAATTTCTGTCCCATGGTGATTGCGAGTTTGTTTAAGAACGGGGTACCATTATTTGAAAAGTGTTATTACGTCATTATTTGTGTATTTAATCATTTTATGTACATTATTTTCCAAAAACTGCAATTTTTCAGAAAAAATTGTTGAATACATTCAAAGAACAACTGTTTCTGCTGTAAAATTACTAAACAAATCATTATTGTTGCAGAAAATTATTATTTTGCTCATGGTACCAACAAATCTGGTTTTCCAAAACGAATGTGCTTTGTCTTTGTTGCATCTAATGTTCTGAAATAAAATATAGCAGTTTACAGCGGTACGCCACTGAAAACGTTTGAGAACTCCTGCGAAAGAGTCTGACGTCATACCGTCTTCAAACTAAATGAAACTAATATATCTCAATTCTCATCAGTAAGGAACCACTAACGGGTCAATCATCCTCTCTCCCTCCTAAGGACGTTGAGCATTTCTAATTACTTTTTCTGATGATATCTATACTCAGAATGACTCCTTAAGCACATTTCTTATTTTCTGAACGGGAGAAGTAAAGCAAGCACACCAATAAGTTCTTGAAAAACATTCAAGAAAGCATGCAGAGGTTTTACTTATTGCTGAGACGGAGTTTCCATTCCTCAAACAGATCAGCTGTTTTCAGTACAGCTTAAAGCTACTAAGGCAGTGAGTGCTCTTTGTAAATTTCAAATTTCAGTATCTTTAATTCTTAACCAGTTCTATTAAAGTTTGTCAACATGTTTACAATTAATTTATAATGGAATGCAGCTTTTCCTATTGATGGTGAAAATAGTTGGTTTTATTAACAATTGCTTGTGGAATGATTACAAGTATAGTTGACAATATAAAATGTTTACGAATCGGAACGTCTGAAGTTCTGAAGTATTTATTTCCTGTGAGGAATTATAAGATATTGGAAACGCAACAAAATATGCTTTTCTGCAATACGCTTTTTTTCTATTTTTACATTCTCTGACATTTAAGTTAGCAGGTAGAGAAGGCACTGTATTCCACCCGAAAGCTTGATATCGTTATTCACCGAAAATACATGCTTTGAGGTCCCCTGCAAAAAGAATTTGTAGATACAAGTACGGGCGAGCGGGTGATCTGTTTGTCTGTGAACAGCGGAACTCAAAAACGGAAAGTTGGATAAAAACCAAAATTGGGATTTAGGTGAAGTATCTATCAATTATGCAAAACTTAAATTTTAAAAGAAAATCCCCATCCCAAACTATCCTTTACATGAAAAAAGGTTCGCTACTTCTTTTTTGTTTTCAAAAATGTATCTAAAGACATATTTAAGCAATTTGTGTGGCCAGTAAAATGTGTATCTTGAATTTTCTTTCAAAAGGTTGTGAAATTCTCTTCGTTCTGAATGAATTGTGTAACAATCTGGTATAACTGGTAAACCATAAGAGACAGATAATTTCAGAAGCAGTTATATTCTACCAAGCTAAGTTTGCTAACAAATTCCAGGAAGAACTGTAAATTATTTTAAGAAGCCTTATTTCTAACTAAGCCCTTGAAGCAGAAGACTGGGTTATATAGACAACGGAATAAGATAACATAAAAAGAAAAATATAAGTAGAAAAGTTAAATTTTAAATGGTGATTTTAAGAACATTAACAGTTTGTAAATTTGCTTTTAATAAATACTGATATCGTCGCCAATGATTCGGAATCTCAGAGAAGGGATTTTGAACTGCGGGTAGAATATCGTAGATGCTGCTACATTGCAACGTGATCCTAATGACGGTTTAAGTATGTTTTACAATGCATCATTTACCGTCTACACAGCTACCAAGTGTAGACAGAGTAGAGCACGAATGTGAGAAGACAAGTTCATTTTTGCCAATGAAACGTTTGCCAATTTTATACTTTTTCTGCTACATACCCATTAGGTACAGAACGTATTGTATTACAAACAAAAATTCAATGTCGAAATTTCGCAGGTATTACATGTTTTGAGGCTTCCTGAGTACAAAAATAAAGCATTTTTAGAAAAAGTCCAGTGTGTGTGTGTGTGTGTGTGTGTGTGTGTGTGTGTCTGTGAAGAATATAAGTCAAAAACGAAACGAAATAGTAGATATTGATGAATATCTACCAAACTTGATGTTTTAGTTCAGTAAGTTCCAAAGATACAACACAAAGATTTACAAGAAAGTCCCCCACCCCAAACTACCCTTTAAATGAATAATTTTTCGAAATGTTTTATTTTTTTAAAAAAATCACCTAACGATTTTGATTAAAATGCCATATATTTAAGACATTTATATGAAAAATAAAATGTATATCTAGATTTTTCTGGGAATAGTCTGTGAAGTTCTCTTCATTTTGAAGGAATTTTGTATAATTCTGTATAACTGGCAAATTAAAGTTCGTACTACACAAAAAGTATAACTCTTTAAAGCCTACAATTTATTTCAAATAACTTCTTTTGTGTCATCAGCCGTTTCCGTTATTACAGGTTTGAATTTTTCAGTACTTTGTCATTTTTAAAAGTGCTGTCGCTATTCATTTCTTTTTCGCGATATCATGGGAAGAGTATGCAACTTCAAGACCAACATAGAGCGACCCGCTTTTAAACCTGTGATTATTGATTCGATTTCCCCTATTCCTCTTGTACAATCCCTCATAAAAGAATCTTGGGCCACGATTCGAAAGAATGAGTCGCGTACGTGTTGTTGGTTCATCCCTAGCCAGTGGAAGGCGGAGCCACAGGCTTGTGCTGTGTCAGGGGCTTATTTACTAAGGCAGCAGGCGACTGACAGGTTTTTGACTTCTACGTTCTATATTGCTATTTTAACGCTATTACTCTATAGCAAGTAATCTGCAATGATAGAAACTTAATTTAAGAAACGGTGTTTTTCTATAAATAATCGCTTACTTGTTTTCATAATTTGAAGAGGGATCAAGAACTGTGGACTTTTAGTACAGGACATTTGTGCAGTTGAAATGTGTCAGACGATACGTTTGTTATTTAATCAAGGATAATAATTGTGTTTAAATACGTATAAAATTAAGTTACATAATGGCCATATTAACTTTTCGCTCTTGACAAACAAATGTTATCAACAAAACTTATGATAGGGATGGTGGTAGTAATGGAAGTAGTTTAAGGACACACTAGTCCAGCGTTTAATAGCACCCTAACAGGTTAATAACAGCATTTGTTACTTTCTAAGCTTGCATTAGTGGAAATGATATGAAGTATACGACAGACGTAAAAGCAACGTTTTGCTTACATTTTATTATAATCAGCTATTCAATTACAAATGAATATTTGGTTTATGCCTGTAAAATGACGGAACTCCAGTTAACTAAACAATTCTATCGTATACTTTTCGAATATTATAAAACACTGAAGATCTGAAATAAGCATCTTCATTTAGGTAGAAACGGGAAAGAAAGAAAAAAAACGGAACATCCATCGATATTTGAACCTCCGTACTAGCTTTAGAAGCTGGCGTTCTACCAAAGAGCTACTGTGGTATCGAGTTCTCGACTTTCACACTCTTGGGAGACTTGCTTTTCGACTATCTCAGGTGTTTGAAATTCATAAGGAGCGCTAGAAACATCCGAGTGTCTCCGTTCCAGAATTAAATTTATTTACAACGAAGTCCGGGGATCTATGAGTCGAATATTGGTATGTTCCCAAATTTTCCCCCTAATTTGCTTCCAGTAGGACTTTAGAAGCAAAATCACCAAATTACACTCGATAGTGCTCCTTCTCAATCAAATTAAGTATACAACATACTGTACTCCTTCGTTCAACTCGAAACGATATATGCTTGCCTTTAATTCTTCCTTATCCTTCGGAGAATATAAAGTATTCATTCATTATCTGTTCACCCTCCTCTTATGTAGGACTTACACCCCCCAGGACCTACAGGCGGGTACCTGGGGTCAGAGGCCCGTCGAGGAGCAGACACTCATGGATCAGACAGAACATCCAGGATGGGTGATCAGCCCGATGCCTGGTATGGGATGAAGGAAGTAGATGAAGCGAAATGTTGATGAAATGGATGAAAGGAAAGGTGATGATGGAGCAGGTGGGAGAAACCGGAGAACCCGGAGAAAACCCGCCCAGACGCCGCTTCGTCCACCACAAATCTCACATGCAGGTCCCTGGGATTGAACCGGTCCGCCTCGGTGGGAGGCGAGCGATCTAACCACTCGGCCACGGCGCCGCCGAATATAAAGTATACATAATTAAAAGTAATAAAGAATTCTCCCCGGCCGAGAACTGAAACCGAAGGAGGAGGAGAAGGCGGAGGAGAAGGATGAAGAGGGCCTTAAGACAAAGCAAGGAAGGCCAAAGAATAGCACATCAGACGACGACATATCTATTCTGGAGGTCCGCAATGAGAATCCCTTCCTTCCAGCGACAAGAATAACAAGAAGTCTAAATCTCCGAGTGGGTGCTGATATGGTCCATTGACGACTCCATGCTGCAGGCATCCGACTCGTAGGTCTGTGAGAAAGCGTGCCCTTAAGCAAGGACATAGGGAAGCTCGCGTGCCCTTCTGCCTCCAGCATCTGCCAGCAAGTCAACACTTTTGGGAGATAATATGGTATGACGAAAAAGAGCTTTTGTGAGGCGAGGATAGGAGACTGTCTTTGTGGCGACCCGACAACACTCGCTTCGACTCTAAACACGTTATTGTCACTGCGTGGAGTGGCAGTATCAGCTTAACTGTATGGGGCTCGATGAGCGCCAATGAAGTACGGGAGTTTGTTGAAGTCTCCTCTAACATTGACTCCCAGGAATATGTTACAGTCATGAAAGAATGCATGCTCACAACGGTGCGATCTATCTACCCGAGAAAAATGCCTGTGATACATTTCATGCAACGACAACAATAGTGTGCACACATCACGACCACAGAGACTTGGCTTCAGCAGTACCCAGACACTTCAGTTTGGAATGACCTGCGAAGTCTCCGGACCTTAATCCAATTGAGAACATCTGGACATTAATGATTCGGGACTGCGAACAACCTCAAGAACGCACCAAAGAGTGAGAGAACATGTCTGGAACGTCTGGAGAGTATGAGGAGATGATCTCAAATATGCAGATAATAATGCACTTATTGTAAACACTTTGCCATTGCATTTCACATTTGGTGAATTTATGTTAAGGAAAATACGTTTAATTTCTATAAATATATACAATTTTTGTGCCACTAGTGGTATTAAGGTGATATCTACGATGTTAATCTCTGTATATTTGACACTGTTTACCGTCTCTGTAAGCTCGTGTAGTGAAAAGGAACACAAAACGCTATAAATAAGTAAATAAAAAGAGTATAGTTTGTATTTAATTCACAATTAAGATAATAATAATAACTTTATTATATTATAAAGAAAAACATCCGAGATCAATGCCGGAGACCACAGATCTTTGATTTTCCATGCCAACGTTTTGCCACTGAGCTTTCGTGATCGCCTGCTGCCAGTACAACCGAATATAATGCATATGATTCTACCGTTAACCCTTATGCACAAACCGATAAATTCTTTCCACTTTTCCAAGAAGGGACTGCCAAATGTGTCAAAGCATAATAAACAAACTGTGTTTAAGTCTAACATACAATGTAAACGACAAAATATTGTACTCAGTTGTGATAAAATGCTAAAGTGAAAGTGGTAAAAATAAAAGGAAATGATAATAGTGAAGAATCGAGATAAAATAAATACAAATGTTACAACTATAATTATTATATAGATTTATACGAACAGTTGAAAATAACAATTGAGCTTCTGACAGCAGCAAGTGCTGTGCTATAAATGGAATCAGTGTTCCGCTTTAAACGTTTGCAGAATTTTACAAAGAAGCTTGGTATTATACCTCTCACGCTCACCATCAGTCAACAACTTCAATAGAAGCCAGGTAGTGTTTTTCGCATAAAAAGGACATTATTATTGTAATAACATATCTTTTTATCATTAACAGAAACATGCACTAAATACAATATGCATTTGGCTTTTGTATAAAACAACAGCAATAATAATAATAATAACAATAATAATAGGAATTGATATGTCAAATTACTTATATAGAAAACCATTTAAAACTAGCAAATTATATACTTCTAAAAGGCACGGAGGCAGTTTATTTAGCCGAAAAACTTACAAATCCTATTACCGGACTTGAACACGCGACTTCTGCAGCACCAAGCCATAACGCTCCCCTTTACACCAAAGCGGACGATATTAGAACTGTGTTTACTTTTGCATTTGATATATCTGGCACCCCCCTCTCCCTTCTTCCATACTTCCGTCGAAAGGGTGAGCAAAATACATGGAAAAGCTGTGCGTGTTACGGGCCCCAGATACATTTGAGAGACAATGTACTACAATGAAATGTGTAATGAGATAAACCTTTTGCGCAAAGATTTACCTCAATTAAGATCAAGTAGATAGAAAAATAGCTTTCGTAAGAATAGTATGTGGAAGTTATATAAAAGTAAACGATAGCGGATAGGGAAAGTAATGTGGGTGTAAGACATCAGACTGTAATTGCTACGACTGTAGTAATTTAAAACTTAAAAGGTTTTGTACTACCGTACTCATTTTTGTAGCAACTTTCTTTACTTTATTCACCAATTGTCATTCAGAAACTTCCACACCTTCAATGCGAAGTGAGGAGGAGCGCCATATTGCTGATAAATGGTTCCTGCAGGAAGTTGTAGGACGACATACAATCCAACATATCTATATAGGAAACAGACAGGCTAGTTCTTTTTCTCGACCCAGAGTAGCCAGTGCACCTCTAACGTTCATCAGTTGTTTGTTTCATGACTTACCGCGGAGACTATATCGCTCACTCAGTGTTGTAGGCTTCCAAATATCGCATTGATTTACTTCTTTTTAAATAAACCCTTGGAAATACACCTAAGGTTGTGACATATTTTTTGTTTGTTTCGGAGAGCTCTCTTAGTGGTTCCAAGGGGACATCTCTGTCATTTACACTGCAAAGACTGTTTGCAAAGTGGGTGTAAACTTTTAGTGTAATTCTATGGCCATCCATACGATTACTTGGATACAATAAACGATGCATCTAGATGTATTAAACAACGAAAATACAAGCCGTGCCACTTAAAATACCAATAAAATAAATTGTTATAACTGGGAATTTATAAGCCAAAGAGAAATAAATCTGGTCAGATTTGGTAGTGCAGATATTGCAATTTGTGTAACAATGGTTGCCACAGAGTTGTGACATTAAGAAATAAATAAATAACAGCAAATTCTGAGTCTGCGAAACTAGCCATGTGGACTGTTTAACCAAAGTGTTATTTGGTCAGCAGAAACAAAGTCTGTGAAGTACATCCAACGCCGATTTCGTCGGGAATACAACCTTCAAAGACATGATCCCGTTCCGGACTATAAGAGAATAATGACTTAGGATGCAAAGTTGAAGCAAACAGGAAGCTTGTTGTCAGGCAGTGGTATGCATGCTAAGAAAAGAGTTTCTGAAGAGAACACTGAACTCATACGAACCTGCTTCACAAGAAGCCCAAGAATATCAATCCCAAAACAAGTTTACAACTCCAGATTCCTCGCAGTAGTGTTCACAATGTTGTGCACAAAAGGCTCCGTCTTCGAGCATACAAAATTCAAATCACACAAAAATTCAAGCACGATGAAAAACATAAGAGGCTAAATTTTGTTGCGCGTATTTTGGACAAAATTAATGAAAACAACTCGTAATTAGATCATATCTGTTTCTCTGACGAGTCAACTTTCCATATATCAGGAAAAGTTAACAGACACAATTGTGGAATCTGGGCGAGTGAGAATCCTTCTGTTGTGTTTCAACATGAACGTGGTTCACCTAAAGTTAATGTCGATCGTGTGATAGATCCCCTCGTTTTTGCTGAACCCACAGTGACTAGTCAAACCTATCTAGATATGTTGGATTGTATGTCGTCCTACAACTTCCTGCAGGAACCATTTATCAGCAAGATGGCGCTCCTCCTCACTTCGCATTGAAGGTACGGAAGTTTCTGAATAACAATTTTCCCAGAAAGTGGATTGGCAGAGGATCCGAGACAATCGCTTGGCCGCCAAGGTCACCAGATCTATCACCCTTGGACGTTTTTTTTTTCTATGGGAATTCGTCAAGGATCAAGTTTACAGAACACCAGTGGCTGACCTCGATGATTTGAAACTCAGAATTCGCCTTGCGATTCAAAATGTCACAATTGCTATGCTGAGGAATACCTGGAGAGAGGTGGACAACAGGCTCGACATCTGCCGTGCTACAAATTGTTGTATGTTGAAATTGCAGCTCTTTAGCTAATAGAAAATTTTAAAGTTTCAATTATATAACTTTTTCTCTTGAGTTATAACCATTTATTTTAATTTACTTCTGTTATTTATTTATTTCTCAATGTCACAACTTCGTGGCAACCATTCTTACATTGTTACACAAATTGCAAGATCTGCACTACCAAATCTGACCAAATTTATTTCTCTTTGGCTTATACATTCCCAATTATAACCATTTATTTTATTATTATGTGAACGTTCTCTAGCATCACACAACAAATTTGTATTTCTTTTGTAGAAGCTGAATTCTAACATCATTGAGTGACCGAAGAAATAAGCTATTTTATTATTTATAAATAATGGAAAGCAATAATCTTAACTATGTGCACCGAAACGAGTAGCCGAGGCACTTATGAGAAGCTCTCGTGAACGGGATATCTGCGGTTCAAACCTACCAGGACCGTTCTCACTGACTGAGGTTTTCTCCAGGTTTCCCTCAGTCATCATAACTAAGAAATGCTGAGGAGGTACCCTAAACTTAGGCCTGGAACGTTTCCTTCCCAAATTTTCTTTCCCAATTTTCATTAATTTCAGTATCACTAGTATCGCTGCTTGTGGTGCTGTATATCGTAAAAGCAGGTGTTAAAACACTATTAAAATTAGTAAATTTCGATACAAGTGTTAAAGTATATTATCTTTTCAGAACGAGGAAGAAGTTTGAAAATATGAGACAAAGTCGAGGACTTAACGTACGTATATTGCATAGTTTTTTTTCGAGATAGTGAATAATAGAAAAGCTTACGCGAAAACAAGTATTCTCATCTGTTCAAAAGCAGTATTAAGATCTGCCGTGCTAGCCTCCGAGAACTGCTGGTCGATTAGTCACATCTGGAGTGTTGACCGAGCCAATGAACAACTACAGGTGAGATGGTTGCCTGCGTCCAAAGTCATATTTAAATGCTGTATGAATTAAATCGTAAGTAAATGTTAACAAATAAGGAGAAATAAAGACGGTGGGATTTAAATCGTAAAATGTAACTATTAAATGTGATTATATTACATATCTGCAACAATAAATATACATACCAATAGTTGGATAGTTAAGTGCATTTTATTAACATCTGCGGTAAAAACGTAAAACACACGGTGCAGGAATTTCAACTTCTCATCATGTGGTTAAAAAAAAGCCAAAAAAAAAACACTATCGTCGAAAAAAAAAAGGGAAACAGTATGTACCACGCAGTTATTACAAAATGGTATATGCCCTTACCGTTGCCATAAAACATAATTACTCTGGCGTTAAATACCTTGTGGCTTAACTTTAAGAGATAATGTAAATATTTTTGAAACCTGCTGCAGCTCTAAGGGCTATTCTAAGTTATGTTTGGAGTGAAATTTCTGTAGTGGGAGTAAGAGTTTAAAATGACATCCCACGACAGCGGTCGGGATTGGAGGGTTGCATGCAGAGGTGGTCCCTAGGGAACTGTAAAGCACACGTTTCCCTTCCTTCCCCTTGTCCAGCTTCAACAGGCTGGAAATGTTAAGACAATCTGACCTTCCTCCACTACTGACAGCTTAAGAGCATCATGAGGGCTAGCCAAGCGTATTGATTGTTGCTGGCATTCATTGGAGCATTCCAGCTTCTTGTTATTACTATCCAAGAAGTAGTCTTCTACTTGTATAATACAACTGTAGACTGGGGAATACAGTAAACATTAGTACGTAGAAATGCTTCTCATAGAGCTAAATAATTAGCATGAAACTCCAATCTCTATGGTAATGTTACTGGATAACTGAAAGTCTCTCCTGGGTGAAACGGAGCACAGAAGTTTCTGATAATATTTTGCTTCTTTACAGTTAGATTTTTAAAAAAAGCATCAGGTTTAAACTACGAGATAATTGTAGAAAATATGTACAGATTATTCTTAATTGTCACAATTTTATTTTTCGAGTTATTCTTATCAGTATAGCTCATAATTATTAGAAACGATTGCAAGTTGACTTTCAACAGATTTTCAGGGTCGGGAAGTGCCGAAACAGCAATTCGGAAAGTACCTCGCGGTAAAGTGCGATGGTATTGGCGTCTTCTGACTACTTATAGTTCTACGGCTGTAACATGAAATCTATTACTTTAATATTTCAACTCTATTACATCGGAAACTATAACCCTGAGGATTATTGTCCAAATTACTGTCGCCGTATTATAACTTGTCCCTTGTAACAGCTCAATGACCGGACCACTATGTGACAGCCAATCATCCTCGATACCCTCCAACACTCCTTCGTACCCTCCACCTAAAACCTCCAGCATAACGTAACACTTCCACTATTGACGCATTTATGTATACTGCTGGTCCATGTTAACACATATGAGTAACTTTTCAAAACGCGATAAGTCTACAAATACAAATTTTACAGGAGAAGCCAAAAACTAATATTGAGTAAAGTTTTATAATAATTTATAATTTAAGTGCGGAGATTGGTTAAGAGTCCCCGAATATAGAAAAACAGCATAAGTGGGGAAAATCTCACTCTTTGTTTAAAAGCACAGTTGCTAATTGAATTTTGAAAACCTGTGGACCTGTTTCATTTTGCACCAACCACAACGGCAACTTGTGTTTTGAAATAAATTTATACAGAAATAATGGAAGAATTTATTCTTTAAATTTTATTTTTAGTCAAATAATTGATAGAATGAAATCAGTAATTCAGAAAAAATGTGTTCCCAAACAATTATTTAAACACTACCAAAAACAGTCACTTGATTTAATGCATACGTACTGTCGCTTTGAGAAATGTCTAAACATTATCTACATCTCCCTCCTCATGGCGCTACGACCATGAAGTGCCTATGCCTGCCAACCAGACTGTCCTAATCACGCCCATATACACACGACAGGTTGGCGATCATCCAACCGATACGGGGAGGAGATGTGGCCAGCATCAAGCATCCCCCAGCCGACTCTGGCTCACGAGTACAGGACCGCTGTTATCTCAGCTCCTCACTTTCCTCACGATATTCACTTGGCACCGGTCCTATACCCGGGACTTAAAATTCACATTCCCATGGGTGGGATCGAACTCGGGCGCATTCCGTGGTCGGGAATCACTCTCCAGCCCACGACGCATCAAACATTATTTAAGCAACCGGACGGAGACCGGGAGATCCATGGTTCAAATCCCGGCTATGGCATTTAATTTTTCAGTCATTTGATTCTACCTTTCCAACTCTGCCCAACACACGACTTGTGTGAAAGAACAATTAATTCCATTAATTGACCTAATAGTGGTTGCAACTATAAAGCCCGGGACTTAAAGTACTTACAAAGAATGTAAGTCGCCATTGGGGTATGACACCTCAATACAATTTGAGATCTCCTTGTGGTTTACCGGGAAAAATGCGAATCAGTTGGAGAATTTAATGTCGTGTCGGCATATTGCCATGGTAGCTCAGTGGTTAGAGCAACTGGACGGAGAGATCCGTGGTTCAAATCCCGGCTATGGCATTGAATTTTTCAGTCACCTGATTCTACCTTTCCAACTCTGCCCAACACACGGCTTGTGTGAAAGAACAATTAATTCCATTAATTGACCTAATAGTGGCTGCAACTATAAAGCCCGGGACTTAAAGTACTTACAAAGAATGTAAGTCGCCATTGGGGTATGACATCTCAATACAATTTGAGATCTCCTTGTGGTTTACCGGGGAAAATGCGAATCAGTTGGAGAATTTAATGTCGTGCCGGCATGTTGCCATGGTAGCTCAGTGGTTAGAGCAACCGGACGTAGACCGGGAATCCTTAGTTCAAATCCCGACTATGCATTGAATTTTTCAGTCATCTGATTCTACCTTTCCAACCCTGCCCAATATACGGCAATTAATTCCATTATTTAAGCAATCAAAATTCTAATTAAGGAGGACACTTTGAAACATTATTTAAGGAATACAGTCAAAACTGATACCTACTTTGACTATAAATCATTTTCTTCAAATTTAATATATATATAATGTATTAAAATACAATCAAAATAATTAATACTTCAGCAAGTTCTTTTCACACCTTATATTATAATTAATAACAGGATCAAAATTAATATGTGCTTAAACAATCTGCAAAGTTTTGTTTTGGCTTATATTCACATATTATCTAAGGAATATAATAAATATTTATAATTCAGAAAATATTTAGATTTTCACTAAACGAAGAAGTTGTAAAAATTATCCAATTTTGAATTAAAGGCAGGTATTAGAAAATCAAATGGTACTGACCTGACAAATATCGCCACAAAAAGTATTTTCACAGACTGTTATTCATATTTTAGTTAAAATTTTGAAATTTGAATGGATATTGCGCCTCTTACCCCTCTACAGAGCATTTGATATCCAGGTCCTTCACCAAGCAGTCACTTTTTATCCTCAAAATGCAACATTGTTCGTTACATCATCTTCTCTCTCAAGTAGATCAACACAAAATTTAAGGGTTTCATCCTCCTTTCAGCTATCAACAAAAACGTTGTTTCCAAAGAGTGAGTCTCGTTTTTTCGCGATTTTATAGTGGGTATCAACAGACAGCATTTGGGTCACCAAGCCCTTCTGCTGCTACCTAAATCCAGAACAGTGGTTCCCTACTATACACCTTCTTCGTGCAAAAACATAACAAATCTGCCGCATATGACAAAACTTTGGCCGCAACAATAGCCAGTATACAAGTAAAGACATTGTTGTGAAGGTTTGGAGCGTTTGCTTTCTCAGTTTACCATATTTTTATTGGACTTTGGGTGCAACATACATCAGTGATTGCAACAAGTTGGACTTATCGTGGTTTGAACGAATTTCGATGATGGACTGATCGCGTTTTGAACCAAATCCCAAAATTTGTAGTTGATTTAAATAGTTAAAATTGTGTTTTGAATCAAAGCAACACTGTAGCTTGATGCCCCATCTTTTGGAGTAGAAATCTTCTTCAAACTACGTTATGTCCGCGTGTGGACGTATCGCGTTTTGGAACATCATATACATGTTTTGGTCTTGTGAACCCTGAAACGAACGCATACACATATGAAAATACACAAGGCCTTGACGTAACATAAAATAAACAGTAGTCAAGTGTTATTAGAAATAATAATAATAATAATAATAAGAAGAAGAAGAAGAAGAAGCTGAAATACACACAAGTGTGCAAGGATGAAACAAAGCTGTAGTTTTCAGCATTGAGTTCTGTCACTGATTTTGAGCACTTAGTGGATATGGTACACTTTTTTTCACAGAGTTTACAAATAGCATTATCCATTACTACATGAAAATTAAACTATTATGGAGCACATTTTATATACGACCCATTACGACGTTTCTTATGCTTCTCACAAATAACATGTAGTCTTTCCACGTCCTCCTTGGACTAGTGGTACCGTGCTAGCCTATAGTTCCCAAGGCCGGGGGTTCAAACTCGGTGGAGGGCGATGGATTTTTTCGGTCGTTAAAATCCTTAGCATGGCTTCCTTCGGAAGGGAAGTAAAGCTGGTGGTCCCGTGTCGTAAATTTACGGAATGTAACAGAACCTCAAGCCTGATAAAGAGGCCTCTGAGCAAAATTGTCGGTCTTTCACGCCCAATATAGAATGGGACGCCAACGACCATAGTAGTTAAAGAGCATCCATAAATAAAATGCAATTTAATTTTTATCTTCCTGCTATTTCACCTGGCAAAACTCATGAAATCAGTACACAAGAATAAAAGTTTTTATGTCGCGATAATAGTTTTGTTGTATGTATTGTTGCAAATGATTAATAGTTTGAGTGCAATATAAAACATCACACTCAGAGTGTCTTTAAGTAAAATAACTGTACTGCTACTTCTGTTTTGTTTTATAGTGCTTCCTTTATAACGACATTTCTTTCTGTTATAATACCTGTAGCTTCTGATAGTAGCACTAGTAGTTTTGCAGTAACTATAAACGTTAACTTATAATTCCTTCATTTGTTAACAGCGTGAGAAAGACGATTTAATTAGTCGTGTATGTACAATATTGGTAACAGGTAAAGACTCTTTACTGAGATAGACTTACTCAGGGAGTAGCGACCCTGCCCATATGAGTTCCAGGGCCCTCTGACCTAGAAGGTAGTACCTGTTAAGGATCCCATTCACAGGGTAACGTGGGGGATGGACTGAGTTCCCAAGCCGTAGTGAAGGCAATCAGCCTAGAAGAAGAAGACTCCAAAATCAAACTTCTGGTCCCCCAGGTTGGGGGTTGTGCAGTAGGCCGGTATCCTAATCACGTAAAAAAATTACTAATAAACTCCAAATTAATAGGGATAGGGCAGCTTTAGTTTGGAGACGGAACAGATCACCAGTGGTCTAATCCCTGTTTGTATGATGATGATGTACTGTTTTCGTTGTCAACTGAGCCTGCCAGGTAGCATTTGGCCGTCCCGTTGCCCAACGTGAAAAAGATTGTAAAGTAGCTGCCCACCACTTCATTCAGTCCACTGGTAGCAGAACTGTCTCAGGAGACAAGTTATACCTAATACGGCGATTATAATGAACTGTCTGCATGTTAACTTTCTTCAAATTCTTTAAGTCAGCTCCATTAAGTTTTAAAAAAATTATACTAACCATACTACCAGGAATTCCCTATTTAGTGCGTTGATTGCAGCTAAGTAGAAATAGATTAGCGACTTGAGCGCAAAGGAAGATGCCGACAAGCGATAAAGTTCTTTGTTCTACGCCGACAAGCCCCGCCCCCTCCCTTTGTGTGCTAACATACCGCCAGGTCTCGTGTCGTTAGGCCCCGCCCCCTCTCGCATTGTGTGCTTACCTAATGCCGACAGTGTCTGTGCTAACAGGTCCTACCCCCCTCCCCAATGCGTTCTACTGTGGAGTCATGACTTGAGGGAATTGTTTTCTCGAGTCCTGCCGCCCCTCGGCAAATTAATTAGGTAATGTTCGTCAAACATTTTCTTTAAGACTACTAAGGCCTGCACATTGCATCCTCGAGCAATTAAGTTTTTTGAATAATGAATTGTTGACTGGAGCGTGAGTATAAGTAGTCTGCTCACGGGAACAGTCTGTCATGTAATGAGAACACGCAGCCTTCTTCTATCTGGGGAAAGCGCTTGTCCATTAGCTGAACATGTTAGACGCTTTCACCACATTAATAGGCTTTTAAGTTTACATTCCGGATCTGTTTACATACATTAGCGAACGACCTACTTCTGCCTGGCGGTAACGGTGACCTACATTAGCTGACCGTTAGACGCTTTCACCCCATTAGCGAACAATGTCAGTAATTGTTTTCCTAAGTGCTCTGCATAACTCTCAACACTTCAACATTTAGCGATGGAAATGATATAAAAAGCAGCAGCTTCTCCAATGAATTCCAAGTTGACCAGAATGGCCGGAATCGAATCTAGGAGTGATTACAAATTCAGCTTCTAATAACTCAGAGACTAATTACGATAAAGACGTCAAATAAAGTTTATTACATTAATGTCATTAGATAGTTTCTTGTGAATGTATATTTGGGTACATGGTGTCCAGGGTTCGAATACCGATAAAATGTAATTTAATTATAAATTTAATAACTCCTAAACTAATTAAGATAAAGACGCCAAATAAACTTTATTGCCTTTATGTTATTAGGTAGTATCTTGTGGAGATGTAATTAGATACCTGACGTTCTGGGTTCGAGCCTAATGTTTAAATCGTCATTATCTCAGAAACTAAGAGAGGTAGAGGAGTTGACCAAAGCATGATTGATAGCTCCTATGATGGGCAATTAATACTGTATATAATTTTTAATCAGTTGTCCTTATTTCGAATCCCGATCTTTCAATCACTTACTTATTTTTTCTCTATACTCTAGAATATATCACTTAGATTGATGCTTTAACTGCATACAGCACCTTTAAACATATCAAACTAATATTGTAAATAATTTTGTTTCTGGTGTCCAGGGTTCGAATACCGATAAAATGTAGTTTAATTATAAATTTAATAACTTCTAAACTAATTAAGATAAAGACGCCAAATAAACTTTATTGCCTTTATGTTATTAGCTAGTATCTTGTGGAGGTGTAATTAGATACCTGACGTTCTGGGTTCGAGCCTAATTTTAAATCGTCATTATCTCAGAAACTAAGAGAGGTAGAGGAGTTGACCAAAGCATGATTGATAGCTCCTATGATGGGCAATTAATACTGTATATAATTTTCAATCAGTTGTCCTTACTTCGAATCCCGATCTTTCAATCACTTACTTATTTTTTCTCTATACTCTAGAATATATCACTTAGATTGATGCTGTAAATGCATACAGCACCCTTAAACATATCAAACTAATATTGTAAATAATATTGGTTCTGGTGTCCAGGGTTCGAATACCGATAAAATGTAATTTAATTATAAATTTAATAACTTCTAAACTAATTAAGATAAAGATGCCAAATAAACTTTATTGCCTTTATGTTATTAGCTAGTATCTTGTGGAGGTGTAATTAGATAACTGACGTTCTGGGTTCGAGCCTAATTTTAAATCGTCATTATCTCAGAAACTATGAGAGGTAGAGGAATTGACCAAAGCATGATTGATAGCTCCTATGAGGGGCAATTAATACTGTATATAATTTTCAATCAGCTGTCCTTACTTCGAATCCCGATCTTTCAATCACTTACTTATTTTTTCTCTATACTCTAGAATATATCACTTAGATTGATGGTGTAAATGCATACAGCACCCTTAAACATATCAAACTAATATTGTAAATAATATTGGTTCTGGTGTCCAGGGTTCGAATACCGATAAAATGTAATTTAATTATAAATTTAATAACTCCTAAACTAATTAAGATAAAGACACCAAATAAACTTTTATAGGGGAAAGGATGCTCTCCTGAAACATTAGGTCTCTAGATAGAAGTATTTATAGTGGAGAGATAGGGAATACCAGGGCTGATGCTAGGCTAGTCAGATGCTAAAGGAGGGAGGGATATGCTTTATACGAGAGAGATAGGGAACACAAGGAAAGATGCTATACTAAACAGGACTTGAAGGGTAGAATATGAGCGATATAGCAAACCGAGGAGAGGTATTAGGATAGGAGTTTTGAATGATGGAGTAGGCGTTTATATGCGAGAGATAGGGAATACGAGGGTCGATGCTAGGCTAGACGGTGTTGAATGAGGGAATGTATCTTATATGAGAGAGGTAGGGCAATATGAGGAGAAGTGCTAGGCTAGTCGGGAAGGTCTGAATGAGAGAGTATACGTCTATATGGGAAAATATAGGGAAAACGAAGGTAGGTGCTAGGTTGAGAGAGTCTTCAAGGAGGAAAATGCATTTATATGAGAGCGGTAGGGTATACGAGGAGAGGTGCTAGTCTAGACATGGTTTGAGGATTAGAGTATACGTTTATATGGGAGAAATATGGAAAACGGGAGAGATACAAGGATAGACAGAGATTGAAGGAAAAGGAATGTAGGTTTATACGGTAATATAGAGAGTAATTCGATTATAAAACCTTTCTCATCCAGCGTTACAACACTTTTATATACTTATTTTCTAAACCTTACAAACTTTATATTTGTTAAACAGTAGTGCGCGAGACGGAGAGGGACAAACAGTATATCGGTTTACAGTGAAGTATACGTCCTAACCTATTCCCACCTTGTTTGTTCTGGATCTTCTCATTGTCTATCATCTAACGTAACCACGTAACAAGACGTAACACAGGAAATCATACATATGGCACATTAAAAAAAAATAAAGGTATATATAATGAAACATAAACAAGTAGACAGAGGGTCATCGATACATAGAAAACCAGGAGTTGTATGTACTGAGACCATAGATTAGTATAGGCAAACAACAAAGAAGTGAATTTATAGTGTAAATAGCCTAATATTTTCAAATATTATTATAGTCTAAAAGTATATAACTTAATTATGTATCGAGTATTGAGAAATAAACGTTATTCATTATTCACTAATCTCAGATCACTGCAATTGTATTGAATCAATTCACAATTGCTAATGCCATTCAACTTTCATTCGTCTCTGATACATAAAGAAATTGCAAAATGGAGAAGGACGAAAGTAATAAAAAGACTCAGGCAGCAAATTTTAAGAAAGAAGAGAAAGATATATGACCGACATTGTTTTGGAACACAAATTAGTGTTGAAAATAAAATGACTGATAGCTCTGCTAAGCGTAAGGAAGAGACATGGAAATAAATTGCAAATGAATACAATTCTAGGTTAGAAAAAAGAAGATAAACAACATTCATGTAAACCAATTTTTAAAAATCAGTTTAACTGAATACATGTAAAAAAACATATCACTTTACAAAAAGTAATGCAGACAACATTTATTTTTTATAAACATTATCCTATTACATTCCTTTACAAAAAACCATACATATTTCCTAAAGGCAAAGGTGATAGTCTAGACATTCTAAACACTCAGTTATATAATCATATACATCACGCAGAAAGAGACCTGCATTATCAGTAAAAAAACTAAACATCTCAACAATGTCTGAATGATGTATTTTATAAGTACAAGTTTTTTGATATTTCAAAGTTCCTGTTAACCATGGCAGTAATTGATTAACACAATTTCTCGATCCTGTCATGCTATAACTTTAGATGCTTTCAGCTTACTTATAATTTCCTCAATCTCTTGTGTGTGACTATTATTACCAGCATCCCTCGACGCAATTAGTAACCTCAATATATTTACTAGTCTATTTGGATTTTCAAGCGTTGATATCACTGAATCATCATCATATGAAGATTTCATATTCTCGCAACTTCCGATGTATCCAGATTTTTCACCAACAGTAGTCTCCAGTGAAGGACAGAGGCTTGATCCGGTATAACATTCCCCTCTATACATCTTCGGATCTTCAAGTGCAGGTGAGAGAGTCGATTCAGTATAACATGTTGCTCTATGAAACCTAAATCTTGACAAAGAACGATTCTTAAAAATCCGCCCGCATACACAGCATCTAATAACGCGTTTTCCTTCATGTGTAATGTATGAAAAATCGAGTTTCTCATTCGTCAGTTGCACAGATTTTCTCGGGCAGTAGCTCATGCTAAAACTAAAAGAAATTAAATGAATACGTGAATGCTAACGCTCGAAGGAATTAAAAGCGAATGAATGAATTCATAACACGCACCTATGTATATATCCCGGATGAGGACGACGGAGGGAATTGCGATCAATGCATAGCAGGGAGAAAGGATACTCTCTTGAAACATTAGTCATCTAGACAATTATTGTTCACGGAGCCTGTAGACGTCAGGTTGAATGGGACAGACCTCAGGTTCAAATCTTTAAGGGCACGGACCCCTGGCTTTTGCCTGGCATGTATACTAAACCATCCTAACAGCGAAACATTACATTACAACGACACGTAACCAGAACATGACGAGTGCGAGCATGGAAAAAGGATGCTCTCTGGGAACATTAGTGGAAAAGGATGCTCTCTGGAAACAGTCGCCATCCGCACAACGGATTGTCCCTAACATTTCCAGATTTCGGAACGTTCAACATCGTGACGCGCTCCTGTCATCTACATTTCAACGAAATTTTACCTCCTGAATTAGTTTGGTGCTCTGTATAGAACCTCAGAATATGCATTACGCTGCGTGTCCCTAGCGTTTCCAGCTCCTGAATCGTTCCAGCTAGTGGAATGCCTCTACCATCTTCATGTCAACGATCTGTTACTCTGAATTTAAGTTTGGTGATCTGTATAGACCTGTACAACATGCATTACGCTATGTAACAGACTCATCACGCTATGTAACAACACGATCACGCTATGTAACAACATGTTCACGCTATGTAACACCATGATCACGCTATGTAACAACATGATCACGCTATGTAACAACATGATCACGCCATGTAACAACATGATCACGCTATGTAACAACATGATCACGCTATGTAACAACATGACCACGCTATGTAACAAAACGATCACGCTATGTAACAACACGATCACGCTATGTAACAACACGATCACGCTATGTAACAACATGATCACGCTATGTAACAACCTGAGTACGCTATGTAACAACATGATCACGCCATGTAACAACATGATCACGGTATGTAACAACCTGATCACGCTATGTAACAACATGATCACGCTATGTAACAACATGATCACGCTATGTAACAACATGATCACGCTATGTAACAGACTCATCACGCTATGTAACAACATGATCACGCTATGTAACATGATCACGCTATGTAACATGATCACGCTATGTAACAACATGAACACGCTATGTAACAATACGATCACGCTATGTAACAACATGAACACGCTATGTAACAACATGTTCACGCTATGTAACAAACTGATCACGCTATGTAACAACATGATCACGCTATGTAACAAAATGATCACACTATGTAACAACATGATTACGTTATGTAACCACCTGATCACGCTATGTAACAACATGATCACGCTATGTAACAACCTGATCACGCTATGTAACATGTTCACGCTATGTAACAAAACGATCACGCTATGTAACAACATGTTCACGCTATGTAACAACATGTTCACGCTATGTAACAACATGATCACGCTATGTAACAACCTGATCACGCTATGTAACAACATGATTACGCTATGTAACAACTGATCACGCTATGTAACAACATGATCACGCTATGTAACAACCTGATCACGCTATGTAACAACCTGATCACGCTATGTAACAACATGTTCACGCTATGTAACAACACGATCACGCTATGTAACAACACGATCACGCTATGTAACAACCTGATCACGCTATGTAACAACATGTTCACGCTATGTAACAACATGATCACGCTATGTAACAACCTGATCACGCTATGCAACAACATGAATACGCTATGTAACAATTGATCACGCTATGTAATCACACGATCACGCTATGTAACAACACGATCACGCTATGTAACAACTGATCACGCTATGTAACAATATGATCACGCTATGTAACATCATGAACACGCTATGTAACAATACGATCATGCTATGTAACAACCTGAGCACGCTATGTAACAACATGATCACGCTATGTAACAACATGAACACGCTATGTAACAACCTGATCACGCTATGTAACAACATGATCACGCTATGTAACAACCTGATCATGCTATGTAACATGTTCACGCTATGTAACAACACGATCACGCTATGTAACAAAACGATCACGCTATGTAACAACACGATCACGCTATGTAACAACACGATCACGCTATGTAACAACTGATCACGCTATGTAACAACATGATCACGCTATGTAACAACCTGAGTACGCTATGTAACAACATGATCACGCCATGTAAAAACTGATCACGCTATGTAACAACATGCTCAAGCTATGTAACAACTGATCACGCTATGTAACAACATGATCACGCTATGTAACAACCTGAGCACGCTATGTAACAATCTGATCACGCTATGTAACAACACGATCACGCTATGTAACAACTGATCACGCTATGTAACAACATGATCACGCTATGTAACAACCTGAGTACGCCATGTAACATCATGATCACGCCATGTAACAACTGATCACGCTATGTAACAACATGCTCAAGTTATGTAACAACTGATCACGCTATGTAATAACATGATCACGCTATGTAACAACCTGAGCACGCTATGTGACAATCTGATCACGTTATGTAACAACTGATCACGCTATGTAACAATATGATTACGCTATGTAACAACATGATCACGCTATGTAACAACATGTTCACGCTATGTAACAACATGACCACGCTATGTAACAAAACGATCACGCTATGTAACAACACGATCACGCTATGTAACAAAACGATCACGCTATGTAACAACACGATCAAACTATGTAACAACACAATCACGCTATGTAACAACTGATCACGCTATGTACCAACATGATCACGCTATGTAACAACCTGAGTATGCTATGTAACAACATGATCACGCCATGTAACAACTGATCACGCTATGTAACAACATGCTCAAGCTATGTAACAACTGATCACCCTATGTAACAACATGATCACGCTATGTAACAACATGAGCACGCTATGTAACAACATGATCACGTTATGTAACAACTGATCACGCTATGTAACAACCTGATTACGCTATGTAACAACATGATCACGCTATGTAACAACATGTTCACGCTATGTAACAACATGATCACGCTATGTAACAACATGTTCAAGCTATGTAACAACATGATCACGCTATGTAACAACATGATGACGCTATGTAACAACCTGATCACGCTATGTAACATGTTCACGCTATGAAACAACTGATCACGCTATGTAACAACATGATCAGGGTATGTAACAACCTGAGCACGCTATGTAACAACATGATCACGCTATGTAACAACATGTTCACGCTATGTAACATGTTCACGCTATGTAACAACTGATCACGCTATGTAACAACATGATCACGGTAAGTAACAACCTGAGCACGCTATGTAACAACATGATCACGCTATGTAACAACATGTTCACGCTATGTAACAACACGATCACGCTATGTGACAACACGATCACGCTATGTAACAACATGGACACGTTATGTAACAACATGGACACGCTATGTAACAACATGAACACGCTATGTAACAATACGATCAAGCTATGTAACAACCTGAGCACGCTATGTAACAACATGATCACGCTATGTAGCAACATGAACACTCTATGTAACAACCTGAGCATGCTATGTAACAACATGATCACGCTATGTAACAACCTGTTCACGCTATGTAACAACACGATCACGCTATGTAACAACACGATCACGCTATGTAACAACCTGATCACGCTATGTAACAACATGATCACGCTATGTAACAACATGATCACGCTTTGTAACAACATGATCACGTTATGTAAATAGGGTGGACCATTTAAGTTGAGGCTATACAATATATCCAAAACTAAGCGTTGTAGAAAGAAATGTCTTTAATAAAACTTGATTGATATTATGACGAAAGTAAATGCCGCTAGTCGTGTTTCGTTTGGAGGTCGTTATGAGGGTCATTTTGGGTAAATTTATTTGTTTAAATGGGAACCTACAATTAGGGTCCCATTTAAAAAGACCCTGAAATGACCCTCACTACGTCCTCCAAACGAAACATGACTAGCGGCATTTACTTTCGTCATAATATCAATCAAGTTTTATTAAAGACATTTCTTTCCACAACGCTTAGTTTTGGATATATTGTATAGCCTCAACTTAAATGGTCCAACCTATTTACATAGCGTGATCATGTTGTTACATAGCGTGATCATGTTGTTACATAGCGTGATCATGTTGTTACATAGCGTGAACAGGTTGTTACATAGCGTGATCATGTTGTTACATAGCATGCTCAGGTTGTTACATAGAGTGTTCATGTTGCTACATTGCGTGATCATGTTGTTACATAGCGTGCTCAGGTTGTTACATAGCTTGATCGTATTGTTACATAGCGTGTTCATGTTGTTACATAGCGTGTCCATGTTGTTACATAACGTGTCCATGTTGTTACATAGCGTGATCGTGTTGTCACATAGCGTGATCGTGTTGTTACATAGCGTGAACATGTTGTTACATAGCGTGATCATGTTGTTACATAGCGTGCTCAGGTTGTTACATACCGTGATCATGTTGTTACATAGCGTGATCAGTTGTTACATAGCGTGAATATGTTACATAGCGTGAACATGTTGTTACATAGCGTGATCATGTTGTTACATAGCGTGCTCAGGTTGTTACATACCGTGATCATGTTGTTACATAGCGTGATCAGTTGTTACATAGCGTGAACATGTTACATAGCGTGATCAGGTTGTTACATAGCGTCATCATGTTGTTACATAGCGTGATCATGTTGTTACATAGCTTGAACATGTTGTTACATAGCGTGATCATGTTGTTACATAGCGTGAACATGTTATTACATAGCGTGATCATGTTGTTACATAGCGTAATCAGGTTGTTACATAGCGTGATCAGTTGTTACATAACGTGATCATGTTGTTACATAGCGTGCTCATGTTGTTACATAGCGTGATCATGTTGTTACATAGGGTGATCAGTTGTTACATAGCTTGAGCATGTTGTTACATAGCGTGATCAGTTGTTACATGGCGTGATCATGTTGTTACATAGCATACTCAGGTTGTTACATAGCGTGATCATGTTGTTACATAGCGTGATCAGTTGTTACATAGCGTGATTGTGTTGTTACATAGCGTGATCGTGTTGTTACATAGCGTGATCGTTTTGTTACATAGCGTGATCGTGTTGTTACATAGCGTGATCGTTTTGTTACATAGCGTGGTCATGTTGTTACATAGCGTGAACATGTTGTTACATAGCGTGATCATGTTGTTACATAGCGTAATCATATTGTTACATAGCGTGATCAGTTGTTACATAACGTGATCAGATTGTTACATAGCGTGCTCAGGTTGTTACATAGCGTGATCATGTTGTTACATAGCGTGATCAGTTGTTACATACCTTGAGCATGTTGTTACATAGCGTGATCAGTTGTTACATGGCGTGATCATGTTGTTACATGGCGTACTCAGGTTGTTACATAGCGTGATCATATTGTTACATAGCGTGATGAGTTGTTACATAGCGTGATCGTGTTGTTACATAGCGTGATCAGATTGTTACATAGCGTGCTCAGGTTGTTACATAGCGTGATCATGTTGTTACATAGCGTGATCAGTTGTTACATAGCTTGAGCATGTTGTTACATAGCGTGATCAGTTTTTACATGGCGTGATCATGTTGTTACATAGCGTACTCAGGTTGTTACATAGCGTGATCATGTTGTTACATAGCGTGATCAGTTGTTACATAGCGTGATCGTGTTGTTACATAGCGTGATCGTGTTGTTACATAGCGTGATCGTTTTGTTACATAGCGTGATCGTGTTGTTACATAGCGTGAACATGTTACATAGCATGATCAGGTTGTTACATAGCGTGGTCATGTTGTTACATAGCGTGATCAGGTTGTTACATAGCGTGTTCATGTTGTTACATAGCGTGATCATGTTGTTACATAGCGTGCTCAGGTTGTTACATAGCATGATCGTATTGTTACATAGCGTGTTCATGATGTTACATAGCGTGATCAGTTGTTACATAGCGTGATCGTGTTGTTACATAGCGTGATCGTGTGATTACATAGCGTGATCAGTTGTTACATAGCGTAATCATGTTGTTACATAGCGTGATCAGGTTGTTACATAGCGTGATCATGTTGTTACATAGCGTGAACATGTTGTTACATAGCGTGATCAGGTTGTTACATAGCGTGATCGTGTTGTTACATAGCGTGATCGTGTTGTTACATAGCGTGATCGAGTTGTTACATAGCGTGAACATGTTGTTACATAGCGTGATCAGGTTGTTACATAGCGTGATCAGGTTGTTACATAGCGTGATCATGTTGTTACATAGCGTGATCAGTTGTTACATAGCGTAATCATGTTGTTACATGGCGTGATCAGGTTGTTACATAGCGTGATCATGTTGTTACATAGCGTGAACATGTTGTTACATAGCGTGAACATGTTGTTACATAGCGTGATCGTTTTGTTACATAGCGTGAACATGTTACATAGCGTGATCAGGTTGTTACATAGCGTGATCATGTTGTTACATAGCGTGCTCAGGTTGTTACATAACGTAATCATGTTGTTACATAGTGTGATCATGTTGTTACATAGCGTGATCATGTTGTTACATAGCGTGATCAGTTTGTTACATAGCGTGAACATGTTGTTACATAGCGTGTTCATGTTGTTACATAGCGTGATCGTATTGTTACATAGCGTGTTCATGTTGTTACATAGCGTGATCATGTTACATAGCGTGCTCAGGTTGTTACATAGCGTGATCATGTTGTTACATAGCGTGATGAGTCTGTTACATAGCGTGATCATGTTGTTACATAGCGTGATCATGTTGTTACATAGCGTGATCATGTTGTTACATAGCGTGATCAGGTTGTTACATAGCGTGATCATGTTGTTACATGGCGTGATCATGTTGTTACATAGCGTACTCAGGTTGTTACATAGCGTGATCATGTTGTTACATAGCGTGATCGTGTTGTTACATAGCGTGATCGTGTTGTTACTTAGCGTGATCGTTTTGTTACATAGCGTGGTCATGTTGTTATATAGCGTGATCATGTTGTTACATAGCGTGATCATGTTGTTACATAGCGTGATCATGTTGTTACATGGCGTGATCATGTTGTTACATAGCGTGATCATGTTGTTACATAGCGTGATCATGTTGTTACATAGCGTGAACATGTTGTTACATAGCGTGATCGTGTTGTTACATAGCGTGATGAGTCTGTTACATAGCGTAATGCATGTTGTACAGGTCTATACAGATCACCAAACTTAAATTCAGAGTAACAGATCGTTGACATGAAGATGGTAGAGGCATTCCACTAGCTGGAACGATTCAGGAGCTGGAAACGCTAGGGACACGCAGCGTAATGCATATTCTGAGGTTCTATACAGAGCACCAAACTAATTCAGGAGGTAAAATTTCGTTGAAATGTAGATGACAGGAGCGCGTCACGATGTTGAACGTTCCGAAATCTGGAAATGTTAGGGACAATCCGTTGTGCGGATGGCGACTGTTTCCAGAGAGCATCCTTTTCCACCAATGTTCCCAGAGAGCATCCTTTTTCCATGCTCGCACTCGTCATGTTCTGGTTACGTGTCGTTGTAATGTAATGTTTCGCTGTTAGGATGGTTTAGTATACATGCCAGGCAAAAGCCAGGGGTCCGTACCCTTAAAGATTTGAACCTGAGGTCTGTCCCATTCAACCTGACGTCTACAGGCTCCGTGAACAATAATTGTCTAGATGACTAATGTTTCAAGAGAGTATCCTTTCTCCCTGCTATGCATTGATCGCAATTCCCTCCGTCGTCCTCATCCTGGATATATACATAGGTGCGTGTTATGAATTCATTCATTCGCTTTTAATTCCTTCGAGCGTTAGCATTCACGTATTCATTTAATTTCTTTTAGTTTTAGCATGAGCTACTGCCCGAGAAAATCTGTGCAACTGACGAATGAGAAACTCGATTTTTCATACATTACACATGAAGGAAAACGCGTTATTAGATGCTGTGTATGCGGGCGGATTTTTAAGAATCGTTATTTGTCAAGATTTTAGTTTCATAGAGCAACATGTTATACTGAATCGACTCTCTCACCTGCACTTGAAGATCCGAAGATGTATAGAGGGGAATGTTATACCGGATCAAGCCTCTGTCCTTCACTGGAGACTACTGTTGGTGAAAAATCTGGATACATCGGAAGTTGCGGGAATATGAAATCTTCATATGATGATGATTCAGTGATATCAACGCTTGAAAATCCAAATAGACTAGTAAATATATTGAGGTTACTAATTGCGTCGAGGGATGCTGGTAATAATAGTCACACACAAGAGATTGAGGAAATTATAAGTAAGCTGAAAGCATCTAAAGTTATAGCATGACAGGATCGAGAAATTGTGTTAATCAATTACTGCCATGGTTAACAGGAACTTTGAAATATCAAAAAACTTGTACTTATAAAATACATCATTCAGACATTGTTGAGATGTTTAGTTTTTTTACTGATAATGCAGGTCTCTTTCTGCGTGATGTATATGATTATATAACTGAGTGTTTAGAATGTCTAGACTATCACCTTTGCCTTTAGGAAATATGTATGGTTTTTTGTAAAGGAATGTAATAGGATAATGTTTATAAAAAATAAATGTTGTCTGCATTACTTTTTGTAAAGTGATATGTTTTTTACATGTATTCAGTTAAACTGATTTTTAAAAATTGGTTTACATGAATGTTGTTTATCTTCTTTTTTCTAACCTAGAATTGTATTCATTTGCAATTTATTTCCATGTCTCTTCCTTACGCTTAGCAGAGCTATCAGTCATTTTATTTTCAACACTAATTTGTGTTCCAAAACAATGTCGGTCATATATCTTTCTCTTCTTTCTTAAAATTTGCTGCCTGAGTCTTTTTATTACTTTCGTCCTTCTCCATTTTGCAATTTCTTTATGTATCAGAGACGAATGAAAGTTGAATGGCATTAGCAATTGTGAATTGATTCAATACAATTGCAGTGATCTGAGATTAGTGAATAATGAATAACGTTTATTTCTCAATACTCGATACATAATTAAGTTATATACTTTTAGACTATAATAATATTTGAAAATATTAGGCTATTTACACTATAAATTCACTTCTTTGTTGTTTGCCTATACTAATCTATGGTCTCAGTACATACAACTCCTGGTTTTCTATGTATCGATGACCCTCTGTCTACTTGTTTATGTTTCATTATATATACCTTTATTTTTTTTTAATGTGCCATATGTATGATTTCCTGTGTTACGTCTTGTTACGTGGTTACGTTAGATGATAGACAATGAGAAGATCCAGAACAAACAAGGTGGGAATAGGTTAGGACGTATACTTCACTGTAAACCGATATACTGTTTGTCCCTCTCCGTCTCGCGCACTACTGTTTAACAAATATAAAGTTTGTAAGGTTTGGAAAATAAGTATATAAAAGTGTTGTAACGCTGGATGAGAAAAGTTTTATAATCGAATTACTCTCTATATTACCGTATAAACCTACATTCCTTTTCCTTCAATCTCTGTCTATCCTTGTATCTCTCCCGTTTTCCATATTTCTCCCATATAAACGTATACTCTAATCCTCAAACCATGTCTAGACTAGCACCTCTCCTCGTATACCCTACCGCTCTCATATAAATGCATTTTCCTCCTTGAAGACTCTCTCAACCTAGCACCTACCTTCGTTTTCCCTATATTTTCCCATATAGACGTATACTCTCTCATTCAGACCTTCCCGACTAGCCTAGCACTTCTCCTCATATTGCCCTACCTCTCTCATATAAGATACATTCCCTCATTCAACACCGTCTAGCCTAGCATCGACCCTCGTATTCCCTATCTCTCGCATATAAACGCCTACTCCATCATTCAAAACTCCTATCCTAATACCTCTCCTCGGTTTGCTATATCGCTCATATTCTACCCTTCAAGTCCTGTTTAGTATAGCATCTTTCCTTGTGTTCCCTATCTCTCTCGTATAAAGCATATCCCTCCCTCCTTTAGCATCTGACTAGCCTAGCATCAGCCCTGGTATTCCCTATCTCTCCACTATAAATACTTCTATCTAGAGACCTAATGTTTCAGGAGAGCATCCTTTCCCCTATAAAAGTTTATTTGGTGTCTTTATCTTAATTAGTTTAGGAGTTATTAAATTTATAATTAAATTACATTTTATCGGTATTCGAACCCTGGACACCAGAACCAATATTATTTACAATATTAGTTTGATATGTTTAAGGGTGCTGTATGCCTTTACACCATCAATCTAAGTGATATATTCTAGAGTATAGAGAAAAAATAAGTAAGTGATTGAAAGATCGGGATTCGAAGTAAGGACAGCTGATTGAAAATTATATACAGTATTAATTGCCCCTCATAGGAGCTATCAATCATGCTTTGGTCAATTCCTCTACCTCTCATAGTTTCTGAGATAATGACGATTTAAAATTAGGCTCGAACCCAGAACGTCAGTTATCTAATTACACCTCCACAAGATACTAGCTAATAACATAAAGGCAATAAAGTTTATTTGGCATCTTTATCTTAATTAGTTTAGAAGTTATTAAATTTATAATTAAATTACATTTTATCGGTATTCGAACCCTGGACACCAGAACCAATATTATTTACAATATTAGTTTGATATGTTTAAGGGTGCTGTATGCATTTACAGCATCAATCTAAGTGATATATTCTAGAGTATAGAGAAAAAATAAGTAAGTGATTGAAAGATCGGGATTCGAAGTAAGGACAACTGATTGAAAATTATATACAGTATTAATTGCCCATCATAGGAGCTATCAATCATGCTTTGGTCAACTCCTCTACCTCTCTTAGTTTCTGAGATAATGACGATTTAAAATTAGGCTCGAACCCAGAACGTCAGGTATCTAATTATACCTCCGCAAGATACTAGCTAATAACATAAAGGCAATAAAGTTTATTTGGCGTCTTTATCTTAATTAGTTTAGAAGTTATTAAATTTATAATTAAACTACATTTTATCGGTATTCGAACCCTGGACACCAGAAACAAAATTATTTACAATATTAGTTTGATATGTTTAAAGGTGCTGTATGCAGTTAAAGCATCAATCTAAGTGATATATTCTAGAGTATAGAGAAAAAATAAGTAAGTGATTGAAAGATCGGGATTCGAAATAAGGACAACTGATTGAAAATTATATACAGTATTAATTACCCATCATAGGAGCTAACAATCATGCTTTGGTTCACTCGTCTACCTCTCTTAGTTTCTGAGATAATGGCAATTTAAGAATTAGGATCGAACCCAGAACGTCAGGTATCTAGTTACACATCCACAAGATAACACCTAATAACATAAAGGCAATGAAGTTTATTTGGCATCTTTATCTTAATTAGTTTAGAAGTTATTAAATTTATAATTAAATTACATTTTATCGGTATTCGAACCCTGGACACCAGAAACAAAATTATTTACAATATTAGTTTGATATGTTTAAAGGTGCTGTATGCAGTTACAGCATCAATCTAAGTGACATATTCTAGAGTATAGAGAAAAAATAAGTAAGTGATTGAAAGATCGGGATTCGAAATAAGGACAACTGATTAAAAATTATATACAGTATTAATTACCCATCATAGGAGCTATCAATCATGCTTCGGTCAATTCCTCTACCTCTCTTAGTTTCTGAGATAATGACGATTTAAACATTAGGCTCGAACCCAGAACGTCAGGTATCTAATTACATCTCCACAAGATACTACCTAATAACATAAAGGCAATAAAGTTTATTTGGCGTCTTTATCTTAATTAGTTTAGGAGTTATTAAATTTATAATTAAATTACATTTTATCGGTATTCGAACCCTGGACACCATGTACCCAAATATACATTCACAAGAAACTATCTAATGACATTAATGTAATAAACTTTATTTGACGTCTTTATCGTAATTAGTCTCTGAGTTATTAGAAGCTGAATTTGTAATCACTCCTAGATTCGATTCCGGCCATTCTGGTCAACTTGGAATTCATTGGAGAAGCTGCTGCTTTTTATATCATTTCCATCGCTAAATGTTGAAGTGTTGAGAGTTATGCAGAGCACTTAGGAAAACAATTACTGACATTGTTCGCTAATGGGGTGAAAGCGTCTAACGGTCAGCTAATGTAGGTCACCGTTACCGCCAGGCAGAAGTAGGTCGTTCGCTAATGTATGTAAACAGATCCGGAATGTAAACTTAAAAGCCTATTAATGTGGTGAAAGCGTCTAACATGTTCAGCTAATGGACAAGCGCTTTCCCCAGATAGAAGAAGGCTGCGTGTTCTCATTACATGACAGACTGTTCCCGTGAGCAGACTACTTATACTCACGCTCCAGTCAACAATTCATTATTCAAAAAACTTAATTGCTCGAGGATGCAATGTTCAGGCCTTAGTAGTCTTAAAGAAAATGTTTGACGAACATTACCTAATTAATTTGCCGAGGGGCGGCAGGACGCGAGAAAACAATTCCCTCAAGTCATGACGCCACAGTAGAACGCATTGGGGAGGGGGGTAGGACCTGTTAGCACAGACACTGTCGGCATTAGGTAAGCACACAAAGCGAGAGGGGGCGGGGCCTAACGACACGAGACCTGGCGGTATGTTAGCACACAAAGGGAGGGGGCGGGGCTTGTCGGCGTAGAACAAAGAACTTTATCGCTTGTCGGCATCTTCCTTTGCGCTCAAGTCGCTATTCTATTTCTACTCAGCTACCTTAAAATCGGTTATGTAGTAACATGGTTTTACTTTTCAAAGGAAAGGGCTCATTTATGTTTCTTCAATTTTGAGAAGGAAATTTATTAATGTTTTTATGACCTCATTGAGGCCTTTGATTTGAGAAGCAACTCGCTGAGCTGTAGACGCTTTAACGGAGGTTTCATTTTTAAAATTAAACATACATTCATCCCCACATGCATAGCTCCAGACCTGCGAAGTGTAGATTTCTAATTTAAAACAACCATCCCCTCAACCGCGAACTGCGACCTTTGGGTTAAGAAGCCAAAGCGCTGACCACTCTTGATCACAAGGCAGTCCACACTGGATTTGTTGAGCCACTGCTTTACAGCAACTGGCAAATGAACTATGTGGATGTTGCTGACACCAGCAACAATAATGGCGGCTATTTCCAGCTACCAACTCGAGATAACGCTGAACTAGCGTGACAGCAGATCGATTATACAGTGTAAAGGTACTGGGATTTGACGCATTTACCGTCATTGCAAAAAATGCGTGTTGATTATGGGCACCACTAAAGACATCATAGTTTGAAAGTTAATACAAATTGCATGAATTTTTCTGTGTCAATTTCTCATAAGTTAGAGTACTTGCTGCTATATTCTTCTTAAATATGTATGTGCTGTACAGTTTTCAGTAGATTTGAACCCAATTATGTATGGGATACAAATTTGCGGTTAATTGTATGACCGCAGTATTAGCGTCACTCTTCGCAGTTATATTTCACAATACAAAACCCCGAATAAATTGGAAATAAACATGGCTAGGGCTAAGATTTATATGCAGTAAAATTCAACTAAATGTGCATATATGTACATAGGTATTTTTATTCAATATGCTTAATATGCACTTAAGTAGAAATATAATGCCGATACGGAGCCATAAGGATATGCCGCCATCTGATAAGCTTCTTTGATCTATGCCGCTAGCCCCGCCCCCTCCTTTGAGGCCTCACATGCCGCCCCGGTCGCGTGGCGCTAGCCCCGCCCCCTTCCCTTTGTGGCCTCACCTAATGCCGACAGTGTCTGTGCCGGCAAGTCCTCCCCCCTCCCCCTGTGGTCTGGTCACGTGCCGGTGACCCGCCCCCTCCCTCCCCCCTACGCTGGGTGGTACGCTCCCTCCCCTTTGTGGTTTGATTGGTTCCCTGTGGATAGGTGCGAGAGTATGTATTGATCCTATACGTCGGTCGCGTACCTTCCCTAGGTCTAAATCCCTGCCGTGTGATTGGCTTGGGGTAGGGGATGTGCCGCTCGGGGTGAGGGGTTATATGTGAGGGTTCTCGGTGCGTGACGTTGGCTTGGAAATCCCCCCTGGCGATGTGGGAATGCGATTCTCGATGCCTGCCGCACATCGGCAAATCGTTTGAGTACATAATTGTGTCAATCAATTAGGTAATGTGTGTTATTGAAAAAAAAAATAAGAATGCCCATCATATTACTACTAATGCAATTAAACGCTATTCTTCGAGCAATTAAGTATTTTTGATTGAATCGCGCGCACCTGCCCCTAAACCGTCATTTATAACCTACTATTGTCAATAAATTACACGTCTAATGAAACAAGGCTAGTCTGTCGATGAAAACAATTAAGTATTTTTGAATGATTAATTGACTCGCACGCAACTGTTCGTTATCGTATATGTGTGGTAGCATGTGTATAATTATTACGAGTAATAACATTTATTTAATTCTACTTTTGAGAGAAAATATATTTTGGATTTATAAGAATATTACAACACTTAGATGAAAGGACAGACATCACTCGTTATTGCGTGATAATTGCGGTGGAACACCGACCGCAACCTTCCGCCCCGAGACGTTTCACTGGAATGACTGGCTCACGGTGCTTTTAAGGGACAAGTCGACTAGCGCACCCCCTCCACCCACGTTTCAGTTCGCTACCTACACGAGCGCGCCAGGTGGTAATATGAGTGAAACTCCAGCGAGTGTTCCCTCACAGCGCCCCTGGTGGTCATACCCGAAAGTTGTGAATTCACCATATTTAAACTCATTATGGGTGCAAGACGGCCATCTTAACTCTATATAATTCTGCGAAATATGATTCCGGAAAAAAAATAAAGGTGAATTAACATGCGAGGTGCGTTCATGTTGGCTCCGGAGGAATTGATTATGAAATAAATAAATACGTTATTAAAAATAATCGCTGATCGATGAATACAATGAATAATTAATGTAATTGACTCGCGCTCCTAGAGATATCTCACCCAATTATTCATCTACCATGAATATCTCACTTCTAATGAAACGACGCAGTCTATCGATTAAAAACAATTAAGTTTTTTTGATTGATTAGTGTAATTGACTCGCGCGCAACTGTTCGTTATCGTATATGCGCGATTATTACGAGTAATAACGTTTGTTTAATTCTTCTTTTGACTGGAGGGTTTATAAAAAATATTACATTGCTTAGATGAATTAAAAAGCAACTTAAAGCAAAATTGCAAATAGCTTGTATGAGACGTTAACACGAGAACCCTTTACGAAAAAACAAGACGCAATGTGACAGCAATGCCCCGTCCATCATGAGAAGCGGTTAAACCAGGACGCTTGGGTTTTCCCCCAGTACCTGCTCTTAATGGCTAGGGGTATCCAGCACATCGGAGTACGCTTCAACTGATGTTAAAAATAAAAGCCCGCTATGTCTCTTCTCACACGAGAGAAGTAATAATTACAATTCAAAACAGGCGTACCTGTAAGTAACACGCACGAAGACTACAAATATAAATTTTATATTCGTTTTAAATGTTCTTTCTAAAGACGTAGCGAACTTTGAGAAATTCAACGAATTATTCACTTGCGTACACTGCTTGAAAGAAATATGGTGTACACCCCTGAAGAATGCATATGTAGACACATTAGCAGACGACAGTCCCTTCCGCACCATTAATTATCTTCAGACGAAGGTAAAACCAAGGTCTTGTATAGAGCTCTTAGTGAACAATGACAGTCGTTTCCAGTTGATTAAACAGCCTAAGTGCTCTGAAAAACCACAGACCCTCGCGGTAAATAACTATTAGCGACACAAAAGATTTTCTTAAGAGCTTCCCCTGTGCAGAAATTCCATCATAGACAGTGGAAAACCAAGTCTAGACATGTTTTAAGCTTACCACAAAAAATGTTTTCCCGATAATTAATATAATTCTACATGAAGAATATTAATGATTAAGTTTTCAATTAAACGTATACTGTATAGATTCTGTACTTAAACATTCGATTGTATCTTTGTCATTATTTAAATACTCGCATACAAGAATTGCAAACATGATATCAAAAAATTAAACTGATTTTTTTTCGGAATGTTAAACAAAGAAATATGATTTGGCGAGAGTAATATGAAGAATAAAAAGTATTCAGAATGATAGATATTACATACGTTATTAAAAATAAATAAGGCTCTCGCTGATCGATGAAAACAATTAAATATTTTTTATTAATTAATTGTATATGAATTGACTTGCGCATCTGATTGGTAACGCATGTGCATGATTATTACGACTAATAGCATTTGTTTAATTCTAAATAAATAATGAAATATGGAGCCTAGCCTAAACAATCCTCGTTACACTTAATTTATTCCATTTTTAAAAAGATTGGGCTTAGTAAACATAGGACGAGTACGATTTTAAATACCCCGTCCATTCGAGAGATATTTTTTCGAATATTCCAACATGTTAATATAAACTTAATACACACACACAAATTCATTTCAAGTAATCTAACGATATTGAATAAAATATTAAATGTTTAAGATATTGTAATGAGAAATGAATTGTATATCTCGAATTTTCTGGGCCGCAGGCTGCAGGATCGCTCATCAAATACCGTAATGATTCAGACACCCGAACACCCGAATGGTAAGCATTCTTCAGAGTTTTTAAATAAGTAATGTAACAATTCATATTAACTTCTTGTTCATATTCTTTATTATTATTTGTATTATTATTTCCAGGAAGTGGACTTTATTTTGGTATCGACCATCCATCGAGCGCTGCACAGGCACCGCCAGGCTTCCAAACCTTCCTGGTACCAAATCATTATGGAGGTGGCTCTGCCCCGTACATACAGCAACAATCGTACGGTAAGAATTTACAGACTGGTGTTCGAGCAATTGTAACTAAAAATTACATAATAGTAGTCATACATTGGCGATTCTAGCACACAAAGACCTACCTCCGACAGCATAGAGATCCGGATTGTATAACGAGAAAAGGATATATTTAAGGGGAGTTTCTCACACATATGCAGTCACATAACTCTTTCGGTCTCCCAGAATGCTATGTATTTTTCACACGGGTGTTTAAAACATGTATTTTTTTTCACGTATAGAGTGTAGATTCTTTAGAACTCTATACTTAAACATGCTATACTATTATTATTATTTATTTTTTCCAGGAAATGGACTTTATTTCGGAGGCGGTATCGGTCAACATGCGAGCGCTGCACCGGTACCATCAGGCTTCGCGACCGTTGCACCAGTAGGCTTCGCGACCGCTGCACCGCGACCCCCAGGCTTCCAGACCTACCTGGTACCAAATCAGCAGGGATGGGGGCCCTGCCCCATACATGCAGCAAGCACCGAACGGTAAGAATTTTTTCAATATTTTACGAAGTTCTTTTACACATTCTATATTATTATTAATATTGTTATTATTTTCAGGAAGTGGACTTTATTTCGGAGGCGGGTTTTTCTGGGAATGTCTCCAAAAGTATTCTTCATTCTGAACGACTTTTGCAAAATTGATAAACCATAAGAGATAGACAAAATTTTACTACACAAAAAATGGAGATCGCGTTAAAATACATAATTTATATCATATACATTCTTGTTGTTGAGTAAATCGTTTTCGAGATATTGCTTGTTATTCCCTTTAAAATTTTCCAATACTTATACTTTTTCTCAAATTCATTATTCTTGTTTTATGTCCTCGATATGCAAAGAGAATGGAATGCACCACATAGCAACCAGCGTTAAAATATTTGACTATCGCTTAAAACCTATCATATTCCCATTGCATCGACACGGAAATTACCAATAACATTGACATCTCGATACCTCGATTAACATGAAGCATATAGGGAATAAGCGCTTGTAAAAATAGTTTGTACAAGAGTAGAGAAAGTCATGTGAGTGTATCACATCAGATTTTTTTGATATTGGTTTAAATTTTCAAATACTTTTAACTTTTCTCAAGCGGTAACTCGCTATTCGTTTTTCCCGTGGTAATGCATAGAGAATAGAATTCTAAAGCCATCACATAGCATCAGACGTTTTCTAAACATCTGTAACGTGTCTATTCACAATCGAAAGGTTGCTGGTTCGAGGAAAATTATATCTACAGAAACAATACATTATTTTCGCTCTGTGATTAATTTTTGGTAATGTAACAATAATTAACAATGAATTTTTAGCGGTAAATGTAAAAAATAAAATATATTTTTTCTAGCGTCATACGCAGAAGCATTCCCCTTAAGGAACGCTGGCGTGAGCGATGGTTTCCCCCATAACAGGTTTAGACTTGCTTACGAAATGTCCCTGTGCGAGGCTAGCATTTCCCTCTCCTTCTCGAATTTTTTGAGTAGCCAATCAAAATTGCTGTATTATATACCGTCACACCTCTCACCCCTTCAGATTTTATCAGGCGAAGCGATATAAAAGCAATAGCTTCTCCGGCGATTTCACTGTATTGTGACAACACAGCGAGCTAAGATCTCTGCAAACTTTTCTCATTCAAAGTGAAATTTCAACGAACATCATGTCTGGTAAGTTGTAACAAAACACATCATTTACTTTAAAAGTTAAATTATTACTCTGTACATTTAACTTATATTCGCGTTCTTGTTTTTAATGCATGGCATTTATATGCGAATAGCTGAGCATTCTAAAAGTTAATAGCTAGACAAGTGAATTTTCTGAAATGTGAACAGTTTAGTTAAGTATTCATTTTAGGCAAGCTTATTCTACATTTAATAGCTAACTGCGCGAATTCTCAAAATGGGAACAATTTAGTTAAGTATTCACCTTGTTGAGTAATTATTATTCCAGATATTTAAATACAGGATTTCACAGAGAGAATTATATTCCTTTTTTGAGAAAATACAATTATTTGAATACCTTATTAACGTTTTTGCTTTAGAATATTACAAAAAGTCTGTTGCGCGAATCATTCGCTCTAACAAAGTAAATATCTACATTATATTAAAACATTTAAATTGAAAAATACAGTACTTAATGAACTTCATTAGTGAATCAGAACCTCAATTATATTTACACATATTATCATTTTCAGAAAAAAGTTAATAAGTTTCTAACTTTCAAATAAATGAAATTTTGTTATGCAACACATTCTCTAATAAAGAATATGTTTTTTTCTCTTCCTAATGCAGAAAGTTTGACATCTCAACTTAACACATTGGCTGAGGGTAGCATTTACCCAACCGTTCAAAGACTACAAGATCTTCAGCCAGAGGAGCCTTATAATATAAAATCCTTAAGAAAAATTGATACTCGATACGGTGCTAGAGTCGTTGCACTTTTAGAGAATAAGCAAGTGTTTCTCCCGACAAGATATTCAACCCTAACAAGCCAACAGTTGGAGGAAATGCCTGGGAAGTTTCAAATGGTATATCATGGAGTAGTACCAGCCGGCAAGTTTAAGACATGTAAATTGTCTTTTCTTCCTATTAAGGTTTGTAGAAATAATTCACCTATCCTTTCAAAGCTTCATTTAGAGTTACATTCGTTGAGTTTATAAATTCGCACTTCAGTAGGATAACATTTGTCTAAAGTATACATCAATATGTAAAAAAATAACGTCCAGGATGTAGTCTGAGCGAGGATCTGCAGAAAGAAGTTTAATAGTCTATTCACTGATTCTTTACCTCAAAGCAGATACCTACAGCAAGTTTCAAATAATTTCCAGCAGGATAGCAGTTGTCAAAAGCATGCATCACTGTATTAAAAAAATATGTGTAAATAATGTCTAGATTGTACTCTGTGTGATTTCGTGCAGAAAGAACTTTAATACCCCTTGCAGTGATTCTCCACATCGAAGTATATACCTACAAGAAGTTGCAAATAATGTGAATGTGTGTTACAGGAATGCCCAGCTGAATGTAAATGAAGAGGAAGAACGAGATAGCTTAAAACATCATAAACAGAAATGTGATAGGAACATTCTCAACACCTCCCAGTAATCTCAATCAATGAAGAATTGCACCAGCGCGGAACATACATGGAAAAAACATCCGCGTGTGTAGAATATAACAATAATATATATATATATATATATATAAATTATGTACTCATTATTACTGCTATACCAGCCTATACCATTGATTTCATAAATAATTTCATAGTTGTTTAAGGAGAATGCCTATCTTAAAAACATTGATGCTACTTGAAATCTAAACAAAAAGATTATTGAACTATTACTGAAAGAGACTTGAATAAATGGGAATGTAGAAGCCAGAACCATCTTAATATTGGGCTGTATGATATGAGGTGTATAAAAAGATTAATAAAAAATGAGGTCTATGTAATATAAACAACATTTATTTTTTATAAACATTTTCCTATTACATTCCTATACAAAAAACATACATATTTCCTAAAGACAAAGGTGATAGTCTAGACATTCTAAAACACTCAGTTATATAATCATATACATCACACAGAAAGAGACCTGCATTATCCATAAAAACCTAAACATCTCAAGAATGTCTGGATGATGTATTTTATAAGTACAAGGTTTTGATATTTCAAAGTTCCTGTTAACCATGACTGTAATTGATTAACACAATTTCTCGATCCTGTCATGCTATAACTTTAGAAGCTTTCAGCTTACTTATAATCTCCTCAATCTCTTGTGTGTGACTATTATTACCAGCATTCCTCGATGCAATTAGTAACCTCAATATATTTACTAGTTTATTTGGATTTTCAAGCGTAGATATCACTGAATCATCATCATATGAAGATTTCATATTCTCGCGACTCCCGCTGTATCCAGATTTTTCACCATCAGTAGTCTCCAGTGAAGCACAGAGGCTTGATCCGGTATAACATCCCCCTCTATACATCTTCGGATCTTCGAGTGTAGGAGAGAGAGTCGATCCAGTATAACATGTTGCTCTATGAAGCTTAAATCTTGACAAAGAACGATTCTTAAAAATCCGCTCGCATATACAGCATCTAATGACGTGTTTTCCTCCATGTGTAATGTATGAAAAATTGAGTTTCTCATCCGCTAGTTGCACAGATTTTCTCCGGCAGGAGCTCATGCTAAAACTAAAAGAAATTAAATGAATACGGGAATGCTAACGCTCGAAGGAATTAAAAGCGAATGAATGAATTCATAACACGCAGCTATGTATATATCCAGTGTGAGGACGCGGGAGGGAATCGCAATCTTCGCATAGCAGCGGGAAAGGATGCTCTCTGGAAACATTTGTGGAGAAGGAGGCTCTCAACAGAACATGGCGAATGCGAGCATGGAAAAAGGATGCTCTCTGGGAACATTCGTGGAAAAAGGATGCTCTCAACAGAACATAACGAGTGCGAGCATGGAAAAAGGATGCTCTCTGGAAACGTTTGTGGAAAAGGCTGCGTAACAACCTGATTGTGCTATGTACCTGACCAGTTTGTTACATAGCGTGATTCCATTGTTACATAGCGTGATTCCTTTGTTACATAGCGTGATTCCTTTGTTACATAGCGCGATCCCTTTGTTACATAGCGTGATTCCTTTGTTACATAGCGTGATTCCTTTGTTACATAGCGTGATTACTTTGTTACATAGCGTGATTCCTTTGTTACATAGACTGATCAGTTTTTTACATAGCGTGATTTCTTTGTTACATGGCGTGATTCCTTTGTTACATAGCGTGATTCCTTTGTTACATAACGTGATTCCTTTGTTACATGGCGTGATTCCTTTGTTACATAGCGTGATTCCTTTGTTACATAGCGTGATTCCTTTGTTACATAGCGTGATTCCTTTGTTACATAGCGCGATTCCTTTGTTACATAGCCTGATCAGTTTGTTACATAGCGTGATTCCTTTGTTACATAACGTGATTCCTTTGTTACATGGCGTGATTCCTTTGTTACATAGCGTGATTCCTTTGTTACATAGCGTGATTCCTTTGTTACATAGCGTGATTCCTTTGTTACATAGCGCGATTCATTTGTTACATAGCCTGATCAGTTTGTTACATAGCGTGATTCCTTTGTTACATAGCGTGATTCCTTTGTTACATAGCGTGATTCCTTTGTTACATAGCGCGATTCCTTTGTTACATAGCGCGATTCCTTTGTTACATAGCGTGATTCCTTTGTTACATAACGTGATTCCTTTGTTACATAGCGTGATTCCTTTGTTACATAGACTGATCAGTTTGTTACATAGCGTGATTTCTTTGTTACATAGCGTGATTCCTTTGTTACATAGCCTGATCAGTTTGTTACATAGACTGATCAGTTTGTTACATGGCGTGATTCCTTTGTTACATAGCGTGATTCCTTTGTTACATAGCGTGATTCCTTTGTTACATAGCGTGATTCCTTTGTTACTTAGCGTGATCAGTTTGTTACATAGCGTGATGAGCTTGTTACATAGCGCGATTCCTTTGTTACATAGCCTGATCATTTTGTTACATAGCGTGATTCCTTTGTTACATAGCTTGATTCCTTTGTTACATACCGTGATTCCTTTGTTACATAGCGCGATTCCTTTGTTACATAGCGCGATTCCTTTGTTACATAGCGTGATTCCTTTGTTACATACCGTGATTCCTTTGTTACATAGCGTGATTCCTTTGTTACATAGCGGGATTTCTTTGTTACATAACGTGATTCCTTTGTTACATAGCGTGATACCTTTGTTACATAGCGTGATTCCTTTGTTACATAACGTGATTCCTTTGTTACATAGCGTGATTCCTTTGTTACATAGCGTGATTCCTTTGTTATATAGCGTGATTCCTTTGTTACATAGCGTGATTCCTTTGTTACATAGCGTGATTCCTTTGTTACATAGCGTGATTCCTTTGTTACATAGCGTGATTCCTTTGTTACACAGCGTGATTCCTTTGTTACATAGCCTGATTCCTTTGTTACATATCGTGATTCCTTTGTTACATAGCGTGATCAGTTTGTTACATAGCGTGTGAGCTTGTTACATAGCGCGATTCCTTTGTTACATAGCCTGATCAGTTTGTTACATAGCGTGATTCCTTTGTTACATACCGTGATTCCTTTGTTACATACCGTGATTCCTTTGTTACATAGCGCGATTCCTTTGTTACATAGCGTGATTCCTTTGTTACATAGCGTGATTCCTTTGTTACATAGCGTGATTCCTTTGGTACATAGCGCGATTCCTTTGTTACATAGCGTGATTCCTTTGTTACATAGCGTGATTCCTTTGTTACATAGCGTGATTCCTTTGTTACATAGACTGATCAGTTTTTTACATAGCGTGATTTCTTTGTTACATGGCGTGATTCCTTTGTTACATAGCGTGATTCCTTTGTTACATAACGTGATTCCTTTGTTACATGGCGTGATTCCTTTGTTACATAGCGTGATTCCTTTGTTACATAGCGTGATTCCTTTGTTACATAGCGTGATTCCTTTGTTACATAGCGTGATTCCTTTGTTACATAGCGTGATTCCTTTGTTACAAAGCGTGATTCCTTTGTTACATAACGTGATTCCTTTGTTACATAGCGTGATTCCTTTGTTATATAGCGTGATCAGTTTGTTACATAGCGTGTGAGCTTGTTACATAGCGCGATTCCTTTGTTACATAGCCTGATCAGTTTGTTACATAGCGTGATTCCTTTGTTACATAGCGTGATTCCTTTGTTACATAGCATGATTCCTTTGTTACATAGCGTGATTCCTTTGTTACATACCGTGATTCCTTTGTTACATAGTGTGATTCCTTTGTTACATAGCGCGATACCTTTGTTACATAGCGCGATTCCTTTGTTACATAGCGTGATTCCTTTGTTACATAATGTGATTCCTTTGTTACATAGCGTGATTCCTTTGTTACATAGACTGATCAGTTTGTTACATAGCGTGATTTCTTTGTTACATAGCGTGATTCCTTTGTTACATAGCGTGATTCCTTTGTTACATAACGTGATTCCTTTGTTACATAGCGTGATTCCTTTGTTACATAGCGTGATTCCTTTGTTACATAGCGTGATTCCTGTGTTACATAGCGTGATTCCTTTGTTACATAGCGTGATACCTTTGTTACATAGAGTGATTCCTTTGTTACATAGCGTGATCAGTTTGTTACATAGCGTGATGAGCTTGTTACATAGCGCGATTCCTTTGTTACATAGCCTGATCAGTTTGTTACATAGCGTGATTCCTTTGTTACATAGCGTGATTCCTTTGTTACATAGCGTGATTCCTTTGTTACATACCGTGATTCCTTTGTTACATAGTGTGATTCCTTTGTTACATAACGTGATTCCTTTGTTACATAGCCTGATCAGTTTGTTACATAGCGTGATTCCATTGTTACGCAGCCTTTTCCACAAACGTTTCCAGAGAGCATCCTTTTTCCATGCTCGCACTCGTTATGTTCTGTTGAGAGCATCCTTTTTCCACGAATGTTCCCAGAGAGCATCCTTTTTCCATGCTCGCGTTCGCCATGTTCTGTTGAGAGCCTCCTACTCCACAAATGTTTTCAGAGAGCATCCTTTCCCGCTGCTATGCGAAGATTGCGATTCCCTCCCGCGTCCTCACACTGGATATATACATAGCTGCGTGTTATGAATTCATTCATTCGCTTTTAATTCCTTCGAGCGTTAGCATTCTCGAATTCATTTAATTTCTTTTAGTTTTAGCATGAGCTCCTGCCGGAGAAAATCTGTGCAACTAGCGGATGAGAAACTCAATTTTTCATACATTACACATGGAGGAAAACACGTCATTAGATGCTGTATATGCGAGCGGATTTTTAAGAATCGTTCTTTGTCAAGATTTAAGCTTCATAGAGCAACATGTTATACTGGATCGACTCTCTCTCCTACACTCGAAGATCCGAAGATGTATAGAGGGGGATGTTATACCGGATCAAGCCTCTGTGCTTCACTGGAGACTACTGATGGTGAAAAATCTGGATACAGCGGGAGTCGCGAGAATATGAAATCTTCATATGATGATGATTCAGTGATATCTACGCTTGAAAATCCAAATAGACTAGTAAATATATTGAGGTTACTAATTGCATCGAGGAATGCTGGTAATAATAGTCACACACAAGAGATTGAGGAGATTATAAGTAAGCTGAAAGCTTCTAAAGCTATAGCATGACAGGATCGAGAAATTGTGTTAATCAATTACAGTCATGGTTAACAGGAACTTTGAAATATCAAAACCTTGTACTTATAAAATACATCATCCAGACATTCTTGAGATGTTTAGGTTTTTATGGATAATGCAGGTCTCTTTCTGTGTGATGTATATGATTATATAACTGAGTGTTTTAGAATGTCTAGACTATCACCTTTGTCTTTAGGAAATATGTATGTTTTTTGTATAGGAATGTAATAGGAAAATGTTTATAAAAAATAAATGTTGTTTATATTACATAGACCTCATTTTTTATTAATCTTTTTATACACCTCATATCATACAGCCCAATATTAAGATGGTTCTGGCTTCTACATTCCCATTTATTCAAGTCTCTTTCAGTAATAGTTCAATAATCTTTTTGTTTAGATTTCATGTAGCATCAATGTTTTTAAGATAGGCATTCTCCTTAAACAACTATGAAATTATTTATGAAATCAATGGTATAGGCTGGTATAGCAGTAATAATGAGTACATAATTTATATATATATATATATATATATATATATATATATATATATTATTGTTATATTCTACACACGCGGATGTTTTTTCCATGCATGTTCCGCGCTGCTGCAATTCTTCATTGATTGAGGTTACTGGGAGGTGTTGAGAATGTTCCTATCACATTTCTGTTTATGATGTTTTAAGCTATCTCGTTCTTCCTCTTCATTTACATTCAGCTGGGCATTCCTGTAACACACATTCACATTATTTGCAACTTCTTGTAGGTATATACTTCGATGTGGAGAATCACTGCAAGGGGTATTAAAGTTCTTTCTGCACGAAATCACACAGAGTACAATCTAGACATTATTTACACATATTTTTTTAATACAGTGATGCATGCTTTTGACAACTGCTATCCTGCTGGAAATTATTTGAAACTTGCTGTAGGTATCTGCTTTGAGGTAAAGAATCAGTGAATAGACTATTAAACTTCTTTCTGCAGATCCTCGCTCAGACTACATCCTGGACGTTATTTTTTTACATATTGATGTATACTTTAGACAAATGTTATCCTACTGAAGTGCGAATTTATAAACTCAACGAATGTAACTCTAATTGAAGCTTTGAAAGGATAGGTGAATTATTTCTACAAACCTTAATAGGAAGAAAAGACAATTTACATGTCTTAAACTTGCCGGCTGGTACTACTCCATGATATACCATTTGAAACTTCCCAGGCATTTCCTCCAACTGTTGGCTTGTTAGGGTTGAATATCTTGTCGGGAGAAACACTTGCTTATTCTCTAAAAGTGCAACGACTCTAGCACCGTATCGAGTATCAATTTTTCTTAAGGATTTTATATTATAAGGCTCCTCTGGCTGAAGATCCTGTAGTCTTTGAACGGTTGGGTAAATGCTACCATCAGCCAATGTGTTAAGTTGAGATGTCAAACTTTCTGCATTAGGAAGAGAAAAAAACATATTCTTTATTAGAGAATGTGTTGCATAACAAAATTTCATTTATTTGAAAGTTAGAAACTTATTAACTTTTTTCTGAAAATGATAATATGTGTAAATATAATTGAGGTTCTGATTCACTAATGAAGTTCATTAAGTACTGTATTTTTCAATTTAAATGTTTTAATATAATGTAGATATTTACTTTGTTAGAGCGAATGATTCGCGCAACAGACTTTTTGTAATATTCTAAAGCAAAAACGTTAATAAGGTATTCAAATAATTGTATTTTCTCCAAAAAGGAATATAATTCACTCTGTGAAATCCTGTATTTAAATATCTGGAATAATAATTACTCAACAAGGTGAATACTTAACTAAATTGTTCCCATTTTGAGAATTCGCGCAGTTAGCTATTAAATGTAGAATAAGCTTGCCTAAAATGAATACTTAACTAAACTGTTCACATTTCAGAAAATTCACTTGTCTAGCTATTAACTTTTAGAATGCTCAGCTATTCGCATATAAATGCCATGCATTAAAAACAAGAACGCGAATATAAGTTAAATGTACAGAGTAATAATTTAACTTTTAAAGTAAATGATGTGTTTTGTTACAACTTACCAGACATGATGTTCGTTGAAATTTCACTTTGAATGAGAAAAGTTTGCAGAGATCTTAGCTCGCTGTGTTGTCACAATACAGTGAAATCGCCGGAGAAGCTATTGCTTTTATATCGCTTCGCCTGATAAAATCTGAAGGGGTGAGAGGTGTGACGGTATATAATACAGCAATTTTGATTGGCTACTCAAAAAATTCGAGAAGGAGAGGGAAATGCTAGCCTCGCACAGGGACATTTCGTAAGCAAGTCTAAACCTGTTATGGGGGAAACCATCGCTCACGCCAGCGTTCCTTAAGGGGAATGCTTCTGCGTATGACGCTAGAAAAAATATATTTTATTTTTTACATTTACCGCTAAAAATTCATTTTTAATTATTGTTACATTACCAAAAATTAATCACAGAGCGAAAATAATGTATTGTTTCTGTAGATATAATTTTCCTCGAACCAGCAACCTTTCGATTGTGAATAGACACGTTACAGATGTTTAAAAAACGTCTGATGCTATGTGATGGCTTTAGAATTCTATTCTCTATGCATTACCACGGGAAAAACGAATAGCGAGTTACCGCTTGAGAAAAGTTAAAAGTATTTGAAAATTTAAACCAATATCAAAAAAATCTGATGTGATACACTCACATGACTTTCTCTACTCTTGTACAAACTATTTTTACAAGCGCTTATTCCCTATATGCTTCATGTTAATCGAGGTATCGAGATGTCAATGTTATTGGTAATTTCCGTGTCGATGCAATGGGAATATGATAGGTTTTAAGCGATAGTCAAATATTTTAACGCTGGTTGCTATGTGGTGCATTCCATTCTCTTTGCATATCGAGGACATAAAACAAGAATAATGAATTTGAGAAAAAGTATAAGTATTGGAAAATTTTAAAGGGAATAACAAGCAATATCTCGAAAACGATTTACTCAACAACAAGAATGTATATGATATAAATTATGTATTTTAACGCGATCTCCATTTTTTGTGTAGTAAAATTTTGTCTATCTCTTATGGTTTATCAATTTTGCAAAAGTCGTTCAGAATGAAGAATACTTTTGGAGACATTCCCAGAAAAACCCGCCTCCGAAATAAAGTCCACTTCCTGAAAATAATAACAATATTAATAATAATATAGAATGTGTAAAAGAACTTCGTAAAATATTGAAAAAATTCTTACCGTTCGGTGCTTGCTGCATGTATGGGGCAGGGCCCCCATCCCTGCTGATTTGGTACCAGGTAGGTCTGGAAGCCTGGGGGTCGCGGTGCAGCGGTCGCGAAGCCTACTGGTGCAACGGTCGCGAAGCCTGATGGTACCGGTGCAGCGCTCGCATTTTGACCGATACCGCCTCCGAAATAAAGTCCATTTCCTGGAAAAAATAAATAATAATAATAGTATAGCATGTTTAAGTATAGAGTTCTAAAGAATCTACACTCTATACGTGAAAAAAATACATGTTTTAAACACCCGTGTGAAAAATACATAGCATTCTGGGAGACCGAAAGAGTTATGTGACTGCATATGTGTGAGAAACTCCCCTTAAATATATCCTTTTCTCGTTATACAATCCGGATCTCTATGCTGTCGGAGGTAGGTCTTTGTGTGCTAGAATCGCCAATGTATGACTACTATTATGTAATTTTTAGTTACAATTGCTCGAACACCAGTCTGTAAATTCTTACCGTACGATTGTTGCTGTATGTACGGGGCAGAGCCACCTCCATAATGATTTGGTACCAGGAAGGTTTGGAAGCCTGGCGGTGCCTGTGCAGCGCTCGATGGATGGTCGATACCAAAATAAAGTCCACTTCCTGGAAATAATAATACAAATAATAATAAGGAATATGAACAAGAAGTTAATATGAATTGTTACATTACTTATTTAAAAACTCTGAAGAATGCTTACCATTCGGGTGTTCGGGTGTCTGAATCATTACGGTATTTGATGAGCGATCCTGCAGCCTGCGGCCCAGAAAATTCGAGATATACAATTCATTTCTCATTACAATATCTTAAACATTTAATATTTTATTCAATATCGTTAGATTACTTGAAATGAATTTGTGTGTGTGTATTAAGTTTATATTAACATGTTGGAATATTCGAAAAAATATCTCTCGAATGGACGGGGTATTTAAAATCGTACTCGTCCTATGTTTACTAAGCCCAATCTTTTTAAAAATGGAATAAATTAAGTGTAACGAGGATTGTTTAGGCTAGGCTCCATATTTCATTATTTATTTAGAATTAAACAAATGCTATTAGTCGTAATAATCATGCACATGCGTTACCAATCAGATGCGCAAGTCAATTCATATACAATTAATTAAAAAAAAAAATTTAATTGTTTTCATCGATCAGCGAGAGCCTTATTTATTTTTAATAACGTATGTAATATCTATCATTCTGAATACTTTTTATTCTTCATATTACTCTCGCCAAATCATATTTCTTTGTTTAACATTCCGAAAAAAAATCAGTTTAATTTTTTGATATCATGTTTGCAATTCTTGTATGCGAGTATTTAAATAATGACAAAGATACAATCGAATGTTTAAGTACAGAATCTATACAGTATACGTTTAATTGAAAACTTAATCATTAATATTCTTCATGTAGAATTATATTAATTATCGGGAAAACATTTTTTGTGGTAAGCTTAAAACATGTCTAGACTTGGTTTTCCACTGTCTATGATGGAATTTCTGCACAGGGGAAGCTCTTAAGAAAATCTTTTGTGTCGCTAATAGTTATTTACCGCGAGGGTCTGTGGTTTTTCAGAGCACTTAGGCTGTTTAATCAACTGGAAACGACTGTCATTGTTCACTAAGAGCTCTATACAAGACCTTGGTTTTACCTTCGTCTGAAGATAATTAATGGTGCGGAAGGGACTGTCGTCTGCTAATGTGTCTACATATGCATTCTTCAGGGGTGTACACCATATTTCTTTCAAGCAGTGTACGCAAGTGAATAATTCGTTGAATTTCTCAAAGTTCGCTACGTCTTTAGAAAGAACATTTAAAACGAATATAAAATTTATATTTGTAGTCTTCGTGCGTGTTACTTACAGGTACGCCTGTTTTGAATTGTAATTATTACTTCTCTCGTGTGAGAAGAGACAAGCGGGCTTTTATTTTTAACATCAGTTGAAGCGTACTCCGATGTGCTGGATACCCCTAGCCATTAAGAGCAGGTACTGGGGGAAAACCCAAGCGTCCTGGTTTAACCGCTTCTCATGATGGACGGGGCATTGCTGTCACATTGCGTCTTGTTTTTTCGTAAAGGGTTCTCGTGTTAACGTCTCATACAAGCTATTTGCAATTTTGCTTTAAGTTGCTTTTTAATTCATCTAAGCAATGTAATATTTTTTATAAACCCTCCAGTCAAAAGAAGAATTAAACAAACGTTATTACTCGTAATAATCGCGCATATACGATAACGAACAGTTGCGCGCGAGTCAATTACATTAATCAATCAAAAAAACTTAATTGTTTTTAATCGATAGACTGCGTCGTTTCATTAGAAGTGAGATATTCATGGTAGATGAATAATTGGGTGAGATATCTCTAGGAGCGCGAGTCAATTACATTAATTATTCATTGTATTCATCGATCAGCGATTATTTTTAATAACGTATTTATTTATTTCATAATCAATTCCTCCGGAGCCAACATGAACGCACCTCGCATGTTAATTCACCTTTATTTTTTTTTCCGGAATCATATTTCGCAGAATTATATAGAGTTAAGATGGCCGTCTTGCACCCATAATGAGTTTAAATATGGTGAATTCACAACTTTCGGGTATGACCACCAGGGGCGCTGTGAGGGAACACTCGCTGGAGTTTCACTCATATTACCACCTGGCGCGCTCGTGTAGGTAGCGAACTGAAACGTGGGTGGAGGGGGTGCGCTAGTCGACTTGTCCCTTGAAAGCACCGTGAGCCAGTCATTCCAGTGAAACGTCTCGGGGCGGAAGTTTGCGGTCGGTGTTCCACCGCAATTATCACGCGATAACGAGTGTTACGTCAAGTCTGTCCTTTCATCTAAGTGTTGTAATATTCTTATAAATCCAAAATATATTTTCTCTCAAAAGTAGAATTAAATAAATGTTATTACTCGTAATAATTATACACATGCTACCACACATATACGATAACGAACAGTTGCGTGCGGGTCAATTAATCATTTAAAATACTTAATTGTTTTCATCGACAGACTAGCCTTGTTTCATTAGACGTGTAATTTATTGACAATAGTAGGTTATAAATGACGGTTTAGGGGCAGGTGCGCGCGATTCAATCAAAAATACTTAATTGCTCGAAGAATAGCGTTTAATTGCATTAGTAGTAATATGATGGGCATTCTTATTTTTTTTTTCAATAACACACATTACCTAATTGATTGACACAATTATGTACTCAAACGATTTGCCGATGTGCGGCAGGCATCGAGAATCGCATTCCCACATCGCCAGGAGGGATTTCCAAGCCAACGTCACGCACCGAGAACCCTCACATATAACCCCTCACCCCGAGCGGCACATCCCCTACCCCAAGCCAATCACACGGCAGGGATTTAGACCTAGGGAAGGTACGCGACCGACGTATAGGATCAATACATACTCTCGCACCTATCCACAGGGAACCAATCAAACCACAAAGGGGAGGGAGCGTACCACCCAGCGTAGGGGGGAGGGAGGGGGCGGGTCAGGGGGGAGGGGGGAGGACTTGCCGGCACAGACACTGTCGGCATTAGGTGAGGCCACAAAGGGAAGGGGGCGGGGCTAGCGCCACGCGACCGGGGCGGCATGTGAGGCCTCAAAGGAGGGGGCGGGGCTAGCGGCATAGATCAAAGAAGCTTATCAGATGGCGGCTTATCCTTTATGGCTCCGTATCGGCATTATATTTCTATTCACTTAAAAGGAGAGAAAAATAGTTTGTATTAAATAAATATGAAAAGGTTGTAATCTGTAAATGTTATCAAACTATATACTTCTATATTTCTGTTTACTTATTTATTTTAACATTTTCTTAACGATTCATTTATTTTTGTTTATACATTAATTTATTCAATTTCTTGTGCTTCAGTTGGAGGGTTTTTACAAACAGCTTGTTTTAACTACTTTTTAATAATTTCAAGCAACGCTGTAATGAAAAAAGTTTTACAAAAGCAAAACTTAGTAGGTGATCAAACAATCAAGTTTTAACCAAAAAAGTGTTAAAATCGCTTCTTCAAGTGTGAAAAACTTAGATGTTACAATCACACTGCTTTCTCATCTGTTATCGTGTAATTGCATATCTATTCTAAGACATCAGATTAAATTAACAAAACTTCGAATTCGACACACAAAGCTAACCCACTCATACCTGCATGCTTTCTAAGAGAAGAACTGTCTAACTGTTAAAAGAGCAAATGTCGTTTAACCGCACATCATCGATTTCCCATAATATAGGTACTTAAGAGAAAAACAAATATTCAACCAAATGAATGAACGAATGAAGCCTATAGTGCCCCATAAAGGGCAAGGGCCTCCTGCAAGAGGGGAAGCTCTTTTAGAGCTATTCCACGTAAGTGGAGAATTTGAACTGTGTATATTAGTTTGAACCTCACTTGGACTCACTATTAATTCTTATATTTAACCTAGCTTAAATGTAAGTTTTTTCATAGTTTGTTACTTATTTTAATTGCCTTTCACGTCCTTCCAATAGTTCTACAGCTTGTGGCATTGGACCTCTATGGCCCTATTAGTTGTCTGAAGCAGTCTACCCATCTGATCCTTGGTCTGCCTCGGCTTCTTCTTCCAGAGTCCCTCATGGAGTCTTCTGCGCCCATCTGTCGTGGTGAAGCCTTGCAAAATGCCCTGCCCACCTTCATTTAATTTTTGCAGCCTGCTACATGTTCTTGGAAAATGTGATTTCTTGGAGCCTTATGTTTCAAACTTTGTCCCGTAGTGAAATGTCCAGGATTTTTTTCCATCTTCCTTTAACGGAGCTCCTTTGTTTGTAAGGGACTAGGCCTGGCACGCATATGGCAACACTGGGGTGATGCATAAGTGTGGAGCTTCATTTATGTTTCCTGTTTAGTGATTTGTCCCGGAATATGAAATTAAAAGCCCAACAGGCCTTCCATGCTTGGACTATTCGTTTCTTGATTTAATTTGCGGCAGTAAATTTATAATGTTATTTGTGTATGTGTGTTTACTCCACGTGGTGAAGCCATTTTGTGACGTGATTCTTTGTTAGGTGTGTTAGCTCCATCTGGTGTTAGCAATTTGCGGCAGTATTAATGTTTGTTTTAAAGAATGCTACTGTTATTTTAATTAATTTTGATTTACTGTCCTCCGGCTAGCTATGATCGTTTTGGTCTAGCACATCTCTTTATACAGGTTGTGTAAACGGAAAGGAGTCTTTTATCCAAAGATAACACTGATGAAAGAATTTCTTTTATACTTTTATTGTCGAACACTTTCACTATCACATTTACACATTGATCTAGACACTCGCCAAACTGAAACTGTTATAGTAACTTCATTACTGATCATTCTTAATTCACGTACTTCAACTTTTTGTATCATTAACTTTACTATACTTGAGATTTTTCATAACTCTGATACGCGTAACTTGCGAATCGATAGCCGACGTGTAATATTTCTGCTGGACTGAAGGCGACGTGTAGCATACAAATATTTTCGGTGAACTGACGGGGTCTATCTCTAACCTAGCCCTTTTTGTACTCCTACACCCCGATATGCCTAAAGATTATAACTGAGTTGCTATTGGCTAATAAAACGCGCCAACATTAGCGTCTATTTTTATATCCAATGAAAATTATGAATACATATGCTTTAGGAAAAGATGTTCCAGCAAATTCTAAGAAAAATGCGCCAACATTACGTAACTTCCTCGTCTCTAATAATGATAAACAGCTCACCCCCTCGCTGCATTACTGCACGCTATTATTGTCAGTTTCAGTAAGGCAGTATAAACCCACTTCTCAACAATAATTACAATCAATAAACATTTCAAATCAATGTCACATAAAAATGCATATTCATACTATAATCATTCTTTACATTTAAATAATTTATGATACAAATTACTGCATCAAATTTTGGGAATATAGTGACAAGTTGGCCTAGGCACACATGTTCTTCTATATGCTCTAGCTCGGTTCCATCAATTATTATAAATGGGTCTACTGGCCTTTTGGACATTAATTTAGTTTTATTGTAGTTCATCGCGATTCCTGTCGTTTTGCTGATCGGTTTAGTTTGAGTAACATTCGGAGAAGCTCTCTGGAAGAGTTGACAACCAATACCGAATCCTAGGAGAGGTATTTTCTTTCCATTTACTTTTATACCATACCTGTTGTTCCAATTTAGCTTTCTGAATATTTTTTCCAGGACGCTGGTGAAGAGCTTGGGTTAGTTAGGATCATCCTGTCGTACTTCCGGACTTAGCTGGAAAGCTTCACCCATTTGTTCTGCTTTTACTCTGGAGACGCTTTGTCTGAGTAGCTTTTCCAAGATACTTACATATCTTGTTTTTATTCCTTGGTTGTGCAATGCCTGAAGAACGCTTGAATGTCTTACTGGAGTCCTCAAATGCCATGTACAACGGCAAGTTAATTCTTCGGTCTTCTCTATGATTTGATCGTTTGGATGTGGACCATAGTACTGAACCCAGAGCGGAAGCCTGTGCGACGGAACTGTACTGTGTTACCAGAATTTTGTTTATAATATTTTCTTGAATTTATTGGGTTCTATTGTTGTTAATTCTATTGCTCTAATTGTTGCCCTCAATGACATCGTTGTGCTGACTAGCTAAGTTCTCAGTTGGTTGAACATGTATATTTTAGTTAAAGTGTGGTACAGGTAGGAAGGTGTCCTGTGTAACACAAATTATAACTCTTGGATTCAATTTTGTATGTCCTATCTTTAATATGCACTTTTTGCAGTTGTCATACATATAAAAACAGTTATTATTGGCTGTAGTATAATTTTGAAGAAGCTGCTGTACGGGTTTCAAACTTATGTTGCGACCGTTACTATTAAGAATATTCTAAGTTCTTATGTAGCGTGGTTTTTTAGAACCACACACACATAAAATTTGTATCCCCACACTTATATTGATTTCACTTTCATATGTGGTTGCTACATTGTTATCGTTTATAACTGCTCCCGTATCACTAACATTAACATGATTTAGTCTGTCGGTCTCAACAGAACTGCAGACACTAACAAACTTCAGTTGTGAAAACGTTGTTTGTCTTCTCACACAACATTTTCAAATATCTGTACACATCATTCTGATTGGCTGCTGTTATTAAGTTTACCGGTTATATTTTAAGTTCCTAACTATTAGTTCTATTTGTCTCTTACAGTCACGTGGCTTAGCTTTCACATTTATATGGCTTGAAACCGGCAATTTTTTGCCATCTCTTGTTATCCTTGAGCTTGCTTTAAAATTCTTATTTACAAGGTTGTATCTACCCTCGATTCGCTTTAACAATACCGTTTAAGGTCGTCAGTTTAGAAAACTCTGCACCCGAAATTTATGACCTTGCACCCTCGTTCTGGTAACATAATATATTTGAGCGAATTTTTCTTCCTTACAACAACTTCGGCAAATAACAGATTTCTAATGCTAAACTATACTAAAATTACAAAACATCGCATACATTAATTATAATTAAAATATGTTTAAATAAAATAGTATCATAACTTATCAGTTATTAATGTGGCTATTGTTCATTTTTATATGTATAAAGACACCAAAATACTGTCAGACCTACTTATCACGTAGTTGATTTTGGTGTAGTCTCTTCGTCAGCCTTCGAAAACAGTTTGTACAGATTTGACAAGGCTTATTGATGTTTAATTGTTCAGATCATCCTTCTGTACTTTCTTGTGCAACAGAATGATGGTGCTGGATTTCCATTATTCTGGTATAGTTTCTGTCTTAATGATTTAAAGTTGCGGTGATTGCACTAGAACTTCCATGCCGTGTTTAAGACATTTTGTTTCATACGCCGTCTTCTCCACGAGTACTGCCGTTCCTGAGCTCAGCTATTGCGCTTCTAACTTCGCCTGGCAAAATGGAAGGGATGTGCTCCTCAAAACTTTGGTTGTATCGCATTGCTGTGGTTTGAAGAGAGCTTATGTATAGCGATTTGTAGAATTTCGTTGCTTCCTTTAAAATTTCTTTCTTCGAGGTCCTGATGGTTTCTTCGCTTCCATCATCCACTGTTTCCCTCTGTTAAGAAAGCTCTTCGCTTTTTTGTTGACTTAGAATCTTCCAATATTTGCCTCGTTATAGCGCTGTCATGTTCTCGTATATCTTTGCGAATTTCTCTCTTTGTTGGCTTATCCAGAACTGCGTATTCAGTTCTGCCTGAGTTAAATATGATGTGCTTTAGTGTCTCTGTTTTATGAGTTCGATGGTCGGTTCTCTAAAGTTGTATTTGGTTTTCGTTAAGGCCTCGCTTCTGACTGTGATTGTCGGCTTTTATAGCTTGTCTCAACCTTAAAAGAAGAATGGAGGTAATGGGATATTTTTATTTCTATCAAACGCATACATGTAGTCATTAGCTTCGTCCTTTTCTACTCTCGCACTGTAGCCAAGTTGGTGTCGCCAACATGGTGTAAATATTCAGCGTTGAACACATTATCCTATGCAGAATATTTTCTCTATCAGATATCACTTTTAGAGCTTTTATGGATTTCTGTGGGCACAAATTTCTAAAGAAAACGAGTCGGTAAAAGTCTTATATTTGCTGTTTCTCTGCTTATCACGCATTAACTAATAAACAAAAGGGCGTAAGGTAACAATATTGTTTTCTTAGCTAGAATAAACTAGAGTGCTAATACCTGCGAAGTTTATATTTTCCATCTTTAATAAGATGGGCGTTACGATATTTTAAATTAATGCAGCAGAAAAGTTGCCAGCGAGAAAACTTTTTGTTATTGGATTCACAACGAGGACCAAGCGATAAAAAATGTTGAGGAGAGTTGGAGACAGTTTTTTAAAGAAGCCGGGAACCTGTAGCTTCTTGCATTCACTGTATGACAAACAAAAGTCATCCATCTGTTCAGCTAACAGGCGCCAGGCGCGAAGCAGAAGGCAGTATAGGTTTTATATCAGTTGTAAGGAAGCGTGTACGTTTATATACTGTAAAGTATTATGCAGGTTATTTATTTAACATTTTACATATATATGTATAGTTATGAAGGCAGAAACTTGGAATAGGCGAAATGTTGGTAAATTAAATAGAAACGCAAATTAATACGAATGTGTTAGATTATTCAAGTAAAATGAAGTTAGTACGGCAGTAAAAGAAACAGCTAAAGCTGTAGTGTATAGAATAAAAGAGTAACGAATGAAATGACCTCTAAGGACGCCATCAAAAAAGAAAGAAAAAAGGATGAGGAAAAAAAACCACGCTAGGTTAGGGCAATATGATGGAATAAAGCAAAGCGGAGTGAGGCGCAAATTTCATTCTTTGCTTTCCACCTACGCTGATTATAACTTTGTCAAGGATAAACAGTGATGATACCCAACCAAAGTATAGCTTTTATTATTTTACGTCTCCATATTCCTATGATAATATATATTTTATGGCTTTAAATCGTATTTCGAAGTACTAAAAATACAAAGAGGTGATAAGTAATTATTGAGGAAGATATAAATAATTAAATAAAGAAATAATATTAAGATATAGAAATAATTGCTATAAATAATTTCGATATATTAAATCAGTGTATAATGTAACATGTATAATGTAACAAGCCTGAGTTGATAAGATTTGTCTGGAGAAAACGGTCATTAGCGAGTTAAGTTAACTAAAGTCATTAGTAACAGCCGGGGATAGAACATATTAGCTTAAAGATTCTTGGAATTTAGTTAGGTTATAAGCTCAGTACGTTTGCAAAGTCACATAGGCAGAACTCCTGAGAAAGAGAAGTGAAGGGTAATTCTGAGAGTAGCCAGGCCTCTATAGCAACAAGAAGACGCACACGTAGGATTCTTAATTATTGGCCCCGCGTATGAAGTAACGTTGGTGGGAGTAGTTCTAAAGTAGGCGGAGCTTAAGTAATAAGAAGGCATGTAATCTAATCAGAGATACGCTCTTTTCGTGCACACATTCGTACGTGCACCCATGTGTGTATACATTCGTCACTCTGGATACTTGAGACGACTCGTGTGTTATTTTAAGCGCTCAGTGGCTACTTGATTGATTAAGATTTAGCAGCCATCGAGAGGAGTTTTGCCAGTAAGTATTTTAGCGACTCACGGCAAATTATCTTCTAGTTTCTTTATTGCGGAATCAGTTATTTCAGACTGTAAATTGATACTGCAGAAGTTAGCAGCTATAATAATTCAATTGTTATATTTTCGAGTGCTTCGATTCATAACCGATTTCATTCTCTATCTTCAAACAGTCGGCAACTCGCTTCAATAGCTCAAATGTCAGATCACATTAAATTTCTCAGACAGTAATTTAAACTGGTGTTATCCTTCACATTACACCCACGCATACCCTGAGAAAATACTATAGCCCTATCACTGGAACAGCTGGCGCTACGAGATAATGACAACAACATTAGAAGCAGGTAAAGTATAGTGCCTCAAAATTGTTGTACCATCGCAGACTTTAAAAATTCAGATAACGCAGTACGTTATCAAAAATTGGCGACATCACGGGATAGGAAACATCAGAAGAGGGATAGAGTGCAGGTGTCTTATAATTGCCTTAAATAGCAGTGCAACTATTTGACTATTTGATGATGTATCATTCACAAGATAACATTAGATTGACAGACCGATCGTAGCTGAACGCCGAAGTTGCGAGCGTACTTACATTTAACCTGTACCGTCTTTTAGGCGTGAGACGCTAGAACGCTTTACTCTAATGAGTTTCTCTGCTTCCGTGTCTGCGTTGAAGCTTACTTGTGATAATTCATTTTGTAGTTGTTCTAGAAACTTGTTCCTATTCAATACCAATTAATGACATGACAAAAACTGATAACAGCTTCTTGGGTTAGCAATCGTCTGACGTTAATACAGAAGGCCACGGAGGCCATGGCTGAAAGCTCGAGAGACTTTATTAACATCACACGGCTGGTATATAACCCCATAAGCTCTTATCAGTAATCCTCGTCGTAAAAGTTCAAATCTTACCACATGAAGTAAGTTTAATTCATTAACTAACAAATATCTTAAAGGCATTTCCTTGTATAATGTTTTGGGACTTGTGTATGTTACCCGTGTATGAATTTTTGATAGTGTTACTAATCCTCTATTATTTTAAAGCTCAACACGCTCTAATCTGTATAAATTGTAAAGATAAGAACTGTTTTATGTATTTCATAGCATACCCTATTCACGTATCTAGTGTGTTCACGTTATGACCTTCCAGTGGCCTAAAATAAATACATTTAAAAAAAACTTATTTACCTAATCCCTGTTAAATGAAAAGTATTCACCACAAATGGCCAATACCCGGTTTCTTGTAGGATTACAAGAGTATACAGAAAGCTGAGACACATTCCAGTCCTTAAAATCCGGCCGATAAATACTAGCCATGGTATTATACATGCTCTTGGCACTTCATCAGAAACAAAACAATGAAACTTTTAAGTTTCTACAGCGTACTTCTTAAAATACGGAAAAATTCAGACAAACAATATGGAATACTTTGAAAATCTTTAATACCATGAAAAAATTTACTTGATATAAATTATATGTTTTAATACGCTCTAAATTTTCTTGTAAGCTTTTGTATATCTCTTAACTTTACCAGAAAATGGAAATTTAAAAATAGTAGAGAGGACCTCATGGTCTGCTTATGGAAAATTCAAAATATACATTTTGTTGGCCATATCAATATTTCAAAAATATTATATTTTAATTAAAATCGTAAGAGCAGTTTTTAGAAAATAAAAAGTAAGAAAAAGTATTCCTTGTAATGGATGGTTTGGAGTGATGCTTTTGCCTTACATCCTTAAACCGAATCTTGTTTAGGTATGACCTGTCTTCTTAATTCAGGGGACAGAAAACGTAGTGAAATCTCGATATTGAATTCTTGGGTCGATCGCTGCATTTCTTCTATGAAGGCAAGCAGTAGAGAAACTGGAAAATACAACTCTATTTATTATACGATATAATAACATTAACTTGAAACCTTTCGAAAGCGACTGGAATACATTTTAAAAGTAGAGAATCTGCTAGATGTACTCAAGGTAGGAAACAGAGCAAACGGCTAAGGGTAGCATTTTGCATTATGTTGCAGATCCCTTCTGTTTACGAAAACAGGATTTAGAATTTTAGTTGTTTTATCCTTGCATGACGGAACTTTGCAACGGTAATTCGTACGGATTCAAGCGTTGAAAAAGTCATTTGGCACAAATTAATATTCTGAGGTGTACTACGCTTTTTCCAGTACCAAGTTTTGGTCTATATCTTATGATTGTCCATTTAACAAAGTTATACAAAGTTAAAAATGAAGTCACAAACTATTAACAGAAATTTAGGAAGTTACATTTCGCTTCTCATGTCAAACTCAAACATTTGAAGTTTCAATAAATCGTTAAAGCTGTTTTAAGAAAACAAGAATTAACGGAATTTTCTTTAAGTCAGAACATTTTATGAAAATATTAACTTTGCATCCTTAAAAGAGTTACTAGATTTAAATATCAAGTTTGGTATTTGTTCGACTTTGCAGTTTTGAATTGTGTCGTACACACATACAGGCTTACATTAACGGGACATCAAAACACCTGTTTTCCGGAGGAATCTAGACATCGAATTTTTGAACGGCATGCAGCACTCTCTCAACCATCATAGCTAAGCGATGGTGGAAGAAGTAAAAATGTGAGCCTGTTTCCTAAAGATCTGAAATCATGTGCATTTGCACTTTAACTTACTACTTAAGTGTGATAATAAATGTTGTATTCGGAAATACTTTAAAGATTACATGATGGAAGTTGCCTAACATAAGCATTTAATAGGCATTAATATGCAAATTTACGTGACTATTTGAAGTCGAAAGTAATGAATATTATCGTTATTATTCCCTATAACACAATTAGGCATTGGCCAAAGACAAGCAACAGTTTTTCAACGCGAACTGAAGAGCAATTGTTCACGTAACGTAAGAACTTAAGAACATTTAAAATATGACTTCATTACACCTTTCGCTATTAAATATTCACTATTGATTTCTACTGTAGAATTCTTATCCAGAGTGACAATTGTCATACATTTGTAGGTGCTACAATCAACTGAGACGATAAAAGCTGCCGAGGAAATGACTCGCCAAGCGCGGCGACTTTCCGTCCCGAACCCGAGTTCGTGCATGCTCTCTGCATTGAACTAAAGGGCGTTTTTCTTAATACTTAATTAGTCTTTTATTTGTTTGTTTTGGTACCATTCTTATGCGAGCAACACACAAATTATAGGCAGCATGGTTTTTACAATTTCTCCAAGGTCTTCTTCTTCCTTTTCTTCTATGGATTACCCACCCCCTTTGGGTAGGACTTTACACCACCAAGGACTTACAAGCCAATTCCTTGGATCAGTAGTCTATCGAGGAGCAAGCAACTCTTACCTCAGTCGCTTCAAAGCTTCAGGCTAAGGATTTTTGTGCCTAAATTTGTGATGATGTTGCACCCATAAATATGAAACTCAACCTTTTTTTTTTTCTTTCTTTCACAAACTGGCGACGCTACTACTCTATAAAATGGCATTTGTTTCGTTGGATTGGATGTTGAGTGACAGCTAATGCGTTTCATTTCAACTGTGTTTTCGCATTTCTCTATACGTATGTGGAGGATCGACACGGTGTATGATTTTACAGATATTAATCCACAATGAATGTTCTTCTTCATTATTAAATAATGCCGATACCGACAGACATACAGATGTATCTGAGGGAGATAACCGAGATGAACGAAAAGGAATCCACCCTCTGACACTTGTACTCAAAGCTCGAGCCTTAAGAGCTAGCTGTCTCTACTCCACTCATTCATCGTTGTTTATACTGTGATTTTCAATATTTATTACAAGTTCAAATGAGGAAAAGTCCGTTCCTGTGCATAGCATACCATTCAAACACGAGCGAGGCTGAAGGGTTTTCTATGCCAAGAACTAAGATGAATGACAAAAATCTAAAAACTACTTTTAAAAAACTACTTCAGACAAAAAAAAATAAAGGAAACTCATCGCGCCTTAAAGTTCGGCTTATGTTTGACATGGTCTGTACGGTGAAAATTTAATTAAACAGTACTGGTGCAGATCCGTCACCTGGTGTAATAATAACACAAAGGTCGCGTTCACACTCTCACAATTAGCAAATACTTTGCAATTCAGGTATCTCGGTTAGTGTGTTTTATTGCACTGTGTAACGGCAGACTGTATTCTGTGAAAGGGTCAACATAAGCCGAGTCATACACCGTTACAAATTAACTGTAAGCTACAGAGTATATCAGGTTTCATGTAAAGTGATATATACGAAATCCGAGCCACTTCACAATTGGAGCGGCTACTCATGGTGCTTGCTCTTCAGCCCTACATTCCTTCATATTTCCCGACAACCTTTCTCCTAAATCCGTCTTTCCTTCGGAGGGTTGGTGAAAACAAACATTTTAAAAGAGAGAGACATAAATAAATATTCATCTCAGGTTTCCGACGATAAAAGCATTGCAGCTTTAGTGGACTTTGTTTGCTCCGGGAGAAGATTTCAGGAGAACGAGCTGTTCTGTTGCAAGCCTGTTGAAGGCAGTGCTTCTTTGTGCCAGAAAATAGCTCGTACAACATCAGCATACAATGAGAAAGCAAAATATTTCCATTGGATTCCTTCACGATCGGTTGTAAATATGTTAAAGGTTATACCTTGGGAAAACGTAAATTCCTTAAAATGTTAAGTAAAAACGAATTTTAGCTAAACGCTGAAATTTATTTTGTAAAATGAATGACAGTTATATACCAGTTTAATAAAAAATTGAAAACATTATTGTTGATAAAAATCCGTTAACTAACCAAATTTATACAACAGCTTCTGATTTACCTAACCTTGCGTTCATTTGTTTACCCGCTTTAACTTCTATGGCCATATGTGAGCCTTTGACTTAAGAAACAACGCATTTGGTTTTATTACTTTCTCTACTACGTATAGTAAGTAGGGGAAGTATTGTATTCCACCCAAAAATTCGATACCGAGATTTCACCGGAAATACATGTTTTGAGACTCGCTGAATCCAAAAAAAGCATTTTTGGAAACATGTCCGTGTGTGTGTGTATGTGTGTCTGTCTGTCTGTGTGTCTGTCTGTCTGTGAACAGCATAACTCAGAAACGAACAGTCGGATAAACACCAAACTTGGTATTTACGTTCAGTATCTTCCAGAGATGCGACACGAAGGTTTTCAAGAAAATCCCCCCACCCCAGATTACCCTTTACATGGAAGATTTTTCGAAAATTTTAATTTTCTCAAAAATGGCTCTAATGATTTTGATTAAAATATCATATGTTTAAGATATTTTCATGAAAAATAAAATGTATATCTTGAATTTTCTGGGAATGTCTCCAAAAGTATTCTTCATTGTGAACGACTTTTGCATAACTGGTAAACCATAAGAGATAGACAAAATTTTACTACACACAAAATGTAGATCGCGTTAAAGTACACAATTTGTCATATACATTTTTTTGTTGAGTGAACCGTTTTCGAGATATTGCTTGTTATTCCCTTAAAATTTTCAATACTTATTTTCTCAAATGGGAATTCGTTATTCATTTTTTTGTCTTAGATATGCAAAGAGTATTAATCTGTGGCAAAAGGAATGGTGCTGCACCTAGCAACCAGCTATTAAGAGATATGTATGTGCTTCAAGGCTACTGTACTTCTATATTGCCCTTGTAAATATATATTCCCCTTACATCTACAAGAAAATTAGCAATAAGATAGAGTCTGCAAATGTTTATCTCGATTAAGATGAAGTAGATGGAGAATAAGCGTTTGTAAAAATATTTTGTACAAGACTAGAGAAAGTCATGTGAGTGTAACACATCAGATTTTTTTTCTTTTCTTTTCTTTTTTTCTTACAGCCCCCTTCAATCTGAGAAGTTCGTTTTACTTGAATAACAACTGATGGTATTTTCTTTTCTCTTTTTACTTTCTCTACTACGTATAGTAAGTAGGGGAATTGTTGCATTCCACCCAAAAATTCGATACCGAAATTTCACCGGAAATACATTTTTGAGGCCTCCTGAATTCAAAAAAAGTATTTTTGGAAACCTGTCCGTGTGTGTGTCTGTGAGTCTGTGAACAGCATAACTCAGAAACGAACAGTCGGATAAACACCAAACTTGGTATTTAGGTTCAGTATCTTCCATACATGCGACACGAAGCTTTTCAAGAAAATCCCCCCACCCCAGCTTACCCTTTACATGGAACATTTTTCGAAAATTTTAATTTTCTCAAAAATGACTCTAACGATTTTGATTAAAATATCATATATTTAAGATATTTTCATGACAAATAAAGTGTATATCTTGAATTTTCTGGGAATGTCTCCAAAAGAATTCTTCATTGTGAACGGCTTTTGCATAACTGGTAAACTATAAGAGATAGGCAAAATTTTACTACACAAAAAATGTAGATCGCGTTAAAATACACAATTTATGTGATATACATTTTTTGTTGTTAAGTGAACCATTTTCGAGATATTGCTTATTATTCCCTTAAATTTTCCAATACTTATACGTTTTCTCAAATGGGGAATTCGTTATTCATTTTTTTGGTCCTGGTAATCCAAAGAGAATGGAATACTCCACATAGCAACCAGCTCTTTTGACTATCGCTTAAAGCCTACCAATTTCCCTTGCATCTACAAGAAAATTAGCAATAAGATTAACATATCGATATCTCGATTAACATGAAACATATGGAGAATAAGCGTTTGTAAAAATGGTTTGTACAAGAGTAGAGAAAGTCATGTGTGTGTGTAACACATCAGATTTTTTACTTTCTCTACTACGTATAGTAAGTAGGGGAAGTATTGCATTCCACTCAGAAATTCGATACCGAGATTTCACGTGAAATACATGTTTTGGGGCCTCCTGAGTCCAAAAAAAAGTATTTTTGGAAACATGTCCGTGTGTGTGTGTGTGTGTGTGTGTGTGTGTGTGTCTGTGAACAGATACCTCAGATAGGAACACTGCGATAAACACCAAACTTGGTATTTAGGTTCATATCTTCCAGAGATGCGACACGAAGGTTTTCAAGAAAATCCCCCCACCCCAGATTACCCTTTACATGGAACATTTTTCGAAAATTGTTATTTTCTCAAAAATGGCTCTAACGATTTTGATTAAAATATCATATATTTAAGATATTTTCATGACAAATAAAATGTATATCCTGAATTTTCTGGGAATGTTTCCAAAAGTATTATTCATTGTGAACGACTTTTGCATAACTGGTAAACCATAAGAGATGGATAGAATTTTACTACACAAAAAATAGATCGCGTTACAATACACAATTTATGTCATATATTTTTTTTGTTGAGTGAACCATTTTCGAGATATTGCTTTTTATTCCCTTAAATTTTCCAATAATTATACTTTTTCTCAAATTCGTTATTAATTTTTTTGTCCTGGTAATGCAAAGAGAATGGAATACTCCACATAGCAACCACCTCTTAAAATATTTGACTATCGCTTAAAGTCTACCAATTTGCCTTGCATCTACAAGAAAATTAACAATAAGCATCTTGATATCTCGATTAACATGAAGCATATGGAGAATAAGCGTTTGTAAAAATAGTTTGTACAACAGTAGAGAAGGTCATGTGAGTGTAACACATCAGATTTTTTATAGTTTAAAGTCCTTTAGCCGAGTAGGTGATGCGGACGATGAATTAATGAATTAATGAAGAATGAATGTTGTTCAAATCAGCCCTATGTAGACCTGTAAGTTACCCGACATTCATCTTTTAGGATAAGGGAAGACCCAGGAAAAATACCTTACCGGTTAACTCGCCCCAACCAAGATTCGAACTCGAGACCTCTTGAATGTCAGGTAGAAACACTACCCTCACACCACGGAGGTGGGCCTCTGATGATTTTATTCGTGTATTACTCGCTAAACAGTAGGTTTTCTTAATGTTGGTTTTTATTAAATTTTATTAAACACATGCACATTTACTCCCACATTTATACATTGAGGATAAGGGGAATGATTCTGGTCAGAGAACAGTTCCCCGCCCCAAATGGGTAACGAATCCGGCACCTCTGGTTTGAGAAGTCAAAAAGCTTATCACTCGACTACTCCTTGTTTACGATTAGTTTTTTTTTACCAAAATTATAAACAGTCTTTTGTCAAAATCTTCAAATAATTTTCTGAGTTATGGTATTACTTTAATAAAATTACCATGATAACTTCGTTATTAAATAGTTACGTTGCGTTTTTCATAAACGCTGGAACCTTAGGAAACTTACCAATGTCAACTCCTTTCTTTATTTTCAACATTCATTTTAGCTTCGAGTGCAAACACCATGACATAATCTGCATACCGTACTATAACAAATTTATTTTTTTATTTCCAAAAAAAGATGGAACATCTGGCCGACATCTACGGCTGACCACGTGGATCCAGAATACGATTATAACAAAAAATAATATTTAAAAGCAAAAAATATAAGTATCTGAATATAAATGCGACTATAAATTACAATGCTACTAAAAACAAACAAAGAAGCAATGCGAAAATCAAAATAAATAAAAGTAAAACAATGCAAAACTTAATGAGGAATGAAAACTATGTCATATTATTTACATGTTTATGAACAATACAAAAACTCTCGAAATGTTTAAGTATATTTTATTAATATCGTCACTTTTAAATTTTAATCCCAGAAGAACGGATTTTGTAAAATTGAAGGTAGTTCCCCTTGTCCCAAAGAACATTTAAATAAGTATATGAATAAGTTAACGTTAACTACCAAAAGGAATTAGTAGAATTTGATAATATTAAAATTAACCTGTTCTGAAATATATGCTAACACCAATGTTTCTAAAATATCCAAAAACATTTTTACTGTCCATCCAATTAACATATTCGCATTCTTTCTGAAGTTTCCTTGGAATGAGGGATAATTCGCTTTTCCAGTTTCTATTAGAATGTCTTCCAGCAAATCTTTTACTGCTTTTAATGTCAGCAAACAAATCAACTACAACTGTATTAGATACAATTACATCATAACAATAAAACACACACACACACACACACACACACCCACACTTCTTTCAAAGTAATTCCTAAGACAATATTAATGTTATTTTTATTTAAACCTTATAATTTGTTTTAAAAAAAAGCAGAGTATGAAATTCATTTGTAATGTTATACAACTATTAAATTATATACTTTAATAGTGCTTTAACGTCCGTTCTTACTCCATACCGCACCACAGACGGAGGACACTATCATATATGAAATGAAATAATAAATAGAAAAGGAAATTTGGGAAGGAAAAGTTCCAGGCTTTAGTTTCGAATACTTCTCCGGCACTTGTTAGTGATGAGGACTGAGGAAAACCCGAAAGAAAACCCACAGTCAGGGAGGACGATCTTGGCGGGATTTGAAGCGCGGACCTCCCGTTCTCGAGCCCATGTCTTAAAGACACCGGCTACCCGTATTATGAAATTATTTCATAATAAAATATCATGTAATCCTGGAACTATACAATGATTGACTTTTATGGTACACATAATTTTACCAAGAAACGATGATGCAATAATGTATTGCTATCAATGCATTCATGCCCGATTCTGTTTAATTTCTTCCTAGTCTGCAAAATGATAACCCTTCTGTAACAACCTCCTTTTTATTCCCTCTGATTTGGACTGGCAATCAGCACAAGAGGCCACATCCAGAAGACCAAAAATTGGCTTATGAAATATGAGAATCCAAGGTTTCATTTACCCAGGTCTGCCAACATTATAGTTATTATATAACCCATTCCAGCTATTTACATATGTAGCTTATTTACAGTTCTCTCGTTCTTTGCTGAATAAATGAAAACTAGCGGAAAATGAAGCACCCTAGAAATGTAAATAAGGATTTCAGACAGAAAGAAAAGTATCTCACTTACCGAGAGAATGGCTCCGCGTTAGCGTGTGAAGCTTGCATTCGGGAGGCCCCGGTTTCGATTCCCGTTGGCTCGGCAAATCTGACCTTCCGTTTTTTCGCGGTTTTCCTTGGCTGGTAGGCGATGCTGGGGTGGGTTATATAATGTCGCGAATTTCTCTGTCCCCATTTCCTGTAATTTCATTTCCTTATCATATTTCTAGATCGAAGGAATCAGGCGAGTGAACGACGGGCGAGGTGTGTGGCGGTGGAGTTTGCTTTGAGGAACTGTCGGGCCTGGCGTTCGGTGTGTGGCGGACGCTTAGAGAGACCTCTCAGTGGAAGAGAGGTAGGTCAGTAGTAATAGTCCCGGATGAGCCAATTGTTTTAACGATAATCCTGCCGCTAGGGGCGCTAGTGTCGCTAGTGTCGCTGCGTGCGACGGCGGCGGCGGTAAGTTTGAAAAGCGCCCTGAGCGTTAGGATTATCGTTAAATCGGTTGGCTCATCCGGGACGAGTTGAAAGAATTGAGGAAGTGACGTGTAGTGTTTTGATTGGTTCGTTAATTTGGGGTGGGAGATGGAGGAAGGGAGATGGAGGAGTATGGAGGTCGCGTGATGGAGAGGAGCTGGGTGGCGAGGTGTTGTCTGTGCGGAGGTCGGTACTGAAAGAGGGGTAAAGATGGGGGGCGAGGGATAAAAAGTGTAACAGAAAGTGACGTGTGAAGTTGTGATTGGTGGGAATAAGAAGTGATTTTATTGGTGGAAAGGAGCAAATGAGAGTTGTTGATTGGTAAGAATAAGAGGGATTATGATTGGTGGAAAGAAAAAGGTGTGGGAGTGGGGTATGTTGGAGGTGATGGGAAAGGTGAGTTTTGCTAGCAGCAAGATTTGCAAAAGCCTGTCTTGAACTGATCAGCAATTTTTGAACGTCGGATGGTAGTTTTCTTGAGTGGATAGAGAGATGGGGGCGATATGAGATGCGGTGGCGAAAATGGGAACTAGACAAGGTTGTTGAGACAAGAGGTTTAAGGACGAGGAAATTTGGAGGTTAGTGGTGAACACGGCGGTCGCAAGAGGTGGGGGTAAGGAGACGCAGTGGTGAGAATGGGAACTAAAAGAAGATGGGGGTAGCAAGAGTTTTAGAAGAGTAGATTTTGAGGTTAAAATAGTGGGAACTAAAAATGGCGGAGGGTCTGCGACAAGGAGATGCGGTGAGAACTAAACAAGATGGCGGTCGCAAGAGGAGGGTAAGGAGATTTGAGGTTACAGTACGAAAACACGAAAGGATATATTCCTACGCCAAGCAGGTGCGAAAAATAATTATGCGTGTGGTACTTACCTGTTACCGGTGTGGATGCGTCACCAAAAGCGCGGCACGCGAGGCGGAAAAATAAAAGCAAACTGTTTTTGAAAATGCTTAACCAGCTTTAAGATCAACCAACATCACTACGCACTGATATACCTAGGTTTTTAAAGCGGTACAGACACCCTTTGCAGAGGCGTAATTTAACTATACCAAAAACCTGGTACTGGACCATCGTGATGGTCGCTAGCGTACGTAGGAGCAGGGTTCTCAAGCCGGTCGAAAGCGGTCAAAAACGTGTACGACGTAGGTGTTCGCAGTAGCTGCTGTCGAGTCAACCGTCGAGGTGTGAATAAACGAGATCTGTTCTCGCCGGCAATTTGGTTCGGAGATGTGAGCAGCGGCGAGGTGTTGTCTGTGCGGAGGTCGGGACTGAAAGAGGGAAAAGATGGGGAGCGAGGGATAAAAAGTGTAACAGAAAGTGACGTGTGAAGTTGTGATTGGTGGGAATAAGAAGTGATTTTATTGGTGGAAAGGAGCAAATGAAAGTTGCTGATTGGTAAGAATAAGAGAGGTTATGATTGGTGGAAAGAAAAAGGAATGGGGTATGTTGGAGGTGATGGGAAAGGTAAGTTTTGCTAGCAACAAGATTTGCAAAAGCCTGTCGTGAACTGATCAGCAATTTTTGAACGTTGGATGGTAGTTTTCTTGAGTGGATAGAGAGATGGGGCGATATGAGATGCGGTGGCGAAAATGGGAACTAAACAAGGTGGTTGAGACAAGAGGTTTAAGGACGAGGAAATTTGGAGGTTAGTGGTGAACATGGCGGTCGCAAGAGGTGGGGGAAAGGAGATGCGGTGGTGAGAATGGGAACTAAAAGAAGATGGCGGTAGCAAGAGGTTAGAAGAGTAGATTTTGAGGTTAAAATAGCGGGAACTAAAAATGGCGGAGGGTTTGCGACAAGGAGATGCGGTGAGAACTAAACAAGATGGCGGACGCAAGAGGAGGGTAAGGAGGTTTGAGGTTACAGTACCAAAACACGAAAGGATATATTCCTACGCCAAGCAGGTCCGAAAAATAATTATGCGTGTGTTACTTACCTGTTACCGGTGTGGATGCGTCACCAAAAGCGCGGCACGCGAGGCGGAAAAATAAAAGCAAACTGTTTTTGAAAATGCTTAACCAGCTTTAAGATCAACCAACATCACTACGCACTGATATACCTAGGTTTTTAAAGCGGTACAGACACCCTTTGCAGAGGCGTAATTTAACTATACCAAAACCTGGTACTGGACCATCGTGATGGTCGCTAGCGTACGTAGGAGCAGGGTTCTCAAGCCGGTCGAAAGCGGTCAAAAACGTGTACGACGTAGGTGTTGGCAGTAGCTGCTGCCGAGGCAACCGTCGAGGTGCGAATGAACGAGATCTGTTCTTGCAGGCAATCTGGTTGAGAGATGAGAGGCGCGGTGGTAAAAATGTGAACTAAATAAGATGGCGGAGGCACGAAGTTGAGGTTAAGGAGCGGCGAGGTGTTGACTGTGCGGCGGTTGGGGTCTGAAAGAGGGGGAAAGATGGCGAACGAGGGATAAAAAGTATAACAGAAAGTGACGTGTGAAGTTGTGATTGGTGGGAATAAGAAGTGATGTTATTGGTGGAAAGGAACAAATGAAAGTTGCTGATTGGCGAGAATAAGAGAGATTATGATTGGTGGAAAGAAAAAAAGGTGTGGGAGTGGGGTATGTTGGAGGTGATGGAAAAGGCAAGTTTTGTTACCAACAACATTTGCAAAAGCCTATCCAGAACTCATCAGCAATTTTAAATAACTAGTGTTTCGGGGGTTTTCTCTGGTTGGTAGACGAATGCAAGCTGTTTCTACCATACTTATATTATTCGTCTTTTTCCTTTTTTTTTTTTAAAATGACTAGTTTTTTTTTTTTTTTTTTTGGGAGTTTTCTGCGGATGGTAAACAAATGCAAGCTGTTTCTGCTTTTTCATAGGTTTTCCCTGGTTGGTAGGCGTTTTCTGTACTGGTTGACGAAGGCTTTTCTAATTTTGGAGGTTTTCTCAGGTTTTTAGCGGTTGTCCCTGCCCGGTAGGCAAATGATGAAGTTTTACCTTGTCGGCGCACGGATACTAGGCACGTACTGGCGCGCACACACACACACACACAGAGAGACAGACAGACACACAGACAGGCACACACACACGGACATGTTTCCAAAAATGCTTTTTTTTTTTTTTTTTTGATTCAGGAGGTCTCAAAACGTGTATTTCCGGTGAAATCTCGGTATCGAATTTTTGGGCGGAATGCAATACTTCCCCTACTTACTATACGTAGTAGAGAAAGTAAAAAAGTATTGAAAAATTTAAGGAAATAACAAGCAATATCTCAAAAGTGTACTATCTTGTTTTCAAGGGTTTTCCAGATCGGTAAGCGTTAGAATACTCTTAGAGCTTTTTTCAGGTTTTTTAGCGGTTGTCCCTGGCCGGTAGGCAATTGATAAAGTTTTTCTATAACGTCGTCGTTTTGGCTTGTGGCGCACGGTTCCTAGGCACGTACTCGCGCGCGCGCACACACACACACACACACACACACTAAAATAGTAGCGTATAAAAAAAACTGATTTGTTACACTCACATGACTTTCTCTACTCTTGTACAATCTAATTGGTAGCTTTTAAGCGATAGTCAAATATTTTAACGCTGGTTGCTATGTGGCGAATTCCATTCTGTTTGCATGTTCAGGACATAAAAAAAATGAATAAACGAATTTGAGAAAAAGTATAAGTATTGGAAAATTTAAGGAAATAACAAGCAATATCTCGAAAACGGTTCACTCAACAAAAGAAACGTATATGACATAAGTTGTGTATTTTAACGCGATCTACATTTTTTGTGTAGTAAAATTTTGTCTATCTCTTATGGTTTACCAGTTATGCAAAAAAGTCGTTCACAATGAAGAATATTTTTGGAGACATTCCCAGAAAATTCGAGATATACATTTTATTTGACATGACAATATCTTAAACATATGATGTTTTAATCAAAATCGTTAGAGCCGTTTTTGAGAAAATTAAAATTTTCGAAAAATGTTCCATGTAAAGGGTAGTCTGGGGTGGGGGGATTTTCTTGAAAACCTTCGTGTCGCATCTCTGGAAGATACTGAACCTAAATACCAAGTTTGGTGTTTATCCGACTGTTCGTTTTTGAGTTATGCTGTTCACAGACACACAGACACACAGACACACAGACAGACACACACACGGACATGTTTCCAAAAATGCTTTTTTTTTTTTGGATTCAGAGATTCTCAAAACATGTATTTCCAGTGAAATCTCGGTAACGAATTTTTGGGTGGAATGCAATACTTCCCCTACTTACTATACGTAGTAGAGAAAGTAAAAATGAATAACGCATTTGAGAAAAAGTATAAGTATTGGAAAATTTAAGGAAAATGGTTCACTCAACTAAAAAAAAATGTATATGACATAAATTGTGTATTTTAACGCGATCTACATTTTTTGTGTAGTAAAATTTTGGCTATCTCTTATGGTTTACCAGTTATGCATACTGAACCTAAATACCAAGTTTGGTGTTTATCCGACTGTTCGTTTTTGAGTTATGCTGTTCACAGACACACAGACGCACAGACAGACAGACACACAGACACACAGACAGACACACACACGGACATGTTTCCAAAAATGCTTTTTTTTTTCTGGATTCAGTGATTCTCAAAACATGTATTTCCAGTGAAATCTCGGTATCGAATTTTTGGGTGGAATGCAATACTTCCCCTACTTACTATACGTAGTAGAGAAAGTAAAAATGAATAACGCATTTGAGAAAAAGTATAAGTATTGGAAAATTTAAAGGAAATAACAAGCAATATCTCGAAAAACGGTTCACTCAACAAAATAAATGTATATGGCATAAGTTGTGTATTTTAACGCGATCTACATTTTTTGTGTAGCAAACTTTTGTCTATCTCTTACGGTTTATCAGTTATGAAAAAGTCGTTCACAATGAAGAATTCTTTTGGAGACATTCCCAGAAAATTCGAGATATACATTTCATTTCTCTCGACATTATCTTAAATATATGATATTTTCATCAAAATCGTTAGAGCCATTTTTTAATACAAAGAGAACGGGATTTCACAAGTGAAACAGTACTGTGATAACGATACCACTGAAACAAAAAAAAAAAAATCTGATGTGTAACACTCACATGACTTTCTCAACTCTTGTACAAAGTATTTTTACAAACGCTTATTCCCCATCTAGTTCATGTTAATCGAGATAAACATTTGCAAAATCTATTTTATTGCTAATTTTCTTGTATAAAAAAAAAAATCTGATGTGTAACACTCACATGACGTTCTCTACTCTTGTACAAAGTATTTTTACAAACGCTTATGCTCCATCTAGTTCATGTTAATCGAGATAAACATTTGCAAACTCTATTTTATTGCTAATTTTCTTGTAGATGTAGGGGAAAATATATTTACAAGGGGAATATAGAAAAACAGTAGCCTTTAAGCACATACATATCTCTTAATAGCTGGTTGCTATGTGCAACACCATTCTTTTTGCCACAGATTAATACTGTTTGCATATCAAAGACAAAAAAAAAATGAATAACGAAGTCCCATTTGAGAAAATAAATATTGGAAAATTAACAAACAATATCTCGAAAACGGTTCACTCAACAACAAAAATGTATATTACATAAGATGTGTATTTTAACGCGATCTACATTTTTTGTGTAGTAAAATTTTGTCTATCTCTTACGGTTTTTCAGTTATGAAAAAGACGTTCACAATGAAGAATACTTTTGGAGACATTCCCAGAAAATTCGAGATATACATTTCATTTCTCACGACATTATATTAAACATACGATATTTTTCATCAAAATCGTTAGAGCCATTTTTTTTAATACAAAGAGAACGGGATTTCACAAGTGAAACAGTACTGTGATAACGATACCAACAAAACTAATTATTATTCACCCACTGAAACACATAAAAAAAATCTGATGTGTAACACTCACATGACTTTTCTCATCTCTTGTACAAAGTATTTTTATAAACGCTTATTCCCCATCTAGTTCATGTTAATCGAGATAAACATTTGCAAACTCTGTTTTATTGCTAATTTTGTTGTAGATGTAGGGAAAATATATTTACAAGGGGAATATAGAAAAACAGTAGCCTTTAAGCACATACATATCTCTTAATAGCTGGTTGCTATGTGCAGTACCATTCTTTTTGCCACAGATTAATACTCTTTGCATATCAAAGACAAAAAAAAAAAATGAATAACGAATTCCCATTTGAGAAAATAACTATTGGAAAATTTAAGTAAATAACAAGCAATATCTCGAAAACGGTTCACTCAACAATAAAGATGTATATGACATAAGTTGTGTATTTTAACGCGATCTACATACTTTCGTACTCACCTATAAGATATAGAGGGTAGAGGTCGTACGAACGTAGCACTTTGAGAATCTATATTCAACAGTTGGTGTTACTCCTTAGAAAGGAAGTATCTGCTGATTTTTATTTAATTCTTTACATTTTACATAACACGTATGCACTGGCACAACACAAAAGCACTACACACAATACTCAGTTTTAATATTTGCACTAATAACATCAGGAATAACTGAAGTCTGCAAACAGTCATTTCCCATGTGCAGCCTTACGTACAGAAAACGTGTGTGGCTGATCTATGTGTAAAAAGAGCCTGAGAGCGGATGTACGTCAGCGGTAAAATCTTTTAAATGCATTTTTATTGGCGATGGTAGAAATCGTGCAGTGGTGGATCGTGAAAATTCATATAAATGGATGTATCACCTCATAATAAGCCTCTATATACCAAGAATATTGAGTTTTTAAAAAGTCAGCAACTGTACCTGTGTTTCTATACGTGAACGTGAGATGGCAGCTTCGATACGTGTCCACGGAGACCTTAGTGCTAGGCAACTGTACCTCTGTTTCTATACGTGAACGGCAGATTGCAGCTTCGATACGTGTCCACGGAGACCTTAGTGCTAGGCAACTGTACCTCTGTTTCTATACGTGAACGGCAGATTGCAGCTTCGATACGTGTCCACGGAGACCTTAGTGCTAGGCAACTGCACCTCTGTTTCTATACGTGAACGGCAGATTGCAGCTTCGATACGTGTCCACGGAGACCTTAGCGCTAGGCAACTGCACCTCTGTTTCTATACGTGAACGGCAGATTGCAGCTTCGATACGTGTCCACGGAGACCTTAGTGCTAGGCAACTGTACCTCTGTTTCTATACGTGAACGGCAGATTGCAGCTTCGATACGTGTCCACGGAGACCTTAGTGCTAGGCAACTGTACCTCTGTTTCTATACGTGAACGGCAGATTGCAGCTTCGATACGTGTCCACGGAGACCTTAGTGCTAGGCAACTGCACCTCTGTTTCTATACGTGAACGGCAGATTGCAGCTTCGATACGTATCCACGGAGACCTTAGTGCTAGGCAACTGCACCTCTGTTTCTATACGTGAACGGCAGATTGCAGCTTCAATACGTGTCCACGGAGACCTTAGTGCTAGGCAACTGTACCTCTGTTTCTATACGTGAACGGGAGATTGCAGCTTCGATACGTGTCCACGGAGACCTTAGTGCTAGGCAACTGCACCTCTGTTTCTATACGTGAACGTCAGATTGCAGCTTCGATACGTGTCCACGGAGACCTTAGTGCTAGGCAACTGCACCTCTGTTTCTATACGTGAACGGCAGATTGCAGCTTCGATACGTATCCACGGGGACCTTAGTGCTAGGGAACTGCACCTCTGTTTGTATACGTGAACGGCAGATTGCAGCTTCAATACGTGTACACGGAGACCTTAGTGCTAGGCAGCTGTACCTCTGTTTCTATACGTGAACGGCAGATTGCAGCTTCGATACGTGTCCACGGAGATCTTAGTGCTAGGCAGCTATACCTGTTTCTATACGTCAACGGCAGATTGCAGCTTCGATACGTGTTCACGGAGACCTTAGTGCTAGGCAACTGTACCTGTGTTTCTATACGTGTCCACGGAGACCTTAGTGCTAGACAACTGTACCTCTGTTTCTATACGTGAACGGCAGATTGCAGCTTCAATACGTGTCCACGGAGACCTTAGTGCTAGTGCTAGGCAACTATACCTCTGTTTCTATACGTGAACGGCAGATTGCAGGTTGGATACGTGTCCACGGAGATCTTAGTGCTAGGCAACTATACCTGTTTCTATACGTGAACGGCAGATTGCAGCTTCGATACGTGTCCACGGAGACCTTAGTGCTAGGCAACTGTACCTGTGTTTCTATACGTGAACGTCAGATGGCAGCTTCGATACGTGTCCACGGAGACCTTAGTGTTAGGCAACTGTACCTCTGTTTCTATACGTGAACGGCAGATTGCAGCTTCGATACGTGTCCACGGAGACCTTTCGCTTCAGGTGACAAAATAACACTAGGCACTTGTGTGCCGTGGTGTAAGCCGCAATCACGGTATTGGTAGCGTGGATCTCCTTGGGGCTCTCCTCGGAGTTACCTCAACACCACGTACATGACCTGGTTCGTCACGGGTACGCAGGTCTGCACTACCACTTCCTCGGCGTTGAGCAGGCCCAGGAGGCGATCGTACCGGTACACCAGCTAGCACGTGGACATGTTATCGCGCTGTGGTGTTGCGTGTACGAGGTATGGAAACTCAAGGACGCAAAACATGCACGACCGAGGGTTAAAAAGCAGAACAAGTAGTGACGTGGAGCGTTGTGATTGGTGTAAATAAGACGATCTCTGATAGGTGGACAAATTGAAATAACGTGATGTGATAGGCGAAAATAAAATCAAAGGTGTTTGGATGAAAAATGACGAGAAGGAATTAGCGGTGAATTTGTGAACTAAGATGGCGAAGATTTTTTTTTTTTTAAAAAAAAGGATAATATAAGTACGGCAACTGTAACGGTTTACGGCAAACGCGCGCCGCGCAATGCGTCACGCCGGGCATCTTGCTCAATATGATTTTTGTTTTATTGCCCGGGCGTGACGCATTGCGCGGCGCGCGTTTGCCGTAAACCGTTACAGTTGCCGTACTTATATTATCCTTTTTTTTAAAAAAAAAAAAAATCTTCGCCATCTTAGTTCACAAATTCACCGCTAATTCCTTCTCGTCATTTTTCATCCAATCACCTTTGATTTTATTTTCGCCTATCACATCACGTTATTTCAATTTGTCCACCTATCAGAGATCGTCTTATTTACACCAATCACAACGCTCCACGTCACTACTTGTTCTGCTTTTTAACCCTCGGTCGTGCATGTTTTGCGTCCTTGAGTTTCCATAACTCGCACACGCAACACCACAGCGCGATAACATGTCCACGTGCTAGCTGGTGTACCGGTACGATCGCCTCCTGGGCCTGCTCAACGCCGAGGAAGTGGTAGTGCAGACCTGCGTACCCGTGACGAACCAGGTCATGTACGTGGTGTTGAGGTAACTCCGAGGAGAGCCCCAAGGAGATCCACGCTATTTTTTTATGTCCTGAACATGCAAACAGAATGGAATTCGCCACATAGCAACCAGCGTTAAAATATTTGACTATCGCTTAAAAGCTACCAATTAGATTGTACAAGAGTAGAGAAAGTCATGTGAGTGTAACACATCAGTTTTTTTTTATACGCTACTATTTTAGTGTGTGTGTGTGTGTGTGTGCGCGCGCGCGCCAGTACGTGCCTAGTATCCGTGCGCCACAAGCCAAAACGACGACGTTATAGAAAAACTTTATCATTTGCCTACCGGCCAGGGACAACCGCTAAAAAACCTGAAAAAAGCTCTAAGAGTATTCTAACGCTTACCGATCTGGAAAACCCGTCAAAACAAGATAGTACAATTTTGAGGTATTGCTTGTTATTTCCTTAAATTTTTCAATACTTTTTTACTTTCTCTACTACGTATAGTAAGTAGGGGAAGTATTGCATTCCGCCCAAAAATTCGATACCGAGATTTCACCGGAAATACACGTTTTGAGACCTCCTGAATCAAAAAAAAAAAAAAGCATTTTTGGAAACATGTCCGTGTGTGTGTGCCTGTCTGTGTGTCTGTCTGTCTCTCTGTGTGTGTGTGTGTGTGTGCGCGCCAGTACGTGCCTAGTATCCGTGCGCCGACAAGGTAAAACTTCATCATTTGCCTACCGGGCAGGGACAACCGCTAAAAACCTGAGAAAACCTCCAAAATTAGAAACGCCTTCGTCAACCAGTACAGAAAACGCCTACCAACCAGGGAAAACCTATGAAAAAGCAGAAAGAGCTTGCATTTGTTTACCATCCGCAGAAAACTCCCAAAAAAAAAAAAAACTAGTCATTTTAAAAAAAAAAAAGGAAAAAGACGAATAATATAAGTATGGTACAAACAGCTTGCATTCGTCTACCAACCAGAGAAAACCCCCGAAACACTAGTTATTTAAAATTGCTGATGAGTTCTGGATAGGCTTTTGCAAATGTTGTTGGTAGCAAAACTTGCCTTTTCCATCACCTCCAACATACCCCACTCCCACACCTTTTTTTCTTTCCACCAATCATAATCTCTCTTATTCTCGCCAATCAGCAACTTTCATTTGTTCCTTTCCACCAATAACATCACTTCTTATTCCCACCAATGACAACTTCACACGTCACTTTCTGTTATACTTTTTATCCCTCGTTCGCCATCTTTCCCCCTCTTTCAGACCCCAACCGCCGCACAGTCAACACCTCGCCGCTCCTTAACCTCAACTTCGTGCCTCCGCCATCTTATTTAGTTCACATTTTTACCACCGCGCCTCTCATCTCTCAACCAGATTGCCTGCAACAACAGATCTCGTTCATTCGCACCTCGACGGTTGCCTCGGCAGCAGCTACTGCCAACACCTACGTCGTACACGTTTTTGACCGCTTTCGACCGGCTATGAGAACCCTGCTCCTACGTACGCTAGCGACCATCACGATGGTCCAGTACCAGGTTTTTGGTATAGTTAAATTACGCCTCTGCAAAGGGTGTCTGTACCGCTTTAAAAACCTAGGTATATCAGTGCGTAGTGATGTTGGTTGATCTTAAAGCTGGTTAAGCATTTTCAAAAACAGTTTGCTTTTATTTTTCCGTCTCGCGTGCCGCGCTTTTGGTGACGCATCCACACCGGTAACAGGTAAGTAACACACGCATAATTATTTTTCGGACCTGCTTGGCGTAGGAATATATCCTTTCGTGTTTTGGTACTGTAACCTCAAACCTCCTTACCCACCTCTTGCGTCCGCCATCTTGTTTAGTTCTCACCGCATCTCCTTGTCGCAGACCCTCCGCCATTTTTAGTTCCCGCTATTTTAACCTCAAAATCTACTCTTCTAACCTCTTGCTACCGCCATCTTCTTTTAGTTCCCATTCTCACCACCGCGTCTCCTTACCCCCACCTCTTGCGACCGCCATGTTCACCACTAACCTCCAAATTTCCTCGTCCTTAAACCTCTTGTCTCAACCACCTTGTTTAGTTCCCATTTTCGCCACCGCATCTCATATCGCCCCCATCTCTCTATCCACTCAAGAAAACTACCATCCAACGTTCAAAAAATTGCTGATCAGTTCACGACAGGCTTTTGCAAATCTTGTTGCTAGCAAAACTTACCTTTCCCATCACCTCCAACATACCCCACTCCTTTTTCTTTCCACCAATCATAACCTCTCTTATTCTTACCAATCAACAACTTTCATTTGCTCCTTTCCACCAATAAAATCACTTCTTATTCCCACCAATCACAACTTCACACGTCACTTTCTGTTACACTTTTTATCCCTCGCTCCCCATCTTTTCCCTCTTTCAGTCCCGACCTCCGCACAGACAACACCTCGCCGCTGCTCACATCTCCGAACCAAATTGCCGGCGAGAACAGATCTTGTTTATTCACACCTCGACCGTTGACTCGACAGCAGCTACTGTCAACACCTACGTCGTACACGTTTTTGACCGCTTTCGACCGGCTATGAGAACCCTGCTCCTACGTACGCTAGCGACCATCACGATGGTCCAGTACCAGGTTTTTGGTATAGTTAAATTACGCCTCTGCAAAGGGTGTCTGTACCGCTTTAAAAACCTAGGTATATCAGTGCGTAGTGATGTTGGTTGATCTTAAAGCTGGTTAAGCATTTTCAAAAACAGTTTGCGTTTATTTTTCCGTCTCGCGTGCCGCGCTTTTGGTGACGCATCCACACCGGTAACAGGTAAGTAACACACGCATAATTATTTTTCGCACCTGCTTGGCGTAGGAATATATCCTTTCGTGTTTTCGTACTGTAACCTCAAATCTCCTTACCCTCCTCTTGCGACCGCCATCTTGTTTAGTTCTCACCGCATCTCCTTGTCGTAGACCCTCCGCCATTTTTAGTTCCCACTATTTTAACCTCAAAATCTACTCTTCTAAAACTCTTGCTACCCCCATCTTCTTTTAGTTCCCATTCTCACCACTGCATCTCCTTACCCCCACCTCTTGCGACCGCCGTGTTCACCACTAACCTCCAAATTTCCTCGTCCTTAAACCTCTTGTCTCAACAACCTTGTCTAGTCCCCATTTTCGCCACCGCATCTCATATCGCCCCCATCTCTCTATCCACTCAAGAAAACTACCATCCGACGTTCAAAAATTGCTGATCAGTTCAAGACACGCTTTTGCAAATCTTGCTGCTAGCAAAACTCACCTTTCCCATCACCTCCAACATACCCCACTCCCACAACTTTTTCTTTTCCACCAATCATAATCCCTCTTATTCCTACCAATCAACAACTCTCATTTGTTCCTTTCCACCAATAAAATCACTTCTTACTCCCACCAATCACAACTTCACACGTCACTTTCTGTTACACTTTTTATCCCTCGCTCCCCATCTTTACCCCTCTTTCAGTACCGACCTCCGCACAGACAACACCTCGCCACCCAATTCCTCTCCATCACGCGACCTCCATACTCCTCCATCTCCCTTCCTCCATCTCCCACCCCAAATTAACGAACCAATCAAAACACTACACGTCACTTCCTCAATTCTTTCAACTCGTCCCGGATGAGCCAACCGATTTAACGATAATCCTAACGCTCAGGGCGCTTTTCAAACTTACCGCCGCCGCCGTCGCACGCAGCGACACTAGCGACACTAGCGCCCCTAGCGGCAGGATTATCGTTAAAACAATTGGCTCATCCGGGACTATTACTACTTAGGTCTATGGTGGGGGTCCTATCGGCGTCAGGATGTAATATCTGAAGACGTTAGGGACCCCGCTTGGGATCTGGTACCTCTGTGCCCTTCGCTTCACCGTACCTTCTGAAGGTTTCCAGAAACATAATAATGCACTTAAGTGCCGAAATCCTCCTCCGCTTCCTAGTAACCATAACCATCCTCACTTCCATATTGATAGTTACTATTAAACAACTGCCTTGGAAACAGGTCAGACATTGCTGCTAATCTATTCTAAATATGTAGATATGCATAAAACGTTGCATCAACTCTTGTATAAAGTTTGTTTTCTCACCTGGAAAACCTGCGTATTCGCTGTCGCTCGAGTCTGGTTATATGAACTTTTAGAAAATGTAGGTGCATAATATTTTTAATATAGGCACTGTGTAGCGTTTCGCCGAATTACAGTCAATTCTCAAAAATTCGCGTGCGAACAATTCGCGGGTTGTCCATATTTTATTTTACTTAAGTTGCGCCCCCTTAAACCTCCCGCGAAAACACGCATGCTACCTGTCTACCCATATAGTAACCGAGCAAGATCTTTATGGTCCTCATTCGGGAGGTCCCTGGTTCGATTCCCGGTGGCCATCCATTCTGACCATGGGGTTTTTCGTGGTTTTCTTCCAGTCACCTAGGCGAATGCTAGGTGGTATATTCTACCACGCTTTCTCGTTTCCCTCATTTCCTGTCATTTCATCTCTCTCCTTTCATCTTCCAGGCAGTGTCTCCGGTTTCCGTAGTATGTCTGGTGATACACAGAGGACATGGTCGTGCGCTTTGGAAATATTTCTTCCCGCCAACGACAGGGCGCGTTGGTCTGCCTGCAAGGGCCGCTTCGTTGCCCTCTCGGGGACTCCGCGTCTACCGGCCGAGAGCGGGTGTTTCATACTGAAAATGCTAGGAACTTTCGTGCGTCTCTGTAATCCCGTCGGCCTGCGGATCTGCGACCTCCTGCGGCTGCTTCACTTCATCTGTGCCTCCCGGGAGGTGTAGTCGCAATAGATCTAGTTGGTCGCAGTGGCGAGGTGTCCCCCTCCGGTAAACACCTCCTACCCCGTATCCATATAGGAGGTAATTTATAGCCAAGACCGAAGATGCTCACTAGCCTTCTAGTTTATAGCAGCAGTTGAAAGCGTGAATTGAGAGAGTGTTGATCTATACGTTGTTTTCTCTTGAAATTCGCGTAATTTATTAATGTACATAATTCTAGGACATTGTTGGATTCCAAGAATAAGAAGAAATGTCAGATACTCAGTCTTCAGTTGCCACAATGATGGATAGGATGCGAAGAAAACGAGATTACTGAGTGGCTAATAGTCTATGATAATGATCAAGGCTACAGGCAAGAAAGTGAGGACACGTGTTCGAGAGTTGACAGTTGGCGAACAGAAAGACGCAGATACTGAAGTGTATGAAGACGAAGCCTCCGAAAGCTACGCACAGTCAAGCTAGTGTCGCTGTAGATACGCTTTTGCATTACACAGAAAATCACAATGATTTTTCATTTTCAAACATTGTTTTCACACGAAAACCGCAATCAAAAATACGAATAAGTAAACGATCCCCCAAGAAACAAACAAAGGTGACGGACTTCTTTTCTTAAATTAATCAATAGTGTGCATTTTGCAGCATAGGTTTCTTGTTAGCTTGTTAAATAAAGATGTATTGTATTCATACTTATTTACGTAATGTATTTTCATTTTTAGAGTGCACTTTATGTTTTAAATATAAGGAGAAGATAAAGCGGATAATTTGCGGAGGTTTGTGCATAAATTACTGCGAATTATCGGGAGCCGACTGTATTATTTAACGTAGATGAGATGTATGTTCTTCAGTTCAATAGCAGGTCAAAGGTGATATTTGTTGCTGTGAACCAAGGTCTGGAAGGAACGCGCTTATCGCAAACGATGAATGCTGGAGGCGAAGGGTGTATAGCAGAACTACTAAACTTCAAACAAACCTCGCACTCTGCGCCTCGCCTTGGAAACGAAGGACTCGAAGGTCCTAACGCGCTTTACAGAATCTTGTTTGCGAGGTCTGGGTTCAAACAAAAGAGGATCGTTGCCCCGGATAATTGCAACAGTAGAGAGCTTAAAGATAATCCTTGGCTGGACCCGTAGCTCAATCGGTAGAGCATCTGCTTGCTGTGCGAGGGTTCACTGTTTCGATTCTCGGCTGGGTGGTGGGAACTTTTCTTTAGCCAAGATTATTCCCTATCCCCCACCCCCAGAGTCTGGAAATATGAATGAGAGTGGGAATGTGTGTGATCTAATGATTAAAAGCCAAAAAGTGCAAGAAAACCAACGACAGGAGAACATGAGTTAACACCATTGCCAATAGGCAATAAGTTCTAAAGCAAAGGCCGCCGATAAGACTATAGGCGGGGTATAGTTGGAACTAAAAAAAAAGAAAGATAATCCTGCAAGCTTTGTTTTAGTCCGTACAACCTCTTCGGTATCTTCAAAAGAAGTAGTTACGCTTTGTAAAGTGACATTACAGGAGTAAAGTCAGCGTACGATTGTGGGATTTCTACGGTTTTAAACTAATGTTAAGATATGGTATAAAACAGTGCATTGTAAGAAGTACTCTATCAGAAAAAGGACACACATACAAACTTTAGCTGGAGATCGTCCTAAAAAGAGTTTAAATCTTTAGGTGAGCCACTTTAACGGAGTTGGAATTTTATACACAAGAGTTTTATTTTTCAATATATAAATTTGTACAGATTTGTTAGAATTATACAATGACTTGTTGGATAATCATTAGCTTGGGGTAGCCGGGGTTTTGACGGTTTTGGTAAAAAATCAGTTTTCAAATGTTCTTTACTTACACTTAAATGAATTAAGTAATACAACTACAGTATTGCTGGTATTCAGTTCTTTTAATATGAACACTTCACCTTCATTGTGACAACTTTTCCATTCATACCGAAAATCTTATAAACAGCTTCCCATCCAACATTTTTCAACCGCAACCCCATACTGAATTACCGGTACTGAATTAATGAAGAGAGCAACATTTATTCTTTTATATTGATAAAACAGGTCCATTCGTACCTAATGTCCTTAAAATTACCGAACATTTTTTACCAACTCTCCCGTTGGGGTGTGGTTTTTGTTGTATGATCTCTAAAAGGATGAAGGGAGCAATATTTATCTTTTTATTTAGCAAAAACATTCCTACTGAGAATCGTTAAAGTTGCCGTTAAGTCAGGACATTGCTTGGTGGAACGAGGTTTCCTCGAAGGTCGCTGACCACATGGGAAGCGTTGACACAACAACAGCACATTAAAGGTTTTTGGGTTACTTAATACAAATAATCGTTGAAACTTCGTGTATTGTATGTTGTGTTTACCAATGCAAGTACTCGTATTATAAACATAAAAAAAAACTGAAGTATGTAAGAAACGACATTATATCGGCTAGGATGGACTCTTTAAACGCTATAAGAAAAAAATGTATATGTCTAACAAATAGTGTCAACAAACACGACACCATTATTCACCTGATTGTTCATTGTTGCAATACGTAAATCTCTTACTCCCAGAGCATCACCGACCTTGTGTACGCAGTTTTCTTCTGTATAGCCTTGACAGACAATTTTAAAAGTTAACAGAGTATTTATCTTTAAACCAGGACTAGGACTAAGACTAATTGCGGAAGGGGGACTTCGCACCTTGACCTACAAGATCTTTTCTGAATGAAGTCCGTAACGGGATGCCCCTGGGAGGGAGGGGTGAAGTGAAGGGAGACAGAGGGCGTCCGGACCAGGAGGCACGACATGGCGGAGGGCAGGGTCCCTACCTTTTACAGATTGAAACTCCCCAGATGGCAGCTAGTGCAACTGGCTCCCCTCCCCTCCTGTGAGCATACACATTCCCCTGGAGACCCCGGACTCGGAGACCGCCCCCATTCCGGAGAAGAGCATCTTTTCCCCTGGCATGTAACCCGAGACTACCGCCAACACTTTCAACCCTGAAACAGGCCAAGCATATGAAAGGCGAAGTGAAATGAGAGTGTAGCTGAAATTGAGGGACAGGAAATTCAGGGGTTAATGAAACTTCCCAGCATTCGCCTAGCGTTCCGGGAAAACCCATGGGTCAGGAAGGTCGACCACGGGTATCGAACTCACGCCCTCCCGAATGTGGGCCACGGACGTTACCTCCTGAGCCATCCCGCTCGGTATATTCTTAAACTATGTTAGACTGCAAAATATAAGCGAGTTATCTCAAAGTGAACTAATACACCTAGATTTTATACTGTAGTCTCTGTTAGGTACACTGCTCACTGAGTTTAATAAGTATGGAACGGAAAACAATTTTTCGGCACATTCCAAACTTTTTTTTAAAAACTATTTAAAGTTAAGAGCAGTTTATGTGCGGAGCCTTCTAAAATGTGTATGCTTTTTAGGATTGTTTCCTAAAATGTTCACTAAATTCTTCTTCTTCTTCTTTAGTGGGTCACCCTCCCTTTTGTAGGGCCAATGCCTTGTAACCTGTCGAGGAGCAAGCAAACTTGGATCGCGGCATATCCCCTGGGTGATCAGCGCAATGCCTGGTGTAGCAGTGAACAAGAAGGAAATGAAATATAGTGAGGAAAGGGATGATAGGAAAATTCGCGGATCACATTATCCAACCCAGCATTCGCTAGCGACTGAGGAAAACTGCAAAAAACCTTCGGTCAGGTTGATCGGCCCCAGGAGTTTGAACTCGGGGCCTCCCAAATGCGATTCGCACACGTTACCACGGCGCCACCTCGCTCGATGTTCACTAAATTCAAGCATGCAAAACAAAAGACTTCGTATTTGAAACGTAACACCATGCGTTTATCTACGATCTTGTTATATTTGCTCACTTCAACTTTCTTTCTGTTTTCCATCTTCCTTTGTGACTATATGTGGGCTACGATTCCGTTAGTGATAAATGCTAATGGTATATCTTGCTATATTCTTTAATTTTATGTATTATACTTTTTATCTTTATTTCCTTCCTAATTATTATGTTTCTTGCGTTTCTGGTAAAGTAGGTCCCAACTTGCCAGTGGTCTTTCGTTATATGAAATGACCTTAGGATGAATAATCAGCCCTCCAATAGTTATCCATGTGGATTAGTCCGGTGGCAAGATACAATTTACGCACGTAACTAAGTATTGTCATTACTCTCCGTTAAGCCAGGTTAGTATTTCTTTGTATTTACATATGTTGTATTTTAAAAGTATACAGCCATGAAGAACATAATTTTACAGTACTAGTTTATGAACTGCTTTGCAGAGTAGTTATATGTACTTTCTATACTTATTATATACTATGTAAAGAGCAAATGCAGTAGCAAACTATTTTTATCTCGAATGTATCTCAGGAACTATTCATCCGATTTGAATAATTTTCTGAATGTTAGGTAGCTTAAATTCTTATGAGTGGTGTAGATTATTTATGGGGAACAACATTTTATCATTTAAAAATAAAATTTAGTGGAAATCCCATGTCTTACAGCCATGAACATTGCCAATTCTGAGCGCCAAGGACCCATGGTCATCTGATCCTCCTGAGTTGTTTAGTGTTTTTGTCGCTATATACTGGCCTAGAAATTCGATACTCTCTCCATGAAATCGCGAGAAACAATAAATAGCGACAGCAGTTTTAAGGTATGACAAAAAATATTGAAAAGTTCAAACCAATAACGGATGTCTCGGAAATGGCTGACGACAAAAAAAATGTTTGAAATAAATTGTGTCTTTTAAAGATATCTACATTTTTTGTGCAGTATGTTTTTCCCTATCTCCTATGGTTTACCATTTTTAAAAAATATACAACATTCCTTCAGCATGAAGAGGACTTAGAAGTTATTCCCAGAAAATTCAAGATATGTATTTTATTTGTTATGTAAATATCATAAACATATGGTATATTAATCAAAATCATTAGAACCGTTTTTAAAAGAATACAAAATTTCAAAAAGTCTTCCTATAAAGGGTAGTTTGGGGTGCTGAGATTTTCTTTAAAATCTTCGTGTCGCACCCTTGGAAAATGCTGAACCTAAACAACAAGCTTGGTATTTATCAAACATTTCGTTTTCGGTTAAGTTGTTCACAGACACAAGCACACGCACACAAGGACCAGTTTTTCTGAAATGCTTTTTGGATTCACTGGACCTCAAAACAGGTATTTCCGGTGAAATCTCGACATCGAATCATTGGGTGAAATACAATACTTCCTCAGGTGGATGGCAGAGAAGGAAAGTAAATATATAAGATAAACTCTCATAATACTTCAAATCAATAGCAGCAAACCATGTAGCTATTGCTTAATTTGATAAAATCTGTACATGACCGACTATATTGAAGAATTGTCAGTTATATCATTTCTGTTTAGCTTCATATCGTATACAAAATATAGCAAATCTTTTTGGCTTGCAAACAATAATTCTGCCGAGTGGAGCCTACCGGAGCGTTTTAAAATTTAAATTTTTTTAAAATACCATAATCTTTTCCCTTCCATAAATACAACTCACATTTTAATTTTAATTTTGCAAAGCACTACGTTCATAAAAAATGCGTTTGTTTACGAGAAATGTCTTTTTTTCTTTCTTTCTTTCTTTTTTTAGTCCGAGTAAGCTTGTAGCGCTGAAACAAGTGAGGACTATACACCAGGGACCGGCCATTTGTATCCCGGGGCACTCGGACTATAAAGTGTTTGTGGGCCATTGTTTTTCTCTCCCTCTAAAGCCGTAGATGCAAATGAAACACCAGGATAATGGTTTCGTTTGTAGGTTCTCCTGGCATAGCTCTTCACAATTTGTCAAGCGAACAGACACAGCCTTTCAAAGCTTTGTGCAGCCTTTCGGATTACAAACATTTAAATACTAACGAATATTTGATCATTTATTATTTCTCCCTTTATAAACTAGGAAAAATATTCTGCTTTCTCATTTTGGGATTGCCATACATGAACAAATCATAGCAAATATTAAGAGTAAACAACGAAATGAATATGAATTATGCACAACAGAATAAGATAGAAAAGGTTGTGGTGGCGATAATTTAACATCGAAATAAGATAGAAGTAACACTTTAAAATAACAATAAAAAGGACAAAAGAAGATCACATTATTATCCTAAAAATCTGATATGTTACACTCACATGACTTTCTCTATTCTTGTACAAACTATTTTTACAAACGCTTATTCTCCAAATGCTTCATGTTAATCGAGATATCGAGATGTCAATCTTATTGCTAATTTTCTTGTAGATGCAGGGGAATATGGTAGGTTTTAAGCGATAATCAAATATTTTAAGCGCTGGTTGCTATGTGGCGCATTCCATTCTCTTTGCATGTCCAGGACATAAAGAATGAATAACGAATTTGAGAAAAGTATAGGTATTGGAAAATTTAAAGGAATAACAAGCAATATCTCGAAAATAGTTCACTCAACAAAAAATGTATATGACATAAATTGTGTGTTTTAACGCGATCTACATTTTTTGTGTAGTAAAAGTTTGTTATGCAAAATTCGTTCACAATGAAGCATACTTTTGGAGACATTCCCAGAAAATTCGAGATATACATTTCATTTATCATGAAAATATCTTAAACATATGATATTTTAATCAAAATCATTAGAGCCATTTTTGAGAAAATTAAAATTTTCAAAAAATGTTCCATGTAAAGGGTAGTTTGGGGTGGGGGTATTTTCTTGAAAACCTTCGTGTCGCATCTCTGGAATATACTGAACCTAAATACCAAGTTTGGTGTTTATCCGACTGTTCGTTTCTGAGGTATGCTGTTCACACTCACACACACACACACACACACACACACACACTCACACACACACACACGGACATGTTTCCAAAAATGCTTTTTTTTGGATTCAGGGGGTCTCAAAACATGTATTTCCTGTGAAATCTCGGTATCGAATTTTTGGGTGGAATGCAATACTTCCCCTATTTACTATACGTAGTAGAGAAAGTAAAAAGTGATCTTTTAAAACTGATAATTATTTTCTGATTGCCAAAGCCAAGTTCTTTATTAGCTGCAGCATATTATGGGTGTGTTTCTTGGAGCACCTCCACGGGTTCATATCCTTGCGAATCAAATTCTACTGTTGTTTACGCCAATTATACTTGTTTTCTAAATAGACAATAAATTAGGTTTATCTTAAAATTTGAGTAAACTACATGTATATGTATGTATATAACATGATACTGAATATGGAATCTGTTTTCACTTAAAATCATGTGTTTTCACTGCATTGTAAGGCATAACATTTTCCCTTCTCCTTCAATTAGTTTTAGTAGGGAGAGGAAGTACTGCATTCCACTGAAACATTCTATATTAAGATTTACATTTGAGGTCCTCTGAACCCAGTAAACGTATTTCTAGAAAAAGGTCCCTGTATGTGTCTGTCTGTCTGTTCATAAAAAGCAAAAACAAAAAATCAGAAAGATACCAAATTTCAAATTGGAATCGATATTGATTAATCATTCGGGCTAGGATCTTCAAGTAATCACCCCATCCCAAACTACTCATCACATGGAAATGTTTCTTATTTTTCTCAAAATAAGCTCCAATAATTTTGATATAAATACCATATGTTTAGGATAGTTGCAGACTAATAAAATGCATATCTTGAATTTTCTGTTAATAGTCCATGATGCCCCATTCATTAGGTATAAATTTATATAATTTTGTATAACTAGAAATCCGCAAAAAAAGAAAGAGACAAACTTACTTGAGGAAAACGGTAAAGCTCATTAATGTATGTAATTTATGTTAAAATATTCTTTTCGTAGCGTTAGCCATTTTAGAAATATGTCATTCTGTATGTTTCAAATGTAAGGGCGTTATGTGATGGAAGATGCTTGAACGTTTCTGACTCCTATTTTTCTTTTCTTTCACATTACTGAATTTAATGTTTCCCATAAGCTTTTGAACTTATTCCCGCATCCTGTATACAGCTGAATACTTATTTCTTAATTTGAAATCACTTGTAGACATAAATGTATCATGTATAACGTAACGTGCGAAGGATAATTGCTTTTTAATGAATATATAATACATTATTTGAAAACTTGTATGCGTAGAGGAACTCTGCATCAGTTTATTAAGTAACGTTATGCGTTAAGCTATGATGCTCGTTTTTTTCACTGAAAGATACACTTTTATTGCATTGTTAAACATGATCAACAAATTGCAGTAAATCCAAGTGTATATGGACAGCTTCTGTATATCTCCTTAGGAAGGTACCTATAAACTTTGCTCGACTTTGTTTTATTGATTGCCTTGGAAAAATTCCAGGGTTATTTAAGAACGTTATTAAAGTGTACCCACGCCTTAGATATGTTAGAGCAGGCATAGATATTCTTGAAGCAACCACTCAAAATACAGAAGCTAGTTCTTTTAAAAGCACCCATCTTCGAAACCATTATGTTTATCCCAAAATCTTTACTCCTTTTCTATAAGCCACTAGGTCGTCTTACAGGATTTTCATCAGCTACTTCATCATGTGCCACATAATCCTTTCCTGGTTGAAATCTCCTGTCATTCTATGGCGATTTCAGTTTTGATAAAGTACAGGCTTAGCACAAAGTCGATTTGTTATGTGTGACATAAGATATTGATAGTAAAAGGGATACCGGACACTGATAAAGTGTAGTCATAATAACGTGATGAGCTCGCTAACAACGTTTTTTCTCACTCACCCCACTACTATCTTCTTACTACACTGTGTGGCCCAAAAGTTGCTTGACAAATTGCAACATTACGGAAAGCTACCAAACGCCCAAATTTCTCACTTTACCCCAAATCACAACTTACCACAAATAAACCCCTTTTACGCCATTTTATTTGGACTTAAGTATCTTTACGTACAGTTACGTTTAATTGGTCTTACATCCGTTTTGCTGCATAGAACATAGGTTAAAATTTTCCTTCTATAAACTTCACACCAAGGTTATTTGGTCTTTTAGAATATAATTAACTATAGTAACTGGAATTTGATAACAAACGAAATAACTAACGCAGATGTTCAAAGTAACTGTAATTTGATAAAACAAGAACAACTAACGCAGTGGTTCAAAGTAACTGGAATTTGATAACAAAAATAATAACTAACGCAGATGTTCAAAGGGCTGTCCATAAAGCTGAAGACAATGCCTCACCCGATCCTGCAGTTCATCAGTCACATTTGAAAGTGTCGGCGGCGAAATACGATGAATGGCATCATTGAATCGTCCTTGCAGGTCTTCCAGAGATTCTGGTTGAGTCTCAAAATCATGTTGTTTCACACCCCCCCCCCAGAAAACCAAGCTAGCGGTGTCAAATCAGATGAGCGGGCAGGCCAAGGCCATGGATCACCCCGTCCAATTCATTGACGATCAAACAAGTCGTCCAGTCTTCGTCGAACCTTTGTGCCATAGTGAGCGGAAGCCCCGTCTTGCTAAACCACAATCTCTGCCGCCTGTTCAGTGACATGTCATCCAAGAAATTCAATACGATAGGGTCAAGTGATTCAATGTATGAATACTTGTTCGCGTTACCTTCAAAGAAATGGGGGCCCACCACTACATCACCTAGAAGACCACACCAAACCATAACTCAAGAAGCACCTGGGTCATTAGTTGCACGCATTCAAGCTGATTTCTTGTGAAAATGTTGATTTAGCTACGTTTGCCATATGTGCAAAATTGAGTCCGTCACATGACAATTTAAATACTTTTACAACCGGTCAATATTATGTTCTCCAAATTTAAATTTATATTTCTCCGTTTTAAATTTCTACACATCTGGCAAAAACCTTCTTACGATGCAATTTTTACTTTCTCTATTGCGTACCTACTAGGTAGAAGAAGTATTGCATTCCAACCAAAAATTCATGTGGAGATTTCACCGAAAATTCTTTTTTTCGGGATCTCCTGAATCCAAGAAAATGCATTTTTAAAAAAATCTGATATATTACATTCACATGAATTTCTTTACCCTGTATCATTTATTGCTGGAAATACAAATCATTCTTACAAAAGCTTATTCATCTACTTTATTTTAATCGAGAAACCTTTGCAGAAATAACTACATTACACATTTCGTTATAGATACAAAAAGAAAAGCAATATCAAATGTTTAACAACTGGATGCTATATGCTGCCTTAAAATTCGATATAGTTTCCATGCAATCTCGAGAAAGAACTGAAAATCGACAGGACTTTAAAAGAATGACAAAGCATTGAACAATTCAAACCATTAATAACGGATATCTCGAAAACGACTTATGCAACAGAAAAGGTTACTGAAATAAACTGTGTGTTTTAAAGAGATCTACAAGTTTTATGAATACGTTTTCGTCTGTTGCTTAACGTATACTACTTATACAAGATTATAAAAAATTCCCTCCGAATGTACAGGACTTCTCAGGTTATTCCCAGAAAATAAAGATTAGCATTTTATTTGTCATGTAAATATATTTAAGATTTGGCATTTTAATCAAAATCGTTAGAGTCATTTTTGCGAAAATAAAAAATATCGAGAGATGTTCCTTGCAAGGTGCAGTTGAGAGTGGAGGGACTTTCTCGAAAACCTTCGTGTCGCATTGTGGAAGATACTGAACTTAAATATAAGTTTGGTATATATTCTATTTTTCGTTTTGGAGTTATGCTGTTCCCACACACACACACACACACACACACACACACACACACAGACTCAAAGACACACACATATATACATACATACATACGGACGTTTTTCTAAAATGTTTTTTTGTTATTCAGGGAGCCTCAAAACGTGTATTTCCGGCAAAATCTCCGTATCGAACCTTTGGGTGGAATGAAATACTTCCTCTACTTACTGTAGGTATGTAGTAGAGAAAGTAATAAGGTCGTCTGTGTGTCTGTGAACACATAACTGAAAAACCTAATGTTTGATACACTTCAAACTTGGCATTTAAGTTCAGGTTCGTCCAAACATACGACATAAAGATTTTCATAAAAAATCTCCCCCCCATATATATGTTTTACTTGGAAAAATGTTCGTTAATTTAGATTTTCTTAAAAAATGGCTCTAACGATTTTGATTAAAAGACCTATACTTAAGATATTTACATAAATAAAAGATATATCTTAAAATTTCTGGAAATAGTTTGTGAAGTCTTCTTCATTTGCAAGGAATTTTATATAACGAATAAACGTACTTCATAGACAAAAACATACTTCATAAAATATGTATGTCTCTTTAAAACACACAATTTTCTTCAAACAACTCTTTATGTGATATTAACCATTTCCGAGATATCCATTATTATTGGTTTGAACTTTTCAATACTTCGTCACTTTTTAAGTGCTGTCGTTATGCAGTTGCTTCTCGCGATGTCATGGGGTGGGTATAGAATTTCGAGGCCAGTATATTCCGACCAGTTTTTAAACATTTGACTATAGCTGTTCCCTTTGTTAATGTACCGAAGTGTGTAATGAAAGTATTTAAGCAAACGATTATATATATATCAACTTGAGGAAAATAACAGAATAAGTTTTTGCAAGAATAGTTGGTAGACGATAGGTACATAAAACTAAACGATAGAGAGTAGACAAAGTCATGGGAATGTAACATATAAGATTTTAGGTGCAACCTACTATGTAATATTTCATATAAGCTATGTGGCACGCTTTACTCAGTTGGTAAGTTTAAATACGGACACAGGATTTTAAAGATTAAAATATATATATGAAAAGATATAATATATAAAACAGCGTGTTCTCCATGTGATTTTTATTATAAATATTTTTAGTCATTAATAATTATTCCAAATATTACATTTTATGATTAAATATTAACAATTCACGCTAATAAGCATTTTCGGGAAATCTTTGAAATATGGTTTAAAAATCATAGTTTCGAAATAACTTCGCCTATAAACACATAGTTCTACACCAGCCGCGCTGTAAACATCTGTAATTCAAGGTAAGAGAAGTACGTTACAATTGCACATTTTTTTAGAATTCATCGACCCCTTAAATATTCTTATTGGCAGCCCCTCCCCCGGTTAAAACAGCGATCCCCTGCCCCAGAAAAGCCAGTGCATCACTTTTTCGAGGCTCAGAAGACCTGTTAATGAGGGTCATCTTGTTACTTTTAGAGAAACCGAAGAAAAAAAAAGAGGAATTTATTTTGTAGCATTAAATAGACTAGATTTTGTGCATTGCCCCTGCCGTCGGAAGGACACTAAATACAGGGGCTTCTATTTCGATTCCTGGCTGGAGGAAGGGGGTAATTTTCTTGGATTATTCTCTCCCGTCTAGAAATTGGAGGTATACATGAAAGAGAGAGAGAGAGAGAGGAGAGAGAAATATTAAAAAAATCTGATGTGTTACACTCACATGACTTTCTCTACTCTTGTGCAAACTATTTTTACAAACGCTTATTCTCCATGTACTTCATGTTAATCGAGATAAACATTTGCAAAGTCTATCTTATTGCTAATTTTCTTGTAGATGTAAGGGGAATATATATTTACAAGGGCAATATAGAAATACAGTAGCCTTTAAGCATAGACATATCTCTTAATAGCTGGTTGCTAGGTGCAGCACTATTCTCTTTGCCACAGATTAATACTCTTTGCATATCCAGACAAAAAAATGAATAACGAATTCCCATTTGAGAAAATAAGCATTGAAAATTTTAAGGGAATAACAAGCAATATCTCGAAAATGGTTCACTCAACAAGAAAAATGTATATGACATAAATTGTGTATTTTAACGCGATCTACATTTTTTGTGCAGTAAAATTTTGTCTATCTCTTATGGTTTAGCAGTTATGCAAAAGTCTTCACAATGAAGAATACTTTTGGAGACATTCCCAGAAAATTCAATATATACATTTAATTTGTCATGAAAATATCTTAAAGATATGACATTTTAATCAAAATCGTTAGAGCCATTTTTGAGAAAATTTTCGAAAAATGTTGCATGTGAAAGGTAATCTAGGGTGGGGGAATTTTCTTGAAAACCTTCGTGTCGCATCTCTGGAAGATACTGAACCTAAATATCAAGTTTGGTGTTTATCCGACTGTTCGTTTCTGAGTTATGCTGTTCACAGACACACAAACGGACATGTTTCCAAAAATGCTTTTTTTGGATTCAGGGGGTCCCAAAATATGTTTTTCCGGTGAAATATCGGTATCGAATTTTGGGTGTAATGCAATACTTCCCCTACTTACTATACGTATTAGAGAAAGAAAAAAATTAATAAAGTCCTATAATGAAAATCAAGAGTAAACGAGCTAACATTTTTGCTAATGGGTAATTGTTCAGTTCGTCAAAATCGCAGATATGGTCTTAGTTATTAAAGGCGGCATATAAACCGAAAACCAGAAAGTATGTGTGTGACAGTCATATCGTTATATGTATACTCAAATTTTACACAACTATTCTGCAAACTCTTCCTTTAAAAGCTTTATCTCACATCTGTTGTTCTTTCTAAGGCTCCGCATATGGCCTATGACTTCCGGGAGATGCGTCATTCCACCAATCGATGCATGGACCCATTACCGAGGTGGGGACATCCAGCAGGCGGAATCTGTTGTCCCCGATGGTAGGGCGATGAGGATGGCGGTGGGATGAGAGAACCTGCAGCTTATACCGTGGAGTCCGAACCGTTGAGCCTTGGGGATAGTTCACACGAGCAAGCCAGAGGTGAAGACGTGGATAGGCCGACTTAAAATCGTCAACCCAGAGCCGGAAAAAAAAACCGACCCTCAGTACGAGAGCCCGAAACGAAATCACTGACCTACCCCAGCGCCCAAATCTATTTTTGTAAATTGCGGTAAATACTGACAACTCGTTTCGGGTGGGTACAGAATATTACAAATGAGAGGTAAAAATACAGTTTTATAGACCTGAAAAGCAAGCCACTAGTTATTATGCTAGGCAGTGATGTTACAAATTCTTTATGTGAATTAATGGAGAAACATATGAACTACCATTTATTCCAAAGAGCTCTGTTTAAAAGATAGGAAAGCTTGAACGAAGAAAGTGGATATCCCGGAAATGGCTAATATCAGAAAACAAAAATCTGCATATACCTTATATGTTTTAACTGGGTCTATATTTCTCCTTAAGAAAGTTTTCAGTATCACTTATGACTTCTTAGTTGCATGAAATTAAAAAATCATGATCAGGTTTCAATGACTGCTTACAGGAGTCTCAAGTTACACATATTGTTGTCCAGGCAATATCTGAAATCCGCGGTATTTTATTATTTTAGAAGAACTGTCGATATAAATAATAAGTGGTAAGTAGTATAAGTCCCGGATGAGCCAATTGGCTTAACGATAATCCTGCCGCTAGGGGCGCTAGTGTCGCTAGTGTCGCTGCGTGCGACGGCGGCGGCGGGAAGTTTGAAAAGCGCCCTGAGCGGGAGGATTATCGTTATTGCAATTGGTTCATCCGGGACGAGTTAAAAGAATTGAGGATTAGGGAAAGGTGAAGGAAAAACAGGAAGTGACGTGGAGTGTTTTGATTGGTTCGTTAATTTGGGTGGAAGATGAAGGAAGGAAGATGAAAGAGTATGGAGGTCACGTGATGGAGAGGAGCGGGGTGGCGAGGTGTTGTCTGTGCGGAGGTCGGGACTGAAAGAGGGAAAAGATGGGGAGCGAGGGATAAAAAGTATAACAGAAAGTGACGTGTGAAGTTGTGATTGGTGGGAATAAGAAGTGATGTTATTGGTGGAAAGGAACAAATGAAAGTTGTTGATTGGTAAGAATAAGAGAGATTATGATTGGTGGAAAGAAAAAGGTGTGGGAGTGGGGTATGTTGGAGGTGATGGGAAAGGTAAGTTTTGCTAGCAACAAGATTTGCAAAAGCCTGTCGTGAACTGATCAGCAATTTTTTGAACGTTGGATGGTAGTTTTCTTGAGTGGATAGAGAGATGGGGCGATATGAGATGCGGTGGCGAAAATGGGAACTAAACAAGATGGTTGAGACAAGAGGTTTAAGGACGAGGAAATTTGGAGGTTAGTGGTGAACATGGCGGTCGCAAGAGGTGGGGGCAAGGAGACGCGGTGGTGAGAATGGGAACTAAAAGAAGATGGCGGTAGCAAGAGCTTAGAAGAGCAGATTTTGAGGTTAAAATAGTGGGAACTAAAAATGGCGGAGGGTCTGCGACAAGGAGATGCGGTGAGAACTAAACAAGATGGCGGACGCAAGAGGAGGGTAAGCAGATTTGAGGTTACAGTACCAAAACACGAAAGGATATATTCCTACGCCAAACAGGTCCGAAAAATAATTATGCGTGTGGTACTTACCTGTTACTGGTGTGGATGCGTCACCAAAAGCGCGGCAGCTTCACGCGACGCGAAAAAATAAAAGCAAACTGTTTTTGAAAATGCTTAACCAGCTTTAAGATCAACCAACATCACTACGCACTGATATACCTAGGTTTTTTTAAAGCGGTACAGACACCCTTTGCAGAGGCGTAATTTAACTATACCAAAAACCTGGTACTGGACCATCGTGATGGTCGCTAGCGTACGTAGGAGCAGGGTTCTCATAGCCGGTCGAAAGCGGTCAAAAAAGTGTACGACGTAGGTGTTCACAGTAGCTGCTGTCGAGTCAACCGTCGAGGTGTGAATGAACGAGATCTGTTCTTGCCGGCAATCTGGTTGGGAGATGAGAGGCGCGGTGGTAAAAATGGTAACTAAATAAGATGGCGGAGGCATGAAGTTGAGGTTAAGGAGCGGTGAGGTGTTGTCTGTGCGGAGTTTGGGGCTGAAAGAGGGGAAAGATGGCGAACGAGGGATAAAAAGTATAACAAAGTGACGTGTGAAGTTGTGATTGGTGGGAATAAGAAGTGATGTTTTTGGTGGAAAGGAACAAATGAAAGTTGTTGATTGGTAAGAATAAGAGAGATTATGATTGGTGGAAAGAAAAAAGGTGTGGGAGTGAGGTATGTTGGAGGTGATGGTAAAGGTAAGTTTTGCTACCAACAACATTTGCAAAAGCCTATCCAGAATTCATCAGCAATTTTAAATAACTAGTGTTTCGGGGTTTTCTCTGGCTGGTAGACGAATGCAAGCTGTTTCTGCTTTTTCATAGGTTTTCCCAAAATTGAAAATGCATATATTGTAACACAAATGTGTGCAGTGCAAAAGAAAATAAAAATTAAATAGGCACACACACACACACACCCGTTGCAGTTGCCATACTTATATTATTCGTCTTTTCCTTTTTTTCTTTTTTTTAAAAAATAACTAGTTTTTGGGGGTTTTCTACGGTTGGTAAACGAATGCAAGCTCTTTCTGCTTTTCATAGGTTTTCCCTGGTTGGTAGGCGTTTTCTGTAGTGGTTGACGAAGCCGTTTCTAATTTTCGAGGTTTTCTCAGGTTTTTTAGTGGTTGTCCCTGCCCGGTAGGCAAATGATGAAGTTTTACCTTGTCGGCGCACGGATACTAGGCACATACTCGCACACACACACACCCGTTGCAGTTGCCATACTTATATTATTCGTCTTTTCCTTTTTTTCTTTTTTTTTCTTTTTGTTTTTTCGTTTTTTTTAAAAAATAACTAGTTTTTTGGGGGTTTTCTGCGGTTGGTAAACGAATGCAAGCTCTTTCTGCTTTTTCATAGGTTTTCCCTGGTTGGTAGGCGTTTTCTGTAGTGGTTGACGAAGCCGTTTCTAATTTTCGAGGTTTTCTCAGGTTTTTAGTGGTTGTCCCTGCCCGGTAGGCAAATGATGAAGTTTTACCTTGTCGGCGCACGGATACTAGGCACATACTCGCACACACACACATTTAATAGTAGCGTGTAGCAAACTGTTTTTGAAAAAGCTTAACCAGCTTTAAGATCAACCAACATCACTACGCACTGATATACCTAGGTTCTTTAAAGCGGTACAGACGCCCTTTGCACAGACGTAATTTAACTATACCAAAAACCTGGTCGCTAGCGTACGTAGGAGCAGGGTTCTCATTGCCGGTCGAAAGCGGCAAAAAAGTGTACTATCTTGTTTTCATGGGTTTTCCAGATCGGTAAGCGTTAGAATACTCTTAGAGCTTTTTTCAGGTTTTTCGCGGTTGTCCCTGTCCGGTAGGCAAATGATAAAGTTTTTCTATAATGTCGTCGTTTTGGCTTGTGGCGCACGGATACTAGGCACATACTCGCACACACACACACACACTAAAATAGTAGCGTATAAAAAAAATTTAACAAACCGTAGATTTTCAAGAAAATTCCCACAACGCAAACTACCCGTTTAGTGGAAGAAAGTTCGTTATTTTTATTGTCTTAAAAATGGCCCTAACCCTTTTGATTACGGTACGGTATGTTTAAGATATCTGCATGACAAATAAAATGTATAACTTCAAATTTCTGGGAATAGCTGTGAAGTAGTCTCATTGTGAATGTCTTTTGTACAACTGTTAAACCGTAGGAAACGAAGCCTTACTGTACAAGAACTGTACAAGAACGTTAAAGCACACAATTTATGTGTATTATTATTATTATTATTATTATTATTATTATTATTATTATTATTATTATTATTACTTTGTGACGTTGTCTATTTACAAAGTTTCCATGTTGATTTTAATGTTTAAAAGCTTTAGACCTTTCTCACTAAAACTCGTCATTTTTTATCTTTTCTTTTTTCATTTTCATACAAAGAGAACGGAATTTCACAAGTGAAACAGTACTGTGATAACGATACCAAAAAACTAATTATTATTCACCCACTGAAACACATAAAAACAATAAGTAATAATCACAGACCCAGTTTGTGGGTATTTAAATGAAACATCATGCACAATACAAGCCAATTATGTAATAAGTTGGAATGTGCAAATCTATAGATGTATTTCTGGTGAAATCCCGGTATGGAATTTTTGAGTGCAATGCAATTTCTCCTGTATCTGCTATGTACGTGGTAGAGAAAGTAAAAATAGTTACAGTGACTATACAAATGTAACAATAGAGAAACCCACTTGAAGAAAAAACGGAATAAAAATAACAAGGCGTCAGACTCAACTTTTGCGACATTCTCCGAATATCTGAGAATATTCTTAATATGAGACAAGCATTTTACCTTAAGCAAGTAGTTTTAATCTTACTTTTATGAAAATCAGAGTTTTCTCTATATCCTTTATTTGTGACAACAACGCTAAGTTTCGAGTTAGCTATACTCACTTTTCTTGCAACTATATACGTTTAAACTAATATTAACAAATTTCTCGTAATCCCAGAATTTATTAATCATAGCTGTAATATTTTTCACAACTGCATGTAATAATATTGATTTAGGGGCTTTTAGTAATTTGCTATTCGTTCTAAAACCTTTTATATTGTCAAGCTGGACAACTATAAACATTCATAACAACATTAGTATAAACTTTCCTACAGAGTTTTATATACAATTTTACAAGTTGTTTTAAGAAATTGTTAAATTTCGGTACCGAAAAAAAATAAAGATACGGTTTTCCAAAGATTTCGAAAGAACTAAGTTGCTGTATCAAAATTTCCTTGTTACAAATTGTGCACTTATTTCTTAAGGAAACCAGGAATACAGATTTTTTATAAATTTTAGCGTGCACCGATCTATATTTTTAACTTTTACGCCTACGTTTCTCGTCAATAAACACCATTGCTGAAGAGGTTGGTATTTCTACTCTCTCTACCATGTAAAATAGTAGGTAGAGGAGGTATGCATTGCATCCAAATATTCAATATTGAGATTTCACTGGAAAACTAAATACTTGTTTTGAGGTCCCCTGAATAAAAACATTTTTAGAACATTCTGTGTGTATGTGTCAGAGCAGCATAACTCAAAAATGAAAAGTCGGATAAATACTAAACTTGGTATTTTGGTTGAGTACCTTCCAAAGATACGACACAAAGATTTTCAAGAAAGTCCCTCCACCCCAAACTACCCTTTACATGAACTATTTTCCGAAATGTTTTATTTTCTAAAACTGTCTCTGACGATTTTAATTACAACACCATATATTAAAGACATTTATATGAAAAATAAAATGTATATCTTGAATTTTGTGGAAATAGCCTGTGAAGTCCTCTTGATTCGGAAGAAATTTTCTATGATCTTGTATAACTGCTAAGGTTTGAGAAAAACATACAATACAAAAAATTTAGATCTCTTTAAAAACACACACAATTTATTTGAAATAACTTTTTTGTGACGTCAGCCATTTCCGAGATATCTGTTATAAATGGTTCGAATTGTACAATGCTTAGCCATTCTTTTTTAAAGGCATGTCGCGTTTCAGTTCTTGCTCGCCATGTTGATGGAAAGAATTTAGAATTTTAAGGCCAGTGTATAGCGTCCCTTTGGATGTATAACGGATGTGCAATGCAACCATTTCCCGAAAAGTTTATCTGGATTAAAATTAAGTGGATATGAAAATAAACTTTCGTACTCACCTATAAGAGATAGAGGGTAGAGGTCATACGAACGTAACACTTGAGAAGTTTTATTCAGCAGTTGGTGTTACTCCTTAGAAAGGAAGTATCTGCTGATTCTATTTAATTCTTACATTTTACATAACACGTATGCACGGCACAACACAAAAACACTACACACGACACTCATAGTTTTAAATATTGCACTAATGGGGGTGCAAGCGTTACAGCTCTGTTCGCTTCAGTCATTCTCACGTACAGCACTACGCACAAAGACCGTGTGCTGATGTAAGTGAAAATTGAGCGTGAGAAACGGATGTTCGTCAGCGATAAAATGCAGCTTTATTGTCGATGGTAGGGATCGTGCAGTGGCGGATCGTGACAGGATGACTGCGTTTTTACAACTTGACAATTTTGTGGCGAAATGAGGCATTTAACTCGACGCGCATGTTGAAACTGCGGTTGCGATAAGCGAGCTTATAAAAACCCGGTGCCAAGAGCAACCGGCCGTAGTGAGAAACGGGAGCGATAGTGGGTTTTTCTACAAAATCGTTCTATTTGACGAAAAATAGTTTAAAATAAAAACAAAATAGCAGCAGCACTTTGCAGGGAAAGAGCGATCGGTGCATTCGGACGATAAGATGGAGCCGCAACCCGGGGGAAGTCGCGATGGCACCTTGCAGCCTACGTTCGAAATTATAGGGCACAAGCAGAGAAGGCTGCCAAAGCTTTTTTCCGGCTTTACAGAGTCTCAAATTACCGTAAACCCGGTCCCCAGAGATGTTAACCCGGAGCAATGGGTATCGCATTTGTTTAACGATATTCTAAACTTTGCGAAAGAGAACCTGTTAGAAAACGAACCCGGATATTTAGGCATATCCATAACAGACGAAAAGGAGACGTCCAAAGCCTTCAACATGAGCGTGAGGCGCGTAGAGCAATTGAATGCGGATGTCATTGTTGGAAGCATCGAAAAAGTAATGCAAAGTAACCAACAATTCTTGCTAAGCGGGCCTCTTCATGTGACGTTTGTGTGGACCAAGGAGGTCTCGGGTTCGTGCCACCAACCTTGCGATGCCTGTAGGGACAATAAAGGCATTGTCGAAATAGCCAACAAAGACAACTTGTGTTTAGCAAGAGCCATTGTTGTAGTTAAAGCCAAAGTGGATCGCGACGTCAACTATAAAACGATGACGCGCTCCGACTATCTGCAAAAATCGAGGGCCGTAGCCTTGTGTGCGAGCATCGGTCAAGGCCACGAGAGCTGCACGATAAATGACGTCAGACGCTTTGACGCTGCGTTAAAGGGATACGCTGTGACGGTGTTTGGCGATCATACGGGAAGCACGTGCTGTACGCGTCGGATAAGAAATGCGATAAATACATCGACGTCATGCTCCACGCCGGGCACTTTAATGCTATCGCGAACCTTCACAAGTGCTTTAAATGCAAATGGTATTGCCGCCGGTGTCATTATCCCTCGGCACACAAAAAAGAATTTCATAGGTGCGACGCCAGGTGTGCTAAATGCCATCAGCAGTGCGATGCGCGATTTGACGCCTACATACGCTGCGCCGGGTGCAACAGAGATTTTAAGGGACCGACATGCTTTGCAAACCACGCAGAGAAAGGCGTTTTTTACCCAAAGGCGCTGTCGGTGTGCGATGTAGAAAAGGTGTGCACGTCTTGCAATAAGCTCGTGAATGCGAGGCACAGAAAAACCGCGCACGAGTGCGGGGAAAAGTACTGCTATCATTGCAAGACACACGTGAATTGTAGCCACATGTGCTATATGCAGCCGTATGCCGCAAAGAACAAAAGAAACCGTTACGTGTTTATGTTTATCGACTTTGAATGCACGCAAAACATTCCATATACCGGCAAAAAGGACACATACGAGCATGTACCTAACTTGTGCGTGTTGTACCAAGCCTGCCCGCACTGCATCGACGAACGCCACAAGACGGCATACTGTACCGAATGCGGTTGCAAAGAATGGGTGTTTATGGACGAACCCGTGAAGTAGCTTTTCGAGCACATCGCGCAGGCGAGGTTCGAAGCCTGGGACGTCTACCTCGTGGCGCATAACCTCAGAGCTTACGACGGGCAGCTTTTATTAAAGTGTGGTGCACTTAGACTGGGCGCCGGAGCTCATCATGAACGGAAGCAAGATCTACAGGATGACTTACGGTGACGTCACATTTCTAGACTCGCTCAACTTCATACCCATGCCACTCTCCCGCTTTTCCAATACCTTCGGATTGAAGGAATGCAAAGGTTATTTCCCGTACCTGTTTAACACGAAGGAAAACGAGCAGTACGTGGGTTCGATTCCCGACAAAAGGCATTACTGTCCGGAGGGCATGTCGGCGGAGGGTCAGAAAGCCCTCGAGCAGCGGCACGAAGAAAAGGCGTCCTCCGGGTACGTCTTCGACATGAGGGCGGAAATGGTGGCGTATTGCAAGATGGACGTATTTCTACTCAGTCAGGGATTTTCCAAATTCAGAAGGGAATTCTTGGACGAGAACGGAATAGAGAATGGTTCAGAGAATGCGTCACCATCGCGCAGGCGTGCATGTGCATGTATAGAAAGCGCTTCATGCCGCTTAAAAAAATTGCCCTCTTGCCAGCGGGCGGGTATCGACTAGCGGACCGGCAGTCTCGCGCCGCATGCATATGGCTAACTTGGCTAGAGATGCAAAACGGCATCGTCATTCAGCACGCCATGCGAGAACGCGAAGTTAAAATCGCGGGGCACAAGTTGGACGGGTACAGAGAGGCCGAAAAAACCGCGTACTTTTTCCACGGCTGCTTTTACCACGGCTGCAGGCGGTGCTTTCACAATCGCCATGCGGTGATATGCAACTCGGGACACGAAACCATGACCTCCAGGTTAGAGAGCACCGAAAAGGTCACGGCCGAGATCAAGGCCGCCGGCTACGCCGTGGTGGAAATGTGGGAGTGCGAGTTCAACGCCGCGATGGAGGCCAACCAGGACCTCGCGCGCCACGCAAGGGACTTTGCGGTACCGGAACCCCTGAACCCCAGAGACGCCTTCTACGGAGGTCGCACCAACTGCACCAAGACGTACTGCGAGGCGAAAGGGGATAGCAAGATCTACTACTACCACGTATGCAGCCTGTACCCGTACGTGAACAAGACGAAGCCCTACTCCGCGGGCCATCCCAAGATCCACGTGGATCGATTCCCGCGCTTGGAAGACGTGGGGGGCGGGTTGGTGAAGTGCGAGGTTCTACCGCCGCAACACCTGTACCACCCGGTGCTACCGGCGCGCATCGGCGGCAAGCTGATGTTCCCGCTATGCCGCGCTTGTGCGGAGGCGGAGAGCCAAGACGAGTGCCACCACGGTGAGCGCGAGAGGTCGTTGTCACGTTCCTGGGTGGTCGACGAGATGAAGGGCGCCCTGGAGGAGGGGTACCGCCTCCTCCGGGTCCACGAGATCTGGGAGTACGACGTGGTGCAGCACGAACCGACCACCGGAACCAAGGGTCTCTTCGAGGACTACGTGAATCAGTTCCTGAAGATCAAGACCGAAGCCTTCGGCTGGCCCTCGGATTGCGACGACCCTGCCGCAAAGCAGCAGTACGTGGAGCAATTTTTCGAACACGAAGGCGTAGCCCTTGATCCCCAGGCCGTCGCCACCAACCCCGGCAGGCGGGAGCTGGCCAAGCTGATGCTCAACAGCTTCTGGGGCAAACTGGGACAGAGGGACAACCTCCCCACGTGCGAGCTGGTGGACCGGTATGACCGCCTCCTGGAGCTGCTCAACGACCCTGGCGTGGAAGTGCAGACCTACGTGCCCGTCACCGACCGGATCATGTACGCGGTGTGGAAGTACTGCGAGCAGCACCGCAAGGTGAACCCCACCGCCAACGCCGTCCTGGCGGCCTACACCACGGCTCACGCGCGCCTGGTGCTCTACCCCTACCTCAAGAGGCTGGGAGAACGGGTCTGCTACTTCGACACCGATTCCGACGTCGTCGCCGCCGCTCCGGGTGACTGGACGCCGTCCGTTGGACGCCTCCTGGGGGACATGACGGACGAGCTGGAGAAGTACGGGCGGGGCTCTTACATCGCCCGGTTCGCCTCCGCGGGGCCCAAGAGCTACTGCATGGAGATCGTTTGCCCCGAGACGGGCAAGACCTTCTCGGTGTGCAAGGTGAAGGGGATCACGCTCAATTCGGGCAACCTGGAGCTGGTGAACGCGGAGGTGATTCGCGACGTGGTGCTGAGGGACAACGACCGTGCGGTGAAGCTGGCGGGCACGCATATTTCGCGGAAACCGTCTTGGACGGTCGTCACCGAAACCAGCTCGAAGACGTTTAGGATGGTGGTCAACAAGCGCGTACTCGCCGGCGATCACGATTCCTATCCCTACGGGTTCAAGAGGAACGCATAAATGAGACGTCTACAGCCGCGCCAAAGTCATTTCGAACCGGGCGCCCCTGAGGAGACGATGCCCGGTCCCCGAGACCTGGTGCGATTCGAGTTTCCCAGCACGATGCTCGTGGCGGGGCCGTCGCGCTGCGGCAAGTCGACCTTCGTGAAAAACCTGTTACGCCACGCGCACCGGATGTTCGACGTGCGCCCCAGGAGGGTGCTGTGGTGCCACCCTCCGGAGTATTCGCCGAGACTCGAACCCTCGGCTCTGCGTTGCGAGACCCACGCGGGCATACCCGAACTTGCTTCGGTGGGCGAGAACGACCTGGTCGTCCTCGACGATCTGATGCTGGAGGGTGGCGGGAAGGACGTGTCCAATTTTTTCACCAGAGACTCCCATCACAAGCGCTTCGGCATCGTCTACATCCTGCAGAACGTGTTTCCGCAGGGTCAGAAATATCGCAACATATCTCTGAATGCAAACTACGTCGTGGTCTTCAAGAACAACCGGGACAAGATGCAGATCGAGAGACTGTGCCAGCAGATCGAACCCAGGAACTCTAGGTTTCTCTTGGAGGCCTTCGAGCAGGCCACCGAACGCCCTCACGGGTATCTCGTGTTGGACTGCACTCAGTACACGCCCGCCCGATACAGGTATCGAACAGGCGTGCTGCCGGGGAAAAACCTCTCTTATTTCGTACCCAACTGAGACCGACGAGAGGACTCGGGTTCGTTTCGTTCTATATTATCCCGGCAGAGTCTTGCCCAACTGAGGCCATTGAGTCTAAATAAAAAGTACCGCTTTCGGAGCGAACGTCATTATCGCGCAAGCATGGCTAGAGGTAGGTTAAGGCTTGCGACGCTGACCAGTCCTCGCATAGCGAGACAGCACGGTAATTTGACGGCTCTGGCCAAGGCGAAGGCCCCTCTGCGCAAAAAGTTGTTAAAAAATGCCGATGGCGATCTGATCAAGGTCATTAGCGAACGCATGCTCAACGCGTGCAGAGGTCACGTGCAACTTCCCGCAAAGTGCTTGGGTCGCCTAAAGAAGCACAAGGCTTCTTGGAGGAAGTTGACGGATAAACGGGTTCCTCTGAAGAAAAAGAAGAGCATCTTGGTTCAAAAAGGAGTTTTTTTGCCGGCATTTCTCCTACCCGTCTTGGCTTCGCTTGGCGGCGCGCTAGTGTCGAAATTAACAGGATGAAGTACGGCAAGCAGATCCTCGTTGCACCGCAACCAAAGACCGCCGATAAGCTTCACGCTATAGACCGCACCATATCCAGATTGGCTAAAGAAATTCAGAACCTGCAGAGCGCAAAGCTCTCTGCCGACGAAAAGTGGCGGCTCGTAAAACATAAATTGGACAACTACCTCGATCTCGTGGCACAAGTCAGAAAGCCCTTCCTCGGCGACGACAACGATGACGACGACGACGATTACGAAGACGTGCACGAACGCGTGCCGGTGAAGCAGGAGGTCGAATCCCGAACCATAAAGGTCAACCTCCTCTCGCCTCGCAAAAAGAAGAGGGCAAAACCTGCCACTCCGAAAAAGAAATCGAAATCGCCTTCCGCGTCGTACCATTTTCGCAAACGCGTCTGGCAACCCCTGTACAAGTAAAGCATGAAGGAATGGAAGGCGCTAAGGCGATACTATGCCAAACCGGAACACTATGCCGGTTTGGGTACGGTCAAGCCCCTTCGAAAGGCCACGGGTGCGTCTAAGGCGAACATCGAGTCCTTCCTTCAAACCCAGGACAGTTACACTCTGCACAAACCGGTCAGAAAGCGGTTCCCCACCAGATGTTATCACGTGACGAATATGGACGATCTTTGGGAGGCCGATCTAAACGTCATGAACAGCGTGAGGGAACATAACAAACCTTACGTGTACATTCTGACCGTTATCGACGTATTTTCCAAATATGCTTGGGCCGTACCCCTGAAATCGAAGCTGGGTACCGAGGTTGCGCAAGCGTTTCGCTCCATATTCTCCCAACGCGTCCCCAGGGTCCTCCAAACGGACAAGGGAACCGAGTTTACCAACAAGACTTTTCGCGACTTTCTGAAGAAACACGACGTGAAACATTACACAACCAAAAATAACGTTAAAGCCAGCGTCGTGGAGCGCTTCAACCGCACCTTAAAAACCAAGATGTGGAGGTATTTCACGCACAAAAACAGTTACAGATACCTGGAAGTCCTTCCGGCCTTACCCGAGTCGTACAATAGCTCGCATCACAGGTCCATAAAATAGCTCCGAAGGACGTGAACGAATCTAACATTTTACGAGTGTACCGCAATCTCTACGGAAATAGGACCCTACCTCGCGCAGGGAAACCCACATTTTCCGTCGGCGATCACGTGCGCATCTCTAAAGAAAAAATGAAATTCGACAAGGGCTACGAGCAGAATTGGACGGACGAAATATTTCGGATAGCCGAGGTGGTGCGTGGTCGGCCAGTGGTATATAAGTTGAAGGATCTGGCCGGAGAAGCCATAGACGGCACATTTTACACCGAGGAGCTACAAAAGGTCGCGCTACCTCGGACGTTTAAGATCGAACGCGTTTTACAGACCAAGGGCCGAGGGCGCCACAAGCACGTCTTGGTAAAGTGGAAGGGGTATCCGGCAAAGTTTAACTCGTGGGTTCTGGCTTCGACCATCGATTCGACATGATTAAGACCAAGCCCTTCTCCATCACTCTCGTGAGCAACGCTTCCATGGAACACTTTACCGACAACACCACGGCCAGATTTTCTAACATCTTGCAAGAGAGAATCGTTCTGCAGGGAGAATGGGAGGTCGCCCTGCAAAAGGTCAGGTATCCGGTGAAATTTTATAACCTTTCGCCAGACGATGCCCGTCTGGCGGGCACCAAGTATACCATGACGCTCCTCCCCACGCATTCCAAATTCAGTTTGCAAATGCCGCAAGGCATCGTGCACAATCCCAAAGACTTGGTGAACCTCGTCAACGCCGTTCTACTCGAACACTTGCACGTGGAAAACTTCTTCCTCTTCGACGAGCGCAAGCAGACGGTGGGCGTGAATGCCGCCGTCGCCCGTCCCGAACCACTACCCGACATTCCGTTCGACGGGTTTGTGGAAAATGTCGCGCGCACGGTCGTACCGTACGCGGTCGGCGAATACGAAGCTCTCAACGATGCGCCCCACCAGAGACCCAAGCCGAAACCGAAACCGAAGCCCCGGGCTTCGGGGCACCAGAAACCCGCGGCGGCTCGTTCCGTCAGACCCAAACGAGACGTTTCAAAATCGGAGGACCCTCCGGGACCTCTACACCGCATCCACAGTTTGCTCTTAACGCCCGCTATGGCAAAAATGTTGGGTTTCGAGCCCTACGTCAACGTCATTCTCGAAAAAGCTGCTAAACACCCCGTAGATCCTTATATGGGGTTTCCTTACGAAATGTTCATCTATTGTAATCTAGTGTCCCCGCAAGTCGTGGGCGACACCTTCGCCCAAGTCATAGAGAGCGCGGCCGTGGAATACGAAAGAAGCAACAACACTTACATGAGCGACGAAAAGACGTTTTTTCCCCAAAATTGGGTACCCTTGATTCAGCAAGACTTCAAGACGGTCAACATAGATTTTAAGGAACGGTTACGGCGATCTCTTACCATTCGCCGACGGATTTTCCTCTACTATAGTTCTCGCTTTTCGTCCGAAACAGGCGTAATGGACGTGCACGCCGTAACGCGGTACTACCTCAATCAGACCGGCGGCGCGTTCCACCATCGCGATTTCACTCTCTACAGGGTCAAGCGCTACCAAAGAGGCAGCGGTTTCTTTTCAGCCCTCGGAGGACTCTTCAGAAGGTTGCTACCGTTTTTAAAGAGCGGAGCAAAAGCAGTCGGAAAGGAGGCCTTAAAGGCGGGCGCTCACGTTCTGTCCGATGTGACTGTGGCGGGAGCAGCGCCAAAGCAAGCGCTCCAACGGAGGTTCAAGGAGTCCGGATACAATTTAAAGCGAAAAGCCGACGAAAAGCTCGATGCCATGCTCGGTTCCGGCGCCAGGCGCCTCAAGAGAATAAAACCGAGCAAATCCAAAAAGAGCAAGCAGTCCAAGCTGAAACGCGGTAGGCGTAAGGTGCAAGACGTATTTTCGTAATGGCAGACGCAGCCGTCCACATGAGTTCCGAACTGTACCTCTTTACAGAGGTACCGGTTCAGATGAGCATCGAGGAGTCACGGTTCCTATACCTAAACCCTCAAAACACTTTAATGAAAAATGCCCCCATCACCTTTCATTATTCCGGAAATGCGGACGATTACCTAGACTTGACCTACGTCGTACTCGAACTCATGGTGCGCATTGTAGATGACAAAGGAGAGGCCTTAAACGCTGACGCTAACGCCGCTCTGGTCAACAACGCCTTAAATTCCCTGTTTCAACAGATGGAGGTAACCCTCAATAACGTCATCGTCTCCATGCCGCAAGCCGGTTACCCCTATAGAACCTACCTCGAGACGCTTCTCAATTACTCCGAAGATGCCATGAACACCAAACTAGAATCTACCCTCTGGAGAAAGGACACGGCAGGCATCATGGACACTTTTATCTCCAATGCGGTTTTTCAGTGGCGTCAGGGGTTTACCAAAGGGAGCAACGTCGTACAGCTCATCGGTCCTCTGTCCAACGCCCTTTTTAGACAGGAGAAGCTGCTTTTGAACAACGTTAGCATGACCGTCAAGCTCACTCCCGCCTCTCCTCAGTTTTATCTGTTTTCCGACGTAGATACCTTTAAGGGGTACGCCGACATCGTGTCTGCAACGCTGCGCTTAAAATCGGTGCGGCCCTCGCCGACCATAAAGCTCGCGCACCAGGCCGTGCTCGCAAAGGGCAACGCAAAGTACCATCTCAAAGACGTCAGCTTTCACGCTCTCAGCATCCCCAAGGAGTCCAGGGCAATGACGTTTAGCGACGTGTGCGTAGGGCAAGTTCCAAGGAGAGTGGTAGTAGCCATGGTCACCGACAAGGCCTATTCCGGCCATTTTAACTCAAATCCGTACAACTTGAAACATTTTAAAATGAACTTCTTTCAGCTCTACGTGAACGGGAAACCCGTTCCCTCCCAACCTCTGCAACCCGACTTTACAAAGGGACACTATTTGCAATGCTTTCAAACCCTGCAGGACGGCTTAGGCATTCATTTCAAGGACGAGGGACACTCCATCTCCAGAGAAACCTACCCGCAAGGGTATACGATAATGGTTTTCGATCTCACTGCAGACATGAGCGCTAACGAGTCTCACATCTCGGGTCAGCGCCACGGAACCGTCTCTATAAGCATCGGTTTTGCCGATAAATTGACAGAACCGGTCATACTTCTGCTGCTAGCGGAAATACATCGCACGGTCGAAATCGACGCCAACCGATCCATTTTGGTATCATGAACACCTTTCAAATTCAACGGTTTCTATCGACATGCCCCTCTACGCGCTCTCACTTTTTAGGCGTCTACCCCTGCGATAAACTACCCGTACTTCACGGCATTCGAACGCCTCCCTTGGCGCTAGTGGCTAACACCGACCCCAGCACCAAATCCGGGCAACACTGGGTTTGCATCTTTGTGGACAAAAACTCGCATGCAGAATATTTTGACAGTTTCGGAATAGGACCGCTTTCGCCCCATTTTCTCCGGTTCTTAAATTCGGTCTGCGGGACGCGTTGGTCCACTAACGCCAGAAGGCTGCAAGGTTTCGACAGCACCACTTGCGGTCATTACGTCATCGCCTACCTCACCCACCGCTGCTCCGGCTTACCTAAGCATACATTCTTCTCAAAATTTCACGTCAGCAATCACGCGCATAATGATGTCGTCATTCGCAAAACGTTCAAAGACGCATGCCGCGCAAAGTGCTCTGACGCTCAGCAAACTTGTCAACACTTGAAGGTGAGTACGTGTGTGTGTGTCACTATTCAGCACATCTAAGCTAATCCATCGTATTGCACGTGCTTTCAGAAGACGCTCCTGCTCATATAAAAAGCAACGTCACGGTGCCGCTCGCCTCATTCAGAGTGCACCATGCAGCACGCGGCTACAGTCATGCTGCCATGCAGCACGCCGACCAGGTAGGTCCGCACCTATGTATTAGCTTGCTTTTTTCTATCCCGTTTATCTCTCTATCCCTCACATTATTATTATTGTTTTGTGTGTTCCAGTATAACCGGATGTCAAACCCCGACCACCTCAAAACCCGGGGAAAAAAGGAAACTACCCATCTTCGACCTCCAACAGCATCCCGACAGCCCTGCTCCGCCAGCACAGTTTCAACACAGTGCAGTTGTGGGTCCTCTGGCGGATATCTACTTCCTCAACCCGCAACAAACTAAATTCGTCAGTGTGGGATTCTCCCCCCAGCCGCCGCACCATCTCGTCGTCACCATTGCCAAATGTGGACAGCACAACGCAGTCGTCATGAGTTCCTCGCATTAGCACAAACTCGTCGAAGCCATCCCCATCATTCACAAACGCTTGAATGACCCACAGGGACGTCTACAGCAGTTTCAGTTCAGCGACAGCGTCACCATCGTGTTTAAGTTTGTGTTCGGAAAGCTAAAGCTCGTTTTCAAAGAACCGCAAGGCGCATCCGTTACGCTCAACCAACAAGAATGGCACGTGTTGCATACCCTGCAGCACATCATTACCGACATCATGTATCACAAAAAGAAGGAAGAGACGGACGTGCAAAATCAAATCATGGCATACCACAAGTACATGCTTCACAACCATGCCTCCAACGTTCCCTTACATAACATGAATTTCACGCAATTCACCAAGTACATACGGTGCGCCAATTTTAGAACATTCCTCGAGGTTCATCATTTCCTCAACACCCATTTCGCACTTCGCATCTCTTAAAATAGTCCTTAGTGCGCATGTATTTCTACCAGCGTTCCAACCGCACCTCACCCAAACATCTCGCGCCCTTCGCTCCCGCATCATGGGTTACAGAAATTACCTGTCGGTGTACTACCATGACAGTAAGATGTTTAAAAACTACGAGGTGGACGGTCACCCCTATAAAAATACACCTTATGCACTTCGCTTCGTCGACAGCACCTACGACGGAAAATCCGTCTCCGCCAGAGTTCACAGCTGCGAAACCAAAATTCATTTTGTGCTATCTAATATGTGCTTCAACGATATCCAGTTCAAAGCAGATAAAGAAGACGTACAACATCAGTGGTTCCAATTTGTGCCCGCAAGAGGTTTATACATCGTTTTCTACGAACAGCAATACATTTCCACAGACAAAATGCAGCAAATGTTAAACGAAAATCCCATGTGCTACGGCACGTGCTTAGCGGCGCATTTGGGTCGCGAAGCATCCTATATCATACCCGATCACATTCACGGCGTTTGCATGTTCAGCGCCGTTCAAAACAGAGTTCTCCTCCAAGTCGAAAACCGTTAAATCAACGGACACAGTGTTTTTCCTGCGGATGTTGTGCAATAATCGCTAAGCGCTTCCGGCGGATGTAGTGAACCTCCAACGAACGTTTCCCCACCAGTGCTTCCCCTGATGTGGTAATTCTCCAACCAACTTTTCCCCCACCAGTGCTTCCCCCTGATGTGGTCGTTTGCATGTTCAGCACCGTTCAAAACAGAGTTCTCCTCCAAGACGAAAACCGTTAAATCAACGGACACAGTGTTTTTCCTGCGGATGTTGTGCAATAATCGCTAAGCGCTTCCGGCGTATGTAGTCAACCTCCAACGAACGTTTCCCCCCACCACTGCTTCCCCCTGGTGTGGTGTTTCTCCAACGAACTTTTTCCCCACCAGTGCTTCCCCTGATGTGGTAAATCTCCAACGAACTTTTCCCCCACCAGTGATTTCCTGCTTCCGGCAGTTGGGTTATATTTATGCACGCGCATTCTTTTCCCCTTCATTCGGTGCTAGCCAGCCGTGGGGAATGCCAGGACCGTCGTGTAAAGACTTCCACTGCTCGTTTTGCTTTCACCAAACGTGCAGCTGCGAACTTAAGCACCGTCTCACCCGCCTGTGCACGCAGTGTCAACTCGGTTTCTACGAAGACCTCGATCATCTCAACAAGCAAATTCAACAATTCCTTCGAAGGTACTCCGCTAGAAACACCACATGAACTGCTTCATCGTGCTCTTTCGGTATCTCGATAACGGACGAAGAATCCACCTGCTACTGCCCAGGGAACGCCAAGTGCTGCTGCAGAACGGCATATACATCTTCGAACGTTATCAACCAAGCGACGTCGACCTTGTGTGGAACCAACTTCCCACAGACGCACAAGGTAGTTTGCGCACCTTATCGCAGGTGTAAACAACACTACAACCTTCCTCATCAAACCACTCATATAGACGGTCCTCCCCCGTTTATCAAAAACTGCCATCTGTGCCGTCATAATGTCACAGGACGTCCTTAAAGAGCTAGAAGAACTTTCCAGCAGCGCCCACACTCTCAGCGTATCTACGCTTCAACAGCACGTACCATATCGTGTCGTCGGCGTCAAAACAATCGACACCGTTCACGGTACAAAGCTCGTCGCCAAACTCGACAACGACACAGAAGTTTTCCTACCAACAAGATTTGCAAAAGCCTCTCCAGAACTCATCAACAAACTCAACTCTACCTCATTCTGCATCATATACGCAGGCGAGGAAAAACTACGCAGCGGTTTCAAACGTCACATCGTCACGTTCTCCCCATATAACCCTAAATAATGTCCGACGAAACCTATCCCGTCCCCGTGGGGAACAATCTTAACCTACAACTCATTCTCAACGCAGCTTCACCTATCCGTATCCTCTGCATCTCCAACTCCTATTTCCGCAACAGCAGAGTTGTCACCATCACACTGGACGTCCAAGGGGCTCTCGCCGTCCACGTCAAATGCGTACCTACCAAAGTGCACCAGCATCAACAAGACGCACTATGCATCATATACCTCGGCAACAGCAACATTCCTGCTCTAACCAACAAAGTCACATCCACAGGATGCTTCTCAACCAGCCATTACAACGAATTTACCATCCCCATCTATATACCAACCTTCACCGAGTTCGTCAACGAAAGTTTCTCTCACCTGCTCGTCACCTACATCACCAAACCTATCCACCAATTTACCGTCGATAGCAGCAGCAGCGATGACGAGGACTCAAAGTGCACCACGTACTTTAAAATCATTGTTGTGCGTGAAATCTGTGTGTCCTAGTGCCTCAACAAACTATGAATTTTAATGTGCTTTTTTTTCTCCTAATATTTCTTATATTGTCCATTTATTGTATTCATATGTTAATCTCCTGTAATCAAATAATCCATTATGTTATTCTCAAACTATGTATTCATATGTTAAGCAAATAATACATCATGTTAATCAAAACTATGTATACATATCTTTATCCAATGTACTGTATTCAAATTATAAATAAAGAAAACAGTCCCGGATGAGCCAATTGCAATAACGATAATCCTCCCGCTCAGGGCGCTTTTCAAACTTCCCGCCGCCGCCGTCGCACGCAGCGACACTAACGACACTAGCGCCCCTAGCGGCAGGATTATCGTTAAGCCAATTGGCTCATCCGGGACTTATACTATTGTGGTATATAAAGACATTTAATTATTTCATATCAAATATTCTTATTCATATTCTCTTATAAAAAGGTTCTAAGGCAAACAAAACTAATGGTGAAATTCAGGCTTTTAATTGTGGGAGTGGACATTATATGCGACATCAAGCCCCAAAAACAAGGCAAGTAATAGGGATTCCTTGTTATTGGGTAGCGCTTGTTACTGGTGTAAAGCCATAAAAGGAAACACCTTAAAAGAATATTAAAATAATCTGTAGTGAATAATCTCGTGTATTGCATGTATCAATTTTGTAGCAGTCAGAACTACATATCAAAACATTAATTGTTTTAGACTACATTAGAAATACACACGGACAATATAAAAAGTGTACAAAGTTATTGACAATAATTTAATATTGTTAATATTAGTTATGAATCAGATGAAAGCTTCTGAAACGCCCCACTCCTCTCTGGCCTAATATTTTACATGAGTGAACAATTTATTCTCACTTTTTAATTTTTTGAATTTCCCTCATATTTTAATTTCAATATTCGTTTTAATTTACTGGTGAGAGTGAATATTTTTATGATATAAAATTAAAAAAAAACCTCAGTTCAGATGACCTTGCCCCGATTTGGTGGCGCATACAAAGGGCGTGAACACACTGGAGATTTCCGAGACTAGAATTTAGTTTCAATGCCACAACCAGACACCCATGACTTCTCTTCGATTGCTTTAACAAGTCTAGGTCATGTTACCGTTCTTGCTCAAATCTTGAAACGGAAGTTCCGTACCTATTACTACTGATCCCATGATGAAATAATGTAAAAATAATCCCGGAGTACTTGCACATATACTATCTCTCTTGTCGAATAAAGTATTATAATATGATCGTCATCTGCTTCTGAAGGGTTGATGCTATTGCCTGTTTCCTCTCCTTCAAAACCTATCCAACATATTCGTTGATGTATTTTGTTACACTTTTGTTAAAGTGAAGACGATTACGTTTTGGGTTCACTGTACAAGCTTAAATACATACACCATGCAAATGAAATGTTTAAAAGCGCGATTTTTTAATTAATGGTATTACGTCGCATATGTTAACAGAGGTTATTTAACTAAAATCTAAATTTAGCAGAAACATTATAGTTTAGCAGATTTATTATATATAGAAATCTATCCTCCGTGGATTATTGGTTACCAGGTTATCCACTAGTTCCCCTGGTCGGTGTTCAAACCCGCGGGAAGGCGATGTGTTTTTTCGGATATAAAATCCGCCTTATGGGAAGAATACTAATGCCCCGCGTGATGTGTATTTGCATGTAAAAGAACCTTATACCTACTCTGAGAATAGTACCCCGAGTAAAATGTTCTCCCACTTTCACACCCAGCAAGCGCCTGCTTCTCTCTAGCGCCTTTAACAGTTGAGCTAACCAGTTTTCACTGCATCTCTACTACTGGAAGTATCAGACATACTTGAAGGTCGATCGATTGCAGAAAATCTCGCTATAAGCCCCTACATTCCCTAGTATAGGCCAACAGGCTTGATGATGACATGTATATAGAAAAGTAAGTGTAGGGTATGTTCTAAAAATACCTGTATGCTCTACGCCTGTAGAGCATACAGGAATTTTGTTACCAGTAATGTTACATAAAATGTTATGAGTAATGCCCTAATGCTTTGTGATAATGAGTCACATAATGCGGCACACGAATATCTTTCGATGTAAGTTCAAAGATGTCTGAGCCATTTCATTCCAGATATGTTATTAGTTTTCTAAAACTAGTCGTAACCTAATCTATAGGTACTAATATTATAAAGAGACAAAAACCACTGTACCAATTTTGAGATTTTTCACCATTTAAGAACACCTATCTTTTCAATGGATGTGGATTATAGACACCTTTTACGTAGTCTACATTTCTAAGTAACTAAAATACTAAAAGTGATTTATAAGGCCCGTATACTAGAATATGAACATGTCGAGGTCATAAAGAAACGTAATTTCGAAGAAGGTTTTGAAATTTGGAGTAGAATACCATAAAGTAGAAAATGCTTAGGCTTTTTTTTTTTTTTTTTGAGAGAGAGAGAGAGAGAGAGAGAGAGAGAGAGGACTTCTAAACCTAATGTGTTATACAATTTATTATAGAATACGAGTCTAAAACATGCTTTTCACTATTTTATGCAGGATGAACCATTTAATTTGAGACTGCACAATATCTCCAAAACTAAGCGTTGTAGAAAGAAATGCCTTGAATAAAAGTTGCTTGATATTATGGGGGAAAGTAAATGCCATTAGTCGTGTTTTGTTTGGACGACGTTATGATGGTCATTTTAGAGTCAATTTAATTTTTTAATAGGAACCTACAATTAGGGTTTCTGTTCTTATAAAAATAAGAGAAAAAAAAGACACGAACATTTTGTTCCAATAAATATCCATATATGGTCACAATTGGTAACTGAGAAACAGAGAACACAGTAAAACAAAACACAATCGCTTCCTGCTTATAATGGTATGAAGTTGTATGCAATGTTTATTTTTTTTTTTTGATATTTTATTTAAATACTGCTAATGGGCGCAGGATTTATTAGCAAAGTGGAAATTGCGTTCTAATTCTATGAATAATGTAGTGAATTTTTGGATGCCAAAATCTCTCATCCCCTGTAAGAAGGTTTTGCTGTTTGTCCTCTATGTGTTGTAATACAGTTTATAATCAATTTATATTAAGCAATTACATAAAGAGAGAAAACCATGTCAAACATAAAATCAGAAATTGTTCAATCGATAGTCTAGCTAAGCACTGAGAAAATTATTTTTATTGATGGCTGCAGACTGTGCGCTATTTATAAAGTGTTTAAATTGTTGGTTTGGGGTTGCAGATATTCACCAATTTCAACTGTATTTCGATGAATACAGTCACAATGTCACATGAAGACGTTCGTGGGTGCGAAAATTTTGAAACCGTACACTTTGCTTCAAATTTTGATGCTACTTCCTCGTAGTTACATCAATTGCATAATATTTAATGTTACCTGTTTTGTCGTTGAGTTATAAAATGTCGTCTTCTAGCGCGGTGCGTTGTCTGGTCCGCCAGCTGCTTCAGTGGTATAGCTAAATCCTTTGTCTCAGGCAATGCGTGGGTGTAGTGTGAAAGGATAACACCAGTTTAGTTAGCTGATAAATTTTAATGCTGACACAAATCTTTTGTTTGAAAAGAGTCGTGACTGTTGAATTAAAGAATTAAGTTATTTCTATACTAATAAAGATGCGAATCGTCAGTTGCCGTAAGTTGCAGAAAGTTTACTCGGAAGGATCCCTCGCAATCGCAGCTAAATACTTCTAACTGAAGCGTGTTACTAGCTGCGACACAATTTAAAATGAAACTAGATACCACAAGAGTAATCACGGAGTTATGTAAGTCTGTTTAGAACGCATGCCTTTTTCTTAACTTAAGCTCCGCCTATCTATCGCTACCCTTACCAACTTTCTTATGCGGCTCCATCTTAGAACTCTACGTATGCGTATCTGACACTGTTTGTTTGCGGAAGCTTGCTAGAATTTAAGGACTCCAATTCCCTTCCTAATTTATAGAATTCCTGCCTACGTGACCCCAAACGTATTAAATTGAACTCTAAGTGTATTCCAGGAATCTTTATGTTAATAACTCGGCTGTTATTAATGCATTTCTTTAATATGACTCGCTAATGATCTTTTTCTCCGGAGAAATCTTTTCACTCGTGTTTATTACATTATACATTGATTTAATATACGGAAATTATTTATTGCAATTATTTCTCTATTTTGCTATCATTTCTTTAGTTAATTATTTATATCTTCCTGTCGATAATTACGGTATCAAAATGCCCCATTATATTCGTTTATTATTCCCAATAATAAAAGAATGTATACGTTTGCCCGAATAAAATTTTAACTTTAAATTTATCTGATTCCTTGTCGGCAACTATTTCAATTTTCTTACATGTTTTACAAATTTCCTCTTCTTTGTAATTCATTGTTATATATACAAGTATTTCAAGAACAATCAATAAGTTTTATCTTCACAAATTAAATATAATACTTCTTATGCTAAATTTTCTATGCTACTTTACATCCTTATTTTCTCTTCTTTTGAATTGATATAAATTTGATGTTTTATTGAAGCACTGATCTTAATATTTGTTATGTTTACTTCACTTCACTTTAATTATGTTCTGCTTAAGACTAATTTTTACAATTTTGTATTTATTCTATAATCACAATTTTTAGAATTTTGTCTTCCACGCTATGCACATTTATTATAAGTATCTATAAACAAAATTGCACCCACAAATTCAATTATCAAAAGTTAGAAGTAACTGACTGCATCCTGTATGGACGGAGTAGCTGATTATGCCATCGATCCATTAGTTTTCCATATTTGGCATCTTTTACCTGTACTATCTTTTCCAAATTTAGATACAATTAATGCAGGACCCTTGTATATAAGTTCCATTCTTTATTTCTCACTTTTAGTATACTTGATAAGTTGTTATCTTTTGCTAAAACTAAATGACCTATTTCAACTTCCTACTTATGTTTTCTTCTTTTCTTTTTGATTTTCGTTTCTCTGCATTTTTCTTTATTCTTTCAAAAACAATTCTAGCTCTACCGCTCTTAGCTGAATTTTACTTACATCCACATTCTTGGGTACATTTTGTGATATTTGTTCTGGTTCCTTACCTAACATGGGTTTTATAGGTGCAAATCCTGTTGTGATATTTATAGTGTTATTTACAATTTTCTCTATTAGAGCCCAATATCTAATCAAATCTTTATGCTTCTTGTGAGAGATACGTATATCTCTCAATACACGTTCTATTGGGTTACCAGACGGAAAGTAGGATGAGCTATGATAAAGTCTTATCTCATTATTGTTCAGTGTTTCAGTAAAACATTTACTTCTATGAACTGTGGCATTGTTTACTTCTTCCCGAACAGTTAAAGGAATTCTTTGTGCTTTATACGTGTGTATGGTTCAATAGGTGTCATTTCAAAAGAATGTATGTAACATATATTTCCCAGGTTTTTCGAGAATACTTCTCGATTTTTCACCAAAATTCTAAGTAATCTTTCCCTCTGTCCTGCAGCTAAGTAGTCTGTCTGATTTTATTTTACTCCAAATAAATTCTCTAGATCCTGTCTTCTGTATCATAGTACCCATTCGCTTCCTGATAATCAAAATTTTCGAAGGAATTTTCTCGTGAATCTCCTCATATACAATTATCAATTACTTTTATTTCTTCATCATACTCCATTTCTCTCTCACTTTCAAAATCAAAGCCTTCTACATTCACTTCTGCTAGCTCCATAGTTGCTATTTCAATACACCTATTCCACAAAGAAAGCATTTTCCCTTATTTCTTCCTCCTTTCTATCCCTTGTCACTTGTTCTGACATGCTATCCCTAATGAAAGGTGCTACAATGGCTTCATTCCGGTGTCTAATTTCACAAATCTATTTTCAAAGCTAATAATGGCACCCCATGGATATAAATAATCACATCCAATTATAACATATGTTACTAATCTTGGTACTGCAAGAAACAACATTTCAAAGGCAATTCCATTCATTTCTACACATAACGTTACTTGAAATTTCACTCCTGCTTTCCTCTTGCCAACTGTCAATGAACAAAATATTCGGCTTACCGGTAATGGCATTACTTTAACACCACTTTTTATCAATTCCTCATAACAATTTTGTGAACACATGATACCTACTATTTGCACCAGTATCTATTATCGCATTGCATTCTCTCCCATTGATTTCTGTTTTTATCCTCGGCGGATCCAATATATTTTCATTTTCTTCGTTACTATTTGAGATTTCTCTTTCTTAATCATCAATATTTGCCTCTGGAAACCCAAACTTTCGTGTGCTTAACACAATGCTTATTACTTTCTCTACTACGTATAGTAAGTAGGGGAAGTATTGTATTCCACCCAAAAATTCGATACCGAGATTTCACCGGAAATACATGTTTTGAGATCCCCTGAATCAAAAAAATTTTTTTTTGGAAACATGTCCGTGTGTGTGTCTGTGTGTCTGTATGTCTGTGTGTGTGTGTGTGTCTGTCTGTCTGTGAACAGCATAACTCAGAAACGAACAGTCGGATAAACACCAAACTTGGTATTTAGGTTCAGTATCATCCAAGGATGCGACACGAAGGTTTTCAAGAAAATCCCCCCACCCCAGATTACCCTTTACATGGAAGATTTTTCGAAAATTTTAAGTTTCTCAAAAATGGCTTAACGAGTTTGATTAAAATACCGTATGTTTAAGATATTTTTATGACAAATAAAATGTATATCTTGAATTTCCTGGGAATGTCTCCAAAAGTATTCTTCATTGTGAACGACTTTTGCATAACTGGTAAACCATAAGAGATAGACAGAATTTTACTACACACAAAATGTAGATCGCGTTAAAATACACAATTTATGTCATACATATTTTTTTTGTGTGTGTGAACCATTTTCGAGATATTGCTTGTTATTCCCTTAAATTTTTCAATACTTATTTTCTCAAATGGGAAATCGTTATTCATTGTTTTGTCTTGGATATGCAAAGAGTATTAATCTGTGGGAAAGGGAATGGTGCTGCACCTAGCAACCAGCTATTAAGAGATATCTATGTGCTTAAAGGCTACTGTATTTCTATATTGCCCTTGTAAATATATATCCCCTTACATCTACAAGAAAATTAGCAATAAGATAGAGTCTGCAAATGTTTATCTCGATTAACATTAAGTAGATGGAGAATAAGCGTTTGTATAAATAGTTTGTACAAGAGTAGAGAAAGTCATGTGAGTGTAACACATCAGAAGCCCCTACTGAAGCGCGTGTGACTGCGAGCAGCGTTTTCCTGTATCCTGCTAATTGCACCTGCTCTTGCTGATCTATTATTTACATTCATATTTTCTCTCATCTGATTGTGGCTATTTTCTACTATTTTCTTGTCATTTCAACTGTTTCTGCCTATTTGTTTCTATTGATGAATTTCTCCCACTTCTATTTCTATCCTCTTGTATAGGCGATCTAGGTCAAAATTCGGAATTATTTTCAGGTCTCCGATATCCATTATTCGAGTTATACCTACCGCTAAATTGCTGAATTCCTCCTCTAGGTGTATCAGATCTTCTGATATTCATATAATTAACCTAATTATGTCTATCTCTATTGTCTGCATTTCTATTTTGATGACTACTATCAAAACGATTTCTGATTCTCTGTGCTGGCTCTGATCTAGGAACTTGACCTCTTATATCTATTCCTAACCTCATTTTGATTTCCATTTCTCTGAAACTGTGACCCTTGCCCGAGGAAATATGAACTTTCCATTGCATTTCTTGCTTGATTTCTGTTATTTTCTGGCTCGGACTTTTGTTTGTTACTCTCAAGTGCCATTAGCAAATCAATCATTTCTGATGCGTTACTTGGATTTGCTGAAGGGTTTCTGGAAAATGTGTCGTGGCAATATTTATGAAACCTTTACTAATTATTGGTGGATCTAACATTCTAGACTTCCTTGTTAATTTCATAGAATAATTAACCTTTGAATGGCAGTTCTCTGGTTATATTTTCCGTTACTGAACTCTAATTCTTGCTTCCCTATTTTCTCCCCAATATCTACTCATGAACATATTTGTCATTGTCATTCCCTACAGTTATATCTAGCAAGTTGCTACATTCCCCTTAAAACATTTCCTAACTATTGTCATTTTGTACATTTTACACTAAAATATTCCCAATTAAAGATTTCAGATCCGATCTAAGTCTTCATTTTCCGAAGTTGGTGATGAAATTAGTTTAAAATATGATTAGGCCAGTACATGTTATGGTTCTGATCTCTATTTTTCTGCAAGTATTTTGTCTAGGTTCTTTATTGGAAGTGCTTGCACCTACATTTTGCAACGAGATGCCCGCTAACACATTTCGTTCACTTACATTACTACAATTTGAATTCGGTACATTTATACTTGATCTTAAATTTTCTAATACACATTTGATTTCTGTTGCTTCCGTTGCTACTTCCTTAACCTGATCTGTGATTTCTTCAAAGTTTCTAGCCTGCCCCCTACTTTCCCGTGCTGCTTTTTCTTGTCTATTTTTGCTTTCCTCTAATTCTTTTCTAGCTATTTCCCTTGCTGTTTCAAATTTCTTCTCCCCTTAGTTTCTTATTTCCTATCTCAGATTTCTCACTGACTTGTTTACAAATTTTCCTTTCAGATTTACTCTATTTCTTGGCTAATTTCTTTCTTAGCATTTTCTATTTCTCTCATAATCTGTTCTCTGTTTTCTAACATTGCTTATTTCCCCTCTAATTCCATCCTTGAATGTTTCTAAAGCACGCTGATCATTTTCTAGCTTCTTTCCTAATTCCTGTCGAGTATCTTCTAATTTCTGATTACTATTCTCTACCTGTTCCTCAATATTCTTTCCTAGCTCTTGTTGACTATTTTCTAGCCTCTGATTAATACTCCATCTTTTCCTCTAATATCTGTTTGAATATTTCCAGTATCTCTACTAACTTTCCCCCCATCTTTTTAACATTTCCATCACTAGCTTTAAAGCACTTCCTCCCATTCCTGAATTATTTACTGTTTCTTCCTGAATTCTATTGTTTTCTGTTTCTGAGTTATTCTGCAGATTTTGACCACTTTCTCCCATTTCCGTTACACTTTTCTTGTCTACTACCACTTTCTCCTTTCTGAACGTCCATTGTTTCTGCTAAATTGTTTTTACCTAGCATTCTTCCAATCCTTAACCACATCTACATTACTCAACTCTTATAAATATTCTACACCAAGTACTTTGTTTGCTACTGTTGTTGTTTTCTTGATCGCCTCGCCTGTATAGCTGAGCTATCGCTGTTGTAGATCGTCTTCCTTCCTTCTGGAGCTGTTGTTTACTGAGTGCGAGTTCTAGCGTGGCCTCCTCAGCTTCTGATGGTCCTCAGTTCGAAGTCCCGCTATGGTGCACCATTTTTGAAGCCGTTCGTGGGTGCGCAAATTTTGAAGCCATACGTTTGCTTCAAATTTTGATGTTGCTTCCTCTAAGTTGCATGAATTTAGATAACTTAATGTTACCTGCTTTGTTGAGTTCTACGATGGCATCTCCTAGCCCGTTCTGCGTTGTCTGGTCAGTCAGCTGCTTCAGTGGTATAGACATGAGCTCTTTGTCTCAGGGTATGCGTGAGTGTAGTGTGAAAGTATAAAATAAATTAAGTTAGCTGATGAAGTTTAATGTTGACTCAAATCTTCGGTACGTAAGGAGTCACCTTCTGTTGAATTAAAGAATTAAATTACTTCTATAATAATAACAATAATAATAATAATAACCATGCAACGCGTCAGTTGCCGTAAGTCGCATAAATTTTACTCGGAAAAATCCCTCGTAAATGCCACTAAATCTTTCTAACTCATGCGCGTCACTGGGCGCGATACAACTTAAAATGAAACTACGATTAAATACCTCAAGAGTGATCATAGAAATAAATAAATAATTTAGAATGCATACCCTTTTCTTATCTTAGCTTCGCTTATCTATCGCTACCCTTACCACGTTATTTATGCGTTCCAATCATAAAACTACGTATGCGCATCTGAAAATGCTTCTATGCGGAACCTTGCTCGAATCTAAGAACTCCAATCCACTTTCTAATTTACAGAAGTCCTGTCTAAGTGACTTTGCAAACGTACTGAACTCAATTCTAACTGTATTCCTGGAGTTTTTATGCTAATGCGTCCGCTACTCGGCTGTTACTAATGTTTTTCTTTAATATGATTCACTAATGACCTTTTTCTCCGGACAAATCTTTTCCTCAGGCTTATTACAGTATACATTGATTTAGTATACGGAAATTATTTATTGGAATTATTACTCTATCTTATTAACATGTTTATTTAATTATTTATATCTTCCTGTCAATAGTTACGGTATCACAGAGGTTTCTATATGATGTGAAAACTTTTGAACCTTTACGATATTTAATAACTCCAGAACCAAGAGAAGGCACAAGACTTAAAATTTCGTCTACTGAGGTTATCCATGAATTACTCGAACATTCCGATTTTGTTTAGATGGTGAAAGATATTTACAGGCAATACATAATTTCCATAACTTTGAAGACCATTGGACGTAAACCATAAGGACAACATCCATCGATATTTCATACCAATTTTCGTGTATCAGGGGAGTTTTCTTCCGTTATTAGGAATACCACGGGGACTTGACGAAATTACACTTATAAGGGGCATGGGTAGGAGTACGCAGACGGAAGTCAGAAAATGGAGCACCGCAATTAGGCCACACCATCTCTTTTTGCTTCTAACGTGACCCCTTGGAGAGAGGGATGAGGAGCAGCCCCGAATGGAGACCAGATCAGGACAACAATGTGCGCTAGCAAGGACGGGTTCCCTAACGATTCCAGATGGAGAACATGTTAGCACCGGAGCCTTAGCTCCGTGAACCCTGGGGAGACACGTTTGCCCGAGACACGCGCCCAAGAAGACAGACCCAGCAGAAAGACCAACCTAACGATTCAGAAGGAGCACATATTAGCACCGGCTAGTCTTACCCCGTGACCCCTGGGGGTCCCGTTGAACCGAGACACGAGCCCAGGAAGACAGACCAGCAGAAAGACCAACCTAACGATTCAGAAGGAGCACATATTAGCACCGGCTAGTCTTACCCCGTGACCCCTGGGGGTCTCGTTGAACCGAGACACGTGCCCAGGAAGGGGACCCCAGCAGACCAACCTATCGATTCAGAAGGAGCACATATTAGCACCGGTAGTCTTACCCCGTGAACCTTGGGGGTCCCGTTGAACCGAGACACGTGCCCAGGAAGACAGACCCAGCAGACAGACCAACCTAACAATTCCAGATGGGGCACATCTGAGCACCGGCTAGCCTTAGCCCCGTGACACCTGGAGGAACCTTTGGCCCGAGACATGTGCCCAGGAAGGGGACCCCAGCGGACAGACCAACCTAACAATTCCAGATGGGGCACATCTGAGCACCGGCTAGCCATTGCCCCGTGACACCTGGAGGAACCTTTGGCCCGAGACACGTGCCCAGGAAGGGGACCCCAGCCAAAATAGTCTTATTAATAAGATTCTTTTCTTTCACAAAAATTATTTTAAATATTTGGTCCTCTCGTACTAAAATATCCTATAAAAGTACAGTTGTATTAAGGAGAGGGATATGAAGGGCGTTAAAAGGTAAAAAGAGGACAGACCAACCTAACAATTCCAGATGGGGCACATCTGAGCACCGGCTAGCCTTAGCCCCGTGACACCTGGAGGAACCTTTGGCCCGAGACACGTGCCCAGGAAGGGGACCCCAGCAGACAGACCAACCTAACAATTCCAGATGGGACACAACTGAGCACCGGCTAGCCATTGCCCCGTGACCCCTGGAGGACCGTTTGGCCCAAGACATGTGCCCAGGAAGGGACCCCAGCAGACAGACCAACCTAGCAATTCCAGATGGGGCACATCTGAGCACCGGCTAGCCTTAGCCCCGTGACCCCTGGAGGACCCTTTGGCCCGAGACATGTGCCCAGGAAGGGGGCCCCAGCAGACAGACCATCCTAACGATTCCAGATTGAACACATGTTAGCACTGGCTAGTCTTACCCCGTAATCCCTGGGGGTCCCGTTGATCTGAGGCACGCGCCCAGGGACCCCAAATGTAAGGGAGAAAGTTTTCCAAAGCGTACTGCCGTCCTGCTTCAACACACCAGACACCGTCCCCTGGTTCTTCAAGGTAAGAGATGAAAAGATGAAAGGTAATGATGGGGACAGAAAATTGGTAGAATTCAGCAGGTAGAAGAGGAATCATCCCAGCACTCGACTACCGACCCGAGGAAACCACTAAAAATTCCATGGTCAGAGTGGCCGACCCGACGGATATCGAATCCGGAACCTTCCGAATGCGAGCCTCACACGTAACCGCAGAGCCATCTCGCTCGGTATTATAAGAGCTAAAAGGAAGGATTCACACATTTCATAAATAATACGCGGGAGGTAAGTAACATTAATCAGACTGTCTTTCAAAGCTTAAAAAGCCACCTGTGCAACGCCGGGTAAGCAAGCTGTTTGCGGTTACATAGTTGTGTCACTGAGATTCTGTACATTTTCACTGAATAACGATTTCCTTTTGCTTTAACGTTAGTTGCAGAAGCTCCACCTTAAGGTAAAAAAGAGCAGCACGAAACAACAGCAATGGCGTCCTAAAGAAGAGCAGCAAGGAATGCGGGGCACGTAGGCGGCTCTTGTTTTCGCCGCAGCAATACGAGAGAACCTTACGAGGAGGGAAGTGTGGCAGAGAGCCAGGAAAATCAATTGTTCCTTCCTTGATATCATCATAATCGTGCAATAAACAGACACAAATACAAAACAAGCCATTGGCTGCTAAACTGTATGTGTGATGAACCTTGAGAAAATCAAATACGGAAACCGTGGATGCATGTACAATGCAAATAGTATTCCCCGTGGGCACCAGAGGGCTGCTTGATTGGTGGATCGTTCATCGCCCTCTTTCGGCGGCTGCAGCAGTGGGAGGGTCTGCGAGCTTGGAAATGTTAGAGACTTCTGCGTGTCTCTATAACCTGTCTGCCTGTGGCCTGTAGCTTCCTGTGGTTCCTTCACCTCACCCCTTCCTCCTAAATAGCGGTAGCCGCAATAGATCTGCGCTGGTCGCAGCGTGCGAGGTGCACCCCCTCTCCGTTGAATCACCCCTACCCTTATGGATGTGAGAAAGAACATTCTTGGTGAAAAGGAGGCCTATGGCTGAAACGTCAAAGTTATAGAATGTTAAAGATAATTAAGGAATGGACTACATAGAACGGTGAGAGCAAATGATAATTAGAAAAACAATAAATGTATGATCTCAACAGTATTTTACTTTTTAAAACTCTTGACTTTCCTCTCAATACGCTACATCCTATTGGTTACGTACAAAAAAGGAGGAGAAAAGGTTTGTGTAGAAACTATTCCTGGGGAATGTTTATCACAATCAACAGGAAGGAGATAAAACTCTGAAGTTGTGCAGTCACATAGCTTGTGTCTACTCATTAAAACTTGCAGCATACCTTAAATCCTGTTTTATTTATTAACAACTGATTCCTCTATCCGCATTAGGTTATTCACAATACATTTTTATTTGGAAATTGTTTCAAATTAAGCACTAAATACTTAGTTACAGATAGCATGCGCAAATAACTTTCAGATATTTATCGGAAACAGAGGAAATTAATTCAGAAGTCATAGAAACGATTTCTTACAGGGAAAAGGAAACTGAAGAACGGCAAGTTCAATCATCCTCCTTCAGCTTACGCACTTACGTCTGAAATATACAATGTGGAATATTTCGAAAATAGCTAACGCTACGAAAAAAGGTGCATTTTAATGAACCCTACATTTTTCAAGTAAGCTGTTGCCTCTCTCTTACGGTTTCCTAGCTATACCAAATTTTATAAGACGAATTATACAATATTATGCAACATGAAGGGAATTTTACAAGCTACTCACAGATAATTCAAAATATACATTTTACTAGTCATGATCAAATATCTTAAATATGTGTATTTTAAACAAAATTGTTAGAACCATTTTTGAGAAAATAAATAACTAAAGAGTAGTTTGAGTTGAGGGTATTTTCTTGAAAATCTTCGTATCGCATCCATAGAAGATGCTGAACTAAAGCACCAAATTTGGTACTTTTCGTTAATGAGTTATGCTGTTCACACGCGCGGGCTTTATAGGATCCAGGGAACCTCAGAACATGTATTATCAATGTTGACTGTAGCAATATTTATTCTACCTATCATAGGTAAATGCTCAAGAAAGTAAAAGGGTTTTAATGCGCAACTTTTCCTACATATAATTCCTTCTCCATATTTTGGTTTCAATGAACGTTCTGTAGTAACTTCAATAGGTTAAGGCAACATTTTGGAAACAGGTATGCTAGCCTTAATGTTAAGCATTCTTTGTAAGGGCCCATGAAAAACAGATGGCGAATTAATATTTCTACCGCTTAAAATAGCAGACATTGAAGCGAGTAATGGCGAATATTTGATTGTGGCTATTGCCATACATACATGTTTCTTTATTTTGTACAAATTGCACACGTTTATACAATTTTCAATTGCTTATAGTAACTTTTTGTGTATCTCTTATGGGCTCCAAAACCTACATTTCAGGCGAAATCTCCACATTATCGAATTTTTGTCTGGAATTTGACAATACCTCTACCTTAGTTAAGTGACAGAGAAATTAATAAAACTTTATATCAATAGTACGTTGGAGAACTATGAATAAATCATATAAAAAGTTGCACAACTGTTATGCAGCAATTTTTCATTCAGAAAGTTCACCAGCACAGTCAGAGGCGGGAAAATTTTCGGACCTGTCCCCCATTATTTATCTAACAGCTTGGATAAATATAATGGTGTTAGTGATGTTTTGATGTGTGAAGTGCATATAAATCTCCTATAATTAATGTCACAAAAAGTACCCTTTTTAAGAATTTATATTCTTGTTCACGTAATATCAATGCTGTATTGCTGATATTATGCAGTGAAATCTGCGATATACTTCCATTGTGTAGGGGAAAGTCGTGCAGTATCGGCCACCATGCAGTACCGGATAGTATCGAGATTCCTCTTCAGCCGCTAGATGGCAGTAATTTACAGTAACAGGTAGCAAGCTCGTGTACCCAAGTGTACTGTAACCCGATACCGTAATCCTCTCTTCAGTACTTTTCTCTGGGTGTTTAATGGTGCCTGCTGGAGCTCTTAGCGCGCAGAAGACATTTTAAGGCCAGTGGTACTCCCTTTAAACTAAGTGCTTTAATTTCGTTTTTATGTTCTAGTTTACTGTGTTATTTAAGGAACGACATTCAACAAAATTTTCATGATAATTTGTATAAAAGAACGTACAGTGTGAATAGAACCTGCCACGTTTGTTGTACAGTACCGTCAACTGATTGTCTTTCAGTATCGGCCAAAAGTAATCTCAGTGTTTAGAATATACTTTCTTCTTGTTAATTCCCTTCAGAGTGAAATAACAGGAAGTGAGAAACAAAGTAAGAGGAAAATGGAATAAAGACTACATGAAACTGGCTGTGGGCGAGGGAGGCAGCTTAGACGTTTTCGCACCTCGAAGCACACCTGGAGATAGGATAAGGGCAATTAATCAAGGTAATTTCACACAATTAACTCATCAGTTGGGCAGATTCAAGAGGACTGTTGATAAATAAATGCGAGAACAACTGATCTAGATAAAAAAAAGTCTGAAGAACAGTTGAAGAAAGCTGAACTTAGGTCGGGTGCTCCAAAAGAAAGCAGGCACGCGGAGGGAGGTCATGAGGAAAAGAAAACGGGATTTTAGTAGAAGTAATGGCTTAGGATAAGATAGGACTAGAAGCGAAGAGGGACTTAGCACTTCGACCTACGCAGATATTTTGTACCTAAACCCCTGACGGGGCGCCCCAGGGAGGGAAGGATAGGTAAGAGGAAACAGCGGGCGGCCGAATCAGGATACGCCACAGGCAGAGGGCAAAGTCCCTACCATTTACAGATTTGAACTCCCCGGGTGCTGGTTGGTGCAACCGCCTGAGTCATCCCGCTCAGTTGGTAATGGGTTAATAGCAGACACTATAAATTGCATTATGCATATTTGGAGGCATTTAAATAAGACTGGGTGCAGTGTATCAGGTGTATAGTTTGGGCGCATATTGGATGTGTGGATCAGGGGAATAATTTGTCTTTTATTTGTGATTTCTTTAAAACTGTGAGCTAAACTTCGGTGAGCATAGCTGAAATGGTAAGAATAAGTTTCATACTTATGTGTTCTTTATTTATTGAATAAGTATCAGTGCAGCGGATCAGTAAAAGCTTGAAATACAATGACCGATACTGTAAGATGATTTCTAAAATCCTTGTAGTTGTAACTCTTTTTACTTTCTATGTAATAAGTCTATAAATAAAAGATAATAAACATCGCACTGTGTTATTCATAGAACATGTTTTTAGGTAAGAGAACATCATATTAAAATTACGATTAACTATAACAGTTATAAAGTACGGTCAAAAAACGTAAGTCAGCCGATACTGTACGACTCTCCCCTACTGTAATAGCAAAGTCACTTCACTTAGGTGGACTGGTTGTGTAGCCTAGAATGGCTAGCCAACCTAAAGAGAATGTAGCGGAATGCGGTGTCCATTTGTAACCTTTTACTACACCTCAAGGAAAAAACAAGTAACTCACTTTTGATGCATTCTAAGTTTTGAAAATTACAGTATGCCAAATTGCTTTACCCAAGGAGAATAATATTTATTGTAGTTCTGAAGTTATAGTTAATGATTTTTACTTACTCTGCCGCATACCTGCTGTAAGCAGAGGAACCATTGTACTTATCCAGAAATTCAAAATCTGTATTTCACCGGAAATATTTTGAGTTCTCTAAACTACAAAAAAAAGCATTTTTAGGCAAAAATGTCTATGTGGAGGGAGAGAGAGAGAGAGAAATTGTGCGTGTATGTTTGTGTGCGTTGCGTATGTGCGAGCGCGCACGAATAGCACAACTCAAAAGCGAAAAGCCGGATAAATTTCAAACATAGTAGGTAGGTATTAAGTCCAGCATTTTCCAAAGATGTACACGAAGATTTTTAATGAAATTCGCCCCTCCCCAAACTGCGCTTTACATGAAAAAATATACGCTATTTTTTTTCTCTGAAAATGGATCCAACGATTTTGGTCAAAACAACATGTTTAGGGTATTTGCATAACTAAAACAGAGTGGACGGAAGTTACAGGGGCAAACTTCCGTTGATGATTCCTGACAGGAAAAGGAACAAATGAGTTCACATCAATTTATATCCTGAATTGGATGGTGAGTATAAAGCAAATAGTACCGGTACACATTACATGGCATTCATTTCTACCATGTTACAAACATGTTCGAAGTGGCCTTCGTGGCATACAATTACACGCGTCGCATCTGGATTGCCTCAGTCTTCAAATGTCCAAGCACGTACCTGAATAACGTCACAGATCACAGACATAAAGCGGAATGCTACACAAGAACTGCTTCAGCATACACATAGTTTTTCAGATCCCCCCCAAAAAATAACAAGGGGGATTGAGTCCGGTGATCGAGCAGACCATGCAACAGGACCTCCTCGTCCTATCCACCTTCTGAGGAGGACGTTACTGAGGTGCTGACAAGCAATAATGTGGAAGTGGGCGGGCTCTCCATCAGTCGTAGTGCCAAAAGCACATTATCAAGCAAAAGAGGCAGAGTATTCCGCAGGAATTCCAGATACTCCTGTGGGTTAAGGTGTTGTAGAAGAATAAATGGCCCAAGTAGGTAGTCGCCAGTAATCCTTACCCAAACATTGATGTTGAACCGTCGCTGTTGCGACAATTCAACAATTCCTCGATGTTTTTCTGTAGCCCGCAGATGACGAGTGTGTAAGGTAATGATGCCATCTCTGCCAAAGTCGCTTCATCGCCTGTTGCAAAAAAAAAAAAAAAAAAAAAAAAAAAAGGAAAACGAGGAAATCCGCTGGTGATAATCTCTTCACACGTTGCAGGTGATATGAATAGTAGCAGTTTACTTTACTTGCAGGATATATAACACCATCGCTTACTTGGTTTATGCCACACTCGCGGGCCATTGCCTGGAGCACTGGGATTGTTCCTAGAATGAATGAATACGGACCAAATGCTTAGACTTAGCTCCAATCATACAATCTGATACGCAAAAAGTCACACTGTGAGTTATGTTGTCTTATAAAAGACTGATGTTGATCCCCAGTGCCATCTACCTTTACACGTATGCATTTCCGAAGTATGTTGACGTGGACGTTTTTGTTCTTTTTCTAATCAGGAATCATCTCCGAAGTTTGTCCCTATAGTTTCCGTTCATTCTGTATAGTGCATTATATTTAGCATTTTCTTGCATAGTCTGTGAAGGCCTCTTCATTCTGAATGCATTCTGTATAAATTTATGTAATTGTTAAATCATGAGCGATAAACAAAAAAAATACTGCACAGAAAACGTAGAGGTCTTCTAAATATTAACTTTTTGCAGCGATAGCAATTTTCAAAATGTTCCATATTGTACATTTAAGTGCCTCATTTGACGAAACATGCTCGTAAGCTTGCAATTCTTCTTTTTTCCGTTCTTTTGAAGAGATGTTATTACAGCTTCAGAGTTTGTTCCTCCAGGTATCTATACTACGTGATCAAAAGTATCCGGACACCTGGCTGAGAATGATGACGTACAAGTTCGTGGCACCCTCCATCGGTAAGGTTGGAAGTCAATATGGTGTTGGCCCACCCTTAGCCTTGATGACAGCGTTCACTCTCGCAGGCATACTTTCAATCAGGTGCTGGAAGTTTTCTTGGGGAATGGCAGCCCATTCTTCACGGAGTGTGGAACTGAGGAGAGGTATCGATGTAGGTCGGTGAGGCCTGGCAAGAAGTCGGCGTTCCAAAACATCCCAAAATGGCCTAAGTAAATGGCCCAATTATAGGTGTTCTATAGGATTCAAGTCAAGACTTTGTGCAGGCCAGTCCATTACAGGGATGTTATTGTCGTGTAACCACTCCGCCACATCCCGTGCAGTATGAACAGGTGTTCGATCGTTTTGAAAGATGCAGTCGCAATCCCCGAAATGCTCTTCAAAAATGGGGAAGCAAGAACGTGCTTAAAATATCAATGTAGGTATTCGTGCCACGGAAAAGAACAAGGGGTGCCAGCTCCCTCCAGGAAAAACACGACCACACCATAACACTACCACCTCCGAATTTCACTGTTGGCACTAACACGCTGGCAGATGACGTTCACCGGGCATTCGTCATACCCACACCCTGCCATCGGATCACCACATTGTGTACCGTGATTCGTCACTCCACACAACGTTTTGCCACTGTTCAATCGTGTAGTGTTGACGCTCCTTACACCAAGCGAGGTGTCGTTTGGCATTTTCCTGCGTGATGTGTGGCTTATGAGCAGCCGCTCGACCATGGAATCCAAGGTTTCTCACCTCACGCCTAACTGTCATAGTACTTGGAGTGGATCCTGATGCAGTTTGGAATTCCTGTGTGATGGTCTGGATAGATGTCTGTCTATTACTCTTTACGACCCTCTTCAAACGTCGGGGTCTCTGTCAGTCAACAGACGAGGTCGACCTGTATGCTTTTGTGCTGTACATGTCCCTTCACGTTTCCACTTCACTATCACATCAGAAACAGAGGACCTAGGGATGTTTTGGAGTGTACAGACTTCTGACACAAGTGACACCCAATCACCTGACACGTTCGAAGTCCGTGAGTTCCACGGAGTGTCCCAATCTGCTGTTTCACGATGTCTAATGACTACTGAGGTCGCGGATAATGAGTACCAGGCAGTAGTTGGCAGCACAATGCACCTAAGATGAAAAACGTATGTTTGTGGGGTGTCCGGATACTTTTGATCACATAGTGTAGTGAAAGATACATTAAATGCTGTTTCCGCCTGTTATATTAAAGTTAAAACTAAACACTCCATTTGCAATGCAATGTGTATAATTTTGTACAACAGGTTAAACATAAGAGTAAGAAAATATCTGATATATTACATTCACATGACTTTCTCTATCCTCTATAGCTTACTAGTGGGTATACAAATTATTCTTACGAAAGTTTGTTTCCGATGTACTTCAGACCTTGCAGAAACAGCTACATTACACATTTCGTTAGAGTACAAAGGGAACAGCGATAGTCAAATGTTTAAAAACTGGGCGCTATATGCTGTCTTAAAAATCCATATTGTTTCCATGAGAAGCGGAATGGTTCAGGCGGTAACGCCTGTGGCCCGCATTCGAGAGGTCATATTTTCGATTCCCGTGGCCTACCTTCCTGACCCAGGGTTTATTCGGCGGTTCCTCCTGTCGCCAGGCGAATGCTGAGAGGGATCATTACATCCCCCGAATTTTCTGTTCCTTCATAATTTCATCTCCATTCTCATTTCACTTCACCTTTCATCTACTTGGTTTCTTTCAGGGTTGTAAGCGTCGGCGTGTACATGGCAGGGAAAATTGTGCTCCAAGGAAACCTTCGTCACCTCGGACTGCGAGCGATCTCCGTGTTCCGGGCCCCCCAGGGAATGGTAAGTCCTCAGGGGGAAGGGGCCTGCTGCGCAAACCAGCACCCGGAGAATTTAAAGCTGTAAATGATAGGAACCTTGCCCTCTGTCTGTGGTGTCTCCTGATCCGGGAGCCCTCTTTCTCCTCTCACCTCATTCCTCCCTCCCGGAGGCGCCCCGTCAGAGGCCTAGGTATAAAAGATCTGCGTAGGTCGAGGTGCTATGTCCTCCTTCGCTTCTAGTCCTAGTCCTATCTTATCCTAACAACTGGATGTTGACAGGACTTTAAAGGACTTTAAAAATATTGAACATATCGTACCATTAATAGCGGATATTCAGAAACGGCTGATGCCACAGATAAAGTTATTTGAAATAAATTGTGTATTTTAAAGAGATCTACATTTTTTGTGCAGTGCGCTTTCGTCTATCGCTTAACGTTTACCAGTTACACAAGATTATATAATAGTCTTTCTGAATGAAGAGGACTTCATAGAATGTACATCTTATTTTGCCATGTAAATGCCTTTAATATATGCTATTTTAATAAAAATCGTTACAGCCATTTTATAGAAAATAAAAACAAATAAAAAAATGTTCCATGTAAAGGGTATTTTGGGGTGGGGGGATTTTCTCTAAATTCTTCGTCGCATTTTTGGAAGGTACTGAACCTAAATACCCAGTTTTTGTATTTATCCGAATTTTCGTTTTTGAGTTTGCCGTTCACAGACACACACACACACACACACACACACACACACGCGGACCTTCTTCTAAATTAGGTTTTTTATATTCAGGGGGCCTCAAAACATGTATTTCCAGTGAAATCTTGGTATCCAATTTTTTTATGGAATCAATATCTTCTCTACCTACTAGGCACGTGGTAGAGAAAGTAAAGGAGCTTATTTCACAAAAAAATGTATGTTTCTTTCAAATACCTTTCAGTGGACCAGACATTTTCGATATATCCATTGCTATTAGTTTGAATTTTTCTATTCCTTTGTCATTTTTTGATTGTTTTTCGCAATGTCCTTGAAAGAGTATGGAAATTCAAAGCCAGCATATAGATATTCGCTTTTTAAAGATTTGACTAAGTCTTCAGCTGCACGGGTCCTTCTTGTACCTACATCGAAATGTGTAGTGAAACGTTTTTTGTACACGTTTATATCGATTAACTTGAAGAATAAAAATTATGCTTTATAAGAATGCTTTGAAAATAATAAACGATAGTATTTAGAGAAAATCATGTGAATGCAACGCATCAGATTTTTTTAGGTGATATCAAAAACTTATCATTTTACCTAGAAATTAAAGGCTTCTCTGTCTTCCTCCCTCTCCTGTAAATTAGCAAAACACTAGTCATGAGATTTTTGCAGTGCAATTCTGAGGCAATGTATAATTATTCAAGCTAATAATAAAATCTCAACGTATATATACGTATGCATATATTGTTTTTTTCATTATTAATGAATAAAGAGAAGAAGCCGTGCAGTGATTTAGTGTGCTAAGGCAAACAATAACAACACCACCACAGCCACAATGCATATCGATGTTGTCATTTTTAGTAGTGTTTAACGCCCTTTCTTAGTGCATCCGACACCAAGGCGGTGGACACTGATGGTACATGAAATGAAATGATAATTGGGGAAGGAAATGTTTAGGGTACCTCCCTGGCATTTGCCAGTTTTGAAGACTGAGTAAAACCCGGAGGAAAACTCAGTCGGGAAGGATAGTCTTGGCGGAATTTGAACCGCGAAGCTCCCAGTCGATTGTTATTATTATTATTATTATTATTATTATTATTATTATTATTATTATTATTATTATTATTATTACCACTATTATTAGAGGTAGTCTAAAAACAGTTATGGCTATTTCCAAAGCTGAAACGAACCTGCATCGCAAACTTAGGAAAAGCATATATCGCAAAAGCAGAAATTCAAGTTTGGATGCAGCTTTCGTCGAAAATAATAAAGATTGTGTGTTAGTTATGTAATTTTAAAACTGTTAATACGTTTCTACTTATGAATTCTTTTAAAAATGGCAAGCAAAAATTATAACACTATTCCCATTTTGAAGAACTTTTTGTTGTTTTTTACTTGCATGCTAAAGAAATAAACTTTTTAGTGATATGTTTATGTTATAGTCTCAAAAGTTAGCATATTTATTCAACTCATCATGACGAACATCGGCTGTACAAGAACCCTGATCTCTAGATTGCCTTTCTGCTCACAATTCGATATCGTACCGTACTTCAACGGGCGATGCCGGGAGATTTTACACAAACGTGCCAAGACTTTCTGACTTGAGGCAGCATATGACGTATAGGGACAGCTCATCATGAGTTGTGGTATTCTAGAGTAGTAATTCAAGGTCGATGTAGTGCCTTTGCCGCGGAGGAGTACGTGCAAAGGAGCACGTGACCGAGTACAATGTGCACGGTAAAACACCGGCATTAAGTGAAAGTTTGTGATCAGTCGGCTAGAACAGAAACTCGCAGTCTTACGTCATTACCTGCACGGTCTGGAGCGTTCGGGTCTGGCGATATGCTGCACGATCTCAAAACATCAGTGTTGTTTGCTAGTCAATTACTCTAATGGTGTTAGGGAAGTACATAGCTAACCTTGGAGCGGGATAGCAAACATTAATCATTCTTATGAAGGTGCATAAGCATTTTTACTTTCTTTACACCTGTAGTATATAGGAAGTATTGTATTCCACTAAGAAATGTATCCAGATTTGATGTATTTTGAGGTCCAATAAGCCCAAAAGAAGCAATTTTAGTAAAAGGTCAGGGTGAGTGACTGGCTGCCATATTTCAGTCGGACACTGTTCAAGCATATAACAAACATTCCCCTCCCCAAACTATCCTTTACATGCAAAAAGCTTCACTATTTTGATTTTCTCAACAAAAATAAAACTAACGATTTTTATTAAAATTATATTTGTTGGAGACATTTTCATGACTAATTAAATACATATCCTCAATTTTCTGTAAATATCCCACGAAGTCCTCAGTCTAAAAGAATTTTGTATAATTTCGTATAACTGGTAAACCATAAGAAATAGGAGTACTTCACGAGAATGTAGAGCTACTTGAAATATGCAATTTATATCATTAGCTTTTGTAGCATTAGCCGTTTCAAAATAATCGTTTTACATCTCTAAATATTCCCAGGTACTACTGTGATTACGCAATTCTTCTTTTTTACCTTATGGTTTCATTGGTAATAACAAAAATTGACTTGCGGTATGCGAGCATCTTCTCCGTGTTGTACATGCAACTAAGGTTATATTGTTTAAATTGGTTATTTCTAGTTGAAATGTTATTATGATTAACGTAACATGAATAATGTATGTCAGTGTTTATTAGATAAACTTGTTATACAAAAGTAATAGTGTATAACCATTTAGAAACCATATCATGAATTCTATTATTTTATATTTTACAAGGCCAGAATTAAAAAAAGAAAATAATAATAAAGTACAAAACTGCGTCTTCTAATCTTTGGAAGGTGTATTTTTACCAAAAATTAGGAACATTTATGTTAAAGCACACAGCAGGCCGGTTCATGAAACGCATCGAAAATAACATTATCAATTGTTGTTTTAGATTACTGCAAAAAATGAATGTACTTTGTTAAAGCCAACGCTATAGTTAAATTCTGTTAGTGCAGGTTCTAAAAATAAATCGAGTGGGTAATTTATTGCCGGTTTATATTCTAATAGGTAAGTATTCTGGGTATAATTACCTTAAAATCGCTATTTTCACACATAAACTCTTCATCCCTATTTCTTTGTTTCATTATTCGTTTGAAAAGTATCATCAGTGGAATTCAGTATATTATACCTGGTTATTTTTTAATTTCTTAATTTTAAACTTCATTATTTTGCAGGTTCGAGAATTGCGGGGCGGTATATTACATTGTTTACAGTAGGTGTTACAATAACTAGGGGAACCTTCTCAGGGGTTTTTCAATTTGGTTTCATTTATTAGCCACCTTAAACTCCTGCGGTCCTATCGGCGACTTTAACATTAAAAACCACTGCCATTATTAGCTCAATTTTACCGAGCGAGATGGCTCTGCGGTAACATGTGAGGCTCGTATTCGGGAGCTCCCGGGTTCGATTCCCGTCAACCGCCCACTATGAATTTGGGATTTTCGTGGTTTTTCATGCTCGGTAGGCGAATGCTAGGGTGGTTTCTCGTCTATCACGATTTCCTTTCCATCACTTACCTTCCATTACGTTTTCTTCTCATCTTTCAGGTGTGCTTCTAGTTTCGTGGCGTATGGCGATGCCCGACAGATAGCGCGAATGCTTGCTCAAAAGAAAGAGTACTCCCTGAACAATAGAGAACTGCTTGATCGACAGATCGCTCATCGCTCTATCTAGGCAGCTCCAGCAATGCGACGGTTCTTCGAGTCTGGAACTGCTAGGGACTTCCGCGCGTCTCTGTGGCCTGTAGCCTCCTGTAGTTACTTCACTTCATCCCTTCCTCCTCGGGGGTGTTAGCCACAATAAATCTATGTAAGTCACATTGCGCGAGGTGTCCCCCTCCGTTGTACAGCCTATACATGTATAGGTTAATTTTATTTCTCTACCAGTTACCTTTCTTAGATGGTTCATCAAAAATTGGATATCTAAGTTTCACCGGAAATACGCGCTCCAAGGTATTTTCAATGGAACTAGTTAGAAAAAGGTTTCGTGTGTTAGTGTGTAGCTCAAAAACCAAAAACGAATGAATACCAAACTTCGTATCTTTCAGGGATGCAATGCGAGGATTCTCACGAAACCGCCCCCCCCCCCAATCAACTAATACTATACATGAAAAACAGCTTTCCCAGAAAATTTATAATATGCATTTTATCTATCATGTGAATGTGTTTATATATTTTTTTATTTTAATCAAAATCGTGAGAGCCATTTTTCAGAAAATAAAAGATTTCATGTAAAGGATAGTTTGGGGCACTGGACTTAAATACCAAGTTTGGTATTTATCCGACATTTCGTTTTTGTCATGCTACTCATTCTCTCTCTCCCTCTCTCTCTCTCTCTCTCTCTCTCTCACACACACACACACACACAGCTTTTTCTAAAATGTATTTTTTTCTGGATTCAGAAGGCCTCAAAGTTTATATCTCCGTATAATGTATTAAATCTCAATATATAATATTTTAGTAGAATTCAATACTTCCTCTACTTGTATGTATGTAGTAAAGAAAGTAAAAATGTATACCTTGAATTTTCTGTGTATAGCAATAGCCTGTGGAGCTCTTTTCATTCAGATTCAATTCTATGTAATGTTGTATAACTAATTGGAAAGTCATAAGAGATGGGCAAAGCCTTACTACTACAGCAACATTTCAAGTTCATTGAAATATACGAATAATATTAAGTAAATTTTTTGCAGCATTAGTCGTTTGCGAAACACTTGTTTTGCAGTTTTCCCGCGCAAAAGTCTAGATTGGTCGTCATGTATTAACATTATTAATCTGCGATTCTTACTCTTCGTCTCTTTCTCTCTCTCTCTCTCTCTCTCTCTCTCTCTTTCCACATGAGTTCATGACAGAAAAAGATTTGAAGCAGCAAACTTTCCTTTCCCCATCTTACATGTAACCATGAAGGAATAAATATGACTAAGACCGAATAGACCAATTTGAAATCGTTTTCCAGACAGATACTTTTATACTGATAAGGGAACGGCGGTGCAGTTTAAAGGACGTTCGTTGTCTACAAATTTTGTGCTACTCCAAATGTTAAAATGAGGCTTGCCTTTCCTTCTCAGGTATTGTTAACCTCACGCAGAGTTATTTGCTTTCATTGGCTGAAGTGGCATGTTCATTGGCGCAAGATGAAAAATCAGCCATTTTCGAGAATAAACAATGCGTCGTTGAAGTTTCACATTGCACCAGTGAGCGCATCACATCAGCCAATGAAAATTGACATGACACGGAATGAAATCGTTTCATTTCATGTGGAGTTAACAATACCGGAGAGGCTTCCGAGAAGCAAAAGCAAGCCGTATTTTAACCTTTAGAGTAGCGGAATGTAAGATGGATAGAAGAATTATGTTTTATATGGGTGCTATCATATATAATTGTTATCTGTGAAATAGTGGTGGTGAGTCGAGAGCGTGCACCACCAAGATTTTTTAAACAAAGCATTTATTGCTGATATTTCTGAAACACACAATGTACAAACTGTCGTCTATACTTCTCCGGTGCAGGAAGAATAGAAAATTTCCCAAGCCCGAAATAGAACCCATGACACGAATTAAGGAGTCAGCATGCTGACCACTATCCTACTAAAATATTTAGGATTACAGCGGGTGCAGAACTCCTATTTTTGTGCGACATTGCAGTAACCGTTACAACTGCCCAAGTATAAGTTAACATCTTCCGAGCTGTCAACTGCCACGGATTTTCCAGCTCTCCTCGCGGCTGAAAGCCCCTTGGAATCAATTAATGAGGCGTTTGGGGACTAAATTGACGAAACTCCTAAACTCTGTGCTTCCGCAGGGTTAATTCCATGCCATTAATATTCTCTGGGAGCGTTACAAAAAGCTGTATACTGCACCAATCCCTGAGCATAAGAAAAAGTACTTTGTTTAATGAAGCAATACCTCAGCACAAAATTAGGTTAACCCAACCGCTTTACATTAGGTAGCCAATAAGATGCCATTTTGAGTTTCGTAAATGTGGGGAAAAATATAACGGGCAACATATAGGACAATAATGATGACGATCACTGAAACTAGTTTATAGTGACGCCTCAAACCATATGGACCAACTCGAAAACAAAAATTAGGTGTAAAATTAGCTGTGAACGTAGACAGAGACATTGAAGAAGTGGCTCCCAAATCCAGCTAAACAAAAGAGAGAAAAACAATCACGATGCGTTACATTCACGTGATTTTCTCTACCCATTCGTCAACGAATTATTCTTACAAAAGGCTATTCTTCTCTCTAGTTCATGTCAATCGAGATAAGTATTTGCGGAGATGATTTTATTACACATCGTCTTGTAGGTACAAGTCGTCGATATTCACTTGTTTCTTGTAATTGCATGGAAAGGGTATGGAAATTAAAGGTTAGCATAGTTCCAATTCTTAAACATTTGACTATCGGCATTCCCTTTATATCTGTAACGAAATGTGCAATGCAGCTATTCCTGCAAAGGTGTATCTCATTAAAATGTAGACAGAAAAATAAGATTCCGTAAGAATAGTTTGTATACCCACTAATAAACGATAGAGGGAAGAGAAAGATTTTTAAAATTCTCACTAAGTCGTGAATTAGTGTAAGATGGAAAAATTTCAAGAATTATTACCCCATACTGCTTGGTTGAAATATTGAGCACATTTAATATTAATGTAACTCGGCATATATTAAATTTAATTTGGAATTTTACACTTGTGTTGCACCTAGCAAGACTGAAATAAAGACATCAAACACAGATATGTAGTTTAATAACAACTATTATTAATGACCCCACCACATTCCTCTATATGTGTTATTTGATAATACCACACGGTTCTGCTGTATTAACGGAAAGAAAGGAGAAAAGGTTTTCTCCCGTAGTAAAGTGCATGTGTGCCGATTTAGTTGAGCTTGGAGCACGAGAGATGTCATAATTGGATTTGGAAAAGAACACAGTATTTGTCATGTAAAAATCAGCATTGCTTACATGAATCCAGCACATAGTACGATTTCGTAACGTGTGTAGTAGAACTCATATAGGAGCTTGAAACTTACTGCTTCCTAGCTTATTTCCAAATCTAAGGGCGGTGACATACTACAGATATCTCTCCGAAGAAAAAATAGCATGCGAGCACGGTCACAAAACTGCACACATCCGTTCTGAAACCCACCTTTTGTCTTCAATGTTTTGTAATAACTTGATAAGGTAACATCAGATGCGTCTGAGGTGAATATGTTGATGTTAAAAAGGAAGGGTTTGATGAATAGAAAGTATGTCTTGTTGTTGATATTATGTTTGGGTTTGGCTATATATTAGGTGTTGCAGTTTATGGGAATTGAATTCTGTGTGGTAATTTTTATCATCTAGAACATATTTCTTCTTGAAATAAGTATAGTTATCCAAATAACTATTAGTAGTTTTCGGGCGCTTATTAGTTTTCCTAATGGTTTCCAAATTTCTTCCGTCTGTCCTAGGTGGTCGCAAGGTGCACAGGTATGTGACAGTAGTGTAAAAAAATAAATATTCCCAAAATATTGATTGCAATCCGATTGTCCGCAGATACGTGTTGTGCATCGAATTAGTTGATCTCTCTCCAGCAAACATTTAGTAGTGCGTGGATGTTACAATGGGTTGCAGACAGTAGCGTAGAGTAAGAAAGAGTTGACATTCTTTCTCAACACATGTAGGTATACGTAGTTAGTACTGCTGAAGAATAGCATCGATAAATACGTCACATTGTCATTGCTTGCTAGAAAGGTTTCAGACAGTGTTCAATCCTGCTTCTTCCTAACACATAAAGCATATCTACATTTTAAATACAGCCTTCTATTTTGGTGGGCTTCGTAGTTTTAGCTTATTGACTCTCCATGACTCTTCATCATACTAGCAACAAGCGAAGCATTTCCTTAGGACATATTTAGAAATATGTACTTTAGGTAACAGTTCCTCTGGAATTTTACATCTTCCTGAGAATGATCTAGGACGGGTCAAGGCATTTTAGATTTTAAACTGCTGTTTTATATTGGAAGGTTCATTTTGATAATGAATGCTTCATTAAAACAAAACGGAGTTGAAAGTTCTGCGCTCCATATATACAGCTTTACGAGTCACAGGTACACTAGCAAATCTACCACAAACACTTACACACTCAAAGACAGTGTTATGTCTGAGGGCGATATACACCCACCTTTCTCGCACGGAGATGGTAGATCATAGACATGTCTACCTACGCTAGTCAAAGATTGGCGCCGAATATGAAGAGTGGGGTAAAAAGAGCATGCACGTAGCATTCTGAACACCGCTGAAGGGAGGCATATCCAAGTGGTGCTGTAGGCTGGCTCAGCAAGGAAACTGTAAGTAGCAATGCAGCCACTTATTGTTTTACAGCTTTGCTTTATCAGAAGCAAAGTAGACACATAAGATATGTGTCTTTGTGTACAATAAAAGTCATTAATTGCATTTAAATGTGACGGGAGTCTACAGCTAAAATAATATTTCTTTCAAGATGTAGGAATTGCATTGTCTACCCTGTCTTCTCAGACGCCACACCACTGGTTTACACATCACCGATATTCTCACAATATCTGTGGAAATCCTTCTGTGCAGATATACTATTAAAATAAGAAAAAGAATAACAATTCTAATATGTAAACTCTCGCACGACTTTATCCGCCAGTTACCAATAAAGAAGTAGTCCGTATATTGCACTAGTGATTTACCCGACGTAACGCGGATGGCTTTCTAAATCTGGACCTAATGAATTTATCTCCTCTTCTGTATTCCTTGTGAAATTATTGTACAATGATCTACATTATTTTATACTGAATCCTCTCCTTTACATAATTATAACTGTTATTTCGTAAAGTTCTTGTGATAATTCTAATAACAGGCGAAATATACCCTGATATCATCGAAATGCCAATAAAATATCGGCAGATGTTCTGTATCTGGTTATCTTTACACCCTCCGCCAACAGTTTTCCAAATTCTGGGAATGTTGTATGGTCTGTAGGTATATTTTAGCTTCAAATAATTAGGAAATGATCTAGTAGTGTTTTGTTGCCCGTAGTAGATGAAATATTAAACTTTTGTATCGCCTCTTTCCTCTCGTACTTAATTGACAACGTAAAGCGGCCACAGTTTTCATATAATACAAAAACCTCTGATATTAATATTCAACGAAATAGAGGCGAAACTGTTAAATACATATATTCCCCACCCACACAGCAATGTAAACATTTTGGAAATGGCACACAGTCTGCAACGATCGAGAAAAATAATCTGAGTTGTTAATTATTAATAGCGTTTGAATAGCTTCTGGTGTTACGCTAGGCGCATCTTTCTCTCTTTGTTCAATTATTTAGCATGCACTAGTAATGACTTTATTACAACATAAGAAAAAATATAGCAAAACTTACATATATAACGGAAACTAAAATGTTAGAATCCAGAAAACTCCTCACGCGATGTGTAGAATTAGCCTAACAATGAATTTAAATATTTTAATGATAAATCCTGCTCACATCTGCAGCGTTTGAATAAAATGTCAAATAAAGAAAATGTTTTACATTGTATATCATACCATTCTAAATAAGATCCGTTTACGTTTTCTTTTCCTGTAATTTATGTAACCTTACCTGAGGTGTTGAGGTCCACTGAACGCCCAAAAGAGGATTTTTAGAAAAAATTGTCTATTTATAGCTGTGCTTAATGCCCATTCTTACCGCATACGACACTACAGGCGTTGGATACTGATGATATATACATATTGTCGCAGCCTCCAATCAAACACGCTCAAGGGGCAGAGCACTCGCTAGAGAGGTAACCGGTAGTTAACAAATTGTAATAATTTAAATAAGGCGAGGCAACGACTAGGGACGCAGCTAAAGTGAAAGTGCAGAAATATTATTGAATACTGGCAAAAGGACACTTACATGGCTCAAAATAGGTAGAAGGAGCTTTACACTATCATAAATAAGACAATAAAGATTTGGATGGCACAATATTTATTAGATAAAACTTACTACATACCCCATCTTAGTTCCATGCCTGTCGGGCGAGGCCGCCATGCATTCCTGCACGGAGAGAGCGAATACACGTCTGGTTTGGTTGACTACTAACTGACTCTCAGCCCCAAGCCACGCTTCAAAAAGCGTGGGGGACGCCAACTAACCTACCCCCACCTAAACTGCTAATCCCCACCTAAACTACAACCGCCATCTCGAATGTAGGTGACCAAAGAGACGTGTGCGCATACGTCACAATATGAAATGAAATAATAATTGGTAAAGGAAATCTGGGAAGTTAACGTTCCAGGCCCAATTTAGCGGTACCTCCCCGGTATTTGCCAGTTATGAGGACTGAGAAAAACCTGGAGAAAATCTTCAGTCAGGGATGACGGTCCTGGTAGGATTTGAACCTCAGACCTTCCGTTCTAGAGTCCATGCCTTAGCGACCTCGGCTACCCGTGTCGGAATATATGTGTGTAGTTTGAACAGCATAATTCATAAATGATAAGTCCGATAAATGTCAAACGTGGCATTATGGTTCAGCATCTTCCAAGGACGGACAAAAAAATTTCAAGAAAACCCCCTCGCTCCAAACTATGCTTTCCATGGAACATTTTTAGTTAAATTTTATTTTCCCCTTAATGACAAACTATTGTATTGAAGTACGTGTTCGAAACATTGACACAAATAAAATGTATATCCTGAATTTTGTGCGAAAAAACTGATTTTGAGTGATTTTTGCATAATTTAGTATAAGCATAAAACTTTAAGGGATTGACAGTCTTACTTCAGAAAAAATTTGGAGCTTTTTCAAATATATTCTAGTTTGCGTAAAATCACCTTTTTGCAGCTTTAGCCGTTTACTAGATATTTCCTATTTGCCGGAGTTTCCCAGTGTTTCAAATTACACGCTTTTTAAATCTTATGTTCCTTGTATTGTTTTTCATCAAGTCATGCAAAACGTATCCAAAATATCAAGTCCAACATACTCCTACAATAGTGAGTTTCTGTTTAAACATTCGACGGTCGTATTCGCGTTCTATTTACTTCGATGTGTGTTGAAACCAATTCGGAAAACAATATCATGATTAACAAGAAGCAGAAAAAGAGGTACTTTAAAAGTGATTTGCAGATTAAATATGAAATTATGTGATATAGATAAGGAAAGTTGTGTGATTGTAACACGCCAGAATTTTATATTTCTTTTCTGTGGAGTAACAACAACAACAACCTAAACGAAAAGTCAAAGCCTTCATTGCAAGCGTTTCCTATGGCTCCAACCAATGTGAGGTGGGGGTCGCATATTTTCAAAGATATCCCTTAGAAGTCACATCAGAGTCCATTCTGGAAGTACCTAAAAGATGTAATTGAAATATTTCGGAAACTTTTAGTGCTACGTGTATAGCTTATGACAAAATTACATATTTTAGTGTGCCTTTTTTTCTGCAATAAATTTTTGCCATCTCATGACTTCCAACTATGCAAAATGCAATGAGAATAAGGATGACTTAATTTGCTATTCAACGAAATTCAAGAAATATGTCTTATTTGTCATACAGATATATGAATAGTGTAATGCTGTAAACAAGATCCTTAGAGACATTTTAAAAAAAATCTTATGTGTTACACTCACATGACTTTCTCTACTCTTGTACAAACTATTTTTACAAACGTTTATTCTCCATATGTTAATCGAGATTACGAGATGTCAATCTTATTGCTAATTTTCTTGTAGATGCAAGGGGAATATGGTAGGTTTTAAGCGATAGTCAAATATTTTAACGCTGGATGCTATGTGGAACATTTCATTCTCTTTGCATTACCAGGACATAAAAAAATCTGATGTGTTACACTCACATGACTTTCTCTACTCTTGTACAAACTAGTTTTACAAACGCTTATTCTCCATATGCTTCATGTTAATGGATATATCGAGATATCGAGATGTCAATCTTATTGATAATTTTCTTGTAGATGCAAGGGGAATATGGTAGGTTTTAAGCGTTAGTCAAATATTTTAACGCTGGTTGCTATGTGGCGCATTCCATTCTCTTTGCATGTCCAGGACATAAAAAAACGAATAACGAATTTGAGAAAAAGTGTAAGTATTGGAAAATTTAAGGGAATAACAAGCAATATCTCGCAAACGGTTTACTCAACAAAAGAAATGTGTATGACATAAATTGTGTATTTTAACGCGATCTACGTTTTACGTGTAGTAAAATTTTGTCTATCTCTTATGGTTTACCAGTTATGAAAAAGTCGTTCATAATGAAGAATATTTTTGGAGACATTCCCAGAAAATTCGAGATATACATTTTATTTGTCATGACAATATCTTTAACATATGATATTTTAATCAAAATCGTTAGAGCCATTTTTGAGAAAATTAAAATTTTCGAAAAATGTTCCTTGTAAAGGGTAGTCTGGGTTGGGGGGATTTTCTTGAAAACATTCGTGTCGCATCTCTGGAAGATACTGAACCTAAATACCAAGTTTGGTGTTTATCGGACTCTTCGTTTTTGAGTTATGCTGTTCACAGACACACAGACACACAGACACACAGACAGACACACAGACACACAGACACACAGACACACAGACAGACACACACACGGACATGTTTCCAAAAATGCTTTTTTTGGATTCAGTGAGTCTCAAAACATGTATTTCCGGTGAAATCTCGGTATCGAAATTTTGGGTGGAATACAATACTTCCCCTACTTACTATACGTAGTAGAGAAAGTAAAAATGAATAACGAATTTGAGAAAAAGTACAAGTATTGGAAAGTTTAAGGGAATAACAAGCAATATCTCGAAAACGGTTCGCTCAACAAAAGAAATGTATATGACATAAATTGTGTATTTTAATGCGATCTACATTTTTTGTGTAGTAAAATTTTGTCTATCTCTTATGGTTTACCAGTTATGCAAAAGTCGTTCACAATGAAGAATACTTTTGGAGACATTCCCAGAAACTTCGAGATATACATTTCATTTCTCATGACAATATCTTAAACATATGATATTTTAATCAAAATCGTTAGAGCCATTTTTCAGGAAATTAAAATTTTCGAAAAATGTTCCATGTAAAGGGTAGTCTGGGGTGGGGGATTTTCTTGAAAACCTTCGTATCGCATCTCTGGAAGATACTGAACCTAAATACTAAGTTTGGTGTTTATCCGACTGTTCGTTTCTGAGTTATGCTGTTCACAGACACACAGACACACACACAGACACACACGGACATGTTTCCAAAAATGCCTTTTTTGGATTCAGGGGGTCTCAAAACATCTATTTCCGGTGATATCTCGGTATCGAATTTTTTGGTGGAATACAATACTTCCCCTACTTACTAAATGTAGTAGAGAAAGTACTAAAACAACAACAGATTTTTCCATATAGTTGTTTAGAGAGGGGCATTTCTTTAAAATCTCCATCCGCCTAACATCCTTAGACGGAGTCTGATCAAAATATGAAACCTTCATTTCCCGATTTTTCGTTTTTAAATAAAAAATTGTGACTTTGGAAAATAAATCAATTTTCGCCAATAATATGAAAAGTAGGTGCCATCAAACAAAATAGACAACCAAAATAAGCAGGACCCTATTTCGTTTCATTTCACATTGTATATTTTGTCTGCTATATTTAAACTTCAGTGACAATGGAGCTTAGTTGTTTCATTTATTGTCTTTAAATTAAATAATTTACTGCGTTCATCACAAGCCAGTGTGCGGATATTTCGTATATAAGATAAATAATTACTATTCTGTTGATCTTGTTCATCGTGTTAAGGTATCGAACTCACAATGCCATGTTTTTTTTTCAAACGTATGATGGTAGCAGATCTAAATCCTGCTTTAAACCTATGGTGGTTAGACAGATACGACTCAGGAAATAATACATTTCTTGAAAGCGTTACCTTTTTTTGCATTTATCGGCTTTTGAAAAGAAAAACACACTTGATTTGTAATATTAATTAAAAAATCTGATGTGTTACATTCAAATGACTTTCTCTACTCTTGTACAAACTATTTTTACAAACCCTTACTCTCCATATGCTTCATATTAATTGAGATATGGAGATGTCAATCTTATTGCTAATTTTGTTGTAGATGCAAGGGGAATATGGTAGGTTTTAAGCTATAGTCAAATATTTTAAGTGCTGTTTGCTATGTGGCGCATTCCATTCTCTTTGCATGGCCAGGACATAAAAAAAGGAATAACGAATTTGAGAAAATGTATAAGCGGCGCCGTGGTTGAGTGGTTAGACCGCTCGCCTCCCACCGAGGCGGCCCGGGGTTCATTCCCAGGGACCTGCATGTGGGATTTGTGGTGGACGAAGCGGCGTCTGGGCGGGTTTTCTCCGGGTTCTCCGGTTTCCCCCGCCATTCATTCCACCAATTTCTCCATCATCACCTTCCCTTTCATCCATTTCACCAACATTTCGTTTCATCTACTTCCTTCATCCCATACCAGGCATCGGGCTGATCACCCATCCTGGATGCTCTGTCTGATCCATGAGTGTCTGCTCCTCGACGGGCCTCTAACCCCAGGCACCCGCTTGTAAGTCCTGGGGGGGTGTAAGTCCTACATTAGAGGAGGGTAAACAGATAATGAATGAATGAATATAAGTATTGGAACATTTAAGGAAATAACAAGCAATATCTCGAAAACGGTTCACTCAACAAAAAAATGTATATGACATAAATTGTGTATTTTAACGCGATCTGCATTGTTTGTGTAGTAAAATTTTGTCTATCTATTATGGTTTACCAGTTATGCAAAAGTCATTCATAATGAAAACATTCCCAGAAAATTCGAGATATACATTTCATTTCTCATTACAATATCTTAAAGATATGATATTTTAATCAAAATCGTTAGAGCCATTTTTGAGAAAATTAAAATTTTCGAAAAATGTTCCTTGTAAAGGGTAGTCTGGGTTGGGGGGATTTTCTTGAAAACATTCGTGTCGCATCTCTGGAAGATACTGAACCTAAATACCAAGTTTGGTGTTTATCGGACTCTTCGTTTTTGAGTTATGCTGTTCACAGACACACAGACACACAGACACACAGACACACAGACAGACACACAGACACACAGACACACAGACACACAGACAGACACACACACGGACATGTTTCCAAAAATGCTTTTTTTGGATTCAGTGAGTCTCAAAACATGTATTTCCGGTGAAATCTCGGTATCGAAATTTTGGGTGGAATACAATACTTCCCCTACTTACTATACGTAGTAGAGAAAGTAAAAATGAATAACGAATTTGAGAAAAAGTACAAGTATTGGAAAGTTTAAGGGAATAACAAGCAATATCTCGAAAACGGTTCGCTCAACAAAAGAAATGTATATGACATAAATTGTGTATTTTAATGCGATCTACATTTTTTGTGTAGTAAAATTTTGTCTATCTCTTATGGTTTACCAGTTATGCAAAAGTCGTTCACAATGAAGAATACTTTTGGAGACATTCCCAGAAACTTCGAGATATACATTTCATTTCTCATGACAATATCTTAAACATATGATATTTTAATCAAAATCGTTAGAGCCATTTTTCAGGAAATTAAAATTTTCGAAAAATGTTCCATGTAAAGGGTAGTCTGGGGTGGGGGATTTTCTTGAAAACCTTCGTATCGCATCTCTGGAAGATACTGAACCTAAATACTAAGTTTGGTGTTTATCCGACTGTTCGTTTCTGAGTTATGCTGTTCACAGACACACAGACACACACACAGACACACACGGACATGTTTCCAAAAATGCCTTTTTTGGATTCAGGGGGTCTCAAAACATCTATTTCCGGTGATATCTCGGTATCGAATTTTTTGGTGGAATACAATACTTCCCCTACTTACTAAATGTAGTAGAGAAAGTACTAAAACAACAACAGATTTTTCCATATAGTTGTTTAGAGAGGGGCATTTCTTTAAAATCTCCATCCGCCTAACATCCTTAGACGGAGTCTGATCAAAATATGAAACCTTCATTTCCCGATTTTTCGTTTTTAAATAAAAAATTGTGACTTTGGAAAATAAATCAATTTTCGCCAATAATATGAAAAGTAGGTGCCATCAAACAAAATAGACAACCAAAATAAGCAGGACCCTATTTCGTTTCATTTCACATTGTATATTTTGTCTGCTATATTTAAACTTCAGTGACAATGGAGCTTAGTTGTTTCATTTATTGTCTTTAAATTAAATAATTTACTGCGTTCATCACAAGCCAGTGTGCGGATATTTCGTATATAAGATAAATAATTACTATTCTGTTGATCTTGTTCATCGTGTTAAGGTATCGAACTCACAATGCCATGTTTTTTTTTCAAACGTATGATGGTAGCAGATCTAAATCCTGCTTTAAACCTATGGTGGTTAGACAGATACGACTCAGGAAATAATACATTTCTTGAAAGCGTTACCTTTTTTTGCATTTATCGGCTTTTGAAAAGAAAAACACACTTGATTTGTAATATTAATTAAAAAATCTGATGTGTTACATTCAAATGACTTTCTCTACTCTTGTACAAACTATTTTTACAAACTCTTACTCTCCATATGCTTCATATTAATTGAGATATGGAGATGTCAATCTTATTGCTAATTTTGTTGTAGATGCAAGGGGAATATGGTAGGTTTTAAGCTATAGTCAAATATTTTAAGTGCTGTTTGCTATGTGGCGCATTCCATTCTCTTTGCATGGCCAGGACATAAAAAAAGGAATAACGAATTTGAGAAAATGTATAAGCGGCGCCGTGGTTGAGTGGTTAGACCGCTCGCCTCCCACCGAGGCGGCCCGGGGTTCATTCCCAGGGACCTGCATGTGGGATTTGTGGTGGACGAAGCGGCGTCTGGGCGGGTTTTCTCCGGGTTCTCCGGTTTCTCCCGCCATTCATTCCACCAATTTCTCCATCATCACCTTCCCTTTCATCCATTTCACCAACATTTCGTTTCATCTACTTCCTTCATCCCATACCAGGCATCGGGCTGATCACCCATCCTGGATGCTCTGTCTGATCCATGAGTGTCTGCTCCTCGACGGGCCTCTAACCCCAGGCACCCGCTTGTAAGTCCTGGGGGGGTGTAAGTCCTACATTAGAGGAGGGTAAACAGATAATGAATGAATGAATATAAGTATTGGAACATTTAAGGAAATAACAAGCAATATCTCGAAAACGGTTCACTCAACAAAAAAATGTATATGACATAAATTGTGTATTTTAACGCGATCTGCATTGTTTGTGTAGTAAAATTTTGTCTATCTATTATGGTTTACCAGTTATGCAAAAGTCATTCATAATGAAAACATTCCCAGAAAATTCGAGATATACATTTCATTTCTCATTACAATATCTTAAACATATGATATTTTAATCAAAATCGTTAGAGCCATTTTTGAGAAAATTAAAATTTTCGAAAAATGTTCCTTGTAAAGGGTAGTCTGGAGTGGAGGGATTTTCTTGAAAACCTTTGTGTCACATCTCTGGAAGATACTGAACCTAAATACCAAGTTTGGTGTTTACCGATTGTTCGTTTCTGAGTTATGCTGTTCACAGATACACAGACACACACACACACACACACACACACACACATACACGGACATGTTTCTAGAAATGCTTTTTGTGGATTCAGGGGGTCTCAAAACACCGGTGAAATCTCGGTATCGAACTTTTGGGTGGAATATAATACTTGTCCTACTTACTATACGTAGAAGAGAAAGTAAAAAAGTCCCTTAGTTAGGCGTATATAACTTGCATAACTAGAGACGGTTGCCTTGATAATTATTGTGTGATACATAGGGTTTACGTAAATAATAGATGTTAATTGTGTGAAGAGAAAAAAGAAAATGGGCCGATTGGCCCGCGTGTGGTGCTCTGCCCCGATTCCGGGGCCACCCCGTGATACGTAGGTTTACCTTTACCAGAAACTAAAGCAGCACTTAGTGGAAATGATAAACGTGATCAATTAATGTTGATCAGTATCATCCACGTTTAACAGCTGCGTTTAATAGTGTGTGCTAATGCTTGAGTGACAGTGATGTAAGTTACATGATGCCAACAGCCATATTTTATGCTTATGTTATGTTGTTACAATACATAACACTTAACGTCAACTCCGAGTGTTTCCAAAACATTTGAAAACATGCGTATACAGTGTACAAAAAACATCGTGTCTGCCATTAATCCAAGTCATTCTGAAGCGGTACCACCGTTTCACAAAGCCACTTCTACATCTACTTCAAATGCAATCCTTAAAAGTAAAAAGTTCACGCTTTCCAGCACCATATGTTGTGTAAATAAACTTTTGTTATGAAACTTAAAAAATATTAAGTTACAAAAATTGTAAGTATCTACAAAGTGCGCAATTTCACAAAACTTCCTAAATATAAAACACTTTAAAACCATTAGTGTAGGAAATACCTAAAATTTGGCCAAATGAATCTATTACAGTGTTTTCCAATATTAGAAATTCCAAAAAGACATGCAAAATATCTTGGAAAATACTGGAGTAAATGTGATCTCGAAAGAAAGTCACAAGCTCTCTTAACAAGAAAATTGCTGTTTATGGACATTGTGTAAGTTCGTAAAGCGCATTTAACACATTGCAAATGCTCAATTCCGACAAGTACTCCACAGAAACTGTGTGTCTGAAGAAAGATCAAAATGATGAAAACGGCAGAAGTTATTTGTACCAACCATGCAACAAATTTTTGTGCAAAGAAGTTCTTGGAGTACTCCGATACAACTTCAGCAGAAATAAATCTGTTCTATGGTAGTTTCTTCGAGATTGCGGAAGTACCGATAACGAACCACTATTCGTATATGAAGATGAAGACATTCTGATGTGAATGTTTTAGGGACTGAAAGGGGATAAACACACACACATACATAAAGACATATAAATCAATATCAAACAATAGTTGTACATAATAATATAACTCAGCAAGAAAGATGTTAGAATATTTAGCAACCAAGAAATGTAAAAAGCACATTGTAACTTAGATAAGAAAGGGACGAGCGAGCTAGCTAATTCCAGGTAAAAGATAGTTCTAGGTAGAGCCCACCTTTCACCAAGCTAATGAGCAAGGAACTTGAAGCATAAAGGAGAAATAGAAAGAGACAGGTATAGAAAGGAAAGAGACAGTTATATTGAATCTGCTTCCGGACGCGTCATTAGGGCGCGTATGCGAAAAATTTTGGATAGAATATTTTCATACATAATAAGGTAACGCGGTCTGAAGACCAATTAGAAATGTCGTTACATTTTGAGGCGCGAAGATGAGCGTCACTAGGCTTAGGTATAAAAGGGGAGAGAAAGCCCCAGATTTTCACTCTCTACAGAATCTCGTCGACACGCAGTGTTACTCTCTGGACGACAGATGCACGTGTGTGCATTGGGGTGGGAAGCGTGTGTAGTTAGATTAGGCTCCTAATTATTACTATGGTGGGAATTGTTAAATTGGAAAAAGCTAGCCACCCATAAGTATTTATTTGATAATAAACCACATTTTTAAGGGAAATGCAGTGTATTTTAATTTGCCGCACCTACGAAAACCCTGAGACCAGTGAAATTAGTTAGATAGGTAATTTATTAGAAATGGAGAAATCAGCAAACGCTGAGCAACAATAGCCAGAGATAAGAACACTGCAGCAGAGGGCATCAACCAGAGGAACAACGTTTTCCAGCTACAACTGATGCATAACGTTTTCCCGCTACAGGACGCTGTGTATGAAAGTATCTAAAGACAGAGCAAATTTCTTAAAAGAAGCGCATATCTTAAAGAAGTATATGATGTATGTTTTTGCTTATAAAATAATAGAGATAAACGTTTTGAGCAAGCCTGATCATTTTAATGTTCAGGTTTTTTACCTTTTCTTCGCGTGTTAACGTAAAGTATTGAAGTGTTTTATTGCGCTGAGTTTAAAATAAATAGCTTATGGGAATTTATTAAAAAGATGTTCATACCAAAATTTTGCTTTTTAATTGGCAAGATTTGTGAAATCCCTATCAAGTTGGGATTTAAGTCACCCGATGAAGCAGTTCTCTAACAATGATTCGGTCATTTTAGTGGCATTAGCGTTAGAAACAGTAGTCCATTATACGTGTTAACATCAGCGTTCATCCAAAAATATGATTTACCAGAAATGTCAGATAGGTAACTTTACCTCAGAGCAACTTACCGGTATGCGGCTGCACGTAAGGATGTCTGCATCAGTTCATCATTTCCTAATGCGGACTATTGGCACTGACCAGCTATATCACTATCAAATTTAACGGTGTATGGTTGCGCGTTATTACTGTTGTTACTGTTCTGCGAAGCGGCATGCCTTGAAATTACTGCACGTGAAACAATCTCCTAATCAACTCACAACTTAGTTCAAAACATAAATTTCTACTTTCATCTACAGTACAGTTTAAAGTCTGCTTTGTTAAACTTCTCAATTATTACCGATTTTTAGTAGGTAAGCCTTATCTTGGATTTCATTTTCTTTAGAAATAGGTTGCAAAAAAGGTGAACACGAACTTTCGGATAATAATGTTTTAAATTCTCTGAAAATGTGAAAATGGGTTTTTACTTGAAAGTGATGAATCGAACAACTACGTTCATTTCCCATTAGAATTACATCTGCATTTATAGCAGAAATGTGGAATATCAGTAAAGTAGGGAGGGAAGGCTTCCTCAGAACTCAGCATTTTGTCTTTGATTGGCAGGCAGACTGTTGCGTAGCTGTTTTGCTTATAGCCAAGTGCAGTGGTGAATTCGGCACAACTTGCACTACGCTCATTTCTCAGGCCAGTCGGCCTATTGTGCTTCCAACTTGACCCCTGGGAGGGAAGGATGAGGGAAGAGACCCGAAGAGCGACCAGATCCGGATGCCGATGGGCGCAAGCATGGACGGGGTCCCTAACGTTTCCAGATAGAGCACATCCTACGCCGCACGGTCCCTGCCCACAAACCACCAACCTCCAGGGACCCCGGAGCGGAGCCCCACGCTGAGGAGAAACCTAACTGAGCGGTACCGCAGCAACATCAAGGAAGAAACTTTTACAGAACGCAAGCCACCGCCCAGCCGCAACCCGCTGAGCACCGTCGCCTGGTCCTACAACCCTGAAACAGATGATAAGGAAGATTATGGGTACAGGAAATGAGAGGAAGGAGGGTTATGGTAGAAGATGAACCAACCCAGCATTCCCTTGCGACCCGGGGAAACCACGAAAAACCCATGGACCTGAATGGATGGTCGCCGGAGATCGATCCGGGACCTCCCGAATGCGGGCCACAGACGTAACCGCTGAGCCATCCCGCTCGGATTTAGTTTTCGGTAATCAGATGTTAAATAGTTTTTATCTCCTAGCATCCGCAGCTCAAACAAGCATATAAGATGAAACACAAGATTAATGTTTAATGAGTAATATTGCAATATGCTGTTTGAAATGAACTTTCTAGCATCAAAGTCTGGTTATACATACCCATATGCACATCAAACTTGTTCTGAAAAACAATATAAGTTTTAAATTAATTTTTCGTATATCCAAATAATTATAACAAATGGAAATGTGTTTTGTTCATATATTTATTTGTTTGTTTATTTATCCATTCATCCAAACTATTTATTTACTTTCTAGAGAGTAAATAAATTATATTCGGAGGGTAGCTGAAAATGTTTAATCTGCTGAAAGCATTAAAAATGGCTAGAAAAACATCGCAAACAAATGCCTAACAACACCATGTAAATTATGATGAAATGTTTACGAAGCACAGAGTAGTACATGATACATAAACATACCCGTTTACCAATAAACTCTTGTTCGTCCAATTTCCTATTCTATTGTAAATCATCCATCCATATGGCATTTTTATTTATGTTTTACTATTTTCCTACCACATTTTCCTTCATTATTACATGATTATTTAATTTAATATAAATCGTGCTGCATTACACTATCAATGAAAAATCACCTCTACCCTCAACACACACAGACACACTCATACACAACTGCACTTAAGATACAACAACATCCAAGATTGTAAATGTATACATAGAGTTGAATTTCAGGTACGTTTGCAACATTCAATGCCATAAGTCGGGATGATTTCCGTCCGGTTGCTCTAACCAAATGAGCTACCATGGTAACATGCCGACATCAAATTCTTCAAATGACTCGCAATTTTCCCGGTAAACCATAAGGAGATCTCAAATTTATTTTGAGATGACATATTCCAACGGCGACTTGCAATGTCGTAAGTTCTTTAAGTGCCGGGCTTCATAGTTTAACCAACTATTAGGTCAATCAATTGTAATTAATTAATCTTTCACACAAGTCGTATGTAGGAAAAGGTTGGAAAGGTAGAATAAGACTGAAACATGCAATGCCATACGTGGTTACATGGGTTCTTAGTAGTAGTAGTAGTAGTAGTAGTAGTAGTAGTAGTAGTAGTAGTAGTAGTAGTAGTAGTAGTAGTAGTAGTAGTAGTAGTGGTAGTGGTAGTGGTAGTGGTAGCGGTAGCGGTAGCGGCAGCGGCAGCAGCAGTAGCAGTAGTAGTAGTAGTAGTAGATTTATTTTCATCTTTCTTTAATACAATATTACAAATATAACATGCATTTAAAATTTTAAAATGTAGTGCGTCTATAGAGTTGCTCTCTCCCATATTTTAATCTCTAGATTGTATGTATGGGATAAAGCTGCTATACAATCTCTGTACTTTCCAGGCTGTAGCCATTCTGTTGCCCTTTTCTTAGGCTCCTTGTCAACTTATCTGCTTAGTTCATTAAAAACATGTGTTGCATCACATGACTTTCTTTGCTCACTCTTCTACACACTGTTCTTACATAAGCTTTCTCTTCTATCTACTTCTTGTTAATATTCAAGATAAACCTTCATTACACATTCACACATTTGTTGTAGGCAAGTTAAAGCGATAGTCAAATCGTTTAAAAGCCGGTCGCTTTGTGATGGCTTTGAAATTCCGCTCTCTTTGCATAAACACATACCAAAAGAGAAAGAAAGAATCGAATAGCGATTTGCAGTTGAGAAAAGTGTGAATTACTGGCTGGCTGCCCAACATTGTACGGTTAGGTTTTTAAATTCGAATGACGATTTAACTAATTTAATTTACCTCCCTCCGTTTTATGAAATTATTGTACAATGATCTATAAGATGTTTATGGTGAGACCTCCATTTTACCCCTCATAACTGTAATTTCATACAGCCCCAGCTATTCCTATTAAGGGATGAAAACTTCCCTGATATTCATGCAAAAGGATTTGAAACTTGAGGAACGTCTCACTTCCTTCACCTCCCCCCGACAATATTCCAGGTTCTGGAACTTCTGCATAGTCTATAAGTACCCTATGGCGACTGAACAATCATTGATCGGAATGGTCGCGTAACTTGTTAGATAATTACAGTAGGTGAGATTTTAAATCTTTGTACCCTCTCCTTGGACCAGTAATTAATTAATTAATTAATTAATTAATGGTGCAATTAATGAATAATATAAACGGTACACATTTTTTTCACATAATACAAAAGTCCTTAACATTTACAACGGAATAGAGGTGAAGCTGGTGAATATGTCGATTCCACATTCCTAAGCCACCAAGTTAACCTCTTTGGTAAAACCATATAGTCTGCGACCATCGAGAAAAACAATCTTGTCGGTTGTTTATTTAAAAAGATGTGCAGTGTTTAGTGTTGAGTGTTGGTAGTTCAATGGGGTGTTGAGTTCAGTCAAGTTAAGTTCAGCTGAGTTGACTTCTATTAGAAGTGACGAAGTGAACGGTACCAATGCAGTTGTGATTTGTGTCAACGAGTCAGTTGTGTTCCGAGTGTGTGCCCAAGAAGTGTAACGTTTGTGTTGCGTCGAGTGCCTAGCGATAAATAAAGTGTGTTTTCACAGTAACTGGTGTTCTCATTTGTTACAATATAGATCGAGGTTTGAATATTCAAACCAATAACATAAATGGTCAACGCTACAAAAAAGAAGTGTATTTGACATAAGTTGAGTGCTTTAGAGATCTACATTTTTGAGTAGTAAGATTTGATCTATGTCTCACGATTCACCAATTATAAAAAGTTACTGGGAATAGCAGAAAATTAAATATATATATATACATATTTTATTTGTTATGTAAATATCTTAAACATATTATATTTTAATGAAAGCGGTTAGAGCCATTTTTGAGAAAATAAAAAAGAACGAAACATGTTGCATGTGAAGGGTAGTTTGGGTTGGGAGGAGTTTCTTGAAAATCTCGTGTTGCATCTTTTCAAATACCAAGTTTGGTGCTTATTTGACTTTTTGATTTTGAGTTATTCTGTTCACAAACACACATACACACACGCACACTGACATACACAGACAAGCACACGGACATTTTTCTAAAAATCCTTTTTTTGAATTCGGGGGCCTCAAAGCACGTATTTCCGTTGAAATATCAATATCGAATTTTTGGGTGGAGTACAATACCTTTTATACTACTAGGTACGTGGTAGAGAAAGTAAAATTTAACTTACCATATGCAAAGTATTTTGTTTTCCGTATCACGAATGCAACTAAGTCCTATTGCTTAGTTTGAGGCTTTGTGGACAAAAATGTGTCGTGAGCTACGCACATGAACACAAAATCGGTTTTTAAATGAATACGATAATATATAAGGGGTAGCTGAAGCTGTAATGGGTAGGAAAAGTCCTGTGATTGAACTACATTAGATTTGTATTTTAATGTCCAGATTATGTTCGTCTGTATTTTTATTTTCAGATGCATGTGAGAAGTAAAGCATAGAAAATTAAGTTGTTTTAAACACACTCTTCGCTTCTCAGCGGGTGTTGTTTTTACAAATATTGTACAATGGTTTTTATTTATTTTGCTTGAAAACCTCCTCTGGTATTTCAAAATAACTTCTAAACTTTAGTTTCAAATCATTTAAAAGTTCGTCGACAACATTTTCGGAAGAACACTGTACACAAACTGGCCTGTATTGACCGGAAGTCCAAGCCGGAGTGAAACAGCTGCAGTACAAGGGGAAACTGTATCTAATGAAAGGAATTCCGTGCTTTGCTCTTTGTGCGCTGTGGCATGACGTGGAGCAGGGGAACATCCGGTAACACAGCAAAGATTTTAGAGCCCTGAACAACTTAACGGACTTACTGCTATAGTAAACTCTTCTTCCATATGTACTTAAAACCAACACCTTTGAATGCACTAATAATATTATTGAAACAGTTTTAGCAATAGAGAACACAGCTTTCACAAATCATAATAAGGGCCCATAAGAATTTAAAGAAATAAATTTTGCAACTTGTGTAAAAACGTACGTGATGTAGAATATTGTTACTTTGTACAGCTTTCACTGCCACTTCTCTAAGTTCTCAATGTTACTTCACTGTTTTCACCTCGTTCACTTTTTTACTGTTACTTCATTAGTGTGAACTAATTCAATTTCCCCTTCACCTTCTTCGCGACTTGGCGGCGTAATGAAATACGCAGCCTCTTCTTCCGGACTATTCACCCGCTTGGGAGTCGAACGTAATACTTCTCCAATCTCTCCAGAAGCAGCACTCACTGTACGTCCCAGTTATCATAAACTCCCTTGCAGAACCGCACTTGATGTCACACCAGAAACGCACTCGCTAACTCGCTCACAGCTACTAACTTGCGAGAGCGCTCGCTTATATGCTTCCACAGTTTTACAACGTTCGAGAAGGGAAAATATCTTAAATATTCTGGTTATCTGACGATAGTGCTTCGGTATTTACGCTGGCGAGAACGCTACCTATCTTTGTTTATCTCCGATTGCCCGACGCCGACTTCCCATAACCTTGAGCCATAGACGCTACATCACAATGTATTGAAACCTTAGCTTATAATCCAAATGGCTGATGAGAACTAGAGAGAAGGTTTCGTAGCTTACTTATTGCGGCAGGAGCAAGGGCTCTCTACTCCCAGCTCTGTTCACAAAAACGTGCGAGATGAACAGTTATCGCAACAGGGAAATAATACTCTTGTAAAAGTTTTAAAATCTAAGGAAACAACTAAAGGGATACAGGACAAAAATTCGTTTCGGAAAACTAACCAGCTACATCCTCGAAAAGATGAATTAACGAGAAAGAGTGTTTAAAATCACTTGATAAGTAATAATAAAAGAAAAAGAACGAGATAGAGAAAAGGATTAACTGTATACTCATTTTTGCCATTAACATAAATAAGATCAGAAGGCACTCGTCAACATTTCATTAGTGGCTACCTACTAGCTAGCATCTGAGACAAGCAAGCAGTACTCTTTCTGCAAGTATTAAAGCAAAATGCCAAGTTAGTTCAGCCGTTAGACTATTAGAGATTAATTTAATAGCATAGATGCTTGTAAAGGAAATAAATAAATCCACCTTCCTCCCACCTTCCTTATAGCTGAAAGATTATCAGAACCTATATAATATGAAAAAGCAGAGCAGCCGAGGCAGTGCACGACTATTTGTAACTCACTTGTTTGTGTCATCAGAACCTAAACTGGCAATTAATTGCTCACCAATAAGCAAACAATTCGTCTGCGATCAATAAATGGGACAAGGCGGAGGTGCTCAAGCTTTTGTTTTGAATGCAAATGAAGTAAAAAGTAGCACACGAAACTAATATAATATCTCGCTAATTTTATAATAAACGTTACTACAGTTTGTTCTGAAACAAGTCTCCTTCTCCATCAGAGGCTTCTATCTCTTTAATGTAAATTGTTCTTTTGTAATATAAACAGTATTTCATTTTTACAGTTTCGCGCCATTTTACCACATTTTTTCAATAACAAAAAATAGTTAAATTTCACATAAATATTTATTAGAAGTCTGAACGTTTGAAATAAATTGGTAAGCTTGATCCCGACTAAATGTCCTTGGAGAAAAAAGACTGGAATCAACTGTTAAAGTATATTTTCGTGTTTCTATCCATTTCTATTTGGAGAAATCTGTTTATAAATTTTACTTGCACGTTTATCTAGATTAGCCCCAACACATAATTTAATTTATTTACCATTAACTCGTGAGCGGATAGTTTGAAAAATAACCGTTAGTAGTTTCATAAACTGAGCCACACTAACAAAAAATGTACCCTTGCTTTCAAATTTGAGCGTATTTATCAGTTATGAAACTGTAAACTATGCGTCATTAAGAAGAGAGATAGATTTTAATACCTAAAATAAGTGTAACATAGAATATTTATTTCTTCCTGAACACCTAATGAATGCAAAGCACAACACCAATAATGATAAAAATAATAATACGAGTAATAATAGTAATAATGCAATGCAACACTAAAGCCGGGCGATGGTCGTCACCTTTTTTTGAAGGCGTACCCTTTCCTTAAATATCTGGTATTGATTCTGCTGCAGGCTACTACAGTGGTTGGATATGAGAGCTTTCCTTCAGGGTATGCGTGGGCGGTTGTGAAAGTATAACACCAGTTTAAATTGACTGAGAAATGTAATGTGATATAATACTTGAGATATTGAAACGAGTTGCCGACCGTTTGAAGATAAAGAGTGCAACTGACGAATCGTAGTACTCTAAACCATAACAATTGAATTATTATACCTGCTAACTTCTGCAGCATCAATTTTACGGTTTAAAACAACTGTTGCCGCAATAAAAGAAACTAGAACCGCAAATTGCCGTGAGTCGCTTAAATGCTTACCGGTAAAACCCCGAAGGTCTCTGAGCAAAATTTGCCGGCCCTTCACGCCCAATATAGAATGGGATGCTAAGGACCACAGCAGTTAAAGAGCGTCCATATATATAAAAAGACACTTATTCACACAAGTGCGTCACTGAGGGCCGTATTCATAGATTTCACATCGGTCTGGACTATCTCCAGACTCATTTGGTCCGGACCAAAGGCCGACCAAGTTTTTGATATTCATAGACGATAAAAGGTCTCGGACCAAGAAAGGCCGTGGATCAGCAAGGAGAAAATGTTACACGATGAAGAAAGGTAGTTCTGCGCATGCGCGACTTCCATAGAGTAGTAAATTAACCACTGTTACACCGTAGTTTTTAACTTTCTATGATCGTTTCACAGCTGTTTTTTCATCGGTTTAGTGCCCACTCCTCGCCCTCAGCAAAAATGGAGATAATCAAGCAGCGTGCATTAAAACGGTCGGAGGAAAATGCCTGTTTTCCTTAATATAAAAAATGAATATTATGAAAAATGCAAACGAAAAAAAAAGAGCAGGCATGGAGGGAGATAATACATATACAGACAGCTAGTGCATGATTCTAACCTCTTGCCACCTCTTCCTTTTTGGAAAGTTCTTATCCACCAGATACACAGTTTCATTGCATTGTTAATCATTTCAATAAGAATTTAACTTGCTGGAATATTAACTTTTAACCTTAAAATTACAGAATGAAATCGTATTTAAATAGGAAGGAACATTTGCTGTTATTAAAATCTCACCCTGAATCATAAACAAAATAATTAAATATTGTGTGATAGTAATTATACAGAAATAATTACCTGAGGAAATTCTGATATATCATAAACCTTCCGGAGTTGTAATCCTCCTCTCCTCGCGGGGAAAACGTAAGTAAAGCCTGAATTACTTCGAACTTAACCCAAGTGACTTAACGCAATACTATATAACGTGAAGGTCTTATACGCTGTATTAAATGGAACTATTTAAGGTTGCCTTAACGTGGCTTACTATAACGACGTAACTTAAGAATTTGACAGTGTCAAACTTTTCTTTTCCGTTACGTCAAGTTTAATGTGGCATGGCAGTTAGAACCAATCGGCATGAAGCAGTAGCATGAAGTAATAAAAGAACAATCAACCAAGATTGATTCATTCCCGCTACGTTAAGTGCATCCTAATTAGACCTTTACTTTAGCAGAATTTCTTAACTTCGCGTTACATCCCGTCATATCACGTAAAGTGCAGCGTAATCCCAGTTTAACGAAAGTAAATCTAGCAATGGCACATAAGACATTAGTTATAATGCGGTTTATTGACGCCTTACTAAGTCAGTAGTGTTTTCTTGATACTTTTCTCTTGCATAATATGGAAATGCTATTAGCATCGTATCAATTGAGATACTCAAGTCTCGGTTATCGTCTCTGTCATATAGGTTAGAATGAATCCGGTTTATCAGCCTTCTAACCTTTGCTTTACTAAACCTGTATTCGTTTTGAAGTTTAGATCGCCATACTTTCCAATTATATCTAATTTTGGTATATAGTTTTACTTCACAGTCTCATTTCGCGAATTCTCTGCAAGCAGCCACGCCCACCACTCCAAAGTCATCCATTTTGTAAAAATGGTCTGCCTTTAATCTACCCCTCTGAGGCAGACCAAAATTTGGTCCCGACCAAAGCGTTTGATCCCCGGACCAACGCAAGTCCCGGTCTATGAATAAGAAAATCATGGTCCGCTGTAAGTCTACCGGAAGTACCAAGTTGGTGCTGACCAAAATCGACTATGAATACCGCCCTGAGTGTTTATAATAACACACGAGTAGGCGTCAGAAGTATCCAGAGTGAGAATGTATGCACGAATGTGTGCACGAACGAATACACGCTCTTATATCACTTAAGCTCCGCTTACTTTAGAACTACCCCACCAAGTCTCCTTCTTACCGGAGCCAATATTAAAATTGTTACGTGTGTGTCTGTTACCTTGCTGCTACGGGGTACCTCTCTGATTCTCAGAATTTCATTCCCTTTCTCTTTTACAGAATTCTGGTATACGTGACTGTTCAAACATACAGCATTCACTCCTTAATTGCATCCCAAGAACTTTTATGCTAACGCGTTCGTTTTTTCGGCGTCGCTAATGACTTTGTTTAACATGAACGGTTAATGGCATTTTCCTTGGATAAATCTTTTCAACTCAAGCTTATTACATTATACCTTGATTTAATACACGGAAATTATTTATTGTAACTATTTCTCTATCTTATTGTTATTTCTTTATTTAGTTATCTACTTATTCCTGTCAATAATTACAGTATCAACTCTCATAACAAGTGGCCATAAGGTTGCAACCCTATGCTAACCTGTAGCTCCGCTCACGTTGCAATAATTTCTTCCCTAGCTCCCTCTTTCACTCTCCCCCTCAATTGTTTATCCAGTACCAGCTATTATTTGAAGAGTGTTGGTTGCAGTATTATGTATATGTATATATATTATTTTATTATATAATGGTATGAAACTACATTGGTAGTTACTGGAAGCTTTTTAGTTTTATGCCCTTCCGAAACTTTTATATACATTATATAAATTCCGACATATGTTGCTTATTTGTTTATTAATTAATTTCCTTTTGTTTTTTCAATGTAACCGCAGGTTTAAACCAGGTTTAAATATCACTACAGAGAATTGTAAGTATCTGAATGTTATGTTATCGTGCTATGTTCATATCATCTGATTTATGCTACATTCACTATGTGCGTATGCCTCCCACCACAAAAAACAGTCTGCACGAAATAGGGAGGTGCTGCATTCGGGCATTAACACGCTATGTGGGAGTAACATGCAACTTGAGTAGTGCAGCGAGTGTAGTACAACTCCTATAACCAATTCGCAGTCGCCCACTTGCGAAGAACAGACATTGACCCTATAGTTTAACAAGGTCGTGTGTGCTCTCCATTTGAAGAAACAGCACTCATTTGCTAGAAGCAGTGATTTCTGCCATTCCGTTTCAGAACTCACTGATGCAACATGAGAAACTGCTAGCTTGCAGCTTAACAGAGAAGCAAAAGAGGTTAGCCATTTCCAGATCAAGGAGAGGATGTACTGAACATATTTGTTTCGCATATCATTTTGAGAAATCGCCCTGCGTTTACAAATTATTTGTTAAAAGAAATTTGTGAAGATACCACATTTCTTGATCAATGAAAGCGAAAAGGCAAATAAATACCCGTTGTTTACTGCATATCAAACAGAGAATCAGACCATGAATGGAGAAAGGAATGTGCTTAGAATTCATTCAGTAACATTTTAAGGCTAAATAGAAAATCTAAATTAGTATTACTATTATTGTTGTTGTTGTTGGGGCCAGGTGCCATAAAGCTGAGTGATATTCTTCATTCACCTTTGGAATGAATAGAAATTCCGAGACACAAAGCAAAATAATAGAATAGAACTTTCTATCTTCGTATACCAACCACAGAAACATGCATTTAAAAGTTGTTAATGATAACGAGAAAGTATTAATATTTCTCTAAAATATAGTAGGGCGTGGTTTTTAACCATTTATCAAAGATAAAGAATGTAATTCTAAAATGATTTATCAAAGATAGAGAACATAATTTCTAAAATGCTTTATCAAAATTTTACAATGCATCCCTATGCCACAAAGCATTATTTTTTGTTAAGCCTTAAATTTCTTTATTTGAAATGTTCGTTACTCCAAACTCTTTCTTTAGTATAACTTCCTTAGCTTTGCCCTTTGGCCATTTTTAAAAGCCACGGCGACTAGTTTTATAATCCAATGCGAGGAGTAAATGGGCATTTTCTTGTACCATATGTGAAAAATGTAGCAAAATTATCAGAGCAATACAGGATAAGAACGTTTTTGAAATATAGTATAGAGAAGAAGGAAGTCTGAAAGGGTAACGTGCTGTGTAGGTTTGCTCCGAGATCAGTACATAGTGTTAAATATTTATTTAAGACTAGCGTCTTCTAAGGATGTGAGACGAAGTTTTTCACGAAATTTCCCACACCGAAACTACCTCTTATATGGTAAAATTTTTGCTGTTTTTATTTTCTCAAAACCGGCTGTTTAAATTCTTACTATAATTTTATAATCAATATTTACATTTTCTGTCAATATCTGTAAAATTCCATTCTTCTGATAGGATATTGTATAATTCTGTATAACTAACAAGACAAGAAAGAAAGGTACAGTTTAGTATGGTTTAGATTAGAAATTTGGAGACTAAAAGAGCAGAGGAAACTTGGAACAGGGCATGTACATATATGTGCATTATGTAGGTGCAATGGAAATGCTGTCCATATCTTATTTGAAAGCTCAGAAACAAAAGATTAGAGAAAGAAGATGATTGAAACACATGCGTTGGATTAAAAGCTGATATAGTAATAAAAATGTTTGACACATATCTCAAATAAGGAATTTAGAGAATGTTTAAGTATATGAAGTTATAAATAAATGTGTAGGACAGATTAATACATTAATATTGGTTTTGCGGGAGGACAGACGCGCGGAAGAAGTTATTTGAAGTCAATAATAATAATAATAATAATAATAATAATAATAATAATAATAATATAATGTTGGTCTATTATTTCCATTAGATGTTCAGAATTTTTATTTTATTTGAAGTTTAGGCTTGGGCCTGAGGTAGAGCCAGGGCTGAAATGAAGCCATAAAAATTCAGTATTGTAATTTAGCTATTTGGAATGTACATTGTTATTATTATTATTATTGTTATTATTATTATTATTATTATTATTATTATTATTATTATTATTATTATTATTATTATTATTATTATTCGACACCTGCTTCTATCATATCTTACAGTTTCTCAACTATATGCAGCATTTTTTAAAATTCAATATGAATGAAGAGGAATTCATAGGCTATTCACAGAAAGTTCTAGATATATCTCTGCAAATTAATATCTCAAACATTCTAAACGAAACATTTTCAGCGGCGTTTTGGAACATAAAAAAGAACTAAAGTATCCATAGTAAGAGAAATGGGGGGGGGATTTCCTGAAAATCTTCTTATATCCTTGAAAGATGCTTGCCTCAAATACGAGGTTTGATATTTATTCGACTTTTCGTTTTTGAGTTACGCTGTGAACACATACGTTCACGCAAACACAAACAAACATGCTGCACTATTTTGCGGTTCCGATAACCTCAGAAGATGCATTGCCGAAGAAAACTTCGATACCAAATTTTCGGAGGAATACATACTTCATGGGCAAAAGGTGGAATAAGTAAAAGGAAAAACCGCGAAACCATCGTTTAAATATTTAACATTATGCTCTGATCTCGGAACACAACTCCAATTAATGCTGGAGACTAGTTGAGTGAGACGTAACTAACGCTGTGCTCACCGAAGGCCATGGGTCTGTGTTAACACTCTGGAAGACTATGCGCTGAAGAAGATATTTTAATACATACATTAATTTTGGATCACGCAGCCAGAAGCCAACGTCTCGTGTGGCAGGAGGCAAAGTCAACTGTGTATCTCCTGATGACGAACTCTTCTGGGAGGCATTCACATGTTAACATCTTGTGCTTAATGCAGTCGACCGGAAATGTGCTATTCTCGTAGCAAAAAAGGAATGTTTCCCAGAAAAGCTAATGCCTCATGGGTCTGAGTTCTCCCAGTAACACAAAAGATTCACTTTAAATATATACCTTGTCATTTCCTCTTATACACTCAAACAGTCAGAAAACATTTAGTCTATGTGAAAATTCACATACCACAACCTAATTTAAACATTATATTCTATTGGTACCCTTCCCTGCAAATCTATAATCAGTATTGTTACTTTCTCTACCACGTACCTAGTAGGTAGAGGAAATATTGCATTCGATCCAAAATTCGATGTCCAGGTTTCACCAGAAAGGCATGTTTTGAAGTCCTGAATACAGTAAAAGTGCTTTTAGAAAATCGCCCGTGTGTGTGTGGTTTTTGTGTTTCTCTAAACAGCATAACTCAAAAACGAAAGTCGGATAAATATCAAACTTGGTATTTCGGTATAGTATCTTCCAAAGAACTGTCACGATGATTTTCAAGAAAATCCACCCTCCAAACTACCCTCTACAATTTTATATGGAAAAAATGTTCGATAATTTTTTTCTCAAAAACTGCTCAAACGATTTTGATTAAAATAAGGCAAATTTAAGATATTTACGTGCCAAATAAAACATACACCTTGAATTTTCTGGAAATAACCTGTAAAGTCTTCTTTATTCCGAAGGAATTTTGTATAATCTTGTATTACGTTAACATATAAGAGATAGACAAAAGTTTACTTTAAAAATGTAATTCTTTTTAAAACATATAGGTTATTTCCAACACCTTTTTTGTGGCATCAGCCATTTCCAAGATATCTGATTATTGCTTTGAATTGTTCAGTACTTCGTAATATTCTTAAAGCGATGTCCCTATTCAGCTGTTTCTTGCGATGTATGGAAGAAGTATGGAATTTCTGGAATTTCAAGGCCAGCATATAGTAACGGCTTTTACACAAGTAATTATCGATTCTGTTTACAGGAAACCGAACAGGAATTTTTCCTTAAAGGACAGGAAACCGCATAACATGTAGTTCCGGTGAAATCTCAATTACTAGTTTTTCCTCCGCGTAGGTACGCGTTAGAGAAAGCAATATGATAGAGAAAAGTCAACGATACGTTTGTGATTTGGTCACATGGAGAAGATAGACCTGGGGAATTCTTTGAATATCTCAACGATATTGTGAAGAATATCACTTTCGCCATATGGAAAGAAAAAGGAGAACATTGTTTTGCTAGATATGTTAGTGAGTTGACTTAGAGGCACGTGGTGTATAGGAAACAAGTTCATGCGGATCACTAGCTCCAAAATTATTCTATCACCATCCTGGACACAAACAAGCTGTTATCCGAACATGAACAGAATATACAAAACGAGCTGTGAGTCTATCATGCTGAACTATGAGATGTAACACCTGCGGGAAGCATTTCAGGCTTCAAGGAAATACAACATGCCTCACACCCGAGGAGATCGTGGTTGGGGGAGATATGAGAGAGGGCAGAATTCAAACTACAATTCCTTTGTTTATTTAGAGGTTTCCCCACATCCGCAGCCCCCAATGACGGATATCCCAAGAGGTTACATCGTCTACCCATGCACGTGTAGTTAGTGAGCTAAACATGCAGATTGAAGGGGGGGTCCTTGTCAGTATATATATATATATATATATATATATATATATATATATATGTGTGTGTGTGTGTGTGTGTGTAGCTGTTAGTCGGGTTCCGCGGAAGCACCCCGGATAGTAACAGTGGTTAAAGTTGATGGCATGCAAGCGTAGAAGCATGTCACAGTTGTATTCAAGGAGTCCTGGGTGCCACCCTGGGCATTAGTATTGCAAAATGCAGTGGGAGTGACTATGGAATAGTATGTGTCAAGTCTTAGTGGTTAAGAGTTATTTTGAAGAAGGTTCACATTGATTTAAATGATAGTGGCTTGCAGTGAACGTATATACAAGGTGGGGAGGGATAGTCATCGGCATTACCAATTTTAAGGAGGTAGTTCTGCGGATCGATCCGTTGGCAGCAGTCTTCAGTGCTTCAGCGGACTGGTTGCTTTTAGAATGAATGATGGTACAATTTTAGGCCCTATAACAGAGATGTAGAGGGTCTAGGCAAGCAATTTCACGTGTTACGCGTGCGGATGCATGCGTCAATTGCGTCTGTACTCGAGCTGAGGTTGCAGCCTAACAGTGACAGAGGTCTATTGTGTTTGTCTTGGGTGATGTTATAATTCTTTAAATCGCGAATGGGTGAATTTATGCTGGAGGGCAGTTTTCCTTACATACCTCTTGTTAACTTTTTCATGAATTCTTCTACCGTATACTGTTTAGGTTCGTTATGGAGTTGTTGGCAGGGGCGGTTCTTGGAACTTTGACTATGATACTGAGTGCTCGGTTTTGTATTTTCTGAAGGGTTCATGTGAATTGCGGCAGCATAGCCACATGCTGGAGCAGCATAGGTCAGTATAGGGTGGTTCAAGGTCTTGTACGTGGTCGGACCGATGTTTGATATTTGGGGATTGCCGTAGTTAATTAGCGTGTACAGTTTCCGTAGTTCCGGGGCCTCTCTGTCGCGAGTTTGGCCTCTGAGTTCGGCCCAAGTGAGACCTTAGACGAAACAATGTCCTAGATATGTGACGCGTGGTATCCAGGGAATGTCGTCACCTAATAGCATGAGAGGTGCCAAACTATGAGCTGGGTAACAGAGAGGTTTGCGGAATCTAAATACGATCACTTGTGTTTTCCTGGTGTTTGCTTTGCTGCGCCAGCTGATTAGCCAGGTCAAGAGTGTTTTTGAGTGCTTTCTGTAGGCACCGGCAGATGAGCCGCGGCGGGGTCTACAGGACCATAGACGATGTTATCTGTATAGAAATAGGAAAACTTAATAGTGAATGGTGAGCTAGGTATGTCGTCCATGTATATATTAAAAAGGACAGGTCCAAGGGGGACGCTTGCTAGAATGGGTCTTGGTAAGGAATGAAAGTATTTAATAATGGATTTGAAATGACGGTTGTTAAGTAATTTGCAATAATTTCAATGAGGGTATCGGGAAAGTAGATTTCGGCTTGTTTGCACGGCAAGCCTGGGTGCCATTCTCTGAAGAAGATGCGTTAGTTGTCCAGGAACACGTCTCAGAGGAGCGTTTGGTGTTAAAGACTGCTTGATGATTTCAGTGGCGCGGAGTAGTTAAACCGTAGTGGAGTGTTTTTATGGAAGCCAAATTTCTTGTTTATGAGCATGTTGGTTGTTTTTCCAACATGTTTGTCAATGCGTCTCAGTAGACTTTTTCAAGGAGTTTGCTGAGATAGTTAAGAGGCTAATTGGGGGTTTATCAGCAGCTGCCTTCGCAGTTTGTCCTAGAAGCTGTACATTACCACTGGCCTTCACTAAAGAGGGCTTTCAGGATACACTCCCGCACTGGGCCAACGCTGCTGTTACGACCAAACTTCGTTTTATACTCGTACAACCCCTCGAGAATGTTCGGAACAACACAGAGAGGAAGGAGACGTCTAGAAATTTCTGCAAGTGTCTCAGTACGTGTTCCAGATGGTTCATTAACTGAGAGCGTCTGCTGATCTCCCTCCAACCAATCATACGCCGGCTGATACTAAAGAACATGCCCGCTACCCTGGCGTGGGAAGCCTGGGAGTGTCGACCACTATATATGTGTGTATATACGTGTAGGAACAGCTTTCTTGACAGGCAGTTTTAACTATGAAGGGATAAGTAGTGTTTGAGGCACTGGCGTTTCGATGAGTATGGTCATAATATCTAATGTATAAAATGTTTTATAAAACCCAATAGGTTTGCCTACTTATATCAAATACCTGACGTTTCTACGAGCTGAGATGGAGTAAAGTACAATCGATGCAGCTTCTGTTTCTTCTATTTTAATATTTTTCGTCTATTATCATTGTGGTGTTATATCTCACAATATTCGCATTTAATGCAAGGACTTAAATGAGACATGAAAGTAGAGCAATTTGTAAACCTTAGAGTTTTAAAGAAAATGAACAGGGCAGAACAGCCATTACAGACTATGACGTTTTATGTTGGTGAAAGTTTGTAGAAAAGTACATTGCCCAGTGTCTCCTTCGCACAGAATGCCTTGTTATTGCAGATGTTTGCCATTGGGAAACCCTTTTTAACTCCTCTACAAAAATTAAATTCTATAGCGAGCGGCCGCTTCTCTGAAAACTTTCAGAGGTAAATCAACTACGTAAGATTTACCACCGATTGATTTCTGAATCCTCCTGATAGCTGTTGATGTAACAAAGCCACAGACCACAGTTTAAACTATAAAATACGGTAAAATAACAGCAAGCAATGCAGTTCATTTTTCGTTCTTTAACAGAAAAATTGAAAGACTACGATCCAAGGATTTTAAATTTCGTTTCTGTGATTTGAAATAACATTGTACTTAACTAGAACATAAAACATATGACTATTTAATAAGTGCATATCTATACATAACTAGGGAGAAACCCGTTGAGTATCAACAACTTGCTTCATTTCTTGGGATGGTTTCTTCTTTTGCTAAATTTATTCCCAATTTAGCTACTATTGCTGAATCACTTTACGCTTGGGCCGAAAAATATTCCTTTTGTGTGAGCATCTGAACAACAATCTGCGTTTGACCTTTTGAAACAGGCCTTAATGAATCCACCCACCCATTTTGGCTATGCCAGATTTTTCTTTCCGTTTATTTTTCAAACGCATGCCTCTCAAGTAGGTCTTTCCGCGGTGTTACTTCAAGATACTATTCAAGGGCGTCGCCTTATCGCTTATTTTTCTAAGACATTTTCTGAACAAGAACGACGATTGTCGATCTATGAATTGTAGGCTTTGGCGGTGTTATCCGCTTGCGAGAAGTTTCGACAATTTTTGGAGCATCGACATTTTGATTTAGAATGTCATAATCAGGCTATCACCTGGGTCCTTTCACATAGACGTCAAACCGGGAAATTGGCCCGTTGGGCAGTATACGCCTTAGTGCCTTTAGTTTTACTGTTAAACACATCCGCGGTAATGAAAATTGTATGGCTGTCGCACTTTCTCGTTTATTTCAGGAGGATCCGTCATTTTCACAGTTGAATTCTATTGCAATGCTCGGTACTCTTTCGAAAGATTTTCCTGCAATTTTACTTCCTTGTCTGACCATCAACGTTCTGACCCTGATTTGGGTCCGCCCTGGACAGCGGGTAACAGGAACAGATTTCTCCAAATTATCATTTTCGCGATTACTTATTACCCATGCGCTTGCCAAATTCCAACGTGTTAGTATTGTATTACCACAAATGCTTATCCCAATAGTTTTGAAATATTTTCATACATCGCAATTTGGAGCTTATTTTGGAGTTTATAGAACCATGTCTAAAATTAGTTGTTTTTTTGTATGGAAGCATATGTACCGAGATATTTTGCATTTTGTTCGTAATTGTTCCGTCTGTTATCGCTCTAAGCCTCCACGTTCCACTCACTTTGGACTTTTGAATTCGCTTCTAGCTTCTTATCCTATTGAGCGTGTTTTTCTTGACATTATTGGACCGTTACCATTCCTTTCGGGGCAATGCTTACTTGTGCGTACTTATTGATGCATTTACGAAATTTATTTGGCCAGTTACAGTTCGTGCATCTATAGCATTTAATACTATAGTCTGGTATCTTTGCATCATTCGGATTGCCACAGACAATTGTATCTGACAACGCATCATATTTTCGAGCTAGACTCCTTCGTACCTTCCTTTTTGAACATGGTGTGGAATTCGTTCATACGTCTCCTAATTATCCCCAACCATCATTAGCTGAACGTGTTAACAGCAATTTTAACAGCAGGTTGATCGCCTTTCATTCAAATGATCATCGTCTTTGGGATACACGTTTACCTGCTTTTCAGTTGGCGTTTAATCTGGCACCCACGAATCTCATCAACAGGTTCCATTTCATCTCATGTTTCGCTTTTTGCCGGCTTGTCCGTTGATTAATTCTTGGCTTTTACGTGATTTACTTCAGAATCCCAGGATTCAGTGCCTTCACTTAACCTTTGGCATGACACCTTTCGTCAGCTTTGCAGGGATCGTCGTCGGCGAGAGGCACGTTATAACCAATCACGCCTTCCAGCTCCTTTTAGAGTAGGTGATTTGGTACTGTTGCGTAATTACCCTGTTAGTGATGCAGCACATCATCTTACTCATAAACTTGCTCCCCGTTATGTTGCTCCATTTAGAATTGTCCAGATTGTTAAACATGTCTCCTTTCGGCTTCGCCATGGTCTTTCTGCAAATTTACTACAGCTCACGCTTCGCAATTACGTTTTGCCACTTCGGAATCGCTTCCGTCCTAATTCGAGTCCTTCCAATCGATACACTCGCCTTTGGCATGGCGAGTTTTCCTTTTTCCTTGCAGTTCCTGCGGGGTGTTGTTTTTTGGCCCCCGGTTCCTTCAAGGTTTTTCCTTTTGCTGATCATGCCAAAGTATATTTTCCTTTTATGTTGTCGAGAACTCTTTCCTTAGTTTGTTTCTGTTTTGTGTTTTCTTTTCCTTTGTATGTACACTGTGCACAGTTTTTGTGGGCCCATTATTTAGTTTTGTGTAGTTACTATTTGCAACCGGTTGTGTCTGCCTTTTTGTGGCAGTTATGTAGTTATAGTAGCAATATTTGCTACCTAGCCATAGAGATGATTGTAGTGCGCTTTTATTCCATTGCTATTTTTCTAATTGTTTATTGTTATATACATATATTTATATTTATACACTTTACCTTTCTTATTATTATATGGTTAATTTTGTTATCCAGCCTCATAGATCTACTTTGTATTGTTTATGTTCACGGTACTGTATTACCTATCTTGCTACTCATTACTTTATGCATATTTGCGTTTTTAATGTGCTTATTATTGTCATTCCCAGATTGAATTTCGTGTATTGCACTCACTTTCCTTTTTGCGCTGGTCACTTCCTGTGACATGAGCTCATTTTCTCTGTTTGTGTTTCATGCTCGTCCCTCGGGGCCGCTGGACGAATATCGACTACACCTTTACTGGTTGCGCACCTCCGTGCTGGCGGGGAGAGTTTCGAGAGGATTCTGTCTCTTTCTTCGAGGGACACTTTCGCAGAGATGGCCGCAGCTCTTCCTGTATCCGCAGTCATAAGATACAATCCTGGCCCCTGGTTCTTATGCCGACAGCCTGTCTTACACCTGAAGTCGGCTACAGAAAGTTCTACAGCGCTCGCCAGGTTGCGCCCTCTCCGCCAATACAGATGGCCCTAATGTTGCTTCAACGTCATCACCTGACCTGTCCAGCGTGTACCCCGAGCGATGCCTGAAGAGGGAAAAAGACAATGTATCACTTCGTTCTCGACTAACATCGAAGAAGGACTTGAGCTTCGTGCCTAGGAGCGTCCGTCTGCACACCTTTTGGCTTATTCTAAATTTGTGTAACATGTATCTTCGAGCGTAAGTAAATTTCAAAATTCAGTGTGGAGCGGCGCATAATATTTCATGGAAGCGAGTTTCAATTATATATATATATATATATTTGGCGTGTTAAACTTTGTTTCGTAATGGCAACTATGTGTGAGAAGGACAAAGTTAAATGTAACGTGCTTTAATTGTATTATATTTCTGAGTTAATATATTCAGTAGGTACCATTGGGGCTCTACAGATCCTTGTTCTTATTTAAAGCTTTTTTAAAGTCTTTGATTGCTTTAAGTTGTAGTACTAAATAATTATTATTCTGGGGAATACCTTACTTCTAATGCATTCTATAATGGACCCAGCAAATAATTATTTTCTTAGTTGTGACTTTTTTGCATCGACTATCCGTGAATCGGCTTTGCAAGAACGCTACAACTGATGTGGTCCTTAGCGTCCCATTCTATATTGGACGTGATGACCGCTAATTTTGCTCAGACGCCTCTTTATCTGGCTTGAGGTTCTTTTACGTGCCGTAAATCTACGACCGGGACCACCGGCATTACTTCCCTTCTGAAGGAAGTCATGCTACGGAATTTTACACCGGAAAAAATCCATTTCCCTCCACCGGGTTTGAACCCGCGACCTCGGATATCTCAGGTATCTGGAGGTCAGAGTTCGAGTCTTAGTGTAGCACACTTTAATGCTTAATAACTATGAAAGCAAGAGACATACACGAGTAGGTAAATCTCAATAATTTATAGCATTATGAGGCTGAATGAAAGGTATTCTCAGGTATCCACCCCCAGGGGCTCACTTCGTGTGAGTATGGGTTTGGCGCACCCTGGGTCCCGAGCCGCTCATCGCCATCGTAATCCCTTCACCCTCGTCCGGTCAAGGTGGGTTCGTCCTCGTGACCGGGGGACTCAAGGTAGGCTCTCGTGCGTTCTTTGCATTTCGTTCCATGCCGACCCTCGCCATCGTTTCTTTCTTGTCTAGTCCATTTACGAACATTTCGCACCACAACCATTCACACATCTCTTTTCCTTCCTTGCCGGCCTACCTTGCGTGCGAAAGGCCACACCCTTTTGGCTTATTTTCCGATTTTCTTTATTTTAATCCTCCATGGACACAGCCTGACGGATACCCACTCACTGGGTGCGCAGCTGGGTGAGTGCGTAATAGCGTCATCCCCACCACCCGGGGTGGTCATGTAGGTTGTGTTCGTATTCACTGTTCAACTGCAGTCCCGCGGGGGGCATTGCATGAGCTGCTGACACCCCACGACCATTGGGTCCCTCTGTCTATGTTCTGGGAGGTGTGACCCTCGGGTGAGACCGGTATGGATAGGCCACTCACCCATGCCGGGGTAAGGCTTGGGAAGTAAGAGCCCGAGGTAGGAGGCGGTTGCAGTGGTGGAAGACTTCTTTCGCTATGGAGCCCTCTTTCTCCATTATTTCTAACAGGCGCCGAAAACTTTTGGTAACAGAAGTAGCACCACCGACATCTGGGTGTTACTTAGTCATTACGCGAACAGAGGAAGGACAAACTTTTGAGTAGGTGAACACTTTTATTATCCAGAAGGGAATTGACTCAATTGCTGTTCGGTTCATTCCTGCACTCGACTTCGAAACGGTTCATTGTTGGTTCAGAGTAAGTCCGATCAACAAAGTAAGACCTTATTGCGCGCCACGCTTCTCCACGGTTATCCCATCCGTGTTGAGAAGCACCGCACCTTGAATTCCTGTCGATTGTCGTTACCACCCATAGCCTCGACGGTATGTCGGACGATCAACTGGTCGCCTATCTTTCTGATCAAAAGGTGACAGCAGTTCATCGAGAGCAGGCTAAACGCAACGGAGTCTTGGTATCCACCCGTACCCTGTTTCTCACTTTCGATGGCGTCGATCTGCCCACAAGTCCTTCAGCAGGGAACGAACGCCTTGCGGCGAGGCCCTATATTCCCAGACCTCTGCATTGTTTCAAATTCAAACGATTTGGGCATACGCAAGTCTCTTGTAAGAGTGCCGTTTCCATCTGCGCCTCGTGTAGTCAGCCTTCATACGATGGTACCTGTTCATCAGCCCCGTCTGCGTTAATTGCAAAGGGTCTCATTCTGCGTCATTTCCGACTGTCCGCGGTACTTGGACGAGAAGGAGATCCAGGATATCCGGATAAAGGAAAAACTATCCTTCGCTGAAGCCCGGAGGCGTTACCATATGCGCCAACCTGCGCTCCTGCGATCGGGTACATTCAGCTCTGTGGTTGCCTCGCCAGTACCCAGGAAGCATGCCGAAATTCAGACCTGGACTATGACTGCCTTTACCGCAACTGCCATCCGGACGTCCATCTCTGGCACACTTATCAAGCCATCTAAATCTGGTGTTAAAGTACTGAAATCACAAGGCACTGAGAGGAAATCCAAGCAGAAACTTCGTAAGGAAGATGTTCTTAAAGACCCACCGCGTGCGCGCGGTAAGAAAAGTTAAGCTTCTCCTCCTCGGAGGTCGCAATCCCAGGATGCTCCTTGGATAATCCGCACTCAGCGATACCCTCCAACCATTGGCATCCAGAACCGATTCTCGGCGCTTAAATCTGTTTTCTGGCATTGAGCGCGTGGGCCTTCCCTTCGAGAACCCTATGCAGTCTGACCAAATCTATACCAAAAGCCCGAGCCCCAAGGTTAAGCGGAAGGTTATTTTGAGCCGCTCTTCTAAGTAGACAGTTTATCTCTTTTATTCATGGCTATCCTGACCTGGAATTTACGTGGTGTACGATTGCATAGGGCGGAACTGCAACTTTTATTGCGTTCCCATTCACCTATGGTCATGTGTTTGCAGGAGACCAAGCTTTGCCTCACGATCCTTTTGCTCTCCGAGGGTATACTCCGGTTCGCTTCGATCTTGCACCGGATAAGGGTACTCCTGCTCATGGATGTGTCATTCTATTAGTGCGTAGCGACGTTCATTTTCAGACTCTCACACTTACATCCGACTTGCAAGCTGTTGCCGTTAGGCTTTAATTACCCGGATTCTTCTTTTCTATTTGCTCCGTCTATTCACCTCCATCGTCTCCTCTCGCTAACGCGGACATTCAAGATCTCCCGTCCACTCTCACCATTTCTTCTGCTGGGAGATTTTAATGCCCATCACTCCCTGTGGGGTTTGCCAAGGGCTTGTGCAAGGGGAACGCTTCTTTCCGACATTTTTGCTCAGTTCAACCTCTCCATCCTCAATACAGTTGAGCCTACTTTTCTTTCTGATTCTCCTGGTACATTCTCTCACTTGGACCTTGCCATTTGCTCAATCCAACTTGCTTGTCGTATGCAGTGGAACGTCGTCGCTGACACTTACTCCAACGATTATTACCCCTGCATCGTGTCTCCTCTGCCTCACGACGTTCAGCATTCCAGAGCGCATACCTGGCAATTCCATAAAGCCGCCTGGAGACTGTTTTCCAGCCTCATGTCTTTCGTGGACCAGCCCTTCACTGACGTTAACCAAAGGGTGGAGCACCTTACGTCTACGATCCTATCTGCCGCCGAACGTACAATTCCCCGTTCGTCATCCCACCCCCGGCATATTCCTGTTCCGTGGTGGACCGAGGATTATCGGGACGCCGTTCGTACCCGTACTCTTGATAATTTGGTTACTTTTAAAGAATCGCGCGCCAGGTCTCGTCACATTATTCAGGATAGCAAGAAGGTATCTTGGACTCGTTTTGTCGAGTCTTTTAATCGCTTCACGCCTTCCTGTGTTGTTTGGGATAAACTTCGTCGCTTCTCCGGTAAAGTGTCGCATTGTATTGTGTCTGGCCTTCAGGTTTCCAATGCCACCACAGGGATCCGGCTGCTATTGCTAACACTCTAGGTGCTGCCTTTGAGTCGGTTTCCAGTTCTGACCATTATTCCGCCGGCTGTCGCACTCTCAAAGACCGGTTGGATTCCGTGACCTATCGTTTTCGGTCTCCTAATCAGGAGTGCTATAATAACCTTTTTCTCAATGAGGTAGCCACCGCTCTACCGTCGACTATCTGGTACCTCTGTCGACGCATATTATGAACGGATTCCTGAGAAAGTGTCAAACAGTGACTGTATGTTTTGAACTGGAGAAAGCTTATGACACGTGTTGGAGGGGCGCCATTTACGTATACTCCACGCATGGAATGTACGCGGTCATCTTCCCCTACTTCTTCGGGAGTTTATTAGGAATCGCGTCTTTCGTATACGCGGGGGCTCGGTTTTATCTAGTCGTTTTATTCAAGAGAACGGTGTACCGCAGGACTCTGTAGTCAGCGTCGCACTTTTTGCGATTGCTATCAACCCCATTGTTGAGTGTATTCACCCTGGCATTTCATCGTCCCTTTTCGTTGACGATTTTGCCATTTATTGCACTTTACGGCGGATCTGTCTGCTCGAACGCCATCTCCAGAGATTTATCGACCATCTCTACGCCTGAGTAACGCCAATGGCTTTAATTTCTCCGCCGAGAAATCCATGAGTGTTAATTTCTGGCGCCGGAAGGCTTTCCCTCCTCCCTCTCTCCATCTTGGGCCGGATTTGTTTGTAGACGAGGTGACATTTCTGGGGTTGATTTTTGATCAGGAGTTGAGCTGGTATGCGCACATTTCGTTTTTAAAAGCAAAGTGTGACCGTTCTCTTAATTTTTTACGTGTTTTAAGTGGCACATCCTGGGGACCTCATAGGACCATCCTTCTGCGTCTTTATCGCTTATTGGTCCGATTCAAGCTTGATTACGGATGCATTGCCTATTCAACGGAGCGTCCATCTGTGTTACGTCGCTTGAATGCCGTTCACTATCGTGGCATAAGAGTCGCTACAGAGGCCGTTCCAACTAGTCCTTGTACACAATCTGTACGCTGAAGCTGCGGAGCCTTCGCTGTCCTTCAGGCGTGAGAATGCATCGTACAGCTATGCATATGGACTCTCAAGCTTGCCTGACCATCCGTCCTTCGAGTTATATTTCGAGAATTCGCTTGACCGGAAATATTTAGTTAGCTCCTCTGCATTGCTCCCTCCAGGGTTCGATTTCGCTAGCTTCTTCGGCATTTGGACGTTACGCCAGCGCCGACACTCCCCAGGGGGAAACGCGGTTTCCTCCTTGGTTGCGCACTGAGGCTCACTTTCACCTTGGGTTAACGTCGATGGCGAAGAATGAATCCCCTTCTTCAGTCCTTAGATCCGCCTTTTTAGAACTTAAGGCGCAATTTGGAGACTTTCATTTTATCTATACTGATGGGTCTAAGACTAATGTTGGAGTAGGGTGTGCCTTTATCGATGGTCAAAGTAGTTTTACCTTTCGTTTACCGAAACAATGTCTGATTTTTACCGCCGAATCTTTTAGTGTTTAACAATCACTTTTATACATCCAGTGGCATGACTTACGGCACTATGTTGTTTGTTCAGACTCTCTGAGTGATCTTCAAAGTATTCACGCGCTGTGCACTTACTGACCGCTCGTACAGCGCATTCATGACCTGCTCCACTCGCTTGATGCCTCTGGCATCAGCGTCTCCTTTGTGTGAATTCCAGGTCATGTGGGCATCTCAGGGAACGAGTCTGCCGACGCCGCTGCCAAATCGGCAATGTTATCACCCAGATATTTTACTTCTGTTGTTCCCTCCTCAGATTTGTCTGTTATTTTACTTCACCGCATCCTCTCGCTTTGGCGTGATGGATGGACGGTCCTCCGGGGGAACAAGTTGCGGGAGGTTAAACCTCTCCCGTTAGTCTTGGGTACCTCTTCTCGTCGGGTAATTTTAGCTCGTTTACGAATCGGACATTGCCTTTTTAGTCACAGATTCCTGCTCAGTGGTGACCCCGCACCACTCTGTGAGCAGTGTAATGCGCCCTTAACAGTGCGTCACATTTTAACAGAGTGTCAAGTTTTAGCTCCGTTGCGCGTTCATCTGTATCTGCCTGTTGGCATAACCAACGAGTTGGCAGACGACGCGCATGCTGTAGAATGTGTTTTATGTCTTATCAATGACAGTGGTGTTAATCGGCGCATTTAATGCGCTGTGCATCATTTAGTTTTGTGATTTCATATTGTCTGTTTTAATGGGGGCTCTTCTCCTCGGCGGACATATGGCGCCCTTGTCCCTTGCGTTCTCAGTTCTTGACACGTCGTTTTACTCTTTTGTTATTTTATTTAGCATGTTTTAGTGTGGTGTTTTTTTTAGAATTTGCTGTCTTGTTTTTAGTGTTTTAGATTAAGCGGGTTTGTGTCCCGTATTTTCGTTTTTGGATTTTAAATTTTATACTTTGTAAGGGCGCTGATGAGCTTAGGTGTTTAGCGCCCTTTAACCCCATCTCATCTTCATCATCATCATCATCATCATCATCATCATCAGGTATCCAGAGGTCCGACTTCGAGTCTTAGTACAGCAAAACTTTAATGTTTAATAACTATTAAAATAAGGGACTTAGACCGGTGGATTAAAATGTATTTAACATATATAATTATATATTATTAACTACTTTTGAATACTTAGGTATCCCGAGCTCTGTGTTAGAATCTTACTGCTGCAATACCTTAATGTTAAGAAATATTAAACCATTATTAACCCCGGTATATACTTAGATGTCCTGATTTTCAGTTCTGATTCTTGATTTTCTTTCTTTCCTCTTCCTCGTTTTCTTTTTTTTCTTTCCTTTTTCCTTCTTTTCTTTCTTATTTCTTTTTTCTCTCTTTCCTTTTTCTTCTTCCTATGTTTCCTTCTTTATTTTCATTGTTTCTTCTTCTTGATCCACATATAAACAAAAACACACGCTCACAGACTCATCGAAATCCATAAATACATACACAACAACACTATCACACAAACGCACACAAAAAAGTTTAACACGCAAACGCTCGCGCGTGCACACACACACACACAAACACATACATACGTCTACACAATAACATTATCACACAAACACACAGAGACAGCTAAACACGCCCACACACTTGCACCAACACATCAACACAGAAACACCCTCACCTAACACACATATACACACATAAAAACGCACACAAAACTAGGAACACCGCTGCAATGACATGGACATCACGAAGACATATGAACAACTCCAAACACAAAAATACACATACACAACACATGCTAACACTTCCTTCAAACACACGAATCTACACGAAGGTTTACGGACACGCCCGAATACATATACAACACATATTCAAATATAAGAATTTGGTCGTTTAATCATTGTTTAGTATTAAATTCAGTGCATGTTTGAACGGAAGGTTCGCACCCTCTCTATAAATAAGGTGACTTCGGACACTGGACTTCATTGTGCTAATTAGTCTTGAGGTGTCAACATCGTGTTCTCTCCAAGAATAATCAGCTTTCGAAAGTGGATAAACGTTATCAGACGAGAAGGCTGCATCATCAGTAAGGATGAATAACTCTGCATATAAGGATATTATTCCCAGTGTTACTGAATACGCTTGTAGCAAATGTAGAAAGAAATTCCTGCGAAGTTATGGCAAGAGAAGGAATGAGTTGGGCTGCGAGTGGCTCCTCAAGTGTAAACATTGTAATTCATCGTTCAGTGATTGTTAAAAGGGAGAAGGTCATGAAAATGTGTGCGAGTTAACCAGTCCTAAGAAGAAAACCAGATTGGAACCTAAAACCTCAGTTATTATCAACAATGGTTCACTCTGACATGAAAGAATACGAAACTTCATTCGAAGGACAATTGAAATCCATTTTATAAGACGTGATTCATCCAAAGACCTGAATATGTACCTGCATGAGGTAAAACAACAAATAATTCACGCTGTACATAAAGAGCTTGGTATTCACAACACTGTGAAAATTAATCTGATGGTTGCGTACCGATTTGTGAACAGTATCGCAGAAACCTGTGACGAAACATTTAAAACACGGAATCAGCCCGTGTTTCTAGAAACAGATCTGGACTCCATGTTGGAAGCAAAATTCAAGAAATTATCTACTGAAATGGAGGAGCCGCAGCTTAAGGGTAGCAACTAGGACCTACTTGCTGTGGAAGGAGTTTGACTCCATATCAACAAGTACAACCCGTTACGAGGAAGTAGCTACATACCACTAACCCCATGTGTTGGAGCTAAAGAAGCTTGTATAGGGTGTTTCAACAAGAATGTCCTATCTTTAACATGTGATAGCTGCCGTTGTTATTGAGTTACAGCAGTCATTTTTTCATACGGTTACAGTTGTTATTGACAAATAACCATGGGACGTTACAGCATTCAGCAACGCGTAGAAATTGTGAAAATTTATTATCAAAATGGATCATCTGTTCGCCAAAACTTCCGTGTATTGCGTGAAGTTTACGGTGTGCATAATCATCCCTGCGAGAGACCGATTCGGCGTTTGATCGATAAATTTGAAAGAAGTGGTTCTGTCAGCAATCAAAGAACGTAATCGACGTAAGCGCTCCAACGAAAACATAAGGCGCCGTTCATGAGAGTGTACGCGAGAACGGAAACAAATCAATTGCTCATCGAGTGCAAGAATTGGGGCTTTCGCCGACCACAACTTGGCGAATTCTGCATCTGGACTTGAAGTTTCACGCTTACAAAATGGTGTTATCTCAAGAACTAAAGCCCAACGACCATAGATTGTGCCGTGTATTCGCTGACTGAGCTATGGAGCAATTGAAAGCTGACCCGGATTTTTGTCGAAAAATCATCTTCAGCGACGAAGCCCACTTTTAGATGAATGGTTGTGTTAACAAACAAAATTGCCGCTATTGCAGCAGTCCAATGCAGATTCAAGAACGACCACTTCATCCCCTAAAGATTGCTTTGTGGTGTGGATTTTGGTATGGTGGAATCATTGGTCCATATCTTTTCCAAGATGAAGATGGAGAAGCTCTAACTCTCAATGGAGAAAGATACCAGGCTTTTATCAGGGACTATGTTTGGCCTCAATTGTATGGTATGGATCTCAGAAACATCTGGTTCCAGCAATATGGTGCCACATGTCACACTGCTCTCGAAACCATCTATCTTTGAAGGAGAAGTTCAGAGGTTTCATCATTTCCCGTGGTGGTGACGTTTACTGGCCCCGAGGTCATGTGATTTAACGCACTTGGATTACTTCTTGTGGGGTTATGTTAAATCTCGAGTTTATGTCAACAAGCCAGAAACAGTAAATGATCTTATGAATAACATCATGCCTGTTATTCGTGAATTTGGACCTAATTTACGTTCTTCTGTCATTGAAAATTGGGTCAACCGTATACGCGTAACCCAACGAAGTCGCGGCGGTCACTTAACTGAAGTTTTCTTCAACACGTAATGATATTAATTATGTTCCAAAATAAAAAATAAATAAACCTCTACCATTTAGAGGGCGTGTTTTATTTATGTTCAAAGATAGGACACTCTTGTTGAAAGATCCTATATAAACATCCAAAGTTACACCGACGAGAAATGCTTCATGTACTCTGTGTTAGCCAAATTCGTCACCAGCAAGCCTCAGCGCGTTACAAAATACAAGCAACTTCAAGATAAGTACGACTTCAGCTGTGTTTCTTATCTTACGCCATTTGCTCAAATACATAAGTTTGAGAAGCTTAACGGTATGTTTATCAATGTTTATGGGCTGGGTGAGAAGCAAGAAGTATTTCCAATAAGGGTAGCTGAGAATGAACCGCATCAGCACCGCGACCTGTTACTATGGAGTGGCATTAGTGGAAAACATCGCTATATATATATATATATATATATATATATATATATATATATATATATCAAGAATTTTGAGTAGCTCGTTCGACGTCAGAAAACTAAGCATAAAGAAGCTGTTTATATATGCAAGCGCTGCTTTACACATTTTGATGAATGATATGGACGAAGTGAACCGGAAAATCTACAAGAATATGCTGCCATCTGTAAGCAACATGATGTTGCAAGAGTAGTTAGGCTACCAAGGAAAAATCAATTGTACAGTTTAAAAATGTTGAGAGGATGCTGAACGTACCTTATGCCATCTATGCGGATTTTGAGAATATTCTCACTCCATATCATACGTGCACACCCAATCCTGAAACTTCCTATACAACCCCTTATCTAGAGTACACACCAATGAACTCCTGCGTTTACGCCAGCCCACCATCGAGCGTTGAACACCTCGATACTGGTCTTCTTAAGCAATCCTATGTATATCATGGCTATGATGCTGCTCAGAAGTTTATGGAATACCTGTCATTCCTTGCAAATAATATAGCTAATACACTGGTTTGCAAAGCCTAAGGACGAGATGGGTAAAATAACATAACAAATGAACTACTTGGTGGAAGTAGATGAAGGTGCGCAGGTGCGCATCGAACAGCGCAGGTCGAGGATCTCTTGAAACGAGAGGATATTCGGCGAATGGACTGACGTGCCCGTTTACCCCGATTTAAATCCCTTCGAACACGTTTGGGATACTTTGGGGAGACGCATTGCAGCACATCCACATGCACCAACGACCATCCAACAGTTGTCAACAGTGCCGATGGAGGAATGGAACGCCCTACCACAAGAACTGCTTACCAACCTTGTGGCCAGCATGGGAGCACGATGCAGAGCATACATTGCTGTCCGTAGTGATCATACACCCTTATAAGCACCATGTATCTGTTTCTCTAAATCTAGAGCGCCATCATATGTCGTATTGACTTTAATGTAGTTTATACTCTATGAACAAAAGTGGCATTTCTGTTCGTCTCATTGCATATTTCGTTTATTTGCCTTCTGTAGCATACCGTAGCATTTCCCTCTATGTATGATTCAAGTTTCGTCGAACTATGTTACTTGGCAGTGTCACAGCATGCGAAGATTACTTTCGTCCATAGGTTTTGCACACCAGTGTATTTACAAATCTGCAAGTCTCTGAAACTTACGGATCAATAGCAAAAGGATTTTGAGTCTTCTACTGTATGTTACTTGTGTGGAAAAACCTTTACAGAAGTGAACTACAAAGTACACGAGCATGATCACACCAGCGGTGAATACCAAGGAAATCTTCATAATAAACGCAATTTGACACCTAAATATACTACTGTCTTCATGCGTAACTTTAGCGGATATGACGAACATTTCCTTGGTAAGGAGTTGGGATGTACAAGTGAACGTGTGTTTCCCAACTCTGAGAAAAGCTATATCTCAATCTCAAGGTATCTCGGAGATATAAAGCGCCGGTTTTTTGGATAGCTTTCGTTTCCTGAGTGCAAGCTTAGATAAGCTGGTAAAAAATCTAACATCATATCTCAAACAGTGAAGTATTTCGGGGAAGACGAGTTGAAGTCGATGACTCTTAAATGAGTATTTCCCTATGATTACGTTACTCCATGGGATGTCTTGAATGAAACCTGCCAAGCCCCCTAAGGAGTCCTTCTACAATAAAATTAGCGAAAAAGAAATTAGTGATGTTGACTGCAATCGTGCTGAAAATGTATGGAGACTGTTTAATGAGAGAAACTTGGGTTAATACAGCAACCTATACTTAGCCTCAGATGCTCTTCTTCTAGCTGATGTCTTTGAGACATTCAGAGAGCAAACGCTCAAAACACATGAAGTTGATCCTGCACATTATTTCACCTCACCAGGACTTAAATGGGACGCCGTGTTACTGTATACTGGAATTGAGCTGGGATTGCTACAAGATTATGGTCAACTACTCGTGGTGGAATCCGGCATAAGAGGAGTTTTATGCCAAGTTTCCCACCGGTATGCCGAAGCAAACAACACCTACATGGTTAAGTATGATCCGTCGAGACCAATCCAATTTATCACAAGCTAGGACGCTAATAACCAATATGATTGGGGAATGTGCCACGCCCTTCCTTATGCTGGATTTCGGTGGGTTTCTCCTAATGTAATCAACTTAGAAAGACTACAATAATATTATCCTCATGGATACATATTGGAAGTTGACGTCGAGTATCCTATTTAACTTCACGATGTACAAAATGATCTACCTTTCCTGTCTGAGTGTATGAAGCCTAAGGAATCGACTACAAAGAAACTAACGCCCCATCTTGGGCCTCGGAAGAAGTATGTAGTACATTACATGACTTTGAAGCAAGCTCTTAGTCATGGACTACGGATAACAAAAATCCATCATGTGCTACAATTCCAACAGTCTCAGTGTTGAAACATTATGTGGAATTTAACAACAGAGTACGATAACGGGCTGCAAATGTTTTCGATAAGGATCTTTACAAACTGTTCAATAATGACATGTTTGGAAAAACAATGAAGAACCTACGCAATCGTATGGATATACGGCTGGTTACAAACGAGAACACCCTGGAAAAGTTAATTTCCAAGCCTACATTTATCGATATAGCAATATATGCTACTAATCCAGCTGCTGTGCATATGGCGCCCCGACAGATCATGTTCAACAAGCCTATATACATTGAAAAGAGTGTGTTGAACATATCTACGACATTAATGTACTACTATTATTATAATGTGTTGTTGCCGTATTATGGAGCTGAAAGCCTGAAACTTATGTATATGACAACTGAAGATGTATACCAGGACAAGCTACGTTTTCTTGAGCACCTAGATATAGCCGATTATCCTACAAACCATATATGTTATTCCGCTCGATACAAGAAAGTGCTGGGAAAATTTAAAGATGAGGCTAATTGTAAAATCATCCATCGCTTTGTCGGACTACGACCTAAGATGTATGCACTAGATATGCACGATTCAGTGATAAAAAGATTAAAAGTGTAAAACGTAGTGTTATTAAGCAGTACATTACATTCGACAGCTATACAGACTGCTTTAAGACAAAAGAAATAATAATAACGTCCATGAATCTGATCCTGATACGAGAACATTCTGTCACCTCGGCGCAAGTGAATAAAATTACGCTTACTCCATGTGACGATAAAAGAGTGATTGCCGAGGATGGAACAACTACATGTGCATATAGATATTACAGCATTACAAACAACGCTTAAGAGAATGTGATTTGGATCTCAAGATGATGATTACCTCGTGAGTCTACAATTTTAAAAAAATGGAGGTTTACTCAAGTTCTGTGTATACACCTAGCAGACACCTGATGCAGAAAGACGAATGAGAAGTTGAAAGGGGAGGCGGTAACTCTGCCGTTTGGAACAAATCCTAACGCTGGTCTCAAGCCCAGAAAAAAGAGGAGAGGCGCCTATCCTTACAATCCTTATCTAATAAAGCCCCAATTAACTGGTAAAGTCAATACGCCTAACCGAAAAATATAACCACATAAAAAACAGGAAAAGCTGAATAAAACAATAATATCACTAAAGGAGCTTAAGGCTGTGTTGGAAAATGCTGTTATATGTGCATAGTTTATCACATGTTAGCATTAGAATATACAGAAATCCTTAAAAAGAGCCGATATGACTGTAAAAACGATAGAAATGGTTATGCAATATCACTAGCTCTGTATAATACAAGAGAAAATCTCCCAACATGTCCCAACATGCAATAGTCATGTTACTTATGATGCTCTGCAATTCGTGAGCACGTTTCAGCTTATAATTCAAATATTGCAATCGTAAACCAATGAAAATTCACTTCATTCACCTGTTATGAACCTTACTCATTTTCTAAACCCCGCGCTGATTTAGCGAAACCATTCACTCATCAAATTTAAATAGCAATGCTTACATTTCGTTATAAATACAAAGGGAACAGTCGTAGTCAAATTTTTAAGAACTGGACACTATATGTTGGCCTTGAAACTCCATACTGTTTCCTTGCAATCGCGAGAAACAACTGAAAATGATGGGACTTTAAAATGAATAAGTATTGAACAATTCGAACCTTTAAAAACGAATACATCAGAAACGGCTTATGCCACAAAAAGGTTATTTTAAGTAAATTGTGTGTTTTAAAGATATCTACATTTTTTGTGGGTACGTTTTCGTCTGTCGTTTAACGTTTACAAGTTATACAAGATTATGCAAAATTCCTTCAGAATGAGGAGAAGTCCCTAGACTATTTCTAGAAAATTCAAGGTATACATTTTATTTGTCATGCAAGTATCCTTCATATATGACATTTCAATCAAAATCGTTAGCCATTTTTTAGAAAATCCATTTTCGAAAATGTTCCATGTAAAGGGTAGTTAGGGTGGGGAGATTTTCTTGAAAATCTTGGTATCACATTCTTGGAAGATACTAAACTCAAATACCAAGCTTGATATTTATCTGACCTTTAGTTTTTGAGTTATGCTGTTCACACATACATACACACACAGACACACACACGCGTACATATTTCCAAAAATGCTCTATTTGGGTTCAGGGCACCTCAAAAGATGTATTTCGGGTGAAATCTCAGTATCGAATTTTTGGGAGGAATGCAATACTTCCCCTGCTTACTATACGTAGTAGAGAAAGTAAAAAGGACTTAGCCGATGCTTTGGGTCAGACGCCGGTCGAGAAGCAATCGGCTACTGGATCACAGCACGTCCTGGATGCACATCAGCACAATCAGTGTGTGATGGCGAAGAAGAAAATAAAATGACAAGAAAATTTACATAAAGAAATAACCCAATCCAGGAATTGCAAATAAACAACAACAAAAAATATCTGTCATGTTGGCCAACCGCAAGGGTTTTGAATGCTAGATAGAAATCTTACCACCGAAGACAGTATATATTTCTAAATACATAGATCTGTAAAAATAATAAAATGCAGTACTTATTTAAAAAAAATTATTTATTAGTTTAAATAAAACATATCCATGGCCATCCACCCAAGGAGGAGGAGTAGTTTCTACAATGCAATAAAAAGGCAAGAATTGTGACCAGATAGATTTAAAACGTTATTATTTTTAACGGGGGAAATAAAACTGTTAACAATCGCATAATAATTCCGTAATCTCAAACTCATTTTTGTCGTTTCTAAAAGGACATAAAAATGAGTTATTGTAGTTCTTAAGTCTAATTAATTCTGGTTTCAGTATTCCTTGTTTTAGTTAGCACTGAAAAATAAAACTGTGCTTTTTTAAAGCATTGAAAACTACTTTCTTATTGAATAATTCTATCCTATTTTAAGCTGAAGCACCGAAAGTATGAAGATATCAGGCGATTTTGTAATGTAAGTAATACTAGCTTAATTCTTTTAAATTAAATATAACTCTTACTCTCCAGATAAGACAGTCGCTAGCGTCATTTTCACCGCTAGCGTCATGTTTCCGAATTATTAGTTTAGTTTTCTCTTTGCTTAATTTCTCAAATGATATCATTTGATATTGTAAATGTCTAGGAACCAATCTTATACTATTCTAGCATGAATGTTCAAAGTTTGCTTCAGTTGCAATGTGGATAAAGTATAACAATCAGATTCTGAGCTGATTCTTCCAGTGCGGAAAAGTTTAGGCTTTAATTAAAAATCTGATGTTTTAAATTCAATGACTTTCACTACCCTGTATCATTTACTAATGGATATAAAAACTTATCTTTCGAAAGCATATCTTTCTGTCTACTTCATTTTAATTGAGACAAAACTTTCCAGAAATAGCTGCATTACACATTTTGTATAGATACAAAGAGAATAGCAACAGCAAAATGCTTTAGAACTGGGCGCTATACGCTGGCCTTAAAATTCCATACTCTTCCCATGACATCGCGAAAAACAGCTGAAATTCGACAGAACTTCAAAATATAAAACAATTCGAAATATTAATAATGGATATATCGGAAATGGCTGATGCTATAAAGAAAGTTATTTGCATTAATTGTGCGTTTTAAACAGATCTACAATTTTTTGCGTAGTACGTTTTTGTTTATCGCTTAACGTTTACCAGTTATGCAAAATTATATTGTATATCTCCTTCCGAATAAAGAGGATTTCAGTAGCTATTCCCAGAAAATTCAAGATATACATTTTATTTTTCATGTAAATATCTTTAATATATGGTATTTTAATCAAAATCGTTAGAGCCATTTTTCAGAAAATCAGAACAATTTAAAAATTTTCCATATAAAAGGTGTTTTGGGGAGGGGGGATTTTCTCGAAAATCTTCGTGTTACATATTTGGAAGGTACTGAATTTAAATACCAAGCTTTGTATTTATCCGACATTTCTCAGGCACACACACACGGATATTTTTGTAAAAATGCTTGTTTTGGATTCAGGGACCTCAAAACCTGTATTTCCGGTGAAATCACGATATTAATTTTTTGGTTAGAATGCAATACCTTCTCTACCTATTATGTACCTGGTAGAGAAAGTAAAAAAGAAAAGAGAAAGAAATGTTGCTATAATGGACAAAAGTAAAAAAAACTATAAACTGAAGTACAAAATTCTTCTAAAGAAACGAGCTAAAAACATAAGCTTGAACTGCCTTATATGGCTTAGGAAGATTTTTCCCTAGGAAGATTCTTAAGGAGATTTGGCACTAAGCATTTTCTCACTAACTATTCTACTTTATTATATTAATTTGATTTTTTTTCTAGGAGGTGGTATAATACCTTGCAAAATGAGAGTTATATCTTATCTATTGCCAATTTAATTTCATCCAATTCCAGTATTATCACTTTTCCCTGCCCTCAACGTTACAGTTTGCGTGACGTCCAAGACTTATTTAGGTGTGCCTAGTGCCGATACACCGTAACTACGGCTTCCTTGACAGCCTCGATCGATTCTCACGCTGGGTTGCACCTCGTATGAACAACTGTAGCGTTTGCGGACGTTGGTCAGGACAGCAGAACCTATTCGAAGCAATAAAAATAGGGTTGCATTGATATCATTGCATTCAAATCTGTGGATGGTGAAAACGTTAGGTACGATGGACTCCGATTCCAAATCGGGCCCAATTCGTATCGAGGTTTACAAGGATCGCACTGAGTATGGAAAATGGGCTCAAATCTACTTCACTTAGCAAATGCAAGTGAGCGCACACCGCGGCATCTGGGAACAGCTAGAAGCACGTCGTAGAAAATATTTCATTTTCATTTGCCAGACTGAATGAAATCAGATCCATGATGAGTCGTCGTTAGACAACCAACTTTACGAAGACCAACACGGGTGGACGAGCTCATTAAAGCATGGACTCGCGAGCTCGGCGGTTCAAGTCCAGCCAGGACCGTCCTCCCTGACTAAGGTTTTTTCCAGGTTTTTCTCAGTCCTCATAACTGGCATATGCCACCAGGGAGGTAGCTTAAACTTAGACCTGGGATGCTTCCCTCCCAAAATTTCCTTCTTCACCAATAATCATTTTATTTCATGAATCATCAGTGTCCACTGGTGGTGGTACCATATGCAGTAAGTACGGGCGTTAAACACTACCTAACCAAAGCTGTAGAACGTGTTAAAGAAAATGATAAGACTATATTCTTACTTGTGCAGAGCTAATGAAAAGCGTGCAGTGCTTGCGTGGTGAAGTGCATAAAACAATATAAAACTTCTTGTACAATTAATTTCTAACATTAATACTTTAAATTTCTCGTTGCCAAATTTATGCTGTGGGATTTAACAAATGAATAATTTCAATTTTAAAATAAGATTCTCTTCAGAAATCAATTCATAACTTAAACCGCTGGCTACTTCAGTCCTTTAAAATCTCTAACAACATGGTGTCTACTTTCTCTTCATCTTACATAGGGTACCAGAATATTGCTTTCGAGCCAACAATTCGTTATTGCATTTTGCTAGAGTTCACTATTAGAGAATCTTGAAGTAAAGAAGAATTAGAAAAAGGGTGTGTTTGTGCTCGCGCGTTTGTGTGAGCGTGTCGAGGATGCATGACCAAGATATTTCCTTCGCAATTTTTTCTGCTCCATTAGATAGTGAAATAGCGTGCAATAATTGTCTGACAAATAATAAATCTCCCTGTGAAATTATATATCCTTACTTCAAAAATGTAAGCATTCAAAATCTCCTATGCACCACGTACAGAATGATATAAGGAGTTGAATAATCGAGAATTCTGTGTGAATATTCAGCCAATTTTGTAACAAGGAAAAAAAGCACAGGCATTATTTGCAGAGCTTAACTCTATTCTAAATCCTGTTGGTATAACATAATTATAAGCATCAACCCTCGGTTTTTGTAGGTTCCCGTTGTGATGTAGTGTTGCTGCTTGCGGTGTAGCAGACCGGTTCAATTCCCAATACTTGCATGGGATTTTTCTCATGCTGGGAGGTCCGATACAGGGTGCACTCAACCTCATCTTGTCCTTTTAGACAATGGGGAAGCTGCGTATTAAAAGATAGAGACTCCTGGTTTTGAAATTCGTGCAAAAGAGGTCAGGCTATTCGGTCCTAGCACGTGTCAATCCTTATCCTCTATCTTCCGGCGACCATTCAGTAGGCCTTGGCCCAGCTTGGACTGTCGCGCCATGGAGAGAGAGGGAGAGTGTAAATGAGAGAGAGAGAATTATTATAAACTGAATTAAATTTTGGTTTGTGATATTCCTAAAGTGTACGAATTAAATACGTGAACAAAAACTGCACTAAAATGTGATTGTTTATTCCCCCTTCTCCACCTCCCACAAAAGGATATTTTGCGCTTAGCTATTGCAGATACGAAGACAAAATTGTCCAAGGAAAGAAATTAAATTTGAACTTGATGCATGCAGTCCACACATATTAACGTTATAAAAAAAGAAAATTATTACGGTGTGGATGCGTATGCTCTTGCGAACATGTTGGAATCCTGATAAAAGTAACTATAGGATGCCTTTAACTTTCATTGAGGAAGGCAATGAGTAAAACGTTTACATATGCTCCGTGGATAATGGAGTTGTTATTCTACATAAAATTAGAGCAAAAATGAAATAAAATGTGAATTAATTTTATTCTAAGCATTATACATACATGGTTCCAAATCGTTAGTAACAATTCTGCTTTCGATTTATTGTAATAGATGCCAAACCTTTCAATAACCCTTATATAAGTTTTGCTGTATTTCCTTTGTACGTTCTAATCAAGTTCATTTTAGTGTGTAGTAAATATATAAACAATAAAGTGTTGCCTAGTATAACTCCAGTAACTACTTAACTAATATTTATAAGTAACATTTAAGAAGATTATTTTTCCGATGGTTACAGACCAGGGGTGGACAACTTATGTTGAGTTTGGGTCAATAAATTAATAGAATGTTTATTTTATATAACTAAATTTATATTTAATTAACTATTTTGAATCTAAACTAAAGTATTATTATTACCAAGGTCGCGGGTTAAAACCCGGCCAAGGCCGAGATTTCTATGTGCGCTTAAAAGCGACAGCCCCATGTCAGTGGATTTACTAACATATAAAAGAACTCTTGCGGGACGAATTTTCAGCACACCAGTGGCGCTTGTGTGATCCTGGTAATTGACAGCGTCATTAACAAGCAAACTGTTTTATTTTTTAAGTGTAACTGTATGCCGATATATAAAAACAATGCTTTAAAAGTCATTCAGTTATTATTATTATTATTATTATTATTATTAATTAGTTGTACACATTTTTTAAATTATCAAAAGGAAACACATCGAATTATAATAGTAATACTCCTTATTGCACAACTTTTAAAAATAAGATTCGAATGCATTTTGAAGACCTTTAATGTTAATGTTATTTTCGAACTTGCTTTTCATGTCCCAATTTCTCAATATTAGGTGTAATTCTTTATATGTACAGCAAAAGTATATTAGCAAGATGTGCATTTGTAATAGCTGAACGTTATTTATTGTTAATACCGTTCATGGTAGAAAAACATCTACACAGGAGCCTTAGAGCAAGATCGTCAGTTTCAGAAAACCCATCTGAGCGGACATATTTCCAAAATTCTATCAAATTAATAGAAGTGGGTGATCCACAATTCTCTTCAAATTTATCGCAAAGTCCTGAGTGGTTTTGGACTTCTATTATTTCCATTTGCAAGAACAGGGAGTACTTATAAATCTCAAACTCTGAAATGCAAGATGGATTAGGAGTAAATCTATGTTACTCTTTTCAAATTCGAAGGAGGAAGAGTTTATAATTATAAATAGATTCACATCGGATCTTGAGCTATTGGCAGACCATTCAAAATGTCTTGATGGGACATTACTTGACCCGCGGGCCTAGAGTTAGCCGCCCATGTCGTTTGCCATGTACAAAATTCTTAAACTGAATCTTTGAAGGGTAGGAAATCTTCACATTCGCCAGTTTGGCTCCTTTTTCATTGAATGTTGATGTCCGGGAATTATGTATTCCCTGAATGTGAAAATTGTGGAACATTTATGTTATTAAATAACTGCAAAACCAAATAGAAGATACAAAAGTTAAATTTCATCTGCTGCACTTATAGAAAAATCACTCAACAATACAGGTAATTCTTACAATGTTAACACATACTTATATAAGCTATACCACATTTTTCAGAATTTGAAAGCTTATTGGGGGAGGTTGAGGAGATGAGGAATGTAACGTCTGGCAATATATGTTATATTATTCTAACTTCCGTGAATATCACGGGAGTTTTGGTTCGTTGTTGCGGCATCGGGAAACTTTGCGAAATTACAGTTTTAAGGGTTAAATGAGAAGAAAAACATTCAATATTCTTCTAGATCAGTATATAAAAATTTCAGAAATAATACGGGGAGAGTAAATAAAATTAATTAAATTGTTATTACATATTTAAGGATAACCATTCGAGCAATGCCAGATAAGCTAAGTAATATTGACAAAAAGCAACCGGCATCTCCCTTTAATATTGGAGATAAAATTGCACAAATACCAAGTAATTTTGCGTGAATAGCTTCTCACATCCTGCGCTCATAGCACAAAGGCAGTGTGGACAACACCAGCAGCAGTGGGGTAGTCGCACTCACATTTTCCCTGGGGTAGGTATTTATATGTCACCATGGTCGGGACTGAGACGTCACCGGAAATTATTTTCAGTAGTTCGGCTTCGACAGCAGCCATGAATTGTGTATTAGGTGACTCCTACAGCACCATATGCCACATATCGAAAACATTTTCCAATCTTTATGTAGCAGATGTTTCAGTTATTCGCTGTTGACGTCATCAGTATGGCAGGGGAGCTCGAAGAAATGACAGCATCCTTCCACCCGTGAGGCGTTTCCGTCATTATTTTTAGCAAACCACGTATTGGAAATGGTGTGTATGTGTTAGAGGGTACGCCAAATGCTGAAACTAACAATACTGCACGCTGCACAATGCCCTTCTGCTGACTGAACTAGATCGAATACGAAACAGGAAAAATAATTAAGTGATCGATCAATAGATAGTCCTAAATGTACGTGTATGTGTGTGTCTGTCTGTCTGTGCGTGCGTGAGCATGCTTGGGTGTGCTTATGTGCAGAATGCATCAGAAGCTATGACGAAAACTGAAACAGCAAAATGAAAACGATAGTAGAAGCAAGACCCTGTTGGTAAACATGAGTTTGTAAACGAACCGTTAGTGAGGCAATTGTGCACGTATAGTAACGAGTAGCCACTGATTTGATTGACTGTACTCATGGCCCCATGGTATGATTTTATCTTTAGTACACCATGTACTAACTAGTTGGTAACAAATGACAGGGTTAAAACACAAACTTACTGGAAATAAAACAGATAAGATATAAGCCATGAAACATTACGTCCTACAAGTACTGCTTTTGATTGAAAAATAAGTCACATGTTACAGAACGCACACTCATATTTTAACGGAAATAACTTCAAATGCCTTCTCAGCATCTGTACACAACACAAGGTAATGATCTGCGAATTGTTTCAAACACCTTGATGGATTCCCGAAATGTTGACAAGTACTGACAATTTGTTGCTCCAGTTCTTCAACTTTGTGAATGCGGTGCTTTGCAATAGTCTTTTAAGATGACTTCAAAAACAAAACTGAAAAAGATTTAGATTAAATCTTCCTGGATAACAACAAATAGGTACGCCGGGATCTATCCATTTTTAGCCCTGCCGATGGAATAACATTCATGCACAATTGTTATGTATATCCAGTAAAGTCTGTGCCTGGTCGTAGCTATAAATTCACAACTATGGTTAATCTGTGAAAACATTTTTATTGTGACGTTTTTTCTTCTACTACTTCGTGCATTTTACTGTTCCACTTTGCACCATTACTTTTGATACAATCTGTGTATAGATATAGACAGTTTGAAGTTTGCTCTTCAAGCTAACCGATTTATGCTTAAAAGCAAATTAAGCTTCTTCTCCGAGGAATGTCTCGAAGCCATATTCAAGAATACACAGGATGTCCAGAGAGTACGATCATTTGGCTATTGCAAATAACTTCACTATCCCACATTGACTTCATCGTGCAGGAAAGGTTCAAGATTTACAAATATATCATAAAATGTCAATTAAAAATAAATCAGCTTTATACTGGGCATTCTTATGCAATAATTGTATGAAGTCGATGAGCAAACAAATATACAAACTTACATTTTCTTATTATAAAAAAAGTTCAGTATGCAGTAACCGCCTGAAGTCGATGAGCAGAAAGAAGGATATACGAACCTACATTTTCTTATTATAAAAAAAGTTCAGTATGCAGTAACCGCCTGAAGTCGATGAGCAGAAAGAAGGATATACGAACCTACATTTTCTTATTATAAAAAAAGTTCAGTATGCAGTAACCGCCTGAAGTCGATGAGCAGAAAGAAGGATATACGAACCTACATTTTCTTATTATAAAAAAAGTTCAGTATGCAGTAACCGCCTGAAGTCGATGAGCAGAAAGAAGGATATACGAACCTACATTTTCTTATTATAAAAAAAGTTCAGTATGCAGTAACCGCCTGAAGTCGATGAGCAGAAAGAAGGATATACGAACCTACATTTTCTTATTATAAAAAAAGTTCATCTTCAAGAAAACCTAAAGTTGTTGGTTTGTTGGTAGAATCCCGAGAAGCTATTGCCAAAAATTGCAAAGGATATGGTATTTAAAGATGACAGAAGAGATGAGACCGCTGGTGATTCGTTTAGGGGATTCCAATTGCACCATAAAGAGACACCTGTACGAAAGTTCAGTAGGACTAAACTAAAGTAACATGAAGAAAATGAGGTTTAATATTTATTACACATTTGCTTATATCTACATAATTTCACCCCCTAATTCTTTTCTTTCTTTACTATATGCCTGTAGTAAGTAGAGGAAGTATTGCATTCCATCCAAAAGCCAGATATCAAGATTTCACCGGAATCACACTTTAAAGGCTCCCTTTTTAAAAACACAAGTATCTTTTAGAAAAAGCTACGTATGTATGTATGTGTGTGTGCGTGTCTGTCTATCTGTCTGTGAACATCATAACTCAAAAACGAAAGGTCGGTTAAATACCAAACTTGGTATTTAAGTTCAGAGCGTTCTAAGGTTACGACACCAAGATTTTCAACAAAATCCCCCACCCAACTACCCTTTACATGGAAAAATTGTATTTTTTTTTATTTCCCCAAAAATGCCTCTAATAATGTTGGTTAAAATACCTATGTTTAAGATATGTGCATGACAAAATGTATATCTTGAATTTTCTGGGAATAACCTGTGAAGTCCTTCATTCTAAATGACTTTTTATAAAACGTATTAGTAAACCGTAACAGATAGACAAAATCTTACTAAACAAAACTGTAGAACTCATTCTATTACACAATTTATGGCAAATAAGTGTTTTTGTGGAGTTAACCATTTCTGAGATATTAATTATTATTTGTTATTAATTTGAATTTTCAAATACATACTTGTTTCAAGCGTTAAGTCATTATTTGGCCCGCCTGTGTGGTGTAGAGGTAGTGTGATTGCCTCATATTCAAGAAGTCTCGAGTTTGAATCTCGGTCAGGGTGCGTTGCCCGGATAAGGTTCTTTTTCCGGGTTTTCCCTTATCCTGAGAAAGTGAATGTGGGGTAACTTTAAGCTCTATGTAGCCCGGGCTAATTTTACCATCATTTCACCCATTTCATTCATTCGTCGTCCGATATGACCTACCAGGTTAAACGACGTTAAACTTAAAAAAATAAGTCGATATTCGTTTTTCCTGTGGTCATGCAAGGAGTAGGAATTTCCAAGCCATCACGTAGAGATTAGCTTCCTAAAAATCTGACTATCACTTTAGCTTACTCTGTTCTTCTTACACCTACCACGAAATGTGTAAATGTGTTAGAAGTTTGCGTCATTAACAAGAAGTAAGAAGAATAAGCCTTTGTAAGAATTATGTGCAGAAGAGTGGGTGGAAAAGTCATGTGAATGCAACACTTCAATTCTTTTTTATGTATTGAAAATGTATTGATGGACATAAAATACAGTTTGACTAAACGAAGATCAATAATGTAGCATGACGCGTACGTTCGGGATACTATCCATCGATAGACCCATGGTAAAATGCAATGCAATAACTTAAGTCAAATGTTTTCATTGTGTACTTTTGCTTGAGTCTTCTTTATAAAAGGTGTGCCTGTTACAAGGAATCTGCTTCAACGGATGAGTCCTGTATTTGGAGAAAAGAGCAGGCATAGCTGATGGGCCTGAACTCACAGAGAATACAAGGGAGATGTTTACTTACATGAAGCATGTGTTTTCAGTCTAACAACTGTTTTGTTGAATTTGGATTCTGTTCCTTGTGCGAGTGAAGTGGAGCCCGATATAGCGTAACCATATTACCAAATAGGTTTTGTAAGCCACAAATACAAGTGACACTTATTGTTAAGGCAGAGTGAAGATGAATTCCAAATAAGGTACGCGGTTTGGCAAACTGCTGACTGTTTAAAATAACGTTGAGTATTTCAGAAGAATTGGAACACTACGTAAAGTTTAGATTTGTATAATATAATTATTTTAAATGTATGTGCAGAGACATTTGCATTATTTTAGAACGTTTTTAGACGTACCTGTTATTTTAAAGTTTACACTTTCTACATTACTTGTAATAGCTAATAACTAATATCTGTCAAATTAAGTACCCGTTTAATTAGGGAAGCCTTCATTTCCTCTAAGTTCTAAATTTCTATTTAGAAGTTAAGCTGTTTTCGTTGCGACAACTTTTGAGGTCGCTCCCTGCTTCAGATTTTTGTAACATTTAATGTTACCTGCTCTGTTGATGAGCTTTACAATGCCATCAATGCGTTGTCTCGTGCGCCAGCTGCTCTAGTAGTAGGTATATTTATGAGTTATTTATCTCAGGCTCTGCGTGAGTATATTTTGAAAGGATAACACCAGTTTAGTTATCTGATGAATGTTAATGTTTCCTAAAACGTTCAGTTTGAAAAGAGTCGCCGACCGTTGAGTTTACGAATTAATTACTTCTATAACAATAATGAAGCGAAGCATCAGTTCTCGGAAAGATCCCTCGCAATAGCTTCTAAATCTTTCTAACCCAAGCACGTCACTATGCGCTACACAGTGAAACTAAAAGTACAAGCGCCGTTACACGAGTAAGTCACATGATCAACTAAAAAGTAACACTAATTTAGAATGCACGCCCTTTTCTTAACTTAAGCCTCCGCCTATCTGTCGCTACCCTTACCAACTTCCCTTATCTTAAAGCTCTACGTATGCGTATATAACACTGTTTCTATGTGGAACCTTGCTCGAATCTAAGAACTCCAATTCCCTTTCTAATTTACAGAGTTCCTGTCTACGTGACTTTGCAAACGTACTGATTCCAGGAATTTTTATGCTAATGCGTCCGCTACTCGGCTGTTAATAATGACTTTTTTAACATAACCCGCTAATGACCTTTTTCTCCGACAAATCTTTTTTACTCGGGCCTATTACATTACACATTGGCTTAATATACGGAAATAATTTATTGGAATTATTTCTCTATGTATCATTTCTTTATTTAATTATTTATAGCTTCCTGTCAACAATTACGTATCAAAATATCCCTTACATTGGTTTATTATTCCCAATAATAAAAGGTTGTACACGTTTTCCCGAATAAAATTTTAACTTTAAATTTATCTAATCCCTTGTCCGCAACTCTTTCAGTTTTATTACATATTTTACAAATTTATTCTTCTTTACAAGTATTTCAAGAACAATTTGTCGTACTTCGTGGTCTAGTGGTGCTATACTAGCCCTCTAGTTCCCGAGGTTGCGGGTTCAAACGCGGCGGAGGGCAATGGATATTTTGGGCGTAAAAATCTTAGAATAGCTTCCTTCAGAAGCCTTCATGTTGTAGATTTACGACAAAAAGAAGAGCCTCAACCTGATAAACAGGGCCTCTGAGCAAAATTTCCGATTTTTCACGCCCAATATAGAATAGGGCGCTAAAGACCATAGTAGCTAAAGAGCGTTCATAAGTAAAACTCAGTTTTTTCAAGAACAATCAATAATTCGTATATTCACAAATTAAATACAGCACCTTTTATACTAAATGTTCTATGCTATTTTACATTTTTATTTTTCTTCTTTTGAATTTATATAAATTTACAAGAGTCTTTGTTTTTGATATTTTATTGAAGCTCTGATTTTAATATTTGTTATGCTCACATCGCTTCATTTTCACTATGTTCTGCTTAAGACTATTTTTTACAATTCTGTATTTATTCTCTAATCACAATTTTCAGAATATTGCCTGCTATGTCATGCACATTTATTATAATCATCTATAAATAAAATTGCACCCACAAATTCAATTATCAAAAGTTAGAAGTATCTAACTGCGTTCTGTATAGACGAAGGAATTGCTTATGCCAACGACCCATTAGTTTTCCATATTTGGCATATTTTAACTCATACGTATCTTTTCCAAATTTAGATACAATTACTGCATGACCCTTGTATTTTAGTTTCATTCTTTATTTCTCATTTTTAGTATACTTAATAACTTGTTATCTTTTACTAAAACTAAATCACCTATTTCAACTTCCCACTTATGTTTTCTTCTTTTCTATTGGATTTTCGTTTCTTTATCTTTATCTTTATCCTTTCAAAAAACAATTCTAGCTCTATCTTACTTAGCTGAATTTTACTTACATCCACCTTCTTGGGTACATTTTGTAATATTTGTTCTGGTTCCTTACCTAATATGGGTTTTATAGGCACAAATCCTGTTGTGATATTTAAAGTTTTATTTACAATTTTCTCTATTAGAGGGCAATATCTAACTCAATCTTTATGATTCTTGTGAGTCATTACACGAAAATAGATACGTATATCTCTCAATACAGTTCTATTGGGTTACCAGACGTAAAATAGGATGAACAATGATAATTTTTTATCACATTATTTTTCAGTGTTTCAGTAAAACATTTACTTCGAAGAATTGTGGCATTGTTTACTTCTTCTCGAACAGCTAAAGGAATTGCTTGTTCGTTATGTGTATATGGTTCAATAGGTGTCATTTCAAAAGAAGGTGAGTAACATATATTTCACAAGTTTTTCTTAGGATACTTACCGATTTTTCATCAAAATTCTAAGTAATTGTTTTCCTCTGTTCTTCATCCAAATAATTTGTCTGTTTCCTCATATCAGAATTTTCGAGGGGATTTACTGTGGAATTTCCTCATAAGTTATCAGCTCTTCAATATCTTCATCGTACTCTATTTCTCCATTATTTTAAAAATCAAATCATTCTACATTTACTTCTACTAGCTTCATAGTTTCTATTTTAATATATTCCACAAAGAAAGCACCTTCCCTTATGTCCTCCTTTTTTTCCCTGTCACTTGTTGACATACTATCAATGAAAGGTACTACAGTGACTTCCTTCCCTGTATCTAATTCCACTAAATTATTTTCAAAGCTCATAATGGTACCACGTCGATATAAATAATCACATCCAATTATAACATATGTTACTAATCTTGGTACTACAAGAAAAAAAATTTCAAAAGCAATTCTATTCACCTCTACTCATAAAACCACTTGAGTTTCACACTTTCTATCCTCTTGCCAACTGTCAGTGAACAAAAGTTTCCACTTAAAGTGATGACTGCTTTAATATCATTATATTCCTTATAAAATGTTGTGAACGGACTGCAGTATCTATTATCGTACTGTATTCTTTCCCATTGATTGCTATTTTTAACATCGGCAGATCACATGCCTTTTCATTTTCTTCGTGCCTATTTGAAATTCGTCTATCTTTCTTAATCAGCAATGTTTGCTCTCTGGAAACCCTTACTTCCGTGAGCTTAACACAATCGTTATTTTGGTTCTTATTCTCAGCCCTTACTGAAGACCCGTGTGACTGGGACCAGCGTTTCCCTGTATCCTGCTAATTACACTTATTTCTATTTTCGTTCATCTGATTCTGGTTATTTCCTACTATTTTTGTTGTAATTTCAGCTGCTTTTGCCCTATCTTTTTCTATTGGTGAAGTTTCCTGCTTCTATTTCTATCCTCTGGTCTAGGCGATCTAGATCGAAACTCATAATTATTTCCCGGTCTCCAATATTCATTACCTGAGTTCTCTAAATTGCTAATTTGCTCCTCTAGGTCTATCAAATCTTTCCATATTCATATAATTAACCTGAATATGTCTACCTCTTTTTCTGAATTTCTATTTTGATTACTCCTATCAAAACGATTTCTGTTTCTGTTTTCCTACTGTGCTGGTTCTGATCTAGGAGCTGGACCTCAATATATATTCCTAACGTAATGTTTATTTCCATTTCTATGAAACTGTGCCCCTTGCGCGAAGAAACTGAACTTTCCACTGCATTTATTGTTTGATTTCTGTTATTTTCTGCCTTGAAGTTTTGTTTGTTACTCTGTTTGCTGTTAGCAAATCAGTCATTTTTGACACGCTGCTTGACTTTGCTATTACTAGAGGGTGCTGAATAGTTTCTGGAAAGTGTGTCGTGATAATATTTATGAGATCTTTATCATGTATTGGTGGGTCTAACATTTCCTTATTCCTTTCATAAAATAATTAATTATTGAATAGTCCGTTCTCTGGTTATATTTTCCGTTACTCAACTCCAATCTAATGTTGCTTGCCTATTTGCTCCCGGTATATATATATATATTATATATATATATATTATATACGAACATATTTGTAAAGATCCTGAAGTCATTGTCATTTCTAACAGTTATATCTAGCCACGTTGCTGCATTTACCTTAAACATTTCCTAACTATGACCATTTTGTGCTCCTCGGTATACATTTTACAGTGAAATATTCTTGCAATTCTCGAATGAAAGATTTTGGACCGTCTGATACCTCTTTTTGAAAAGTTGGCGGTGCAGTTTCGTTTAAAATATGGTTGGGCAAGTACATGTTAAGTTCAGATCTCTATTTTTCTGTATATTATTTCGTCTATGTTCATTACTGGAAATGCTTGCACCTACATTTTGCAACTAGATGTCCGCTAACACATTTTGTATTGTTTTGTCTCGTGTTGCTGGTTCACCTACATTACTATAATTTGAAATCGGCACATTGATACTTATTCTCAAATTTTCTAATAATACATATTTTATTTCTGTCACTTCTGTTATTATATCCGTAACCTTATCTATGATTTCTTCCTGTCTCCTACTTTCCCTTTCTGGTTTTTCTTGCCTATTTCTACTTTTTACTTTCTCTACTACGTATGGTAAGTAGGGGAAGTATTGCATTCCACCCAAAAATTCGATACCGAGATTTCACCGGAAATACATGTTTTGAGACACCCTGAATCCAAAAAAAGCATTTTTGGAAACATGTCCGTGTGTGTGTCTGTGTGTCTGTGAACAACATAACTCAGAAACGAACAGTCGGATAAACACCAAACTTGGTATTTAGGTTCAGTATCTTCCAGAGATGGGACACGAAGGTTTTCAAGAAATTCCCCCTACCCCAGACTACCCTTTACATGGAACATTTTTCGAAAATTTTAATTTTCTCAAAAATGGCTCTAACGATTTTGATTAAAATATCATATGTTTAAGATATTGTCATGAGAAATGAAATGTATATCTCGAATTTTCTGGGAATGTCTCCAAAAGTATTCTTTATTGTGAACGACTTTTGTATAACTGGTAAACCATAGGAGATAGACAAACGTTTACTACACAAAAAATCTCATGTGTTACACTCACATGACTTTCTCTACTCTTGTACAAACTATTTTTACAAACGCTTATTCTCCATATGCTTCATGTTAATCGAGATATCGAGATGTCAATCTTATTGCTAATTTTCTTGTAGATGCAAGGGGAATATGGTAGGTTTTAAGCGATAGTCAAATATTTTAAGCGCTGGTTGCTATGTGGCGCATTCCATTCTCTTTGCATGTACAGGACATAAAAACATGAATAACGTATTTGAGAAAAAGTATAAGTATTGGAAAATCTAAAGGAATAACTAGCAATATCTCGAAAATAGTTCACTCAACAAAAAAACTGTATATGACATAAATTGTGTATTTTAACGCGATCTACATTTTATGTGTAGTAAAATTTTGTCTATCTCTTATGGTTTACCAGTTATGCAAAAGTCGTTCCCAATGAAGAATACTTTTGGAGACATTCTCAGAAAATTCGAGATATACATTTCATTTGTCATAAAAGTATCTTAAACATATGATATTTTAATCTAAATCGTTAGAGCCATTTTTGAGAAAATTAAAATTTTCGAAAAATGTTCCTTGTAAAGGATAATTTGGGGTGAGGGGATTTTCTTGAAAACCTTTGTGTCGCATCTCTGGAAGATATTAAACCTAAATACCAAGTTTGCTGTTTATCCGACTGTTCGTTTCTAAGTTATGTTGTTCACAGACACACAGACACACAGACAGACACACACGGACATGTTTCCAAAAATGCTTTATTTTGGATTCAGGGGGTTTCAAAACATGTATTTCCGGTGAAATCTCGGTATTGAATTTTTGGGTGGAATGCAATACTTCCCCTACTTACTATACGTAGTAGAGAAAGTAAAAATGTAGATCGCGTTAAAATACACAATTTATGTCATATACATTTCTTTTGTTGAGTGAACCGTTTTCGAGATATTGCTTGTTATTCCCTTAAATTTTCCAATGCTTATACTTTTTCTCAAATTCGTTATTCATTTTATTTTATGTCCGGGACATGCAAAGAGAATGGAAATCGCCACATAGCAACCAGCGTTAAAATATTTGACTATCGCTTAAAACCTACCATATTCCCCTTGCATCTACAAGATAATTAGCAATAACATTCACATCTCGATATCTCGATTAACATGAAGTAGATGGAGAATAAGCGTTTGTAAAAATAGTTTGTACAAGAGTAGAGAAAGTCATGTGAGTGTAACACATCAGAATGTTTTAGCTACTTCCCTAACCTCTTGTATTTTTGTTTGCCATATTCCTTTCCGTATTTTTGCCATATTTCCTTGCTACTTCCTCCCTCAATTTTCTATTTTCTTGGCTAATTTCTTTCCTGACATTGGCTATTTCTCCCCTAACCGGTTCCTTCTTTTCTTTGACTTCACTTCCAATATTATTTATTTCCCCTTTAATTTCCTCCCTGAATAATTCTAATGCTTGCTCTTGAATTTCTAACTTCTTTCCTAGCTCCTGTTGGCCTCTTTCTAGCTCCTTTTGAACCTTTTCTACCTTCTCTCCTAAACTTTTTTCTATTTTCTCTCCTAGACGCCCTTTTTACATCTCCATCATCGCCCTGAAACCACTTCTTCCCGTTCCTGAATAATTTACATTTTCTCCCCTTCTTATACTGTTTATTGCTTCCTGTTCCATTTCTAAACTATTCTGCTCATTTCGACTATTTTCTCCCATTTTTGTTGTTCTGTTGTGTACAACTTCATGCCTACTATTACTTTCTCCTTCCTGAAATTCCACTATTTCTATTGAGTTCTTTTTACCTAACATTCTTCCACTTCTTAACCACATATACATGAATAACACTGAAATAAATAAATTTACACTCAGTACCTGATTAGCTGATGCATTCACTGTTGTCTTCTGATGTTAATGTCTCCTTTTTTCTTTCTGCTCGCCGTGTATCTGCGTAGCGTGAGCTACCGCCGTTCTGGATTGCCTTCCTTCCTTCCTTCCTTTTCGTGCTGTCGGTCACTGTTTGATTTCCGGTGCGGCCTCCTCAGCTTCTGATGGTTCTCAATTCGAAGTTCCGTGATTTTGCACCATTTTTGAAGTCGTTCTCGATGCGACAACTTTGATGCCGCTCCCTGCTTCAGATTTTTATAACATTTAATGTTAACTGCTCTGTTAATGAGTTTTATGATGTCATCATCTCGTAGCTGGTTCTGCGTTGTTTCGTGCGCCAGCTGCTTTGGTGGTATAGCTATGAGTGTCTAACTCAGGGTATCCGTGACTGTATTCTGAAAGGATAACACCAATTTAGTTATCTGGTAAAGTTTAATGTAAATTTATCAATGTATTAAACATTAATACATTGATTTAATATACCGAAATTATTCCAATTATTTCTTTATCTTACTATCATTTCTGTATTTAATTATTTATATCTTCCCGCCAATAATTACGGTATCAGAAGAAAATGGAATAAGAGTCTACCATGTCTGTCAATCGTCCTTGTGCCATTCTTTCAATGTATCCCTGTAGATTGTGATGAATTTTAAGTAGAGTACAGTGTGTTATTATATAGCTCAAAACATTTTACTGTATAAGTTGGCATATCTCCAAAAGACTCTTATACCATTATTAAATCCTTTAAACAGAATATTTGGAGAAAAATGTACAAATAAAAACCGCAAACCGCATCATTTCACACTTCGAGGGTAGCAAAAGGTAAAGTGTGTGAACTGGACTTTGGATTGCTCTCTGATCCTTCCTATTTCTCCTACTTAGCCTCTAGGGGCTTCTATCCGTTCCCGACATTAAAAGTTAGCTTCAAGGGAAGACATTTCCTTAGAGTGAGAATGTCATCGACGCAAACAGTAACTACTTTGTAAAGTAAGGAAACCCTATTTTCCGAGAGGATAAAAAACTGAAATCGCTGGATCAAGAGTATAGCTCTCCAAAAAGCTCGATCGGGAAATAAATGCGTTTTTCAAAAGTATAAACGACTATTTTTATTTCTGTAATTACTTCAGTTTTCAAGCAGTTTTCTTAAGCTTCACTTAGATGTTATATTTCAGCATAATGGTTGATGTTCGGCTCGTAGTAAACAGTGTTTCGGAATTACTTCACACCTTAGACCATTACAGGCTGTGTAGTATATGGGTTAGAGCCGAGAGAAGTGGCTCCCGGTAACGTGTGCGTCTCGCATTCCGGAGATCCTGGGTTCGATCCCAGCGACTGCCCACTCTGGCCCAGGGGTTTTTCGTGGTTTCTTCGGATCGGCAGACGAATGCTGGTGTGATTCATTTTCTACCACGACTCTTCTTCCTCTCTTTTTCTGTACGCATCATCTTTCTTGTCATCTGTTTCAGGACCAGGCGACAGTGTTCGGTTGGTTGTGGCTGAGCGGTGGATGCGCGCTCGGTAGAGGTTTCTTCCCTGGCGTCGTTGTAGAACTGCTTTAGGTCCCGCCTCCGGATGCTCTCGGGCGGGCGCCCCTTGGGGGGGCCAGGGAGTTAAGGACTTGCGGGCGGGCGCCCCTTGGGGGGCCAGGGAGTTAAGGACTTGCGGGCGGGCACCCCTTGGGGGGCCCAGGGGGTTAAGGACTTGCGGACGGACCCGAGCGCATCGAATGCGTTCCATCTGGGAAAGTTAAGGACCCCGTCAATGTTTAGGCCCTTAGTAATCTGGATCTGATTGCCTTCGGGTCTCTTCCTCATCCGTCCTTCCCAGGGGTCACGCTAGAAGCAAAAAGGGCCATTGTGGCCTACTTTCGGGGACCCCGTTTCGTTCGTACCTTTACCTTACCTTTATATGGGTTAGACAAAGAAACAAAAGTGTTACTTTCTTTTAGACCAGTAGTAACTTGTTGCAACTACGTCAATCATATATACTATGCTCATAATTTTGCATTGTATTGTTTGTAGTTTCTACCTCATCTTTCAATTGTTACAGAGTTAGGTGCGATACCAGACATTCAAGGCATATCCTCCCTCTCATCTCCTCTCCTTCAGTCAGCTAAAACTGGTAAATTAACGGGGACTCCGTTAGGGGCAGAAAAGAGGTAGAAAGGGGTAGAGGATACAGAAGGAAAGATTGTGAACAAGATTAGATGTATAAATCCACAAATACAAAAGATAATTAACGAAGTTAAATTAAATGTGGGAAAGATGATCTGTTGTATGACATTAAATGAGACAGTGGGAGAGGACCTCGAGGATAGGAACAATAAAAGATTTATTTATGTTATTGCTACAGAAGATGGAGGAAGGACAATTAAAAATAAGATAAACTTAATGACAAATTTTGAAAAGATCTTGAATACCATTAGAAAAAACGTAAGAGCAAACACTACATGTATAACCACAAAATTTGTGGAGGATAGAAGTATATCTAAGGAAAGTACTGGAGTACTTTGGGAGAAAAAATGATATACAGATACCAATGTATAGTATCAAGAAATGGGAAAATGATACACAGGAAAACCAGATGGAAGAAGTTAAAAAACGAAGATACTATAATTCTGAAGCATATAGGAGAGAGGACCTATGCAGATATTATAAAAAATGTTAAACAAAATGTAAAGACCAAAGGAGTAATTATCAACCAGAGGAACAAAAACAGAGATGGAAGTGTCAAATTAAAAATTAAAGGAAATGATGCAATTGAAAGACAAGCCTTTCAACAACTGCTAACTACAAAGCTAGAAAATATTGCAGAGGTCCAAGTGAAAACACTAAACCAAACAATTATGATTTTAGAAACTGTACAGGATGATGAAATTAAAGCAGTAGTGAAACAAGAACTGAATAAAAATGAAATTTTTAACCTGAAAGTGGCAGAAAAAGCTAACGTACAAGGTGTAAAGTATGCCTTGTAACTATTACTACAGAGGCAGCAAATATATTAATAAATAAGAGGAGAATAGGAGATGGATGCGACAGATTGAGAATAAAAGCTACAAACATCTTGAAAAGATACTACAAATGCTACAGAGGGAGAGACAAGGTAAATGATTGCTCAAAGCAAAAAATAGAATTAATATATCACAATTGTGGTGAAACAGCACATGAAATTAAAGAATGCAAAAATGGAACAACATGCTATTTATGTCAATCTCAAGAACACAAGGCGGAGACAATGCGATGTCCTGAATATAGGGGACTCGTTTTGGCTCAGAAAGGGATAAAAGGAACGTTTTCACGAATCAAAAACGAAATTAATACAGGTAAATCTTGATAGGAGTAAACAAGCAATGGATTAATGATGCATAAATGTGCAGTAAATAAAGTGAACTTAGCAATAATAGCAGAACCAAATAGAAACATGGCAAAATTTAATCCAGCATGGATAACAGACGAATATATAGATGCTGCTATATATAGCACCAACTGGTTTAAACGTACGCGAAACTGGGAACGGGAAAGGATATGTAAGGGTAGAATTAGATGAAATGGTCATTTACTCTTGTTATGTTTCGCCTACCATTAATGAAGAAGAACTTCAACATTACATGAATAAAATACGACGTAATAGTGAACAACAAGGGAAAAACAAAAAGAAAGTGTTAATCGGAGGGGACTTTAATGCAAAAGCATATCTATGGGGTTCACCGATTGAAGATAAGAAAGGAAGCACTCTGGAAGAGTAGATAAATGAAAATGACTATAATATTTTAAATTATGGAAAAGTACCCACCTTTGAAAGGAATAATGGGTCGTCATACATAGATGTTACAATATGCTCAACAGAAATAGGAAAACTGGTCCGAAACTGGTATGTGGATGAAGAAGAAGACTTAAGTTACCATAAGAATATATATTGAACTACAGAAACAAGGTTCATAGAAACAAAACAACCAAAGAAACAAATGAAAAGTTGGAGATATAAGTAAGAGAATAAAGATGTATTACTCACAAAGGTGGATCAAGAAAGTGGACGATTGAGTACTAGATACGAACCGAGTGAATTGAAACAATTAATGGAAAGTGCATGTAATTATGCACTTAGCAAGAAACATGGTTACTGGAAACATAAGCCAGCATACTGGTGGAATGACAACATAGCTCAATTAAGAAGACAAAGTACTGAGGTGAGGAGAAAAGTGACAAAGGCAAATCGTAAAATACATTTCGATAATCACGAGAAGTATGAAATACAAAACCGGTACCGCGAGTGCAGAAAAGCCTTAAAAGATGCTATTAAATTAGCAGAAAGGATTGCATTGGACCAACTATTTACCGCTATAGATGCAGGTACTTAGGGTCTTGGATATAAAATAGTTACAGGGAAGATAGGGGCCAGATCACCATTGCAGGCCACAGATGAAGAGCAGCTAAGAATAGCAAAAACGTTGTTCCCAGAACATAAAATAAATGCCTGGCCATCGGTAAAAGTAAGCAGAGAAGAAATACCTTTATGCAACAGTAAGGAACTACTCGAGGCTGTATATTGAATTAAAGCAGGAAAGGCGGCGGGACCAGATGGAATCCCTCCATAAGTTATTAAAGTTATTGCGGAACATAGACCTGATATATTTGTAAATACAGTAAATGCGTTCCTACTTAAAGGGGATTTCCCAATAGAATGGAAAAGCTAGACTCATACTTATAGAAAAGCGCCCCCCCAAAAAAGGAGATGGCACAAGGGCATATAGACCTTTGTGCCTAACAAATTTCATAGGAAAAGTCTTTGAGCAGATAATCAACAAACGTCTCGTAGAAGAGATTGAGCAAAAGGGAGGGTTAGCACAAACACAATTTGGCTTCAGAAAGGGTATATCGACGGTAGGAGCTGTGGAGTTAATACAAAGAACTGTAAAGGATGGAATCAAAGAAGGAAACAAATACGCTGTTATGGTCACTTTTGACGTTAAAAATGCTTTCAACACAGCGCCATGGGAAGGAATTATAAGAGAGTTAAAAAGGCGAAAAATAGCCCTATATTTAATTAGACTTATTTGTAGCCACCTCGAAGATAGGTATATATTAATAGGAAAAAGTACAACGCTGGCTGTGAGCTGCGGGATACCCCAAGGCTCCGTTTTGGGACCAACATTATGGAACCTTTATTATGAGGGGTCTTAAATCTGGAATTACCAGCAGGATCTAAAACGATTGGATATGCCGATGATCTGGCATTACTAGTCTTTGGAAATACAAGAGAGGAAATGGAGGTCCATGAATAAGATTGATATCTGCATGATCCAAAAAAGATTAGGTTTGGCACCTGAAAAAACCGAAATTGTTATCCTGGAGGGAAGAAGAACGTTAAAAGAAATACTAATAAGTTTTAATAACCAGAAAATGAGTGCTAAGAACTGCCTGAAATATATAGGAGTCCAAATTGGACACAATATGAGTATGTGGACACACATAAAATATGTGGCTAGTAAGGTAGAAAAAACTGTTGCAGCCCTGGGACGGCTTATGGCAAATATGGGAGGACCGAAACAAGGGAAAAGAAAAGTACTTGGGGGTGTAAATAACTCCATAATCCTTTACTGTGCTCCAGCCTGGAAGGCTTGGATAGAAAAGAAAACATATAGAAGAATAATCGAAAGACTGCAGCGAAAGATTGCAATAAGAATAGCAAGTGCGTATAGAACAGTTTCTACTAAGGCAATCCAAGTTATAGCAGGAACTATACCCATACATTTATTAGCCAAAGAGCGGTCATATGGAAATATAAATAACAATATACATAGAACACAGGCAAAGGATACCTCTATTAAAACATGACAAACGTAATGGGAATTAGATAGCGAAACAGCACAATGGACCAAGACTTTGATACCAAATATAGAACCTTGGCTGAATAGAAAACTTACACAATTCTTATCTGGACACGGACGTTTTAAAACTTATTTATATAAAATGAACCTGGTAAACAGTGAGGCCAGCACATACTGTGAAGAAAAAGACACACCTGAACATACAATATTAATATGTAACAAGTGGAGTAATTTAAGGCAGAAATACGCGCGACAAATTGGGCAAGATATAACGTGGACAGTATTATTATACAAATGCTAGAAAACGAAAAGAAGTGGAGAATCATTGAAGAAATGATAACTAGCATACTTAAAGGAAAAGAAAAAGATGAAAAAAGGACTAAAATATGAGTGCCACATACGCGAAGGAATACCGAAAGGTAGTCCCACGATGTGCGCATTACTCCCAGCAGTTACTTGGTGGAAATCCAACTCGCCTGGTCGCGTCTTTGAAAGATTTTCCCCTGCTATAAAAATAAAAAACGGGGACTCTCAAACCAGCCAGTGCCATTCTGTAGTGCCACTATGCAGTTATCATCATGCATAGACCCTGAAAAGCAGTGCAGTATCTGCCCACAAGCATTCAGTGTACCCTTTAACCACCACCCGTAAACCGCGTGCATGTTTACCAGGAAAAGGACATTGAGTAGTTGAAGCACAACACTTCGCACGTTCAGTGCGACCCTGAATTACAGGATGAGAACTCTGTGGTTAAGACAAACCAGTAAATAATAGCCCACCTGGTTGAAATTTATATATTATTAGCGTAAGAATGTCGTAATGCATCTACTGATAATCTGATTGCAAAATCCCTGTAGTTGCCTGGGTTACTAACTTATAGAATATTCTATTTAATTTTTAAATATTCTATATTTTCTCAGTCATTGAGAAAGATTCTTTTTGCTTTATTATTGCCTTGACCCAAGGTATACTAATATTTAAGCACAGAACTATGGCCTACATTTTAAAAGTTCTTATTGCAATACAAATACAATTACAAAATCGTAAACATGCAAGGGTAAGCAAGGCTGAATCCAATCAGCTACCCCCATTTACTAGAGAAAATAATACTAAGTAACAGTTCATTTTGCTTTAAGATTAGGTTTTCCATAAGATGATTTTTCTCCCTTCATTAACAAGTTTACCAAAAGATTAATCAACCTGAAGAATTGCTGTTAGTAGCCCTAAGAAATATATTTATTTTATTATGTTATTTATGAATAATTCTAAAGCAAAAGAATTCAAAATTAATAGTACATTAAAGATAAGTAACAAACACATAAACAATGTTTTCATCAAATGAGAGATGTTGCGCTATGTCATGCGAGAGTTGCTAAATTAGAGTTACAAAATTGAGGATAAGTAACAACATTTTGTTTAAAAAGTGTTCCTCAATTAAAAGAGGAAAGCAAATGATTCAAGTTTGGGACTTGAAAATTTCGAAACTGTTATCGATTTATACAATAAACGTACATAAAACTTGAGCTGCAGTAGTATAGCAGAAAATAGTTTTAGACTTTAGTATATTTTTATGATTCCATAACATTGCTTGAATGTTATTGGATTTATAGTGATTCAAAGTGACTTTTGAAGGACGTTGTACATTACTCCTGTGCACGTGTATGCATATTATAAATTAAATAGAATGGGAATGCCTACCCTCGCCTTTACAACCCCAACCTCTTCAAAAGTAACGCAGGATGCCTGCAGGCGAATTGCAATATCATCACACACTGTTGTAACAGAATCTCTTCAAGCTTTTGCAAGCAGAAGAGAGGGAAACAATGTTTCGCACAGCGAACTATTTACGGTGTAGAATGAATAGCATTTGACTTTTCCAATACCCGGAAAAGAAGATTACTATGTAATTATGTACGTGAAGCGTGCTGCTTGTGTTGCAGACACTAGATATGTTTTATTCGTTAGGACCCTATAAATTACCAAGAATTATTCAAGTTTTGGAAGAAACTTAATTACACTTATGCAACACGTTACCCGTTTACTCTGTTAAAAGCGAATGCATAATCAGCAAGGGCTCGAGGATTTATTATATTGTATGGTAATGAATGATATTTTAAAACAATTTAAGATTATTTATTAAGAATTTTGAGTTAGTTTCTTATAATTTTGGAACCATTCATAGGAATCTGTGTAATTTTAGCAGGGTTGTTTTTGGAGATACCATGACGCATGTAAGGATTTTTTGGAGAGTTTTGGAATTGTAAATGCAGAAAAGATATTTTATATGGAGTAACTAAAACCGGAATATATATAGTGTAATTAAATAAATAGAAACATTATTTTACCGGATGATTGTTTATAGAAGTACTACAAGTAGTTACTGAGAAGATTCGTTTAAGTCCACTCTGAATTATTATTATCATTATTATTATTAATATACTTGCGTATACAATTTAACAAAGGCTTTTCCCTCGCTTAAGTTTGCCTACTGGTAACACATAGTTGATGTTATTGTCTTTTTCATGTCGCAACGCAAGTCACTTGCTTCGGAAGTCCGAGCTTCCAAATAGAAAGAAGAGACGTCCATAATCAACATTTGTAAACAGGTATCACACCGAATGAGTACATCTGCAACTAAATTCATGACAGATTTGGATAGGGCTAAAACTGGCAGTTTTCAGTATATAATATGCTCGTATATCCTGACAATATCTAATCTTCAGCTTCCATTGCAATAACTTTTACCGCTCTCTGTAATTTTTTTCTTATGTCAAATCGTGTAATTTCTTTGAGTGTCGCCGATATTCAGCATCCTATTGGGTATTATCCCAATCACAATAATGATAATAGATTAACCCAAATTAAGAATTAAGCTTATGTTTTACAAAAAATAAAGGACTATCATTAAGAATTTCATCCACAGTTAGAAAAATATGCACCACTACTACTAGTACTACTACTACTACTACTACTACTACTACTACTACTACTACTACTACTACTACTACTACTACTACTACTACTACTACTATCACATCGTAACTATCACTACTGCCATAACTCTTGCTACCACTTTCACCGTACACCACCACCACAACTATCGTAACTGCTACTGCTACCACCACCACAACTACCGTAATTACTAAAACTATCATCACAACTGTCGTAAATTCTACTACCACAAGAGTGCAACTGCAACAAATGTGTACATCATTACTAGTACTACTATTGCTAGCATAACTACGGCTACCACCACCGCAGTTACAACTACCTTACCACCACCATCACCACTACCATTGCAAACACCTCCATCGCCCCTGCAACCACCACCAAAACGGCCGTAACTACTACTAGGTAACGGCAGGCGAACTGAGCGTTTCCGGAAAATTCTTGAATATTGCTTACAAACTCTGGTGTGACCATATTGCTGCATGCCCCTCGACGGCAGGATGCTGGATCTAGTAGGCCCCGATTGGGACCTCGACCGCGATCTGCTTCCTCGCGTACGTACACGGTAGCTATAACTTTTATTCCTGTACAAAGAACTTATACTGAGTTATTAAAGGAAGTTAAGCAACATGTCAACTTGGAGAGCTTTGGGATAAAGGTAGATAATATTAGCAGGACCGTGTCGATAAGATGCTCCGGACTAACAGGCCGGAACGATATGGCAAAATCGTTGCGATCGCTATTGCCACCAAAGTTTCTAACACGGAGGTGCGCTATCCACGATGTAATGGCATGCTTTTTCACATTCATGGATTGATGTTCTTACTACTCCCTTAAGAACGCAAGAGGAAATTTTTCGTATTATCGGAGTGGACGCCACTGCTATACAGGCGAAATCTATGAGGCCAAAGATGACTGAAGGATAGTGCTACTTTAACATTGCAAAATGGTGTTGCCGTAGATTTCTGAAGTGGGAATATTTAGCCACACGATGAGGTGCCATGTTGAAGCTGGTAAGTGGAGTTCGTAACGATGTGTGAGCTGGTCCTGGGTTCAGCTCTCTGCTGCGGCTCTGGATCTGGTCGCCTCGTACTCTGTAACTCGTGATTGCCTTATTTGAAATTACGGCGCCAGTGAATAAGTTGGTAATATTGTACCCGCCTGATTGGTAGATGTGCAAGTTGGCGGAATACAACTTAATTCAGTGATTGTTGGTCCATGCTAATTGCCGTTACATTATAAAATTTTTGTGCACGTTTTAATCTAATTTGTAGTTTATGTCCGGCTTATTCATATGATTTTAAATGCATTTAGCTCTGCAATGAGCATGAGACTTCTTGAATCAACAGGAATTTTCTAACGTGTTTGAGAAAATGTAAGGCAATTAAATCACAGTGTATCATAATTAAATGCACGTAAATTTCCTTTCAGGCAATGTGAAATTGTATCGTAGTACAATAATTAGCTTTTATGTTTCCAATTTTACTTAGTCCAGTTCATTTCTTTAGTTGAATAATTCACTGAATATCACCAATGTTTGTTGTCGGTCTGGGTGGCTCAGTTGGTTAGGTGCTACCTTCTGATTACAAGGTTGCTGGTTCAAACCGGCACAGACTGATGGTTTTTAAGTGTGCTTAAAAGCGACACCACTATGTCAGTAGATTTACTAATATGTAAAAGAACTCCTGCGGTACAAACTTCTGGCACACCGGCGGCGCTGATATGATCCTCGCAATTGACAGCGTCGTTAACAAACAAAATGTTGTTAATACCAATGTTTGTTGACTATTGAAGTCTTAGTACATACAACAATGTAATATGTTTTACAATTGAAAATAATTTACTTGAGCGTTGCTCAAGATGTCGGCGTCTTGAAAATTTTCTTAAGATCTTTTAAAGAAATTGAAAGTTGTTTATTTTTTATGCTGTTGCTAAGCGTAATGAAATAAATTCTAACATATATGTTTGCGCTAAACAATTTACATTTTAATGCAGCTAATGACAAATTAACAATATTAATTCCTTATTTCACATATGTCTAATTTAGTTTTCTCTTTTAATTGTATATTTCATTTCTGTTGTGTATTTATGTTGCAAAAGCATTGTTTTCGTTCTTTCAGATTAATGTAATTTCCTTAATAGCGTTAGTCACTTTTCTTCTCCTTTCTTTTTATATTAAACAAATTAATTCTAATATAAACCATCTTTGCAAATATTTTAAATCCTTTCCACAATATTTTCTATCACTTCTCAATTCAATTTATTAACACAATAATACATAGCATGATAAATGCATTAAGCATTATTCATCTCTTGGAATTACAATTCTCACTTGCTTTTACATCATTTTAAATTCATACGTCTCTTTCAACTGATTTAAATTCTACATCGAATGACCTTTTCTTTTATTTCACTTTATGGCATTATACTTTGCTTCTTTATATGAATACCATTAACAATTATTTTTACATTGAATGAATCAGGTTTCCATTTATATAAAGTGAAAGGAAAGGAAATTTCTTCCACGAAATATATGCTTTTACATAATCAAATTATATACACATTTTTTAAAAATAATAAAGTGTAGTGTTTTGTGTAAGTGTTTGTTTGTGTGGTATAAAAATCTTCTTCTTCCTCTTCCTCTCCTAGGAGTTGTTTAAATGATCTGATATTTTTTTGTTTTTTTTTTATGGTTTTGACAATGAATTTTCCATTTGCGTCTTGCAATCCATATGCATGATTTCCAAATGTTTCTATAATGATATATGGTCCAGTGTATAGATAATAATTCCATCTTGTAGGTGCTTTTCTTACCAGCATCTGATAAATATCTTTTTCTTAGTAATACTTTGTCATTTATCAATGACTCCCATTTCTTCTTTCTTCTTTTCACTTTTCTCTTCTTTCTTCTCTTTCTTGTGCATTCTTCTAAAAGCTATAATGCATTTTTTTCTTTTGTTAATTCTTGTCTTTGGGAATTGTATCTGCTAATACACTGAAAATTAGTTTGGGTACTTTTCCTAGCATTTGTTCTGCTGGTGTGAAAGATGATATTGCATTTATTGTGTAATTTGTCAAATTTTCTATAATTTAAAAATGGTCTACACAATCTGAATGATTTCTATGACACAGTAAATAATATGTCCCTCAAGCATCTAAAGTCATTAATAACTTATTTTAGATTTTTATGAATCCAACACAAAGCATTTATATACGGTGTGTCTGATAATTCAATTATTCCATTCTCTAACATGTTCTGGATTACTTCATCTGCCTGTTTACGTATCTAGTTGGGGATATCTCTACATTTATGTGTATATGGCTTTACACCTTCTACGTAAATTGTGTATGTAGGTGTTACATCTTCCAGGTTTCTCAGAAAATACATTTTTATATTTAAGCAATATATTCATCAATTTATTCTTCTGTTCTTTGGTTATGTTATGGCATTCTTCTACCTCTTTTCAAAATTTATGTAGTTAGTTGTATCTGGCTCTTTTCTTCTCGTTTGTTTATAATTCTTCTTTATCTCCTCTTCTTTAAATATATTTATTCTTATTATCTACCCTTTTTCATCAACAATTACAAGTTCTATAAAAGATCTCTCTGCTTCTATTTCTATTTCCTCTATTTCCTATATTCCCATTATTATTGCATTTTTCTTCCAGCAAAGGAATAATTATCTCGTTTCTGCCTTCATTAATTATTAATATGCACTGCCCCAATCTCATTCAATAATACAAAATATCACTATGCACGATTATGTTAGTTGCCAACTTTGATGCAACTAATGCAATGATTTCACTCTCTCAGCCTCCAATTTGTATCTTAAACATGACCTGATGATTGATTCCCTCTCTTCGTTTTCCTATTGCTACACTACAATAAACTCCACATAATGGTAAAAAGTTTACTATGTTATTCTTTATAAGTTCCTGGAATAATATCTCGCTGCAAACAGTCGTTGTAGCTCCAGTATCTAACATGGCTTCATAAGTTTTACGCATGATATTTATGTTTATATATGGTGAGTTCATTAACTCTATTTTGTTGTTTGAGAGATCCTCACGTAGCATTACATTATTCTGTGAAGTATTTTGTAAGGGACTCCTTTGTGGTGTTCCGATTCTTTTGGGGACGTTGGCATCACTGCCGATCATTTCTGGGCGGATATCTCCAGATATCAGTTTGTCTGTGTCATAGGACCATTAGTCACAGTTAAGTAATAGTCCTCATTTAGTTTTCCTAATGCATTGTAGGTGTTGGGGTATCAATTTCTACCATATGTGGTGGAGAAGTTGTTAGTTTTGTATTTTGAGGATTTGTTGTTTGATTCATTTGTCTACCTGTTTCCCATTTGCTCCGTGTATGATGGCCCCTGGTTCCTATTTTGATAATAGTTAGGTTGCTACCATGTCTAGGAATATTTTCCCCACGAAAATTTGTATTTTCGTTCCTGTTCTGGGTTTGTCAATTTGGTTATTGTTCTATTACTTTTGGTTTGGGTATGATTATTTGCAGTGTTATTATTGCAGCCTTTCTATGTTTTGGTTGTGTATCTGTTTGTGTAATTGACGATATTCAAAACCTGTGAGCAGCTCAATCAAATCCGTGAAATCTACTGGCTTTGCAACAGTCAGATTGTGTAGGATTAAATTTCCCTGTAGTTAACTCCACCCTAATTTTATTCTGACGAGCTGGACCACAATATCTTGCCAAAAATAAATTTCTGAATTATGTATAACTTTCATTCCCTGCAAATATAGATTTAAGCCAATGCTGTCTTTTTCTCTTAAGGCGTTTTCTTGCAATCATCATTCGCAGCTCGTTTGGGATTTTATTAGTTTTGAAGTATGTATCCATCTCTTTAAGAAAGGATTTTGGTGAATCTCCCGATTCCTCGTAAGTAGGTGCATTAATTTCATTAAACATTTGGTTTATGTATGAAAAATTTCCATGTGTGTTTGTCAGACGTTGTGTGTTACAATTATGTAGTATGTACCCCTCAGCGGGCTGTGTAATTGTTCTGTTTGTGTATTTTTTACACTCATCGTCATTGTAGTTTAAATATATTACAATTTACATGTTCATTATCATCATTTTCAATATCATTGTTTTTAGTATTTACATTATACCCTTCATTTGCTTTGTTATTTGTCTGAATTGCTACTACAAGTGGGTTTAAAATATTTACATTTTCTTTGTCTTGATTTATACTTTCTTGCAAAATCTTAATTTCATGCCTTAATTCTTCTTTCATTGTTACTATCTCACCCATATGTGTTAGCATTTGAGACTTCAAGTTTTCTATAGTATTAGTATTTAGATTTCAAATTTTCTATAGTATTAATACTTCTATTTCTAATGGAATTTTTCCTTTTCTACATTAGAATTTAATTCTGCCATAGTTTTATTCAAGGTACCTAGTTCCTTATCTGTCCTGTCTTTCAATTCTGCATGATAACTTGTGTTAGCAATGTTTATATCCCTATATTCTACTCTTAACTTGTTGATTTCTACAGATTGCAGTTCTAATTTCTCAGTTACTTCTGCTTTGAGTTGCTGGTTTTCAACTTTTAAATTTTCTATACTCTCCTGATGTACTTTAGCTAACCTAACCTACTTTTCTTTGAATTCTCTAGTCTGTACACCTATTTCGCTATTTACATTGATATCTGACTTTTCATTTCGCTAGCCAGTTCTGATTTAGCATTAGCTAATTGTGTTCCTATATTACTGGCGTTTTCCGCTAATTCAGAGTTTAGTATGCTAACTTTCTCCACTACGTCGGTACTGATGTATTGACCTGCAACTTTAACTCGGATAACATACTGACAGCAGCTTCTTGGAACTGTTGATTAGGATTTAGTCTTTGTTCTGCTTCTGATGCAGTTTCCCTATTCTCAGGTGGATTTCCTTCTTTTCTTTTCGACTCCATTTTAAATTACCTTTCAAAGTTTTTCCGCACCGCAGATAAATATAATCGTAAGTAAGAAGTGATAGTTACTTTGCGAAGTCCCTCTCGTCTTTGGTGTGGAATGAAGATGCTGTGGTCCTCTTCTTATCCTCGAACCTTACCTCAAGCTCGAACCTGGGTTCTTCCACTTTTTCCTTCCTTCCTAGCTCGTGCCCTGAAGTTCCGGTGCCATGTTGAAGTGGTGATAATGCTCCTCGTTCAGGCGCCGTGAAACTGATGTGGGATTTGTTGAGGTGTATGCGAGCTGGTCCTGCGTTCAGCTCTCTACTCCGGTTCAGGATCTGGTCGCCCTGTACTCTATAACTCGAGGTTGACTTATTTGAAATTATTCTCCACTACATAAGTTGGTAATGTTGTATCCGCCTGGTGTGGCAGAAGTGCAGGTTGGCAGTATACAAACTTAATTCGTGATTGTTGGTCCGTGCTAATTGTCTTTACGTTATAAGAATTTTGTAGCAGTATTACTTTAATTTGTGGTTTATGTCCGGCTTATTTATATGATTTTAAATGCATTTAACTCTGCAATGAGCATGAGATTCTACAATCAACAGGAATTTTCTAACATGTTTGAGAAAAGGTGAGACAAATTAAATCAGAATATCAATGATAATTAAATGCACGTAAATTTGTTTTATTTCCTATCAGCAATGTGAAACTTTATCGTGGTATAATAATTGCCCTTTATGGTTCCAATTTTACTTAATCAGTTAATTTTTTTAGTTCAATAATTCACTGAATATCACCAATGTTTGATAACTATTCTTTTAGTACATATAGCAATGTAATATGGTTTACAATTGAAAATAATTTACTTGAGCCTTGTTCAAGGTGTCGGCATCTTCAAACATTTCTCGAGAGTTTTAGTAGTACAAAAAGGGGCATTAAAACGCAATTATAAATGCAGGAATGTGCCAGTAATCAATCAATCTCTCATAATAAATCACACTCGCCCAATCCCTGCATTCCTGGGAAACCTCTGACAATGCGTATGCCATAAATCGAGTATTTTTTGGTGAACAGGGGATGAAATGTGACGTTGCCAGGTGTTACACCCATCCTCCTGCTTGCTATTGTCAAAATACGACCTTAATTAATCACTTTTGTTGCTCCCTGAATGCCCTATTCACTATCTGAGAGGATATTTATAACGAAGTAGAGTTGGTGGTCTTTGGAAAGTGCGGTATTCTCACGAAGATCCCCACAGCACATTCCAAAGGCTGTAATGGTATTGCAACGTATTTCTGTATGTGCTATTTAATACCTTACCCCACTTTCCTCTGCAACTGTCATGAAATAGTCCGGAATAGTACCATCTTTCTAAGAAAACCCCGCACTCCTGTCATGCGGGATTCTCACTGGTATACAAAGACGCACACAGCACATTCCAATGATTGTCAAGCGGTTTGCAACGCACTTATGGATGCTAATTAATATCCCTGTAGGTGTCATGAAATACTGTGGAATAATTCCCTCTTTCTAAGAAATCTACAGCATTCCATCTTGAGACATTCTCACGTGATATACAAAGTCCCCACAGCACATTCCAAAGACTGTCATGGGCATTGCTGTGCACTTATGGATGCTAATTAATACCTCGCCCCACTTTCCTCTCACGCACCCTCAAAGAAACCCCCAAGCAATACCTCCGACAATAGGGGTGACCGTCATTAATCTTCTTTTGTTGTCCTCTGACAAAAGCAGACGAGATTCTAATGTGCTATGGTGATCTTTATATACCACGTGAAAATGCCTCATTGGCGAAATGCTGTGGTTTTCTTATAAGAATAGAATTATTTCACACTATTTCATGACACCTGCAGAGGATGGTGGTATTAGTTAGCCTGCATAAATACGAAGCAATGCTATGACAGCCTTTGGAATGTGCCGTGCGGAAGGCACATTCTCTTCGTGAGAATACCTCACATTCTAAACACCACCAAACCCCACCTTGTTATAAATATCCTCTCATATAGTGAATAGGACATTCAGGGGGCCCCAAAAAGAGAGCAATTACGGTCGTATTTTGACAATAGCAAGTAGGGGAGGGTGACCTGGCAATGTCACCTGTCATCCTTTGTTGACCAAGCAAAACGTGATTTATGGCACCAACTTCCCAGGAATGCAGGGGAGGGGAGGGTGATTTATTATGACAGATTGATTTATTAATGCCATATTCTTGCATTTATAATTGCACTGCGTTATAATTCCGTTTTATACTAATAGTACTTTTTAAAAAATTGAATATTTACTTTTATACTGTTTCTAAGCGTGTTGAAATAAATTCTAACATATATATATATATATATATATATATATATATATAAATTATTTGCACTAAACAGTTTACATTTTAATATAGGTTGTGAAAAATTAACAATATTAATTCCTTATTTCACATATTTCTAGTTTAGTTTTCTCTTTTAATTGTATATTTGCATTCCTGTTGTGTATTTATGTTGCAAAAGCATTGTTTTCGCTCGTTCAGATTAACGTTTTCTCCATAATAGCGCTTGTCATTTTCTTCTCCTTCTTTCTTCTTATGGAAACAAATTAATTCGTAATATAAACCTTCTTTGCAAACATTTTAAGTCTTTTACATAATATTTTCTAACAATTCTTAATTCGAGGTTATTGACACAATAATACATTGCATGATGAATGCATCAAGCATTGTTCATCTCTTGGAATTACAATTCTCACTTGCTTTTACATAAGTTTAAATAAAATGTCTCTTCCAACTCATTTAAATTCTGCATCATTTCTTAAACTTGGATGTGTTCTTATTGGTTGGTGCTCCTGAAAAATAAGGAACTTGTTTCGATACTGGGTTGTTTCTGCTGTCAAGGGTTTGATCATTGTGCAAACCCCTGTAATGGACTCAATTGAAGCGCAGTATATCTGAGGGTACGGAAGAAGGTAATTTGGCTGCAGACTGCGCCAGTAAACCGTAATGTCTACCATGTGTTCGGAGGGGCCTTAGACTAGGTACCGATATTATTCCAAATGCCTGAGGAGGTAAGTAAGCAGGCACTCAGCATCCTGCAGGATACGATGGCTGGCTCCTATAAGAATGCGCATCAGGCTCAGCAACAGCTTCTAGACGCTGCTGACTTTTCTGAGTATTGTTTTATCCGCATACTCCACGGAAATATGGACAGAGGAAGAGAAGTCATGGATCTCACAAACAAGACGGCTGCATAACATGGGGTGGAACTGATAATAATGGTAGAATTTAACAAGTCCAAAGTTTCCAAGAACAGTGGTATACTATTCAGGTTGCACATACCGGACATGGTAACGGCTTTATGTGGTTAGAGACTGTCCAAGGTTGAGTATGGATGCTATTTTTCTCCTGATGTGGTTGTGTCTGCTTTTAATGACTTCTTACAGGCTTTACGAATATATATGAAGTGCCACATTAAGGAGCTTGTGGGAGGAGATTTTAAAGCCAAATCGCTATAATGATCCTCTGCTATACGGATGCCAAAGATATGCATTGCAGCACCATAGAGACGATTCAACAAAAAATAGGATTAAGACAGGGATGTAAGCTGACTCCAATATTATTTAACCTATTCATACGTGATATATTAGAAGAAATAAAAATAAGAAAGCAGCATTTTCCAGTAATAAGGGATAAGGAGATTCCAGGTTTATTATCGTAGACGACCTTATGGTAGGTGCCATATCAACAATAGGGTAACAAAAACCAATAAATTAAATTCAAAAATTTTGTGAAAAATGGAATTGCGGTAAATATAAGTAAATCCAAAATGATTGTGTTTAAAAAAAGAAAATAAACTGAGGAAGGAGGAAAAATGGTTTCTAGGTGGTCAAGAACTGGAAGTAGTCAAAGAATATGACTATTTAGGAGTACGGTTGAGTAATAGTGGGGAAATGGGGGGAACATGGCAGCAAGATGTTAGCGAAAGGGAAGGTAGCTATGACAGGAATAAGAATATGCAAATATAAATTAGAGATGTCGACAAAATGGTTGGAGAACATGTATGAGGCATTGGTAGAATCCAAAATGCTCTTCGCGGTGGAAATATGGGGAGATGAGAACTAACCAAGAAAATTGACCAAATGTATAGAAAGTTTTTAAGGAATTAATTGGACTACCAAGAGCAGCACCAGGCGAGGTTGCATTAGTAGAACTAGGAAGAACAGGAGGAAAGGTGTAATAGTAGAAACAATTTTAGAATTTCGGTATAGATGTATGAAAATGGAGGAAGGTGAAGTCTTAAAAATATGCTTGATTCAGCAAAAGGTTCTAAGAAGCAAAAACACCTTGTGGAAAGAAACCGAAAAAATAATGGTGTTAATTCGAATGGGGGATATATGGGGGCTAGAGGAAATAAATGCAACGGCTTTTGGAAAGTAGTAAGAAACTGAATGGAAGACGTAGAACGGTAAGAGATATGGGGAAGTCTTGAATATAAAAAGTAATTAAGCTTTTATAAATTGATAAAGGAGTGGGGAAGAGAGGGGTACGTTGATTGCAGTAAGAGAGAAGAAAAGGAAGGCCTCTGGAAAGAAGACGGTACTCTAGGCCATACAGTTTACCGAAAGTCCAACCATACAGCTCGCTACTTACACAATAACTACAACCACCATCAGGCCAGAAACGCGCCATGATCGAAACTCACATAGAGCTAGCAACCTGCGTCTGGGAGCCACAGGTCCTCAGCTCAGAAATCCATAATTTAACTAATGTTCTAAAAGCCAATGGTTACACCGCCAACAAAGTGAAGAGAGCGTTGTACCCTATGAATAAACCAACACTCAACACGAAAGTGAGGCACCAAAGAAGAAAGTATTACTTTCCTTTCTTATATTAAGGGGGTGACGGAACGCATCGGCGAACTGCTAAAATGTTTAAAATTTGACACAATCTACAAACCAACACAACAAATCCGCAACATGCTCCGTTCAGGTAAAGACCAATTAGATCCGCTTTCCGCAGCAGCTGTTTATAAAATACGTTGCTCGAGTGGTGCTGTGTATATTGGCACGGAGTAACAACACTCTCATCACAGACCGCAAGAGATACTGCCGACTACGGAAACCCGAGAAATCCGCCGTGGCGGAACATACCCTACATGAAGAGGGGGACATATAGTTCGATATAAGGATATCAAGGTGCTTTCTTCCACTCACCACCACCACCACCACCACCACTACAGCGACTAAATAGCAAAGCAATAGTAATCTTCAAACACAAAACATATTGCAAAGGAAGAAGTCATTAAGGCTCAATAAAACATGGCACCCGGCTCTGCAAAGTATCATTCGGAAGCTTCATATAAAACATTCGAACGACATGGAGGGTGCAGCAAGCACAAAGATATGACAGTCCTCACAATGTGATCATAAAACTCAGTCCCAGCACTAGTCCAGCGCACTCCACAACCGCTCCAATCAAGAGCAAGCCGACATTGGCTTGCACCAATGAGGAACAAGCTCCGCCCAAACCAGGGTATATAAACCTCATGCTACCGGCAGGTTCCGAACATTCGTGCTCCGGACTCCGACGAGTGAAGCTGCCGGGAACTGAACGTCCGACGCAGCCTGCAGCGCAGGGCCGACCAGATATCTGCGCCTCCGCAATTGCTCTTCTGGCCACCAGAGCGCAGCCATCTACAGTCAGCTGCATCTGTAGCCAGGCGGAAGAGTAGTATTGCCACAGCCCTCGTACTGGTTACGAGAAACGGCGCCTCTTAGTGTCCGGTCCGCTATTCCTCACGCTGTTTAGCAGTTTACTGCTTACCTCTTTCTCTCTTCTGTTATTTCCTCTTTACCATCTTCTCTCAATAGACTTCTGCTCAAGGTGGCTCAACTCAGTTGGACACGATAGCACAAAGAGCTCACCTTGAGCGCTTGGTCTTGTCATCTTTCTTGCGACCGAGCAAATAGCAAGGCCGCGCTCTCGTACCCCGTCCGACTCCTCCGAAACTCCACCACCTTCACCTTCCGCCTCCACTAGTAATGCTTCCTTCTCTGTTGACTCAGTCCTTCCTCCTAAGCTGACAACGCCATCCAACCCACCTACCCCTTCCGTCTCCCGCCTTGCCCCTGCGCCCAACTCCCTATCCCACGTCCCACGAAACACCAACGACACTCGCCGTCGTCTCAGGGCACACCCAGGACATAATGAAAGCCAACCTTTCTCCACAAACCTCCATATCTACCTAACCCTCCACCACCACCGCCCCTCCGCTCAGCCGTCTTCCGTGATGTAGTGGTTATCATGCTAGCCTGTAGTTCTCGAGGTCGCGCGTTCAAACCCGGCGGAGGGTGATTGATTTTTTCGGGCGTAAAAATCCTTAGTATGGCTTCCTTTGGAAGGGAAGTAAAATCGGTGGTCCCGTGTCGTATATTTATGACCCTAAAAGATCCTCAAGCCTGATAAAAGGCCTCTGAGCAAAAGTACGGATCTTTTACTCCCAATATAGAGTGGGACGATAAGAACCGTAACAGTTAAAGAGCGTCCATAAATAAAACTCAATTTATTTATTTTACCCTCTGCTCACCATTGATCTGACAACTGCGCCCTTTCAGAGCGCCGCTGCTGATCCGCCGGATATTTTCGACAATTCAGAAGCAGACAGCGAAGCGAGCCGCCGCACCCGCTCCCCAACCTACTTTATTCCTCCGCCAGGGGGCAATGTAGACCCTACAGCTACGCCGATGCAGCAGCTGCCAACCTCCAGCCGCCCATCTACATGGTACGGAACCATAAAAGTGACCTCCACCGTCTGCTTGTAGAGTTCGACAGGCAATAACCAAATTCCGAATACACTGTATCGCTTGATTATCTTATTAGGTCAAGAACACCAAGGGACTACAATCATCTCGGCAGGTTCCTGGAGACTCATGGTGCGAATTTCAATGTCACTGCCTGCAGCATTAACCCACAGATTGACCATCAAACATACAAACATGAACGGCGCCGAGAACACTGTCCTAGATCAGCTTCGGATATTCAAGTGAAGGTCGTGCAACATCTCCACAGATTTGACCGGCATAGAACACCGCTGCCGGATTACAAAGCTCGAGGTGCCATGAGAAAACGACCGTGTCTGACTGTTGGCCACAGAAAACTGTTGTACCAGCGGGTCGAGGTGGAGGAATTCGTACGACCTCCTTCCGGTCCAGTGCAACAAGTGACAGCGATTGGGCCATAAAGCCATGAAATGCAGGGACTGTCACGTAACTTGTTCTACGTGCACGGGCCCCCAGGCATCTACTCCCTGCAAAACACCACTACCGCAAGAACGCTGTCTACTCTGCCACCAGCGTGGCCATGGTGCTCGCTGCAGGGCGTGCCCGGAAATCAGGCGCCAGTTGAGCTTCATGCGAGCTAATGCTGTCTACCGGGCACACTAATTCCAACCAGAAGGAATACAGGCTCCTCGCTTTGACACGAAGCGGCATGTCCCCGAAATCAGAGGGATTCTCTAGCTGTGCCTCCTCAGGCCCCACCCGCCGTAGCGGCTCCTCATCCAGTGTCCACACACCAGCCTGAAACCAACAACTCGCAGCAACCGGCGCCCCGTAAAGAGGGGGATAGACTAACAGCTCCTCCTTGGGTCCAGCCTGCCGCGACGACTCATAACTAGCGAACTGAATCACCAATACTCGTGTACCAGTCCCAAACGAATGTGGCATTTAACCCGGTGTCCACTGTAGTACAAGTGCCCTTGTCTCAGATGCCGTACACAAGAGTCCTGCATGACAACATGATACAGCAATGCATGCCATGAAACGTGGTACACGGCATGGCAACTGAGGTCTTCAATTGGCTTTTCCTAAAGCCCCTGGGCGCGCCCCAGTTACTGAGCCAGTACCTTCAATTTTTCGCCCTATTTACGGTGCTTGGGGAAATCCAGTATAACTGAGCTGAAGAACTATGCATACCCTCAAGGACCGAATACACACATTGCCGGCCTGCCTCAATGGACGACATCGCACGATTTAGGCTCATGGCATGGAATGCGAACGGGGCACGTCGTCAAAAAGTCAAACTCTCCAACTTTCTCACCAAACACAACATCAACATTAAAGTTCTCATTGAAACACGCCTGCACCCTCCCAACCGATTCCAGCTTCCTGAGTATGTCGTTTATCGCAGAGACCGCGATAGGTTCGAGGCGTCACCGCGATTGCAGTGTGTTGTCCATCATCAAGTACACATTCCTCCTCTTTCTCGCATAGAAGCATACGCGTCTCCATAAACAATATTAACGCCACGGTCAACCCATCTACAAGCCTACAACCAGCTAACGACTTAAACACTACTGGCCTAGATCTCCTCCTGCAACTCGAATACCAGGTACTTATTGCTGGTGACCTCGACGCCAAGCATTTCATCTGGAACTGTAACACCAACAACACCGCTAGGATCCTTGCCCACGATAATAGCTCGGTTACACCATCTGTGATCCCGACTAACCCACATACACTCTACCGCGCCCAAATATTTGTCCCAGCTTACTAGAATGGCACTCATACGCAACCTGACCTATCAGTCAAAACTCTCAGTCATCAATAAATTCAGCTCTGACTACTTATCCCAAATAATCGTTCTTGAAGGCTCATTAGCCGGCGCCCAGCTTGTTCTCCACCGAACTTTAACAAAGCCAATTGAACGCAGTTCCAGGAAACCATCTCCTCCCAATTACACAGAAACCCACTTAATACACTCGATGATCTCGAGCAGGAAACTTTACACCTTGAAGCCACTATAAAACAAGTTGTCGTAGACTCAGTACCCATAACGCAAACACGCAACGCCCCCAAACCACTGCCCAAAGACATTAAGGCCTTAAGCCACTCACGAAAGAAAGCATGGCGCCGATGGCAAAAATCACACCATCCTGTCGACCTGCCACAGACACAACCAGCAGCTCCAACAGGCCACATCCGCTGTTCTCAAACAACAGTGGAACCAAAGCACTCCGGGACCTCAACTCGGAGCAAGGTTCGCTCTGGCATATCTCTAAGTGCCTAACGCAAGAACCTCAGCTTATTCTTCCACTGCAGCACAACCAGCACACTATGATGACTGACAATCAAAAAGCCGAAGCTCATGCCGATGCACTATGAAACACCCTCAGACCAACGAAGAATCCTCCTCCCAATCTGAAAAACCGAAAACTTCACTCGCCACTTCGGTGATCGTCTAAACCACAATCGGATCCGTCGAACAAACGCACATGAAACACAGTGGCTCATCCAACACCTGCCCAATCGAAAGTCACCGGACCCGGACAAAATCCCTAACATTGCACTTAAGCACTTGCTTCCTGGTGCATTAAAACATTCGAAATGATTTTCAATTACGTCCTACTACAGACATCTACCTAAACGTCTGAAAGACTGCTCTTGTACCACAGTTCCCGAAAAATAACAAAAATCACACAAATCCGCATAATTACCGAACGATAAGCCTGCTAAACTTCCTAAGCGAGCTATTAGAAAAAAATCATTTTAAAGTGCATTAGCAAACACATCTTTCGACACAACAATCTCATTAATGAGCAATTCGGCTTCCACCAACATCATCTACCAAACTCCAGCTTCTCCGTGTTACCAAGTTCCCAACTCGTGGCTTCAACACCAACCGCCCTACTGGAGCCGTGTTCCTCGATATAGAACGCACATTCAAACGAATTTGGCACTCCCACCTCTTGCGCAAACTCGCCAAACTTCACTTCTCTGACATCGTCATTAAACTCATACAGAATTACCTCACGGGCTACCATTTAAGATCGGTAGTGAACCATGCCACTCAAAGGCCGATTCTAGCAGTTGTCTCTCAGGGTAGTCAGCTAGGATCAGCGCTATTTAATACTTACATGAACGGCATACGCAGCCCACCATTCACCATCAAACTCCTTTATGCCGATGACAGCCTCCTTGACCCACTCGACGAAGCCACAACCTATTCGTCGTTATCTCCAACACGCGCTAGATATGCTAACGATTTGGCTCACCAACTGGCGCATCAAAGTTAACCCCTCAAAACACAGGCAATAATATGCCCTCGACGTAACTCGCACCGATATCCAGCACATCAACTTGCAGCACTCACGATTTTTGTCGAGAACATCCCCTGGACACCCACAATCACATAGCTTGAGCTCACCCTTGATCAAGTCCTTACCTGGAAGGAAAACATCCGTCTAGCACTCAACAAAGCAGCGCTATGGAAGCTATATCCGCTTCCTAAAGCCCCTGGGCGCGCCCCAGTTACTGAACCAGTACCTTCAATTTTTCGCCCTATTTACGGTGCTTGGGGAAATCCAGTATAACTGAGCTGAAGAACTATGCATACCCTCAAGGACCGAATACACACATTGCCGGCCTGCCTCAATGGACGTCATTGCACGATTTAGGCTCATGGCATGGAATGCGAACGGGGCACGTCGTCAAAAATCACAACTTCCTAAAATTAGACACCGGCCTACCCTCTACAATTTGCCGTCCTCAGTGGAATAGTGGTTACCATGCTAGCCTCTAGTTCTGAGGTCGCGGGTTCAAACCTGGCGGAGGACGATGAATTTTTTCGGGCGTAAAAATCTTTAGCGCGGCTTCCTTCGGAAGGGATGTTAAGCCGGTGGTCCCGTGTCGTAAGTTTACGGCGCATAAAAGATAAAAAGGCCTCTGAGCAAAATGTCCGTCTTTCATGCTCACTATAGAATGGGACGCTAAGGACCACAGCAGTTAAAGAGCCCTATTAGCCCTATCCGCCTATGTTGCCCCTGTTTGGGAGCATGCAGCTGCAACTCACATTGCAAGCCTCCAGAAAGTACAAAATATAGCGCTTCGTAACACTGCCAAGGTTCCACGAACCGCCCCTGCTGACAGGCTTCACACAGAGTTTAAGATCCGCACCATCGAATAGTTCATCAGAAAACTAAAACTGATAGGTGTGCCAAAATGTCCTAAAGCACGAACCCACTCACACAAGAGCTAGGAACATACGGCAAGCACAGCCACCCCTTGTCACTCTTCGAACGGACCCTCACACCCAACACCAACACTATTGATGCTCGCGTACATCTCGCGCGCGTCACTGGGTACATTCCTTAGTAGCCACACAATTTGTTTTTCAGGTACAAGGCTCGCTGCCACTAACCACGACGACTGGGCAGTCGCTGCAGAACCACGGAAATGAACCTAACTCTCCATCCAGTCACATCATAAGGGTAATCTTTGAAGACGCCTGCCCCTACGTTGTATATACGTTTGATGCCTAAAATTTATTAACCTCTAGACCCACTTAACAAAAAGCTAACCACTAGCACCTGACCATTCTCACATCTATGATTCAATCACTGCATGCCATTACCCCAGCGATCCTCGCAGAGCCTTGGTCCTGTGTGGACCCCTGGACACATCATTGACGCCCTCGCATCTTTGTATGCCAGCATTCTTATAACTGATACTGGCCGGAGTACTTCCGCGTAACCTGACCAACGCCTACACTAATATTAACACAGCATCCTACTGCATTCCACATGTTTAGTTTACTAACAGCATGGGCATGGGGAGATAATGTAGTCTCTGAGCATGATCTTCATCGAGGGCGGCGGTTGTAGGGCCGCCCCCAGAGAAAAAGCTCCGAAACTGTCGCCGACGAGGTGTCCGGGAGGTGACTTCGGAAGCGCCACTGAAGATGTTCGTCGTAGCCACGAAGAAACGTCTGAAAAGAATAGTTGTTCCAGTAGAGCATGGCCGACAAGTCCAGAAACCTGTCCTTCTACTATTGACGCCGGTCGTGAAGGCCTTCATTGATTAATTACCGTAGTTACTACCACAGCAACAAACACCAAAGCTACGTAACTACTAGCACCACCATAACTATCGTAACCACTGCTAACACCAAAACTATCGTAACTAGTACCATTCTGGCTTGTAGTTCTCGAGCTGTGGCTTCACACCCTGAGGAGGGCGATGGGTTTTCTTCTGGCATAAAAGTACTTGACATGGCTTCCTTCGGAAGGGAAGTAAGGCCGGTGGTCCCGTGTCGTAGATTTACCGCACGTAAAAGATCCTCAAGCGCAGTGGCTTTAATGTTGTTACCTTAATTGCCTAAATTAATAGATTACATCCGTGTGTGTGTGTGTGTGTGTTGTAATTCATTACAACTTGTTCATATCAGGCTGCGCGGCAGGTTCATATGTGAAGTCGCTTCTCCCTCAGAGGACTGCCAGTACAGCTCGCTAACGTGCGTATTGCTTCCATTTCCCTCTCTGGTAGCCCCGCTACACGTTTCGGCTTACTGCGCATCCCATCGTTTAGTGAACTCACTGGACTGTAATGTTTGCAGTCCCAAAAATGGTGTTAAGTGCAATTTCGTGCTGGTTTTCATGAAATCAAACTGTTTGTGAAAATTTACACGTCGATTCAAATGTATTTTTGTTGCCTGACAGTAAAGTACAATCAAATGGGATTTTATATATTGGTGTCAATGGTGCGCTTGTAACAATGAGTAATTCAGTCGAGTATTTAAAGTCGCTTCGTTTTGGCGCTTTAACACTGCAAGAGAAATGTGACATTAAAGTGCGTGGAAGATCGACTCCTGTTTTCAATGTTATTCAAACTGCAACAAGCCGCCAAAAACAATATTGTCGGTGTTTCAGTCTTAAAATTTACACGAAATATGAGTGGATATGTGGCTGTGAGGTCAGCAATTCCTTTTTCTGTTTCCCTTGCCTTTTATTTGGAATTAAAGACGACGCAGACAGCACTGCATGGGTTCAAAAGGAGGTTTCAGACTTGAAGAGAGTATATGAAAAATGTCATAAACATAAAATGTCCAAAAACCATGTTAATAACATGCTTAATTTCGCTACACTTGGATCAGTAAATGTACAGGCATGTTTAAGCCAAGCCTATAAGGAATTAATAGATCGTCACAACGATCAAGTCCCAAAAAAAATAGGGACACTCTTATAAAGATAATCAACTGTGTGAAATTTTGTGGTTATCACGAGCTACCCGTACGAGGACATTAAGAGCATGAAGGGTCGCAAAATCAAGGGGTGTTCAGGGGGTTGATTAAATATACAGCGGAAATTGATTCCCTATTTAAATGTCATCTTAACCATTCATTTTTAAAGGAACTTCTAAGACAATACAAAATGAGTTACTTCAGTGCATTATTGAAGTTTGTAAATAAAACATCTTAGAAGAATTTGAAGCAGCAGACTATGTGTCTATTATGGCCGACGAAACTACAGATATTGTTGACATGTTCCAGTTTGTAATAGTTTTCAGGTATTGTAATGCCTTAGGTAAACCTGTTGAACGATTCTGGGGATTTTTTATTCCGAATGGGCAAAATTCCGATCCAATTACAGAAGTTGTAATTTCTTAGCTTGGCAATATATTAAAAGATAAGAAGAAGAAGCTCGTGGGCAAAAGTTTTGATGGTGCAGCAATAATGAGAGGGTCTTTCAATGGAGTGTAAGTTAAAGTTAGAGATGTATACCCTAAAGCTACTTTGTACATTGCTTAGCACATCAATTAAATCTGATAATGGAGAGAGATGCCAGACAAAACACAGAAGCTGGGATTTACTTTTCAAATCCTTCTGCTATACCCGCCTTCTTTTCCCGTTCTCCACACAGATAATCAGTATGTTAGATTCGTGTGTTAAGAAGAGAATACCCATTGATGCATCAACGAGGTGGAACTACAAATCCAGGACTGTAGGAGACATTGAAAGAATGTTTTCAAATTTTGTAGAATCGGGGACTTCAAGTAGTGCGACAATAAATGAGGCATCTGCTATATTGGGGTATCTTGAAAATGATAAGTTTTGTTTCTGGCTTAATTTTTTCCATTTAATTATGCCTCATGTAGAAATACTGTACAATCAACTACAGAATCGCCACATAGATGCTGCCAAAATTCCAGTGTACATATCTACTTTCACTGCTGAAATTATAAAAGTAAGAAACACAGCCGAGTTATGTAACTTGGCAGCAGAATACCCACACAAAAGAAATGTTGTTTCAAACACACTGAGCAGAGCAGCAGCAGCCAAGGAAGTATGTGATGTTATACTGTCTCAATTGAATCTCCGCTTCCAGTTTGGAGAACATCTTTCTGTGTCTTCCCTGCTACAAGAATCATAGTTTGAGCAATTTAATTCAATATTTCCAGAAACTGAGTTAAGTGAATGCGTAAACTGTTTCCAGTGTTTGATAAGGAAAACTGCATTCAGAATTTTCAGCCATCTATTCAAGAGAGGAATTCAGGAATATTGGTGGTGCTGTAAAATTGCTTCAATATATTAGAGCTAATAATCCTTCTTCCACTTTTTCTGAAGTGTTGAAACTTTTGAAAATAGCAATTACTCTGCCTTTAACAACAAGTGAATCTGAACGCTGTTTCTCTACACTGAACAGAATTAAAACATGCCTTAGGAATACTATTCGAGAAGATAGACTAACTACACTTGCTATGTTATTCATAGAAAAGGAAATTATAGAAAACATCCCGAAGTTCAATGAGAGAGTGGTTAATAAGTTTGCTACAAAGAAAGATAGCCGTATGTATTCATCTTCAAATAACTAAGGTAAGCTAAAATTCCAATAATCAGTGCAGCCCCCTAAGTATAGGCAATATGAATCGCCACTGCTCAAGCCTGATAAAGAGGCTTCTGAGAAAAATTTCCAGTCCTTCAAGCCCAATATAAAATGGGACGCTATGAACCATAGCAGTTAAGGAGCGTCCATAAATAAAAACCCCAAAATTAAGCAACAGCCGTATAACTAGTGTAACTACTACCAACGCAGCATCCACCGCCACAATATCATAAATTCTACCTCCACCACCATAACTATTATAGCTACTATAACCCCACAGCAAACACCAACAAAACTACAGTAGTCACTACGACCACCAGCGCAAACATCACCATAATTATTCTAACTACCACCACCATAACCCACGTAGCCACTGTGATCACCACAGCAACCACCATCAAAACCACTGTAAGCACTACGACAATTATTACCATTGCAGATACAACGATCCTACAGCAAAACACAAGTATTTCTTCGTAGCTTCCAACACCACTACAGCAACCGCCACCATAATTACCGTAGCTACTACCAGCTCAGCAACCACCAACATAGCGCGCTCGCATCTACTACGAGATGCGGCTGCTACGATCACCACAGTAGTTCCACCGTAACTTCCTTAACTAATACGAACAACCAGCAGCCACAACATAACCGCCGTAACCACTATCCCCAGGTGCGATGGTAAATTTATAATGTTATTTGTGTATGTGTTTACTCAACGTGGTGAAGCCATTTTGTGACGTGATTCTTTGTTAGGTTTGTAGCTCCACCCGGTGTTAGCAATTTACGGCAGTATTAGTTTTTGTTTGAAAGAATGCTACTTTTATTTTATTTAATTTTTCTTTACTGTCCTCCGGCTAGCTATGATCTTTTTGGGTCGAGCACTTCTCTTTATACAGGTTGTGTAAACGGAAAGGAATCTTTTATCCAAAGATAACACTGATGAAGGAATTTGTTTTACACTTTTATTGTCGAACACAGTCACTATCACATTTACACATTGATCTAGACACTCGCCAAACTGAAACTGTTATAACAACTTCTTACTGATCACTTTTAATTCACGTACTTCAACCTTTTGTATAATTAACTTTACCATACTTGAGATTTTTCATAACTCTTATACGCGTAACTTGCGAATCGATAGCCGACGTGTAATATTTCTGCTGGACTGAAGGCGACGTGTATCATACAAATATTTTCGACGAACTGAAGGACTGAAGGCGTGTAGTGTACAAAGAATTTTGATGAACTGACGGGCTCTACCTCTAACCTAGCTCTTTTATACTCATACATCCCGATATGCCTAAAGATTATAACTGAGCTGCAATTGGCTAATAAAACGCGCCAACATTAGCGTCTATTTTTATATCCAATGAAAATTATGAATACATATGCTCTAGGGAAATGTTCCAGAAGATTCTAAAGGAAAACGCGCCAACATTACGTAACTTCCTCGTTTCCAATAATGATAAACAGCTCACCCCCTCGCTGCATTATTGCACGCTATTATTGTCAGTTTCAGTAAGGCAGTATAAACTTACTTCCCAACAATAATTACAATCAACAAACATCTCAAATCAATGTCACATAATAATGCATATTCATACTATAATCACTCTTTACATTTAAATAATTTGTGATACAAATTACTGCATCATATGCCCCACTAGAAACATAATTATAAATATTTACAACTTGTTTGGAAATTTTATAATTGGGTTTTTAGTCTCCTAAATCTTGGAACACACGCTATCACTTTCACTTAACACTTCACACGTATTTAGCACACGACATGTTTTTCCTCTATCTTGCCACTACTTACTGGCTCTGGTTTAATGTGTTTAGACTTTAATCTGACATTACAATTTTTTTTAGCAAATACTGTACCCTGAATTATTTAATTACTGTTACAAAACTGTTTACTTTCTTAAGTTGTTGACAAAAATTTATACATTTAAGAATTTTTGTAATTATTAAACATATTTACCAAAAATATTCACCCTCTACATAAATATATTTACATCTCTTAAATCTAGGCACTGTTTCACATGTTCTGTTTGCTACATAAGTATTTGTTTTTTTAATTATTTTTACCCCATTTTTGTTGTTTTGTACATTATATTCACAATACTCTTGGAATTATATTTACGTACTTTTACTTTAATATAACATTATGCTTCATTTCAAATGCTGTTACAGTTACTAAGAAAATGTTATTTTCCTTTTTAAACATTTAGTTATGTCCAAAATTTATTTCTCCTTTCTTATGACATACATACATAATTAACCCTCTTACGTTCCAATACATTGCTCTGCATTTCCTCTTTAACTATCCAGCATTTACTATTTATCATCTTTGTCTTCTGTTTCACCTTTATCGTCATGGTTGTATGGTTTCAGCATCTCAATATGGAACTTTCCAATGCTTTTTCGAGTTGTTGGATTACATAACTATTACATAACTCATATGTATTTGTTCCATATACTTCAACAACTTCATATGGTCCATGGTATTTGAGAAACATTCGCCAATAAAGTTTATTTGCTTTATCCGACAATTTCTTGGTTTTAACCAAAACTATATCTCCTATTTTGATCCTCCATTCCTTTCTCTTCTTTTCTTCATGTTCAATTTTTCTTTTTATGGCCTTTTTCTTCATCCTCTCGAATGCTTTTCGGAACATCTCTTCTTCTGTTTGTGGTATCGAGTGCGCATCTGGAATGGCTTCTGGAATTTTCTTACACATTGTATTGATCTTCTTTCCTAACTTAAGTTCACATGGTTTGTATCCTATCACATTGTTTACGGTTTCATTTAGTAGATTCTGAACGAAATTCACATATCCATACCATTGGGTTTGTTTTCGATGACACAGCACCCTTAAATAATTTGAAATTTCTTTAATTTCCCTCTCCACTGGGTTGGAGTTCGGTCTGTATCTTGACGAAAAATATTGTTTAATGCCATTTTCTTTCAGTCCATCCATAAATTTTTTCTGTGAAGTACGAAGCATTATCGCTCAATACAGATTGAATAGGTCCTTCTTCTATCACATATGACTTGAGTAGTCTATTCAAACATGCTAAACCTGTAGGTTTTCTCAAAGGGTAAATTCTTACATATTTGCTAAATATATCATAACAGGCAAATATATATTTGATTCCAAATTGACTTGGAGGCATCGGACCATGAATATCGATACTAATTACACATCTCGGCTTATCCCTTATAACCGAATTAGTTTCAAATGCATATGCTGCATTTATTTGCTTTGCCTTCTGACACAGGTTACAGCACGATATAAATTTCCGCACTTTCTGAGGCAATTTGGATATGTATAAATTTTCTAAAATCATAGAAGTTGTCCGGTCCGTCTCTGAGTGTGCTAACCCTTCGTGAAAATTCTTAATTAGTTCCTTTTCCATGCTTTTCGGAACCATTACCTTCCAACTAGGCATTTCTTTTCCATGCTTCTTGTATAATGTCCCATCCCGAATTGCTACAATTTCTTTCTTTGCCTCCTCAATTAATGGTGCATTTTCTTGAAGTTCAAATAATTTTGCGTCCTCATTTTGAATTTCCCCCATATTTTTCAATTTTCTTATCATTTCTTTGCCTAAGGGAATTTCAATTGTCAATATTCTGACTTCATTTCTAGGCCTTTCAATATTTTCGGGAATTTGTGGGTTGTAGTTCAATCTTGATAGCAAATCACTGAAGGTATTATTTTTTCCAGGAATGTGTATAATCTCAATATCGAATGCAGATATTGCATGAATGTATCTAGCAAGTTTTCCACTACATAATCTACACCGTTGTATGAAAGTTAAGCTGATATGGTCTGAATATACTTTCACCTTTTGCTGATAAATATAGGTTTTAAAACGAATTAATGAGAAATATAGTGCTCCAATTTCTAGCTGAGTCACTGAAGAATTCCGCTCAATATTTGTAAGTCCTTTAGAAGCTGTACTAATGACGTGAAAGTCATTGTTGATGTCTCGCTGTCCTAAAATTCCGGCGTATCCTTGCATTGATGCGTCGACATAAATCTCATATTCCAAATCCTCTCTGGGCCTCTCGAGTAATATGGACTTAGCAAAGAGTTCTTTTACTCTCTCAAAACATTTTTGATGATCCTCTGTCCATCTCCACTTATTGTTCTTTCGGAGTAGCTGCCGCAGTGGTTCTATTTCAGCCGAATACCTTGGCACGAACTTACTCTGAAAGTTCAATACCCCTAAGAGACGTCTAATTTGTTTTACGTTCCTTGGTGATGGAATTTTCATTATTGCTTCTATTCTTTTCTGATCAGGTCTTATACCTCGTTCATCCACTGCATATCCCAGAAAATTTAGTAGTATTAGTCCCGGATGAGCTAATTGGATTAACGATAATCCTGCCGCTAGGGGCGCTAGTGTCGCTAGTGTCGCTGCGTGCGACGGCGGCGACGGGAAGTTTGAAAAGCGCCCTGAGCGGAAGGATTATCGTTATTGCAATTGGTTCATCCGGGACGAGTTAAAAGAATTGAGGATTAGGGTAAGGTGAAGGAAAAAGAGGAAGTGACGTGGAGTGTTTTGATTGGTTCGTTAATTCGGGTGGAAGATGAAGGAAGGAAGATGAAAGAGTATGGAGGTCGCGTGATGGAGAGGAGCGGGGTGGCGAGGTGTTGTCTGTGCGGAGGTCGGGACTGAAAGAGGGAAAAGATGGGGAGCGAGGGATAAAAAGTATAACAGAAAGTGACGTGTGAAGTTGTGATTGGTGGGAATAAGAAGTGATGTTATTGGTGGAAAGGAACAAATGAAAGTTGTTGATTGGTAAGAATAAGAGAGATTATGATTGGTGGAAAGAAAAAGGTGTGGGAGTGGGGTATGTTGGAGGTGATGGGAAAGGTAAGTTTTGCTAGCAACAAGATTTGCAAAAGCCTGTCGAGAACTGATCAGCAATTTTTGAACTTTGGATGGTAGTTTTCTTGAGTGGATAGAGAGATGGGGCGATATGAGATGCGGTGGCGAAAATGGGAACTAAACAAGATGGTTGAGACAAGAGGTTTAAGGACGAGGAAATTTGGAGGTTAGTGGTGAACATGGCGGTCGCAAGAGGTGGGGGCAAAGAGACGCGGTGGTGAGAATGGGAACTAAAAGAAGATGGCGGTAGCGAGAGCTTAGAAGAGCAGATTTTGAGGTTAAAATAGTGGGAACTAAAAATGGCGGAGGGTCTGCGACAAGGAGATGCGGTGAGAACTAAACAAGATGGCGGACGCAAGAGGACGGTAAGGAGATTGGAGGTTACAGTACCAAAACACGAAAGGATATATTCCTACGCCAAGCAGATCCGAAAAATAATTATGCGTGTGGTACTTACCTGTTACTGGTGTGGATGCGTCGCCAAAAGCGCAGCAGCTTCACGCGACGCGAAAAAATAAAAGCAAACTGTTTTTGAAAATGCTTAACCAGCTTTAAGATCAACCAACATCACTACGCACTGATATTATAGGTTTTTTAAAGCGGTACAGACGCCCTTTGCACAGACGTAATTTATCTATACCAAAAACCTGGTACTGGGCCATCGTAATGGTCGCTAGCGTACGTAGGAGCAGGGTTCTCATAGCCGGTCGAAAGCGGTCAAAAAAGTGTACGACTTAGGTGTTCACAGTAGCTGCTGTCGAGTCAACCGTCGAGGTGTGAATGAACGAGATCTGTTCTTGCCGGCAATCTGGTTGGGAAATGAGAGGCGCGGTGGTAAAAATGGGAACTAAATAAGATGGCGGAGGCATGAAGTTGAGGTTAAGGAGCGGTGAGGTGTTGTCTGTGCGGAGGTTGGGACTGAAAGAGCGAAAAGATGGCGAACGAGGGATAAAAAGTATAACAGAAAGTGCCATGTGAAGTTGTGATTGGTGGGAATAAGAAGTGATGTTATTGGTGGAAAAGAACAAATGAAAGTTGTTGATTGGTAAGAATAAGAGAGATTATGATTGGTGGAAAGAAAAAAGGTGTGGGAGTGGGGTCTGTTGGAGGTGATGGAAGAGGTAAGTTTTGCTACCAACAAGATTTGCAAAAGCCTATCCAGAACTCATCAGCAATTTTAAATAACTAGTGTTTCGGGGTTTTCTCAGGTTGGTAGACGAATGCAAGTTGTTTCTGCTTTTTATAGGTTTTCCCAAAATTGAAAATGCATATATATTGTAACACAAATGTGTGCAGTGCAAAAGAAAATAAAAACTAAATAGGCACACACACACACCCGTTGCAGTTGCCATACTTATATTATTCGTCTTTTCCTTTTTTTCTTTTTGTTTTTTTTTTTTGTTTTTTCGTTTTTAAAAAAATAACTAGTTTTTGGGGGTTTTCTGCGGTTGGTAAACGAATGCAAGCTCTTTCTGCTTTTCATAGGTTTTCCCTGGTTGGTAGGCGTTTGCTGTAGTGGTTGACGAAGCCCTTTCTAATTTTCGAGGTTTTTCAGGTTTTTCGTGGTTGGCGCTGCCCGGTAGGCAAATGATGAAGTTTTTGCTTGTCGGCGCACGGATACTAGACACATACTCGCACACACACACACACACACTAAAATAGTAGCGTATAAAAAATTTAACAAACAAAATCTACACAATGACAAAATTGAAAATGTATATATATTTTAACACAAAAGTGTGCAGTGCAAACGATTTTCTAGCCCCTAGTGAGTGTAAAATTGCGTTTACTTCACTTCCTTCAAACTGCTTAAAAAATCATATAAATGGTTGTTTCACGTTATAATAAGCCTATATATACCAAGAATACTGAGTTCTTAAAAAGTCAAGAAATTCGATTTTCTAGCTCCTAGTGAGTGTAAAATCGTGTTTACTTCACTTCTTTCAAACTGTTTAAAATTCATACAAATGGATGTATCACCTCATAATAAGCCTCTATATACCAAGAATATTGAGTTTTTAAAAAGTCAAGAAAATCGATTTTCTAGCCCCTAGTGAGTGTAAAATCGCGTTTACTTCACTTCTTTCAAACTGCTTAAAAATCATATAAATGAATGTATCACCTCATAATAAGCCTCTATATACCAAAAATACTGAGTTTATAAAAAGTCAACAAAATGGATTTTCTAGCCCCTAGTGAGTGTAAAATCGCGTTTACTTCACTTCTTTCAAACTGCTTAAAAATCATATAAATGAATGTATCACCTCATAATAAGCCTCTATATACCAAAAATACTGAGTATTCAAAAAGGCAAGAAAATCGATTTTCTAGCCCCTAGTGAGTGTAAAATCGTGTTTACTTCACTTCTTTCAAACTTCCAAAAAATCATATAAATGGTTGTTTCACGTTATAATAAGCCTATATATACCAAGAATACTGAGTTCTTAAAAAGTCAAGAAATTCGATTTTCTAGCTGCTAGTGAGTGTAAAATCGCGTTTAGTTCACTTCTTTCAAACTGCTTAAAATTCGTATAATTGGATGTAACACCTCATAATAAGCCTCTATATACCAAGAATATTGAGTTTTTAAAAAGTCAAGAAAATCCATTTTCTAGCCCCTAGCGAGTGTAAAATCGCGTTTACTTCACTTCTTTCAAACTGCTTAAAAATCATATAAATGAATGTATGACCTCATAATAAGCCTCTATATACCAAAAATACTGAGTATTCAAAAAGTCAAGAAAATCGATTTTATAGCCCCTAGTGAGTGTAAAATCGTGTTTACTTCACTTCTTTCAAACTGCTTAAAAATCATATAAATGGTTGTTTCACGTTATAATAAGCCTATATATACCAAGAATACTGAGTTCTTAAAAAGTCAAGAAATTCGATTTTCTAGCTGCTAGTGAGTGTAAAATCGCGTTTAATTCACCTCTTTCAAACTGCTTAAAATTCATATAAATGGATGTATCACCTCATAATAAGCCTCTATATACCAAAAATACTGAGTATTCAAAAAGTCAAGAAAATCGATTTTCTAGCCCCTAGTGAGTGTAAAATCGCGTTTACTTCACTTCTTTCAAACTTCGAAAAAATCATATAAATGGTTGTTTCACGTTATAAAAAGCCTATATATACCAAGAATACTGAGTTATTAAAAAGTCAAGAAATTCGATTTTCTAGCTGCTAGTGAGTGTAAAATCGCGTTTACTTCACTTCTTTCAAACTGCTTAAAATTCATATAAATGGATGTATCACCTCATAATAAGCCTCTATATACCAAGAATATTGAGTTTTTAAAAAGTCAAGAAAATCGATTTTCTAGCCCCTAGCGAGTGTAAAATCGCGTTTACTTCACTTCTTTCAAACTACTTAAAAATCATATAAATGAATGTATCACCACATAATAAGCCTCTATATACCAAAAATACTGAGTATTCAAACAGTCAAGAAAATCGATTTTCTAGCCCCTAGTGAGTGTAAAATCGCGTTTACTTCACTTCTTTCAAACTTCGAAAAAATCATATAAATGGTTGTTTCACGTTATAATAAGCCCATATATAGCAAGAATACTGAGTTCTTAAAAAGTAGAGAAATTCGATTTTCTAGCTGCTAGTGAGTGTAAATTCGCGTTTACTTCACTTCTTTCAAACTGCTTAAAATTCATATAAATGGATGTATCACCTCATAATAAGCCTCTATATACCAAGATATTGAGTTTTTAAAAAGTCAAGAAAATCGATTTTGTAGCCCCTAGCGAGTGTAAAATCGCATTTACTTCACTTCTTTCAAACTGCTTAAAAATCATATAAATGAATGTATCACCTCATAATAAGCCTCTATATACCAAAAATACTGAGTATTCAAACAGTCAAGAAAATCGATTTTCTAGCCCCTAGTGAGTGTAAAATCGCGTTTACTTCACTTCTTTTAAACGTCGAAAAAATCATATAAATTGTTGTTTCACGTTATAATAAGCCTATATATACCAAGAATACTGAGTTTTTAAAAAGTCAAGAAATTCGATTTTCTAGCTGCTAGTGAGTGTAAAATCGCGTTTACTTCACTTCTTTCAAACTGCTTAAAAATCATATAAATGGTTGTTTCACGTCATAATACGCCTTCATATACCAAAAATACTGAGTTTTTTTCGTACTCACCTATAAGAGATAGAGGGTTGAGGTCATACGAACGTAACACTTGAGAATTATTTATTCTGCAGTTGGTGTTACTCCTTAGAAAGGAAGTATCTGCTGATTCTATTTAATTCTTACATTTTACATAACACGTATGCACGGCACAAAACTAAAACACTACACACGACACTCATAGTTTTAAATATTGCACTAGTGGGGGTGCAAGCTGAACCACTATTAACAACATCTAGCAAGCGTTATAGTTCTGCTCCCGTTAGGCTCGGAGAAAACAGTAAAAAAATCATTCTCATGTGCAGCACTGCGTGAAAATACCGTGTGCTGATGTGTTGAAAAATGAGCGTGAGAAACGGATGTTCGTCAGCGATAAAATCTTTTAAATGCAGTTTTATGGACGATAGTAGGGATCGTGCAGCGGTGGATCGTGACAGGAAATGCACTGCAAATGACTGCGTTTTACGTTTCTAGTTTTGTTTTTACTTTCTCTACTACGTATAGTAAGTAGGGAAGTATTGTATTCCATCCAAAAATTCGATACCGAGATTTCACCGGAAATACATGTTTTGACACCCCCTGAATCCAAAAAAATCCATTTTTGGAAACATGTCCGTGTGTGTGCGTGTCTGTGAACAGCATAACTCAGAAACGAACAGTCGGATAAGCACCAAACTTGGCATTTAGGTTCAGTATCTTCCAGAGATGCGACACGAACGTTTCCAAGAAAATCCCCCACAGACATCCCTTTACATGGAACATGTTTCAAAAATTTTAATTTTCTCAAAAATGGTTCTAACGATTTTGATTAAAATATCATATGTTCAAGATATTTTCAAGACAAATGAAATGTATATCTCGAATTTCCTGGGAATGTGTCCAAAAGTATTCTTTATTGTGAACGACTTTTGCATAACTGGTAAACCATAAGAGATGGACAAAATTTTACTACACAAAAAATGTAGATCGCGTTAAAATACACAATTTATGTCATATACATTTTTTTAGTTGAGTGAACCATTTTCGAGATATTGCTTGTTATTTCCTTAAATTTTCCAATACTTATACTTTTTCTCAAATTCGTTATTCAGTTTTTTATGTCCTGGATATGCAAACAGAATAGAATGCGCCACATAGCAACCAGCGCTTAAAAGATTTGACTATCGCTTATAACCTACCATGTTCCCCTTGCATCTACAAGAAAATTAGCAATAAGATTGACATTTCGATATCTCGATTAACATGAAGTAGATGGAGAATAAGCGTTTTTAAAAATAGTTTGTACAAGAGTAGAGAAAGTCATGTGAGTGTAAAACATCAGTTTTTCTATAAAATCGTGCTATTTGACGTGATATAAGTTTTAGAGCAATACGCACAAATGTGCGGGTGTCTAGGTTTAGTATCTTCCAGCGATGCGACACGAAGGTTTTCAAGAAAATCCCCCCACCCCAGACTACCCTTTACATGGAAGACTTTTCGAAAATTTTAATTTTCTCAAAAATGGCTGTAACGATTTTGATTGCAGCTTCGATACGTGTCCACGGAGATCTTAGTGCTAGGCAACTATACCTGTTTCTATACGTGAACGGCAGATTGCAGCTTCGATACGTGTCCACGGAGACCTTAATGCTAGGCAACTGTACCTGTGTTTCTATACGTGAACGTCAGATGGCAGCTTCGATACGTGTCCACGGAGACCTTAGTGCTAGGCAACTGTACCTCTGTTTCTATACGTGAACGGCAGATTGCAGCTTCGATACGTGTCCACGGAGACCTTAGTGCTAGGCAACTGCACCTCTGTTTCTATACGTGAACGGCAGATTGCAGCTTCGATACGTGTCCACGGAGACCTTAGTGCTAGGCAACTGCACCTCTGTTTCTATACGTGAACGGCAGATTGCAGCTTCGATACGTATCCACGGAGACCTTAGTGCTAGGCAACTGCATCTCTGTTTCTATACGTGAACGGCAGATTGCAGCTTCAATACGTGTCCACGGAGACCTTAGTGCTAGGCAACTGGACCTCTGTTTCTATACGTGAACGGCAGATTGCAGCTTCGATACGTGTCCACGGAGACCTTAGTGCTAGGCAACTATACCTCTGTTTCTATACGTGAACGGCAGATTGCAGCTTCGATACGTGTCCACGGAGACCTTAGTGCTAGGCAACTGCATCTCTGTTTCTATACGTGAACGGCAGATTGCAGCTTCGATGCGTGTCCACGGAGACCTTAGTGCTAGGCAACTGTACCTCTGTTTCTATACGTGAACGGCAGATTGATGCTTCGATACGTGTCCACGGAGACCTTAGTGCTAGGCAACTATACCTCTGTTTCTATACGTGAACGGCAGATTGTAGCTTCGATACGTGTCCACGGAGATCTTAGTGCTAGGCAACTATACCTGTTTCTATACGTCAACGGCAGATTGCAGCTTCGATACGTGTCCACGGAGACCTTAGTGCTAGGCAACTGTACCTCTGTTTCTATACGTGAACGGCAGATTGCAGCTTCGATACGTGTCCACGGAGACCTTTCGCTTCAGGTGACAAAATAACACAAGGCACTTGTGTGCCGTGGTGTAAGCCGCAATCACGGCATTGGTGGCGTGGATCACCTTGGGGCTCTCCTCGGAGTTACCTCAACACCACGTACATGACCTGGATCGTCACGGGTACGCAGGTCTGCATTACCACTTCCTCGGCGTTGAGCAGGCCCAGGAGGCGATCGTACCGGTACACCAGCTAGCACGTGGACATGTTATCGCGCTGTGGTGTTGCGTGTGCGAGGTATGGAAACTCAAGGACGCAAAACATGCACGACCGAGGGTTAAAAAGTAGAGCAAGTAGTGACGTGGAATGTTGTGATTGGTGAAAATAATGCGATCTCTGATAGGTGGACAAATTGAAATAACGTGATGTGATAGGCGAAAATAAAATCAAAGTGATTGGATGAAAAATGACGAGAAGGAATTATCGGTGAATTTGTGAACTAAGATGGCGAAGATTTTTTTTTAAAAAAAAAAAGAAGACGGATAATATAAGTATGGCAACTGTAACGGTTTACGGAAAACGCGCTCCGTGCAATGCGTCACGCCGGGCATCTTGCTGAATATGGTTTTTGTTTGGTTTCTTGGTTTCTCGTCATTTTTCTTCCAATCACCTTTGATTTTATTTTCGCCTATCACATCACGTTATTTCACTTTGTCCACCTATCAGAGATCGCCTTATTTTCACCAATCACAACATTCCACGTCACTACTTGTTCTACTTTTTAACCCTCGGTCGTGCATGTTTTGCGTCCTTGAGTTTCCATACCTCGCACACGCAACACCACAGCGCGATAACATGTCCACGTGCTAGCTGGTGTACCGGTACGATCGCCCCCTGGGCCTGCTCAACGCCGAGGAAGTGGTAGTGCAGACCTGCGTACCCGTGACGAACCAGGTCATCTACGTGGTGTTGAGGTAACTCCGAGGAGAGCCCCAAGGTGATCCACGCTACCAATGCCGTGATTGCGGCTTACACCACGACACACAAGTGCCTAGTGTTATTTTGTCACCTGAAGCGAAAGGTCTCCGTGGACACGTATCGAAGCTGCAATCTGCCGTTCACGTATAGAAACAAGGTACAGTTGCCTAGCACTAAGGTCTCCGTGGACACGTATCGAAGCTGCAATCTGCCGTTGACGTATAGAAACAGGTATAGTTGCCTAGCACTAAGATCTCCGTGGACACGTATCGAAGGTTCAATCTGCCGTTCACGTATAGAAACAGAGTTACAGTTGCCTAGCACTAAGGTCTCCGTGGACACGTATCGAAGCTGCAATCTGCCGTTCACGTATAGAAAAAGAGGTGCAGTTGCCTAGCACTAAGGTATCCGTGGATACGTATCGAAGCTGCAATCTGCCGTTCATGTATAGAAACAGAGATGCAGTTGCCTAGCACTAAGGTCTCCGTGGATACGTATCGAAGCTGCAATCTGCCGTTCACGTATAGAAACAGAGGTGCAGTTGCCTAGCACTAAGGTCTCCGTGGACACGTATCGAAGCTGCAATCTGCCGTTCACGTATAGAAACAGAGGTGCAGTTGCCTAGCACTAAGGTCTCCGTGGACACGTATCGAAGCTGCAATCTGCCGTTCACGTATAGAAACAGAGGTACAGTTGCCTAGCACTAAGGTCTCCGTGGACACGCATCGAAGCTGCAATCTGCCGTTCACGTATAGAAACAGAGGTGCAGTTGCCTAGCACTAAGGTCTCCGTGGACACGTATCGAAGCTGCAATCTGCCGTTCACGTATAGAAACAGAGGTGCAGTTGCCTAGCACTAAGGTCTCCGTGGACACGTATCGAAGCTGCAATCTGCCGTTCACGTATAGAAACAGAGGTACAGTTGCCTAGCACTAAGGTCTCCGTGGACACGTATCGAAGCTGCCATCTGACGTTCACGTATAGAAACACAGGTACAGTTGCCTAGCATTAAGGTCTCCGTGGACACGTATCGAAGCTGCAATCTGCCGTTCACGTATAGAAACAGGTATAGTTGCCTAGCACTAAGATCTCCGTGGACACGTATCGAAGCTGCAATCAAAATCGTTACAGCCATTTTTGAGAAAATTAAAATTTTCGAAAAGTCTTCCATGTAAAGGGTAGTCTGGGGTGGGGGGATTTTCTTGAAAACCTTCGTGTCGCATCGCTGGAAGATACTAAACCTAGACACCCGCACATGTGCGCGTATTGCTCTAAAACTTATATCACGTCAAATAGCACGATTTTATAGAAAAACTGATGTGTTACACTCACATGACTTTCTCCACTCTTGTACAAACTATTTTTACAAACGCTTATTCTCCATCTACTTCATGTTAATCGAGATATCGAAATGTCAATCTTATTGCTAATTTTCTTGTAGATGCAAGGGGAACATGGTAGGTTATAAGCGATAGTCAAATCTTTTAAGCGCTGGTTGCTATGTGGCGCATTCTATTCTGTTTGCATATCCAGGACATAAAAAATTGAATAACGAATTTGAGAAAAAGTATAAGTATTGGAAAATTTAAGGAAATATCAAGCAATATCTCGAAAATGGTTCACTCAACTAAAAAAATGTATATGACATAAATTGTGTATTTTAACGCGATCTACATTTTATGTGTAGTAAAATTTTGTCCATCTCTTATGGTTTACCAGTTATGCAAAAGTCGTTCACAATAAAGAATACTTTTGGACACATTCCCAGGAAATTCGAGATATACATTTCATTTGTCTTGAAAATATCTTGAACATATGATATTTTAATCAAAATCGTTAGAACCATTTTTGAGAAAATTAAAATTTTCGAAAAATGTTCCATGTAAAGGGATGTCTGTGGGGGATTTTCTTGGAAACGTTCGTGTCGCATCTCTGGAAGATACTGAACCTAAATACCAAGTTTGGTGCTTATCCGACTGTTCGTTTCTGAGTTATGCTGTTCACAGACACACACACGGACATGTTTCCAAAAATGGATTTTTTTGGATTCAGGGGGTGTAAAAACATGTATTTCCGGTGAAATCTCGGTATCGAATTTTTGGGTGGAATACAATACTTCCCCTACTTACTATACGTAGTAGAGAAAGTAAAAACAAAACTAGAAACGTAAAACGCAGTCATTTGCAGTGCATTTCCTGTCACGATCAACCGCTGCACGATCCCTACTATCGACCATAAAACTGCATTTAAAAGATTTTATCGCTGACGAACATCCGTTTCTCACGCTCATTTTTCAACACATCAGCACACGGTCTTTTCACGCAGTGCTGCAAATGAGAATGATTCTTTTTACTGTTTTCTCCGAGCCTAACGGGAGCAGAACTATAACGCTTGCTAGATGTTGTTAATAGTGGTTCAGCTTGCACCCCCACTAGTGCAATATTTAAAACTATGAGTGTCGTGTGTAGTGTTTTTGTGTTGTGCCGTGCATACGTGTTATGTAAAATGTAAGAATTAAATAGAATCAGCAGATACTTCCTTTCTAAGGAGTAACACCAACTGCAGAATAAAAAATTCTCAAGTGTTTCGTTCGTATGACCTCTACCCTCTATCTCTTATAGGTGAGTACGAAAAAAACTCAGTATTTTTGGTGTATGAAGGCTTATTATGACGTGAAACAACCATTTATATGATTTTTAAGCAGTTTGAAAGAAGTGAAGTAAACGCGATTTTACACTCAGTAGCAGCTAGAAAATCGATTTTCTTGACTTTTTAAAAACTCAATATTCTTGGTATATAGAGGCTTATTATGAGGTGATACATCCATTTATATGAATTTTAAGCAGTTTGAAAGAAGTGAAGTAAACGCGATTTTACACTCACTAGCAGCTAGAAAATCGAATTTCTTGACTTTTTAAAACCTCAGTATTCTTGGTATATATAGGCTTATTATAACGTGAAACAACCATTTATATGATTTTTTCGAAGTTTGAAAGAAGTGAAGTAAACGCGATTTTACACTCACTAGGGGCTAGAAAATCGATTTTCTTGACTTTTTGAATACTCAGTATTGTTGGTATATAGAGGCTTATTATGAGGTGATGCATCCATTTATATGAATTTTAAGCAGTTTGAAAGAGGTGAAGTAAACGCGATTTTACACTCACTAGCAGCTAGAAAATCGAATTTCTTGACTTTTTAAGAACTCAGTATTCTTGGTATATATAGGCTTATTATAACGTGAAACAACCATTTATATGATTTTTTCGTAGCTTGAAAGAAGTGAAGTAAACGCGATTTTACACTCACTATGGGCTAGAAAATCGATTTTCTTGACTTTTTGAATACTCAGTATTTTTGGTATATAGAGGCTTATTATGAGGTGATACATTCATTTATATGATTTTTAAGCAGTTTGAAAGAAGTGAAGTAAACGCGATTTTACACTCGCTAGGGGCTAGACAATCGATTTTCTTGACTTTTTAAAAACTCAATATTCTTGGTATATAGAGGCTTATTATGAGGTGATACATCCATTTATATGAATTTTAAGCAGTTTGAAAGAAGTGAAGTAAACGCGATTTTACACTCACTAGCAGCTAGAAAATCGAATTTCTTGACTTTTTAAAAACTCAGTATTCTTGGTATATATAGGCTTATTATAACGTGAAACAACCATTTATATGATTTTTTCGAAGTTTGAAAGAAGTGAAGTAAACGCGATTTTACACTCACTAGGGGCTAGAAAATCGATTTTCTTGACTTTTTGAATACTCAGTATTTTTGATATATAGAGGCTTATTATGAGGTGATACATTCATTTATATGATTTTTAAGCAGTTTGAAAGAAGTGAAGTAAACGCGATTTTACACTCGCTAGCGGCTAGAAAATCGATTTTCTTGACTTTTTAAAAACTCAATATTCTTGGTATATAGAGGCTTATTATGAGGTGATACATCCATTTATATGAATTTTAAGCAGTTTGAAAGAAGTGAAGTAAACGCGCTTTTACACTCACTAGCAGCTAGAAAATCGAATTTCTTGACTTTTTAAGAACTCAGTATTCTTGGTATATATAGGCTTATTATAACGTGAAACAACCATTTATATGATTTTTAAGCAGTTTGAAAGAAGTGAAGTAAACACGATTTTACACTCACTAGGGGCTAGAAAATCGATTTTCTTGACTTTTTGAATACTCAGTATTTTTGGTATATAGAGGCTTATTATGAGGTCATACATTCATTTATATGATTTTTAAGCAGTTTGAAAGAAGTGAAGTAAACGCGGTTTTACACTCGCTAGGGGCTAGAAAATCGATTTTCTTGACTTTTTAAAAACTCAATATTCTTGGAATATAGAGGCTTATTATGAGGTGATACATCCATTTATATGATTTTTAAGCAGTTTGAAAGAAGTGAAGTAAACGCGATTTTACACTCACTAGCAGCTGGAAAATCTAATTTCTTGACTTTTTAAAAACTCAGTATTCTTGGTATATATAGGCTTATTATAACGTGAAACAACCATTTATATGATTTTTAAGCAGTTTGAAAGAAGTGAAGTAAACACGATTTTACACTCACTAGGGGCTAGAAAATCGATTTTCTTGACTTTTTGAATACTCAGTATTTTTGGTATATAGAGGCTTATTATGAGGTCATACATTCATTTATATGAGTTTTAAGCAGTTTGAAAGAAGTGAAGTAAACGCGATTTTACACTCCCTAGGGGCTAGAAAATCGATTTTCTTGACTTTTTAAAAACTCAATATTCTTGGTATATAGAGGCTTATTATGAGGTGATGCATCCATTTATATGATTTTTAAGCAGTTTGAAAGAAGTGAAGTAAACGCGATTTTACACTCACTAGGGGCTAGAAAATCGAATTTCTTGACTTTTTAAAAACTCAGTATTCTTGGTATATATAGGCTTATTATAACGTCAAACAACCATTTATATGATTTTTTCAAAGTTTGAAAGAAGTGATGTAAACGCGATTTTACACCCACTAGGGCTAGAAAGTCGATTTTCTTGACTTTTTGAATACTCAGTATTTTTGGTATATAGAGGCTTATTATGAGGTGATACATTCATTTATATGATTTTTAAGCAGTTTGAAAGAAGTGAAGTAAACGCGGTTTTACACTCGTTAGGGGCTAGAAAATCGATTTTCTTGACTTTTTAAAAACTCAATATTCTTGGTATATAGAGGCTTATTATGAGGTGTTACATCCATTTATATGAATTTTAAGCACTTTGAAAGAAGTGAAGTAAACGCGATTTTACACTCACTAGCAGCTAGAAAATCGAATTTCTTGACTGTTTAAGAACTCAGTATTCTTGGTATATATAGGCTTATTATAACGTGAAACAACCATTTATATGATTTTTAAGCAGTTTGAAAGAAGTGAAGTAAACACGATTTTACACTCACTAGGGGCTAGAAAATCGATTTTCTTGACTTTTTGAATACTCAGTATTTTTGGTATATAGAGGCTTATTATGAGGTGATACATTCATTTATATGATTTTTAAGCAGTTTGAAAGAACTGAAGTAAACGCGATTTTACACTCACTCGGGGCTAGAAAATCGATTTTCTTGACTTTTTAAAAACTCAATATTCTTGGTGTATAGAGGCTTATTATGAGGTGATACATCCATTTATATGAATTTTAAGCAGTTTGCAAGAAGTGAAGTAAACACGATTTTACACTCACTAGGAGCTAGAAAATCCAATTTCTTGACTTTTTAAAAACTCAGTATTCTTGGTATATATAGGCTTATTATAACGTGAAACAACCATTTATATGATTTTTAAGCAGTTTGAAAGAAGTGAAGTAAACGCAATTTTACACTCACTAGGGGCTAGAAAATCGTTTGCACTGCACACTTTTGTGTTAAAATATATATACATTTTCAATTTTGTCATTGTTTAGATTTTGTTTGTTAAATTTTTATACGCTACTATTTTAGTGTGTGTGTGTGTGCGAGTATGTGTCTAGTATCCGTGCGCCGACAAGCAAAAACTTCATCATTTGCCTACCGGGCAGCGCCAACCACGAAAAACCTGAAAAACCTCGAAAATTAGAAAGGGCTTCGTCAACCACTACAGCAAACGCCTACCAACCAGGGAAAACCTATGAAAAGTAGAAAGAGCTTGTATTCGTTTACCAACCGCAGAAAACCCCCAAAAACTAGTTATTTTTTAAATAAAACGAAAAAACAAAAAGAAAAAAAGAAAAAAGGAAAATACGAATAATATAAGTATGGCAACTGCAACGGGTGTGTGTGTGTGTGTGTGTGTGTGTGCCTATTTAATTTTTATTTTCTTTTGCACTGCACACATTTGTGTTACAATATATATGCATTTTCCATTTTGGGAAAACCTATGAAAAAGCAGAAACAGCTTGCATTCGTCTACCAACCTGAGAAAACCCCGAAACACTAGTTATTTAAAATTGCTGATGAGTTCTGGATAGGCTTTTGCAAATCTTGTTGGTAGCAAAACTTACCTCTTCCATCACCTCCAACATACCCCACTCCCACACCTTTTTTCTTTCCACCAATCATAATCTCTCTTATTCTTACCAATCAACAACTTTCATTTGTTCCTTTCCACCAATAACATCACTTCTTATTCCCACCAATCGCAACTTCACACGGCACTTTCTGTTATACTTTTTATCCCTCGTTCGCCATCTTTTCCCTCTTTCAGTTCCAACCTCCGCACAGACAACACCTCACCGCTCCTTAACCTCAACTTCATGCCTCCGCCATCTTATTTAGTTCCCATTTTTACCACCGTGCCTCTCATCTCCCAACCAGATTGCCGGCAAGAACAGATCTCGTTCATTCACACCTCGACGGTTGACTCGACAGCAGAAACTGTCAACACCTACGTCGTACACTTTTTTGACCGCTTTCGACCGGCTATGAGAACCCTGCTCCTACGTACGCTAGCGACCATTACGATGGCCCAGTACCAGGTTTTTGGTATAGTTAAATTACGTCTGTGCAAAGGGCGTCTGTACCGCTTTAAAAAACCTAGGTATATCAGTGCGTAGTGATGTTGGTTGATCTTAAAGCTGGTTAAGCATTTTCAAAAACAGTTTGCTTTTATTTTTTCGCGTCGCGTGAAGCTGCTGCGCTTTTGGCGACGCATCCACACCAGTAACAGGTAAGTACCACACGCATAATTATTTTTCGGACCTGTTTGGCGTAGGGATATATCCTTTCGTGTTTTGGTACTGTAACCTCAAATCTCCTTACCCTCCTCTTGCGTCCGCCATCTTGTTTAGTTCTCACCGCATCTCCTTGTCGCAGACCCTCCGCCATTTTTAGTTCCCACTATTTTAACCTCAAAATCTGCTCTTCTAAGCTCTTGCTACCGCCATCTTCTTTTAGTTCCAATTTCTCACCACCGCGTCTCCTTGCCCCCACCTCTTGCGACCGCCATGTTCACCACTAACCTCCAAATTTCCTCGTCCTTAAACCTCTTGTCTCAACCATCTTGTTTAGTTCCCATTTTCGCCACCGCATCTCATATCGCCCCATCTCTCTATCCACTCAAGAAAACTACCATCCAACGTTCAAAAATTGCTGATCAGTTCTCGACAGGCTTTTGCAAATCTTGTTGCTAGCAAAACTTACCTTTCCCATCACCTCCAACATACCCACTCCCACACCTTTTTCTTTCCACCAATCATAATCTCTCTTATTCTTACCAATCAACAACTTTCATTTGTTCCTTTCCACCAATAACATCACTTCTTATTCCCACCAATCACAACTTCACACGTCACTTTCTGTTATACTTTTTATCCCTCGCTCCCCATCTTTTCCCTCTTTCAGTCCCGACCTCCGCACAGACAACACCTCGCCACCCCGCTCCTCTCCATCACGCGACCTCCATACTCTTTCATCTTCCTTCCTTCATCTTCCACCCGAATTAACGAACCAATCAAAACACTCCACGTCACTTCCTCTTTTTCCTCCATCTTACCCTAATCCTCAATTCTTTTAACTCGTCCCGGATGAACCAATTGCAATAACGATAATCCTTCCGCTCAGGGCGCTTTTCAAACTTCCCGCCGCGGCCGTCGCACGCAGCGACACTAGCGACACTAGCGCCCCTATCGGCAGGATTATCGTTAATCCAATTGGCTCATCCGGGACTAATACTACTTTCCTTGACACAAAAGTTTGATTTTAGTATGTTCACAGTCATACCATGTTGTTGCAGTTTATTTAACACATAATGGATATTATTCATGTGTTCTTCAAATGTTTGACTAATGATTAGGAAGTCGTCAATATACTTTATTAAAAAGTCATCTGCAGAATTTCCAAAGATACTGTGAATGGCTCTCAAAAATCCACTTCCTGAGTTTTTTAAAACAAAAGGCTTTACACAAAAACGATACTGGATCCCCGAGTATTGTAATGAAGTGTAGTCACGCACTTGTGGATCTAATTCCACTTGCCAATATGAAGCAGTGAGGTCAATGGATGTCAGAAATCTCCCTCTTGAAAGTTTCGTAATTAGTTGTTCAATTCCCTCACTTTGAAAATGATCTGGCTTCATATACTTGTTGACATATCTACCGTCTAAAGTTAATCTCAAACTACCATCTCGTTTAATACTCCAGCAGATTGAATTTATATACTGAGAATTACTTTGCTCAATAATCCCATTTTCTAACATGCTATTTATTAGTTGTCTAGCTTTGTCCCGAAGACTTATAGGTAAATTGTCATACTTGTGCCTATATGGTGGTACGTCTTCTACTTGAAATGTATGCTGATATACATTACATCTGCCTGGGATATTACTAAATACTGAACTATTGTTCATCAAAACATCATGAAGGATTTGTTTTTGCGTTATCGTAATATTATAAGCTTCTTCACACTTGTGTATTATTTCCTCATTTCTCTTCTCTTCCCAGCTGTTGTCTGTCTCGCTCACATGGTCGTCTTTTGTTTGGATTGTAAGTTTCTCTACTTTCTCTGGCATTTCTGCTAGCTGTTGAAAATATGGCGTGGTATTCCCTTCATATTCTGTGACTACCTGCTTTATCTGACTATTTGTATCAGTCTCTGTTATTTGTACAAAAAACTCTTGGTCACAAAGATTTTTCTCATCCTTTGTCATCTCAATCACAGAAACTTTCTCTTTTATAAAAGGTACCTTTATTTCTCTATCTTCTTTTGTTATTTTTAACTCTTCATGTTTAAAATCTATACGTGCTTCATATTCATGTAGGAAGTCACATCCTATAATTATGTCACAAATCAGATGGTTTACAATTAGAAACATAACCTCAAAATTCTCTCCGCCGATAAGTATGTTAAGTAGAGCTTGTGATTTTATGACCTGTGTCGTTCTTCCGATTGCAACACGACAAACTAAATTACTAGTGGGAAGAGCCATAATTTTGTTACCTTCATTAATCAAATTTATGTAAAATTTCTGTGAGCAAATTGAAGCTGACGAACCAGAATCTATAGTTGCAATGATCTCTTTCTTCGCAATTTCCATGCTAACATGAGGTGACTCGAAATTTTCTCCCTTATCTTGTGTTGCTGCAATCTTATTACAGGGTGTGTGTGTAGGCATATTATTTGTATTGGTAATGGATACTGAATTATTAAAGACGTCCTGAGAACCTACTACACAGGAGTCTATTAACAGTTTTCCTGGTTATTTCCATGTTCACGTACGGGACTGCCATTCCTAACAGGAGCTAAATCTATCTCATTGTCGCTACCATTGTTTTGAGTTCCCCTTCCTCGAGTTCGAAATCCTCGATTTCTGAAATTATGTCCGCTTGGCACGTAATTTTCTTGCCGTTCCTCAGATCTTTCCCGGTTATTGTTTTCCCTCCAATGAGTGAAATTTCCCCTTTGTCTAATGTACCGCCTTCCATAATTTTGCCCTCTTTCCGGCAATCTTTCTGTCCTGACATAATTTATTTGTTCCTGTCGACCTGGTCTCCCATCTATCCTCGATCTTTCAAATTGTGGAACGTATGATTGATACCGTTGTCTGGTATTATTTTCATGATGCCTGTCTTGTCCTCTACTTTGCTGATAACTACCTTGGTAATTTCGTCTATCTCGCACATCTAAAAATCTATGCTCCCACTCTCGAGATATATCTTCTTCCTGTTGTTCCAAAGCTGTCATTAATTCTGTCATCTCATAGATGCTACGTGGTTTTGCAATTAATAAGTAATTTTGTATCCTTAAAGGATAATGCCTTGTGAGCAAACTCACAAAATCTTCCTCATTGATTGGAGGTGACAAGTTCCTAACCTGACTTGCATGTTTCAGTAAGTAATCAGTCATTGATATTCCCTCTCGTGGATCAAATTGACCATGACTAAGCATTGCTCGAATCCTGTGCTGTACCGTAACATTCCAAAATCTGTCCATGAATAGCCTCTTAAAGGATTCATATGAAATTTCACCCCCTGATACCATTTGTAACCAATCTAGAGTTTTCTGGTCCAAACATCTTTTGACAACTATCATTTTTAATGCTTCAGGTATCTTTTTAATTTGAAAGTACTCTGATAAGTCTGCAATAAACTGTACTGGACTGGAGTTTTCATTAAATTTTGGAAGTGGAAAATCACTTAAGATATGATTGTAATTTTGCAAATTCCCTACTCCCATATTTAAATTCTCTAGTGTTACTTGTGCACTCTGAGTTTCAGCATTAGCTATAGATGAAGCTGCAGCATCACTCACATTATTTGTCATACCTGATGAACTACCTCTATCATTATTTTGTACATCAGATACATTAACATCACATATATTTACCCTTGAATTCAATTCTAACCTATTTACAGTACCTTGCAGATTTTCTATTGTCTGTTCCAATTTTTTATTGTTCTCATTTTGAACAGCTTGGTGTTTGTTAATTTCAGAAGTTAGCTTTTGATTCAAATCTATAGACAAAACTTTAACTTCTTCAGACAATTTATTTCTCTGTGTTTCTGATTCCTTCTGAATTTCAGATATTTCCCCTCTGAAATTAACTTGCACCTGAATTAAATCTGCATTTGTAGCCTCCATCATCTCTCTTAACTCACTTGAAATGCTACTCATTCGGCTACCTAACTCTGTACATTTTACATCAACATACTCTATTTTATTATTAACCTCACTTTTTTGGTTAGATATTTCCCTGCTCATGTCCAACATTTTCTTTGAAACTTCCCCTATCTCATTTGCTATCATTTCCTGATTTTCATTTCTCATTCTAATCATACTACTATCTAGTTCCATGAATTTCTTTTCAATTTCTTCCCTATTTTGATCTAATTTATGCTCTAATTTCTCATTACTCTTACCAATATCTTCCCTCAATTCCCTATTATTCTTTTCCATATTCTCATTCATATTTCTCAGCATTTCCATCATCATACTAACATCAAAATTTACATTTCCTGCTGTTCTATTCTCACTTTCTGCACTAACATTTCCTCCCTCAAATGCTACATGTTTGAGCTATTTTCTGTAACCTGTATTGAATTACAGCTAACTGTTACACTATCTCCCTCCATAATTATTTCTTCTGTATTATTAGTGGACATTGTTTTCTTTATCCTACCGCTCCTAAGGTACATTTAAATTTTTTACCCTTTTTTTTAGACTTAACATAACACTTTTCTAACCTTTCTGATGCTATCTGCTGATGTAGCTTTGATGTCCAGCTTTCTGCCCCTCTCTCCTAGATTATGTGTTGCTTCTGCGTCGTATTATGATGAATCTACGTCGTTTTGGTGTTCTGTAGTTGAATTTCCCTGTTGCCTTATAATCTTGGAATTACGATGTAAACTCATCCGCGTCGTCTGTCGTCTCTGTTGTTGTTTCAGGAATCTGCGTCTTGTAATTCAGTTCACTTCTCCATTCGTTCCACGTCCTGGTTCCTTCGCCCCTTCCTGGTTATTCTGCTCCTTTCCTGGTCATTCTTCTCCTTTCCTGGTCATCGTTCCCCACGTTCTGGGTGCCAATTTGCGATGGTAAATTTATAATGTTATTTGTGTATGTGTTTACTCAACGTGGTGAAGCCATTTTGTGACGTGATTCTTTGTTAGGTTTGTAGCTCCATCTGGTGTTAGCAATTTACGGCAGTATTAGTTTTTGTTTGAAAGAATGCTACTTTTATTTTATTTAATTTTTTTTACTGTCCTCCGGCTAGCTATGATCTTTTTGGGTCGAGCACTTCTCTTTATACAGGTTGTGTAAACGGAAAGGAATCTTTTATCCAAAGATAACACTGATGAAGGAATTTGTTTTACACTTTTATTGTCGAACACAGTCACTATCACATTTACACATTGATCTAGACACTCGCCAAACTGAAACTGTTATAACAACTTCTTACTGATCACTTTTAATTCACGTACTTCAACCTTTTGTATAATTAACTTTACCATACTTGAGATTTTTCATAACTCTTATACGCGTAACTTGCGAATCGATAGCCGACGTGTAATATTTCTGCTGGACTGAAGGCGACGTGTATCATACAAATATTTTCGACGAACTGAAGGACTGAAGGCGTGTAGTGTACAAAGAATTTTGATGAACTGACGGGCTCTACCTCTAACCTAGCTCTTTTATACTCATACACCCCGATATGCCTAAAGATTATAACTGAGCTGCAATTGGCTAATAAAACGCGCCAACATTAGCGTCTATTTTTATATCCAATGAAAATTATGAATACATATGCTCTAGGGAAATGTTCCAGAAGATTCTAAAGGAAAACGCGCCAACATTACGTAACTTCCTCGTTTCCAATAATAATAAACAGCTCACCCCCTCGCTGCATTATTGCACGCTATTATTGTCAGTTTCAGTAAGGCAGTATAAACTTACTTCCCAACAATAATTACAATCAACAAACATCTCAAATCAATGTCACATAATAATGCATATTCATACTATAATCACTCTTTACATTTAAATAATTTGTGATACAAATTACTGCATCACAGCACATCAGCCACCACCACAACTACTGTAGCTACTACAACCTCAAAGCAACAACTACTAACTAGCAACACCAAAAAACTACCGGAATTACTGTAACCATTACCACTATCACAGCAACCACCACCACAGCAATCAACAGCACAATTGCCGTAACTACTACAACTAACAGAACAGCCACTGACATAACTACTGTAACTACTACCACCACCACAGAAAAATCCACCATAACTATCGTAGCCACTACAACCATCACAGAATAACACCATAATTACCGTAATCACCACCATCACATCAACTGCTAACATAAGTACCATAACTACTAAAATCACCACAGCAGCCACCACCAAAACTACAACAACTACTAGTTCAACCACTACTACCACCGTAACTACTACCACCACTACAGCAACCACTAACATAGCTATGGTAACTACTACGATCATCACAGCAGTCACCAACAAAACTACTATACCTACTACCACCAGAGCAACTACCTGTATAACTATCGTAACTAGTACCACCACCATCATCCACACAACAGCATTCACCTCCATAATTGCCGCAGCTACAACCACCACCACACAAACCATCTCATAACTACCGTAGGTACAACCACAAACATCACCACAGCAAGCAGCTGAATAAATAACGTAACTATTACCACCACTATCACCACTCCCACCACAGCAACTACCTCCACATCTACCGTAAATAGTACCACCAATACACAGCAACCACCTCCGTTACTACCGTAAATAGTACCACCAAATACCCAGCAACCACCTCCATCACTACCGTAAATAGTACCACCAATACACAGCAACCACCTCCGTGACCACCGTAAATAGTACCACCAATACACAGCAACCACCTCCGTGACAACCGTAAATAGTACCACCAATACACATCAACCACCTCCGTGACAACCGTAAATAGTACCACCAATACACAGCAACCACCTCCGTGACAACCGTAAATAGTACCACCAATACACAGCAACCACCTCCGTGACAACCGTAAATAGTACCACCAATACACATCAACCACCTCCGTGACAACCGTAAATAGTACCACCAATACACATCAACCACCTCCGTGACAACCGTAAATAGTACCACCAATACACAGCAACCACCTCCGTGACAACCGTAAATAGTACCACCAATACACAGCAACCACCTCCGTGACCACCGTAAATAGTACCACCAATACACAGCAACCACCTCCGTGACCACCGTAAATAGTACCACCAATACACATCAACCACCTCCATCACTATCGTACATAGTACCACCAATACACAGCAACCACCTCCGTGACCACCGTAAATAGTACCACCAATACACAGCAACCACCTCCATCACTACCGTAAATAGTACCACCAATACACATCAACCACCTCCGTGACCACCGTAAATAGTACCACCAATACACAGCAACCACCTCCATCACTATCGTACATAGTACCACCAATACACAGCAACCACCTCCGTGACCACCGTAAATAGTACCACCAATACACAGCAACCACCTCCGTTACTACCGTAAATAGTACCTCCAATACCCAGCAACCACCTCCATCACTACCGTAAATAGTACCACCAATACACAGCAACCACCTCCATCACTACCGTAACTACTACCAGCACCACCTCACCACCACAACAACAACCACCTTCATAACTACCGTAAGTACAACCAGTACCACCCCACCACCACAGCAACCACCTTCATAACTACCGTAACTACTACCAGTACCACCCCACCACCACAGCAACCACCTTCATAACTACCGTAACTACTACCAGTACCACCCTACCACCACAGCAGCCACTTCCAGAACTACCCTAACTACTGCCAGCACCACCACCACAACAACCACCACCACCACAGAAGCTACCTCCATATCTACTGTAACTGAAACATTAGAAATCACAGGAAAGTATAAACATACAAATACGTTAGCGGTGAAGTGCACTTTTTAGAATGTGGTTATTCATAGGTTCGTACGGTTTTGTAGTTTATCTTTTTGCTTACTGAACAATCAAAATTATACAACGTATTTTAAGTGTTTGCTAGAGGAACTGAAATACATCAAAACAGCCTGAGATGGCAAACATTTTTTGTTTGCTTGTTTATACCCAAGCTGTATATGTGTGGTGTCTATACTGGTGTTTTGCTATTTATATTGGAAAAAATTGTAAAGATGCTGGTGTTTTTAGCCGGAGTATCTTTTATCAACTTTAATTCAGTAAATGATATATTTTCCCTTTTTGGTGTGTTGGGAGTGGACAGAGCTATTTTGAATGCCAGTTTCTAGCGCGGTGCAGTTCTGTTCAACAGCCTTTTGAACTAAATTTTAAAAATTCAACATGCTGCAGTACCACTGCCATTCTCAGTTGCTCGCTCACAGCAGTGGTGTAACGGATAGCATATCTGCCTACCAATCTTAAATATATAACTCAATCGGATTTCAGTTGGGGTTAAGTTACACTGGTAAAGTTCTTTCATGGTGTTTTCCCCTATTCTGGAAAAGCAAATGTGCAAGTTGCGCTCCAAACAGATCTAAATAATCATCGTTTTTCATGAAAAACATGTTTATATATTAGGGGTACTTTCAGACCATAACCTTTAGAAAGGATTGTGTTGGAATACACTCAGGTTATCCAACGTAACATTTATTACCCTTAGTTTTTATTGATCTCATTTATGAAAAATTGAGGTTTGGTTGCAAACCAATTATTATTACCTTTGGAGCTTATTTGAATATGAATACTTGTATGTTATTGGTTTATTTACGACTGATATTATAAAGCAAATGTAAACTATGGATTATCTCTTGGAAGGAATATTTAGTTTACTATATCAGCATTACTTAAACACGTCACTCTGTTATAAAATATCTTAGATCCATTAAAAGCTGCTAAAACATATTAGGAGTCGAGATATCAAGAAAGAGCTCAAATTATTCTGTATTGCTGAAAAGTAAATAAACTGTATTTGCATGTATAAAAAGAATGTCCATAGAGAATTTCTGCACAAAATTAAAATAGAAATCAAAGCAAATAGTAGCCTAAGTTGTAAGAATTTTTAATGACTTTTCAAAATGAAACATTTAAATCGATACATTTACATGGTTTACTCAGTCTTAGTTGAGAACAATTATGGACAGTACCAATAGACTTAAGATGACAATGCAGAAAACAGGTACTGCTCGACAATCTCACCAAGTGTATGGCAGGCTTTTTACTATTTTCGTTCTTGGTAGTGCGATAGTAGAAACACTGTCAATGTTGTATTGGATTGGATTGGTTACGGAGGGGACTCGGCACTGATCCACAGAAGGGGTGTTGTACCTATGTCCCACGAAGCGGCGTCCCCGGGAGGAAGGATGAGGCGAATGGAGACACCGGGCGGCCGGAAATAGGGGTGATGGCACAGGAATGGCAGAGTCCCTAGGTTTCCAGATAGAGACTCCCGGCAGACGGACAGGCAGACCGGGAACCCCACCCCTCACATAGGGTTCCAAAGCCCCTCGAGGGGGTTTGGATATCCCAGTCGAAAGCCAAGGGACGGAGTCACAAATAGCATCCTTTTCCCCTGCCACACTGCACCGAAACAGCATCGCCGACACTTCCAACCCTGATAGAAAACCCCCGAAAAAACCATGGGTCAGGAAGGTCGGCCTCGGGAATCGAACCCACGACCTCCTGAATGTGGGACTGTCGTATTATTCATACTTTACAATAAGGTTGGTTCGGTTTTTCGAGCTGTACTGCGTGTAAGTGACAAGAATGGAATATGACATTTATCAGTACACTTGGTATCTTTGTCGAGTAGTAGAAAACTTTTCCTCCTCAAGTGCAGAATAACTCTTGGTCTTGGAGCCTCTTTTGAGCACCCCTTAATCATCATCAACATCATCATGTCATTCATCTTCCCTGTAGACCTGAAATATTGTAACTAACGAAATTGTCAGCTGTTCAGTTATCTCCATTAATATCATTGCTCCTCCTGTTAATTTCTACAAATTGGCTATTTTTTTTCTTTATTTCTTCTTTTAACTTTTAATCCGTCAAAAGCGGTTTTAACATACAAAAACTGGTTCAAACGGATCGTGTTAGTTGAAACTTGTTTTACTTACTCAGTATTAGTTGTAATGAACGCTCTTGGGCAGAAACTGTTTTAACGCCAAATGTTTTCTTATATATAAATGGTTTCAACTTTTAAAAGAATCATCACTTTTATATAACTTCAATTTTACTGGAAGGAAATCCACGCCCTTGTTATCAGCTAGCAGAACACCAATCTCTGCTTACATTATTGTGTTAAATTTGGAAATTCTGTCTCTCCCCCTCCCTTTTCCCACTGTTTCTTCTTCTACCCCTCCATCTCTCCTTACAACTTTGTTTCTCTCTCACTATCCCTTCCTCATTCTCCCACTTTCCTTTCCTTCTCCTCCATTGTCCTCGATCCTCATGCTTCTCCTTCTGTAATTTAAATGACGTGTGATGTTCTGAAAATCGATAGTACAACTGCTTTTTATGTTTTAATAAAAAATAAAGCATAAGTAAATGATTTAACAGTGCACAAGGTTGTGCCTCTACCTTTCTTCCAATATGGGCGGAACTATACTCTTTCTAGTGGAAACCGATTCACGCACATGAATAATAGCAGTGAAAAGTTTTCATGATTAATTCTTAAATATTCATTCAATCGAAATTTTGCAAATAACAAAACTTGTTAGAAACTTTTAGCTTGCAAACTTTTGTTATGTGGCATTTAAAAAGTAAACATGAGCATCGTATTTTGATCTTTTTATTTTATGCCGCATTAAAACTTCCTTCCGCTTTGGGCAAAGTAATTAAGATGTATAGATTTTATAGATAGAAGTTATGGATAGTTATATACTAAGCCTCATAACAATCAGTCATTCTTGCGTGAAAAGGTAACCACAAACAAACACGCACATGCAATTTCTGGCTTCAAAGTAACCTATTATATGCATATGTTAGTATCAGTTATGCATCCAAAATGTAGAATTTACAGAAAAAAATTGGTGTACTTTTATTATTTTATAAAATGAAGTAGTGCTTAATTTAGACCTCCAAATACCAATCAAACAACCTTGAGAAAAGATTGTGTTTGACAACGGTCTGAATCATTAGTATATTTGAAAATGTATATTTGGACTGAAGCGTGGTGCTCTGGTTTCCGGTTACGGAATGCGCCCGGGTTCGTTTCCAGCCATGGTAGTGCGTATTTTACGTCCCGGGTATGGGACCGCTGCCCACTCAGTATCGTGAGGAAAGTGAAGAGCTGCGATAGGCAGCGGTCCTGGCCTCGTGAGCCAACTTTCTTGCCGCATCACCTCCCCGTATTGGTTGGACGATCGCCCACCTCTACCGTGTGTACGTGGGCGTGATGCCCGCGTTCGGGTTGTTAGGCCCAGGTACTTCGTGGGCTGTAGCGCCACAGGATTTATTTATTTTATATTTGGTAATACGTAAATATTGGAGGGGGGCAAGGAACATCATAAACTTCATCTAATTTACGTCGACCCTATCTTTAAGTGAAACATTCTCTAGAGGATTTTAAATCATGCCTGTTTTTTGACATATTCCATATTTTTGAAAAGTTCATTAATATAGTTATTATGTAAAAATACATAATTACAGCTTTAAAACATAATTAATAATTAAGTTATTAAATAAATTTCCGTCACTTCCAGTAAAATCAGAGAGCGCATAAACTGTGTGCTTTCTTAATTTCTTATTATATAATTAATTATAAGCGATACTATTATAATTAATAATTATTAATGTTAGGATTTTAAAGCAATTGCTAGTTCGTAATCTAAAAATATATTCAAATGGTGTGGGTCATTTATCTAACGTGGAGAGATTACTTTTTACTACTACTACTACTACTACTACTACTACTACTACTACTACTACTACTACTACTACTACTACTACTACTACTACTACTACTACTACTACTACTACTACTACTACCACCACCACCACCACCACTGCTACTACTACATTATCATCATACCGAGTAACGTGTGAGGCTCGCATTCAGGAGGTCCTGGGTACAATTCCCGTTGACCGCCCACCCTAGCCTTGGGTTTTTTGTGGTTTTCGCTGATGGTTCCTGTGGTTCCTTCGCTTCATCCATTCATCCTGAGGGGTGATAGCCACAATAGATCTGTCTAGGTCGCGGTATGCAAGGTGTTCTCCGCCGTTGTGTTATTATCAGCTCTTATACTATATTATTTTGTTAAAAGTATCGAGTTACGAAATAAGAGTACTTAGTTAATGTCATTTCACAGAAAAACGGTAGTCGTCCTCCGTCGTGTAGTGGTTACCTCTAGCTACAGAGATCGGGGTTCAAACCCGGCGGAGGGTGATGAACTTTTTCGGGCGTAAAAATCCTTAGCATTGTCCCGTGTCGTAGATTTACGGCACGTAAAAGAACCTCAAACTTGATAAAGCGGTCTCTGAGCAAAATTACCGTCTTTCACGCCCAATATAGAATGGGACGCTAAGGACCACAGCAGTTAAAGACGTTCATAAATACATTTTTTATAGAAAAATAGCGATAATGGATGAATGGGTGGGCGGACGCACGGAGGACATATGGAAGAACGCATAAGAGGATACCACAAAGCGAAATCTTTTCATTGTCAGAAAATAGTTGGTAAAAACGCAAAATTGAACTTTAAAATTAAACTATGCAAATGTTATCCGATAACTTATGCAAACTCTCCCCCGTTTTCCATTGTATGCACGCGGTATCTCTAATGCATTGTAGGACGATAATGGAAAATACTATAGTCTATTCTATAGTGATATTTGAGCACCTACAACAATAGAGAACCCTTAAAGCTATATTTAAAACCATTTCAACAACAGACAATAATGAAAGTTAAAATTTAGCTTCAACTAACTTATGTGAGATCCCTTTTGTTAAAAACAACTTAATTAATTAAGAATTACATTTTTGCTGTTTAAACTACCTCTAAGAAAGTTCGTTATGGATAGGTAAAACTGGTTTTTACTGGTACCATTCCTTTAAATCGGTTTTACTGGTTAAAACTAGCTCTGAAGGAGTTCAGGTTTTAACGGTAATGTAAATTGCCTATGTTTAACCAAATTTTTTTAAAAATTGTAAACGTCAGGTTTCCAATCGCCTGTTTTGCCTTGATATAGTACCAGTATAAGCTCAAACGCATCTTCTGAAAAGCTAATTCATGGATTTCATGGGGTTGCTTATAATCATTACTTTAAAATTCCACAGAAGTTCAAAACAGCATCATTGGAAATTAAGATGAAATTTTCTGCATGAAACATGATTCAGAAGAGCAATGGTTATATTCCTTAATAGTTTAGAAAACAGGCAACAAAATTCTCGGTGTATTTATGAAGTTCTCGTGTTCTAAGCAACAGTAGAAACTGGTTTTCGTTCGTTTATAAAATCTGCAGGTTTTGGAACATGTGAGTTATGTTTCTAACCGGCTCGGTCATCCGCAAAGGAGCAATCTTGCCGTATGCATCTCGTGCTAATAATTTCCCTACCGTAAATCAATTTCTCTTTTAAACGCATGGTGCTCCTAATGAGAAAATGTAAGCACGAAATTATGATCTGGATCAGAAAAATTCGGTAAAGTCAATTAAATGACTGTAAAAGTCAGGATACCTAGTATTAGATACTAAAAATAATGTTAAAAAACAGACGTGTTGCATTCATATGACTTTTTTTTACTCACTGTTCTATTCTTTCATCTACTTCTTCTAAATCGAGTAAAATTTCATTACATATGTATTTACACATTGGTTGTAGGTATAGGAAGAATATAGTAGGCTGAAGCGGTAGTCAGATTTTTAAAACGCTAATTGATATGTGAAGGCTTCGAAATTCCATGCTCCTTGCATGGCCACGACAAATAACGACTTGCCACTAGCGAAAAGTATAAATATAAGCGTCGACTCCACGAGGGCTATGGCCCCCATGATTGTGCGAGCAAGGCGGCGAACATGTCATTTCGCCCCCGTGAAATTAAAAAAGAATGTCTGAATGTGTTAATTTAAAAACTTACTTATAACAGACTTATTGTTTGAACGCGGCCACAATCGACTCAATATTTTGTTGTTGAATTTTAACTTAATTTAAATTGCGCCTGGCAACAATGGCAGAGTTGTTTGACTTCAAAGTCCCGATCTCCACTCGAGATTTCCTTGCATGCATAATATAGGGTGAAACATTTAAGTTGAAATGTACGATACCTCCAAAACTAAGCGGTGTAGAAAGAAATTTCCTTAATAAAAGTTGCTTGATGTTATGGGAGAAGGAAAATGCCAATAGTCGTGTTTTCTTTGGAGGACGTTATGGTGGGCATTTTAGGGTCAATTTAATATTTTTAAATGGGAACCTACAATTAGGGTCAATTTAAATTGTAATAATAATTACCGTGAATAAACTGGCAAAATACATTAAATTATAGCACGTTGGTGGACAAATACAAATCATGACTGCCTATGTGGTCTGGTGGTTAACATGCTAACCTCCAAATCCAGAGGTTCCGCGATAATTTAAGTTGACCCTAAAATGATGATCACAACGTCCTCCAAATAAATTTGCTTTCCTCCCATAATATCAAGCAACTTTTATTCAAGCATTTCTTTCTACAACGCTTAGTTTTGGAGATATTGTACAGTCTAAACTTAAATGGTCCACCCTGTATGCATCAGTTATTATTGTAGCAGCAAATGTGCAAGAGTAAACGATTGTGTGTATGTGATAAACATAATGTGGCGCTACTTCATAAAATACAGCGAAAAAAGTGCACAAGTTGATTGAGCTACATAATTTGATAAAGAAACCGGTAAGAAGAAACTGGCACTTCGAATAAACCGTTAAGTACCTATATAATATATTTATTCACAGAATAAATTATTATAAATAAGCGCAATGTTCATACCAAAAAAATATACAATTTTTAAAACCTTCTTTCTTTTTTATTCAATTATTTAGAGGGAATTGCAGACAATTATGACAAGTTAAGAAGCTGCAGGATCGTCGCAAGCGGTGTCTACCGGCACCGCGGCAGATAAATCAACAATGCCAGCTCCTAACATTTCAACAAGTCGTAAGTTTCTGCGTCATGGATTAACAAATATTCTTGGCTTGAGTATGATAAGTATTCAGATAATTCTTACCGCTCAATTTGTAAGAGAAATCCGTCCGAAAAGCTGTAATTGCTGTGTTCATGAAAGAAGGTTCAATAACTGGAAAAGGGCCATCGAAAGCTTTCGTATTCATGAGAAATCAGATGTTCATCGTGAAAACATAACAAAGAAATATTTCGAAAGTAAGGGAGTAAATGTAAGTGCATACATTGTGTCCGCACACAGCAAAAAGATGCAAGAGTGCAGGTTAGCGCTCGATACAATCCGATCTACTGTCATTTTTCTGGCTAGACAAGCACCGTCACTACGAGGCCAACCACAGTGAATCGAACTTCCACAAATTATTACAGCTTAGATGCAAGGCTATTCCATAACTGAAAAATTGGTTAGAGGGGCAAATAAAGATGGATTTCCCATGGCATAATAAATGAAATAATAGAAATGTTGTCCTATGAAGTAATTTAGGTTATTATTGCTAAAATCAAGAAGGAAACATTTTTCGATCATGTTAGATGAAAAGTCCAACATTTCTGTTAGCAGATTTCGTTGTGTATAAGGACTGTTGATAATGACGTATTTCATGTTGATGAGTACTCTGTGGGATTTTATTCTACGAATAGAACTGATTCTGAAACTCTTTTCAAAATTGTTGAAGATATGCTTACCAGATTTAACTTATTCATAACACATTTAAGAGGGCAGTGTTTCAATGGTACCAGCAATGTTTCAGGTGTCCACATGGTCTGCGGGCTAAAAAAGAATATATATATATATCCTCGAACGTTATTTATGCATTGCCAAACACATTCGTTGAATCTTGTAACACGAGATTCGATGAAAAATTTAAACGAGGCAAGAAACATTTGGCAGTTCATGAGAGATTTAATTAATTTCATACATGAATCCCAAAAAGACTTTCGTGGTTTAAAAGATTTCAAGAAAAAGAGGATCCTTCCTTAAGACCTTTCTGCCCGACAAGATGGACATTGAGACCTGTAGCGTCGGTCTTGTATAACTATTAGAATTTCTTTCTGATTTTTCACAAACCGAGAAAAGTGATGCAGGATCTAAAGCCAGTGGATTTCTGAAGCAACTTGAAAAAGGTGACAGGTTCATTATGTTGAAAATTTTAAGTAACCTTTTAAAGCATTCTGAAAGAGTTTAACTTCGCAATTCAGAGCAAATGTTTGCATTTGAAAAATTGTATAGAGATAATTAACGATTTGAAAAACACGATGTTAAGTTTGAGAGATAAATTTAACTGGAAAGGTATTGAGGATGAATTGAAACTTCTAGAACTGGATGAGCTTCGGTTCAAAGGAAACGGAAGTTACCACGAAAGTATGATCATGGCTCTACTGATAGTTACAATTTCACTCCAAAGGAACATTACGACAGAATCTTCAAAAAAATTGTTGACGTTATCATCACCGGTCTTGAATCAAGGTTTGATTCTGACTGCCAGTAACTACTCACAGATACAGAGGAGTTCCTACTTAATACATGTGTGTTGCCCAACCCATTGTGATTTGTATAAAGATGATTTAGATATTCACAAATTGAAACTGCACAGAGATATGTTTCATGATGTTATCCAGAGTAAAAATTTGAAGGTAGATATATTTGTGGATGTTCTGAATGTCTGTAACACTCAGACAAACTTAATTGAGCAATCAAGTGAGATAAAAAAAACTAATACACTTAATTTTAACAGTTCCATTAACCATTTGCACCACAGAGCGTTCATTTTCAATGCTGAGAAGACTGAAAAGTTATTTAAGAAGTACCATGACGCAAAAAAGACTGAACCACCTGGCGATTATTAGCTGTTACCATGAGGAAGTAGATAAAATTAATTAAAATAAAATAGGAAATAAATTCATAGAGAAAACAATAGTTCGGCGCAATACTTTTGCTATGTGTAATTAATTTAAATTTGTTTCAACTTGTAATGACACAATTCTGATTGCAATAATGTGTATCTAGAAGTCATTTCCAATCACAATTATATTAAACATATAAATAGTATTAAAATATGTTTAAGGAACTTTTTTATTATCCCTCAAATCTAACCGTGTGCGCCATTTCCTGTCCCCATACTTAATATCAAAAGTTGCGTATATGAGTATAAATGTTTGAAAAGTCAAATAATAACAAAGAATACCTCGAAAATGGTTAAAGCCATTAAGATTTATTTTACATAAATTGTACGCTTTAACGAGTTCTACATTTTTTTTTTTTTTTTTTTGGCATTGTAATATTTGTTATATCTGTTACCGTTTACCAGTTGCGTGTACGAGTCACTTAAAATCAAGGGGACTTCACAGGCTATTCCCAGAAACGTCAAGACATATATTTTATTTGTCATGCAAATATCTTAAACGTGCATTTTAATCGAAGCCGTTAGAGGCATTTTTGAGAAAATACAAAAAAATAACGAAAATTCTTCTATGTAAAGGGTAGTTCGGGGTGGAGGTTTTTCTTGAAAATCTTCCTTGAAAAGCGTCCTTTTAAGACGCTGAACTTAAATAGCAAGCTTAAGCATTCAACCGATTTTAAGCTTTTGAGTTGTGCTGTTCACAGGCGACACACACGGGCACACAGATACCTTTTTCTAAAATTGCTTTTCTTACATTCAGAGAGCTTCAAAACGTGTATTTCTGGTGAAATCTCGGGCTAGAATTTTTGGGTGGAATGCAATATTTTCTCTGCTTACTATAGGTAAGCAATAGAAAAAAATAAAGTTTCCTCTTCGCATCGCTCGCTTTTCTTTGTATTTCAATGATAACTGTCTCATGGGAAGCTGACTTGCTGCCTAAGAAAACAGAATAGTCCATTTTTTCATATAATGAAGCTTTGCATGAGGATAATGGATATCATAGTTTGAAAAAAATCAAGATCACAAAATGCATGTGTACAAGCAAATCATAACTACTAATCCTGTTCTATTTCTCTGGATGGAGTCAGCAAGTCTGCGTTCTTCTTGGCCCATGCTGATGTCGAATTGCTAATTCAATTTTTGTACCTGTAAACTGCACCAGCATATTAATCCGTTTAAAGCGCTCATTGTTACAGTTTACAATACATTTTAACCACACGAAAGTGCCTCAGTTTATAATTTTTCTGCAATTCCCATGCTGCATTCAGTAGCCACTTCAGGCTGCAGTATGTGGAATTGATTTTTTTTAATACTCAAAGGTCCGCATAAGATTTACAGATCTAGTAGATAGATTGGGACTCTCTCCTGCACGGAAAGAGAAAACAGCTGTGTTCTGTATTCTGACTGGCAGCAATGAGAAAAATGAGTCATCTATTAGGTGATTAGTCCAACGTTTGTCTACGTCACATCATCATTTGTATTTTTGACGCATCTGCAAGATCTATCCATGTAATGTCATTGCACATACCCTATGGGAAATGAATGAAATATGAGTTTGAAATTTAACGTATTATCTAAATGGGTATTTAAGCATACTTGTACTTAAAATCTGACATAGGTATATAAAAGCATTTCTTCGTTTCGAAGAAATCACTAAACCAAATGACGTTGTGGCTTTGTTGAAGGCTTTTAAGACTTTTCTTAACGTTTTATTCCTAATTTCTACTGTTTCACTGCTGAAGCTAAATTTTCTAATCGTTAAGGTGGATTTTCTAAGCTCACTAAACAAAAAGTTGACCCCAAATCGCAGTGAGTCAGTCTACCCAAAACCTAGAGCCAGGCAAGGATGACCCCAGGAGATCAATAGCAGGCGCGCATGGCTGTGTGGTGGAATGACGTCACTCCTTACCCATCGTCCCGCACCGCACGTAGATTGCGGTAGTGTGAACGGGTTTCATTTTAGAACATTTTTGCAGGTATCCCTGACTTCGTTCCCCGAAAGTGTCTTACAAAGGAACCGAGATTATTCAGGGATAAAACAAAAGCATTTATTTTGGTGATTCAAATCGTAAATAATTTTAATGTGACGTTTTATTTTCCGGTCAGCTGTTCCGGACTGGGGCGGCCTCCTAAGTACTGAAAATGGGAGCCATCTTGATGTAGCTTGTCAATGATATGAATAGAATATTTCACGGCCCTATTATCGTAATTTATGCACGGTTTTAAGTTCCAGAATAATATAAATTTTAGTATTACGTGTTTTTAAATTACCATCATGACGAGTGAGCAACGTGAACGTGAAATAGCTGCAGAAGACAGCATAAAGGTGGTCTGTCGATTTAGGCCTCTGAATGATTCTGAAGAAAGAGCAGGATCGAAATTCATCTGCAAATTTCCATCAGGACCGGAGGATAACTGTATATCTATAGGAGTAAGTACATTAGCTTTGTACATTCTGATATTTAAGTGATGCATGTTGGCATGCAGTAACTTCGCTGACTGAAGCTTTATTTTTAGGTGTATTACATCGAAAGGGCCACTCTCCAAATCGCATTAATATTTGCATTGAAAAGTGTATGTATTGTTTTTTACGATATGCAGAATTTATATTAGTGTGCCTTGGGTGTTATTCTCTGGTATTAAATTCCAAGATTACGAGTGTTACGCGTATTTTAATCGATGATAAGCAAATGACGTGTGTGCGACGATTTTCCAAATTGTACTTTCAGAGTTTTATTAGAATAAAACTAGAGGACAGATGTCATTCTTTTGCTCTTCATTGGAAACTCGGTATACCACAAATTTTCTATTTCACTAATGTCTGCCATATACTACGAAGTGTGATAAAGATACAGCAAATGCATAAAAAATTGAATTACAAAGCCGATGAATGTGCAAATGTAATGGCTCATAGTGTGTTATACGGCATTTGAAAGCCTAATAGATTTATTCTCATCCATATTTCATTCAGTAGAGTACGTGCATTAAATTACTTAGTTGGTCTTTAAACCAGAAGCATGTTTTGAGGAGTCACATGCTACCCAGAAACTGTTCATTGTCAGATTTCAGATATGATTTAAGTGTGACGGACAGTCGATAAATTGCTTAAAAGAGAGTATTACATTACCAGTACCAGGCTCAGAAGCAGATGGTCATCCAAGGGGCTGTAGACCCATGTTAACATTATTTTGTGGATTTCTTTGCAGAAAGGAATAAGTCATGGTTATGTTTCTATTCACTTGCAAGCTAAACGGAAAATAAGGCCATAAACATTGTGGCACCATTATTGAAAATAACATTTGGGCCTAAATTTGTAGTGGATGTTAAAGGATACAAATAGTTTTCCATTTTGACAAATAGAAATATAATTCAAATTACACATTTTCTGCCAACAGTCAACTCTATGTGCATGATTTAGTCAAAGTTAGTTGTTTTTGTGAAAAATTATATTAACAATTGTACCAAAAATTATGCTTTGTATTCTTGGGACTTACGATTAGACATTTTGCATCTTTACAAAGTTACAATGCTGGCACCAACACTTGGGAAATATTTTGTAGTAGTCATGCACAGATTTTAAAATAGAACCCCCTTGCATTGCTTGTCGTCTTTTCAATCATATTATTTGTAATTCTAAAATTGTTAAATGTTAAAGCAAGCTGATTTAATATTTCAATGGAATTTGTAAACGAATGCAAAGCTTTTGTAATAAATGGTTAACACATTTGCTATGATTCCTTTCAACTCCTAGATCTTACGTAATGGTACAAAATCTATATCTTATAGGACCTTATGGGTATGGAAAAGTCCAATGTACCAATTGCTAGCAGAGCGTTGTTGTACATTGTTTGGATCTGTTATTTTCAAAATTATGTTCTCTACTCTGTGCTTGACTAGATGCAGTAGTTGAAATAAGAGTTAGGAGGTCCAGCAGGTTGTCAACATTAGCATATCATTCAAGCAAAATCCTCAGCAAAACAAAACTAAACTTCTAACATTGAAACAAGATTAATTGAAGGATATGATACAGTACTACTGTTCCGTGACATGTTTTTGGCAGTTGTGTCATTCCTGGCAGATGGATTCTGTGGTACAAAAGTATATTTATTGCTTGACTCATTTAAAACTACAGATTTTTCATTTCATTTAATGTATTTTAGCTGAATATTTGGTATGACAGTCAATGTTTCCCAAAAGCTATGAAACCCAAATTTCCATTTGTTAGAGCTATCAAATATTTGAACATATCGTTAAAATATTAAAGGGCTTTCTGATAACATGTTCAGGTTCAGCATGCAGATATTAAAAGTGAGGACACCTCAACTTGTTTGTAGGCAAATCTAATGTTCTTAAAAATCTAAAGATCATTACCACAGTGCATTGTTTCCTTGTCATCAACATCTTTTAAATGACTTTCAAAAGATTACTCACTTGGTAGATACATTCAGACATGAAACTCAATTTCTTGATCTCTAAACTCCTTTGACGAACTTGGGGTGGGGGAGGGGGAGTGTTGATTCACTGACTTTTTCTACTTGCTCTTTTACAGACTATTTTTACAAAAATTTATTCTTCTGTCTACTTCTTGTTAATAGAGATAAACTTTCATTACACATTCACACATTTTGTTGCAGATATAAAAATAATAGAGTAGCTAAAGTGATAGGATTTTAAAAACGGGTTTGCTATATAAGACTGAAATTCCATGCTCCTTGCCTAATGACAATAAAAAGCAAATAGCGACTTACCACTTGAAAAAAATACAAATACCCGTTTGAAAATTAAAGAATAACAAAGGTTATCTTGGAAATGCTTAATGCAACAAAAGTTTTTGACATAAATTCTGTGCTTTAACAATATCTACAATTTTTGTGTAGTGAGATATAATCTTATTCTTTGCACCCTAGAACAATATTGTCACAACTCAAAAATTGGCTGTTTTGTGTTGCATCAGTTTCCTGGAGCAGTTTTCTGCCAAAAATGAAAACTGCCATATCTTGAACCAACTTCTAGAAGACATAAGATTTGTTGGTGTTGTAATTCAGAATATTCTGTTAATATCAGAAATCAAACCTTTCAAATGCAATTATCTCCAAACTGTGCTTTTTGAGTTGTGGCAGTGTTGTTCTAGGGGTGCATCTTATTGTTTACAAATTGTACAAAAGTCATTCAGAGTGAAGGTGACTTTACAAGCTATTCACAGAAAATTCAAGTTATACATTTTATTTGTCATGCAAGCCTCTTAAACATGGTATTTTAATCAAAATTCTTGGAGCCATTTTTGAGAAAATAAAAAATATAAACATTTTCCCATGTAAACTGTAGTTTTGGATGGGGAGATTTTTATTAAAATCTTCATGTAGCATCCTTAGAACATGATGAACTTTGTTTTGGAGTTACACTGCTCACAGATATACACATACACGTTTTTCGAAAAATGCCTTTTTGGGATTCAGGAAACCTCAAAGGTGTCTTTCTGGTAAAATCTCGGCATTGCATTTTTGTGTGGAATGTAATACTAACTACTGCTTTGTATAGGCAAGTAATAGATCTAAAGAAACAAAGGTTTAATATGCTCTTTGTAAACCACATAATTGTTTGAGGTAATTAAGTAACATAAAGTGACACACATTTGTTTACAAAACGTATTAGTATAAATTCAAAATTTGAACCATGAGGTGAGCAGAGGGCACCAACTTCCAGCAACATGAAAAGATCTATATGCTCAATGTTGTGCTATACGTTGTCAAATAACAGCCATGTAAATTACAGCTCAAATAAATGTGTGTTAAATTGAAAGAAACATGCAAACTATATTGTAATTTCTGCCATGAATACAGCACTCAGCAGACACAGCTAGTGTTAGTTTCTGTGCTCTAGTTATGAGTACACATAACGATGAATCTTGATATTCTTTCAGTATCTCCATCTGATGGTTGATAATATTAATTACTTTTAGCTTGAAATGTTTCAGAAAGCTTGTCATGTTAATGCATTCTAAATGAAGTCAAAATCATTAATTATAGCATACCTATGTTGGTGCCATTTAAAGAAGTAAACTTTAGGATATTTTCTTTGTTTAAAATCGTTGGGCAGCCATTTCAGTAAAAGTCGTTTTACGATTTGAGATAGTAAGGAACCCAAAATAAGGTTGTATCTTTACTGTTTTTCTTTATAGCAGGCAAAAATAATGTACCTAAGGAAACAACATATTTAAGTTAGTGCTAAAGTAAATTTTATTCTGGCTATTATGCATACACTTGATGCAAGAGTACATTCAATAATGTTTTAAATTAGTACAATACCCTATCCTTAAAAACTCAAAAATTTACACATTTTATATTCAAGCAATAATCTCATAAATGCCCTTTTGCACACACATTTAATTAGGAAGAAAAAGAAAAAGGGATTTGTACTTAACTTAACCTATGTACAAATTTTTTCTTGCCAGCTATACTGCTCATTTTGCCTGACACCCTGGCCTTCTGGCTCATCTAATCATCCCTTGCTATCTTTAATCCCTATTGCCCATCTTCTCCTTCCTCCGTTTGCCTTTCTACTTTTCTTATCTCTCTTACTTTTCTAATCCATTTCTCTTTTACTTTCTTTAGGAACTCCCCCATATTCTTATTTTGTTTTTCTTCTTTTCTCGTTAGCATTTTAATTGCTACTATTTTCCTATCCATTTTTTTCCCCATACTTCTTTTCTCCATTCTGCTAATTCTTTGCATTCTGTCACATAATGCTCTGTGCTTTCATTTCCTCCGTATAATTCACAAATTCCGTTTTTGTTACCCCTTATCCCTCTCAAGTACATTGATCCTGTTCTCATCCGTGCAAACGCTTCTTTTTCTGCCCTATTACAATAATCTACATACCCTTCCCTTCCCCAATTCCTTTTTACTAATCTGTAGAACCCTAATGACTTTTTGTTTTCTAAGCTTTCCCAAATCTCTTGTCTTTCTATGTCATCCACTCTGTTTCTTACTGTTATCCAGAAGCCAATACTATTTCTTTCTCCTGCTCTCCAAATATCTCCCATTCCTATCTTCTCCATAATTTTTTCTACCCCTGTCGACCAGCTATTTTTATTTTTTATACTCTTTTGTTGTTCCATGCATATCTTTAAAATTTCCTCAAAAGGGAGTTAACAATTTTTTACATACAAGTGCTTTAAGTTGTTCTGGTGGTCAGTAATTAACCACCTGTTTAAGTTTCAGATAACATGACTCGCCAATAGAAGATGTTCCTCATGGTCAGGTGTATTTGGAAAGCATTATTAATGCTGGTTGTATGTCTGAAGCAATTGTTGCAGTCTTTCTCGGCATTAAAAACATCTTCATGTTAATTGAGAAACTTTTGCAGAAACAATTATATTACACATTTCACTGTAGGTGCATAAGGGAAATAGAGGAAACTAAATCAGTTTTCAGATATTTAAAAGGGTGCTGCTATATGCTGACCTTGTCTATCTCTCAAAGTTTATCAGTTATACAAAATTCCTTCCACATGAAGACAACTTCATAGGCTATTTCCAGAAGGTTCAATATATACATTTTGTCATGTAAATGCCTTAAATATATGGTATTTTAGTCAAAATTGTTAGAGCCAGTTTTTATAAAGTATGGTTCTTAGCATCCCATTCTATATTGGGCATGAAATACTGGAAATTTTGCTCAGAGGCCTCTTTATCAGGCTTGAGGTTCTTTTACATGCTGTAAATCGATGACACAGAACAACCAGCTTTACTGCCATTTTGAAGGAAGCCATGCTAAGGATTTTTACACCTGAAAAAAAAATTTCTTCTTTAAGGCACTTTTGATAACCAATTCAAATTACAAGGTTAATTGCAACAACTCCTGAAGAATGAAGATTATAATACAATTTCCCAATCTCTGTAAAAAGTTACTTTCTTGAGGAGGGAGGGGCCCATAAACAGTGTAAAGGTTTCCTTTAAAATGTGATACATGAAACAAAGCCAGTCCAGCTTTTCTTTGGAAGCTGATCAGTAATAGAATTGCCCCAGGTTGCATTAGAAGTGCAATGCAGGATTAATTTGGTGGTAGAGAACTGACCCCTCTCTGCCTCCAAAGATGCAAGGCATCTTTTTGGTTGCTGTCTCCCTGAACTCATTGCCTTATCTGTTACTAATGAGCTGCATCTGCTCTCTTGTGGACCTCCTGGCTTTCATTAGATGGAAGAATAGAATAACTTCTCCTGAAGTTGGAACAGGTTGATGAGCTTAACCCTTGTGGATCATATGAAACAAAGCATTATGTTATATAAAATAAAAGTGCATCCTTTATTATAGATGATATTTTCTGCTTAGTGCAGGAAGTGATTAGCACACTGCATATAAAATTTTGAGAATTTGTTTTATAGGGGTATAAGATGGAAAATGTAATTTTATTTTGTTTTTATAACATTTTTTTCTTATTGCAATGAAGGCAGTTCAATATACAGTAGGCAGCAGTGCATCCAGAATGAGGTTGCAAGGTACATCTGCATCCTGCTGGCCCTTTCTCAATATGAAATTTTAGGATTACAATGCACATAAGATAATTTTGCATGGCTGCATTAATTACTGTATACTATTGTTTAAAAGTCTAGCCATTCTTCCAGCAACAGTACAGCTGTAGCACTCTTCTGATATGAAATATATGTTCGTATTTTACAATCATATTTAATGAAACCCTATTTGTCAATAATATGTTTTGGTGTCAGCGGTCTTCTTCTGATACGAATTAAACACTGTGTTAAATTCCCAGAATATTTGCTTCTCCTTTTATTTTGAAGCACCTTGCAAGAAAGTGATTTTGTAAAGATTGAGACTTCAATAAAACAAGCTGGTAGGCCTAAGAGTAAGCCGAACCAGATTTAAATGTATAATTTCAGAATGTATTGTTTAATAACAATATGACTGTAATATTGTTTTATCTGAAACCTGGATAAATGATGAAGTCTTAAGCGCTGAGCTTTTTAATACAACATATATTGTGTTTCGTCATGTTAGGGCTTTTAAAAAAGGAGGGGATGTTTTAAGTGTAAAATCTGTACTGACTTCAGTTGAAGTTAGTCATAGCTGCACTAATTTTAAAACACTGCATCAAATTAACCTTTTCAAATAACTTTTTTTGTTTTGTTGTTTATGGGCACTTGTTAACTGCTGTGGTCCTTAGCATCCCGATCTATATTGGGTGTGAAAGACCGTTAATTTTGCTCAGAGCCTCTTTATCGGGTTTGAGGTTCTTTCACATGCCATAAATCTATGACACGGGACCACTAGCTTTGCTTCCCTTCAGAAGGAAGCCATGCTGCTAAGGATTTTTATGCCCGAAAAAAATCCATCGTCCTCTGCCGGGTTCAAACCCGCTGCCTCGGGAACTAGAGGCTAACATGGTAATTTCAAATAATGATTATTATTTAGCTACTGTGTACCTTCCTCCTAATTCACTGTTAAAATTTTATGTAGCAGTTTTTAATGCATTTGAGATGAGCAACCTGTTCTGTGAGAATATAGTTCTAGTTGATGTTAACTTACCGCTTGTGATGGGCACTGAATTATCTTTTGAGAATTCAGGTGCTCGTAATGGGTGTTTACAAAACTTTATGGCTCTTTATAACTTAAAATTATGTAGCAATATTATGAGCAGTCATGGCAAAACCCTTGATCTGGTGCTATCAAATGTGTTGGACTTAACTGTAGATCGGGAATTGTTACCGTCATTGAAGAGGATAACCATTATCCTATCTTAATAATTAATTTTAAGTGTAAATACATTAAACGCATCAAAGAAAAGTCTAATATTTATATTTATAATTTTAAACAGGCCAACTACTTGATGCTTTTTAATATGTTAAATGATACTAACTGGGAATCTCTAAACAATATGCAGAAATGTAAATGAAGCAGTTGAAATGTTTTATAAAATAATTTATAATACATAGATTTGATGCAGCTGTACCTATACGCAAATTTAAAAAAGTTATATATCCTACGATGTAGTTAACACTCTTAAATTAAGGGAATACTATAGATGGTTATGAAATATTGTGCTAATAGTACTTTTAACTTTTAAGGAAATAAGAAAGAAAGTTAAATCGATGATTAACTCTGCATATAAGAAATATATTATTAACACTAAAAAAGAAATCAAATGTGATCCTAAGACGTTTTGAAGTTTCATAAAAAGTGAGTCAGTCGCATACTATGTATTTAGGTAATGATACTTTAATAGGCAATGAAAATATAGCAAATGGATTTGCAGATTCCTCTAAAACTGTATATAAACCTGTAAAGACTGCGTATGGGCTCCCTGAGGAACAGACACCATATACGTCACAGACCTTACATTCAGGAAGAACATCTGAAAATGAATTTAAACATGTAGTAAGAAAACTTAAGCCTAAAAGGTCTAGTGGACCTGACTGTATTCCACCATACATAATTAAAGGTTGTGCTGAAGTACTGATAGATCCATTAAGTATAATGTACAATTTAATTATGGTAAATCATTCATTTTGAAAAATGGTAGTTGAATAAGGTGTGCCCCAGTTTTAAGCCTGGAGATGTAGATAGAGTTGAAAATTATAGGTCTCTTTGTAATATGTGTGCTCCAGCTAAAATATTTGAACAAATTTTGTATGATCATATCTTCACGCATGTTAAGACTTGTATAACTAATAAGCAATATGGATTTCTACTTAAAAGATCAACTTTAACAAATATGATGAATTTTTCTCAATTAGTTGATAATTCATTAAATTGTCAGTCGCTTGTAGATGCAATTTATACTCATTTTTCCTATGCATTTGATAACTAACCGGTCTTCTATCGAAACTTGCTAAATATGGATTCTCAATTTCCGTGATTAACTTAATTATATCATATCTAATCAACAGAAAGCAGTATGTTATGTATGACAGTTTCCAATCCTATACATTTTATGTAAATCCAGGAATTCCTCAGGGTTTGAATTTGGGACCTCTTTTCTTTCTTTTATTTATAAATGACCTAACCTTTATGTATAAATTACTCAGAATGTGTTTTATTTGCTGATGATTTAAAATTACACAGAATTGAGAACCATTTCAATGAGTCTAAACTTCAGGATGATATCAACAATGTATTTGAATGGAGTATTTTAAATTCTCTTCCTTTTAACATTGATAAATGCTGTGTAATAACTATAGCTAGAGGTAATGAAATATGTGAACCTCTGTACATCATGAATGGCAAGTGCTTGAAAGTAGAATCAGTGCTAACAGATCTTGGTTTAAATATAAGCGATAACTGGTTGTTTAATTACCATGTTGATCGAAAGGTTAACATTGCACATAAGAATTTGGGATTTTAATTTAGAAATTCTAAATATCTTAAATGTTATTTTACATTGATTTTATTGTATAATGCTTACATTAGGTCTAAAGTCCAATATCTTTCACCAATTTGGAACTCATATTTTCAGATTCTTATAAATAAAATTGAAATAAAAATTCAGAAAAAGTTTTTTAAATTTCTTTATTGGAAGAGAACATATAGTGATGGTATGCACTACCAGGATCTTTTAGGTGAATTTAATATTGATAAACTAAGCATTAGAAAAGCAGTTACTGATCAAATGTTAACCTTATAAATTAGTTAACTGTTATACCAGTAATCTATCCTTTTTAGAAGAATTAAACTTTAACGTAAGGCATCTGAAGCAGAGATTACGTTCTCTTTTTATCTGTCAGGTCTTTATCATATAAAAATTGTATTTTATTGAGCATGTTTTTAATATATAACAAAATATCACTTGAAAGTGTATTTGATTTTTCTCTCAGGTACTCTTCATTCAAAAAGATTGTTAAAAGAATTGTGCCTTTATTAGATATAGGCATTACTAATCCCAACCGGTATTAAAATTTTTAGTTGACTCGCAACAATATATGGTGCAAAAATAATTTATAGTAAAAATTATTCTAAGATATACATATAAATTTATAAAATCATTTTTGTAAACTAATTGCTCAGTTTCTTTGTTTGTTGTTGGAGTTTTTTTTTTCTTTCTTGTTTTTTTTTCCTATGTATGTGCGTCTAGCCCTTCTGTAAATGAGGCAAGTGCCCTGTTGGAATAAATTATCAGTAGATTCAAGATAGTTATTGGAATTCATTGCATAATATGCACAGAGTTCTAATCTCATATTATAAAATATATATTTGCTGGTCAAAACTTTAGTAGAGGCATACCACTTTAGGCCGAAGGAAACTTTAGAAAGCCCTTCATTAGCAGCCTCTCCTCTTGTGCTAATTTTGGTGGATTTTTCACTAATGCAGACTTTTAGACAATACAATATGTAGTAATGAACCATTTGCATAGAATTAAAACTCCACATCTGATTAAAAGAAAATTTTCAAGTGGGGGAAGATCTCATGGATTTCCTTTTATAATCAAATAAATTTTTCAGTAAAGTGCTATTGTAGACTGTCAAGAAAATGGCTTGGATGGTGTCATTTGTGGCTCACACTCTGGTGGTCCTGGATTCAACTTCTGTGCACCAGTCAATTGGATATTATTTTTATTTATTATCTTTTAAAACTTTTTTCTCCTCAGTCTGTCAGATTTTATATTCAATAATGACCTAACATGTCACCCATATATAAGAAAGAATAGAAATAAAACAGATGATACAGGAAGGCAACTATACAAATTAGACCATCTGTCCAGCATTACAATGACTATGTGTACTACACTCAAAGAGCACCCACACAGTTCCAAAGTGCATATTCCAATTCAATAGCACAAAAAAGATGTTACAGGAAGGTGACTACACAACTAAGACCATCTATCAGCGAGTTCAAGAGGATGGTGCAGGAAGACAAAGATGCAGCTAAGATCTGTCTGTACTCAAGCGAACCAACACATTTACAGTAACAGACAGAAGTTAGTGAAATTAGTGAAGAAGTTAGTGAAATTTAAAAAAAAATTACAGCACTTTATACAGTCATGAATTTACATGTGAAGTGGTTGCTTAGAAGGTTTTCTATTGAGTAAGCCAGAAATGTTTACATTCTGAGCTGAGTATACAGGGTGGGCCATTTGAGTTGAGACTGTACAATATCTCCAAAACTAAGCATTTCAGAAATTCAAAATTTTGTTGTTATTTACGTTGGTGTAAGAACAATTGTAAAGTGCTTTATACAAAGGTTTAGTTTTTTATGAGGAGTGAGAAAACCCATAAAAAAGGTAGGTTTCCATTTAAAAAAATTAAATTGACCCTAAAATGAGGAAACCAAATAAAGGTTTAATTTTTAATATATTCATAAAAGTAAGTAAACAAATTAATTGTAATTGAAAGAATAAGATCAAATCTACTTATAATATTTTCATCTCAAATAAATAGATCCATTGAGTGAATACAGAATTTTCCTACCATCACAACATCCTCCAAATAAAACATGACTAATGGCATTTACTTTACCCCATAACTTTTATTCAAGACATTTCGTTCTACAACGCTTAGTTTTGGAGATATTGTACAGTCTCAACTTAAATGGTCCACCCTTATATGAAACATATGCAAATGCCACCAGAGGCAACTTCTAGAAATTGCCTAAGGGCATTGAAGTGTAATTTTAAGGAAAATGTTAGCAGCCCTTGATTCATAAATTTCTTAATAATTATGCAACTATGAGAGCAATCAAGGAATACATGTGTTCATTTGCTTACCAGCCATGAGAGTTATTTGATTTTAACATAGCTAACAAATAAATTCACCAACATATCTGCAGAATTGCAGCACATTGTTATTGCACTTGGTACGGCATACAGTTTCTGATAGGTTCATGTACACGCTATTGTCTAATTCAAATACATTAGTTTGGCATGGGTTGCTGACAACCAGAGACAGTACAGATCGTTTCTGCATATTAATTTTGATGGATTCTGCCTGGATCAGGTGATTTATGGAAAGCGTGTTTGCAGTACACAAATGCAGCCAGAGTATGTTGAAACCCACTGCCTGTCAGATTCCTTCAATGTGCATATGCATTCAAAGACTTGTTGCAACAAACTATTGTGTAGAGTACTGCAACCACTATGTAAAAGCTTTTCAAATCTTTAATATCGGAAAATTATACTTAAAATGTTACAACGCAAAAACCAGTTCTGTTGCAATTCTTTAGTAAAATCTCCACAGAAACTACTCATGTGTGCTTCTTGCTAGTTATATATGGAAAGTGAGAAAATATTACATTCAGCACAAAAATTTGACATGTAGATTTCACCAAAAATAAAGGATATTTTGAGATCCTCTGGGAAAAAAATTGGAGAAAAGTGGGGGCAGTAGCATAATTTATGGAAGACGTGGGATGAATACTTGGCTTTAGAGTTCAGCAACTTCCGAGAATGCAACCAACGATTTTCAATCAATCTCCCCATTCCAAATTACACTTTACATGGAAACTTTTTCTTTCTTTCTTCTTTTTCTTTTTTGTTTTGTTTTCTCAAAAATGGTGTAAGAACTTTGATGAAAATGCCATATATTTTTAAAAAATTCTATGTCTATGAAATGTGTATTTTAGACTCTCTGCAAATAGCCTAAAGTCCGTGAGGTTTAAGTAGTCGTGTCCCTTTTAGACAGAGAAAGGAATACTCACCATCTCGCTCTCACTCTATGGTGACACAGGCAAAGCAGATACACCAGCAAAACACGCATCAGTGGCGGGGTGCCCCTTCTCCACTCCGACCGGTTGTTGTACATTCTCCGATTCACCGTCAGAAACTTCAAACAAATTTTCGTACTCTTCTTCCGATTCCAATTCTTCTAAATTTATGACTAATCTGTCCATAATTTCATCTACCAGAGCGTCTTTCTCCCAGTAAAACTGTTCAGTGTTTTGCACATGTTCACACGCCCTTTTCCAGTTGTCTGGAGTCACTTTTGTAATCGCATTATCAAAGAACAATTTTACATCACCACTTCTAAATGAAATCGTTCTTGACTTGCGCCCATATAAGTTCTATAGCTTCATTTCTTAAAAAGCTTCATTTCAGTTATAGTAAAAATTCGCAAGGAAGACATTTTTTAATGGAACGATTGGATTGTTTCTAAACGAAACTGTGAACTTTAACTACCATTTCCCTACCATCTGATTTTAGAACTTTCCCTCGAGACCCAATTTGAAATAATACAAATACAACCAAAACTAATAGAAAATAATTCAACATCTTGCATATCATGTAAAACCACCAAACATCAAACTCACAGTTCCACAGGTCATACGCCACTGCAACCTTCAGTCAGCATACAATAGAAGTGGGAGGGTTGCGAGCTTTTACGAGTCAGGAATTTCCACAAATCGCAAGAAAGAAGTGGTTGCTGTCCCACCCGCTCTGCTAGACAAGGACAACACTCTGTGTGCGACAAAGACAGTAGAAAACCTGCCAAGTTAAACCTCACAGAGTTTAGGTAGTTCTCTTCATTCTTAGTGAATTTTGCATAATTTTGTATAGTTGGTAAATCATGAGAAGAGAAAAAACCTTGCCAAGCAAACAAAATATAGATCCTGTTAAAATACACAATATGTCCTTTGGGGGGGGGCGGTGAGAGGGACATTAAGCATTTCTGAGATATTTCTTGCTACATTGGTTTGAATTTTCCAGGACTTTACCATGCGATTTTTGAAGTACTAGGTCACTATTCATTTGCATACTTGCCAACTTTTACGGTTTGCCCGTAAAATGTACAGGAGCAGAAGTCTTTTTAGGATGCAAAGGATTTATGTTTAAAGCTTTGTGGGCAGATTTAGTGTTACGGACATGACAAATCATTAAATTCTATTGTAACAGGCTGAATGTACCATGCTAAATAGTATACAGTGCCATGTTAGGCCAGAGCTCGTCTATGTGTGTGTATCCTTCATTACAGTCATGGTCCCTCTTCACTGGGCTGCAACAAAATGCATAGCGTGCAAATTTAAAGTTTGATTGCACCTCTAGTAACCAGCACTAAATGGTCAGGAACATTCAGTAACAGAGTTGTAAAGTGAACTCCCTCATGCAAATTGTTTACTTTATTTGTATTCTATAGTTGCAGTGATATAAGTTTCCGTGTTTTGTGACAGTTTTTGTTTATAGTTCATGTAATAAGGTATAAAATGTGAACTAGAAACTTGTGTATAGCTTAGGAAGTGGTGTTCTTTCCTTAATATGTGTATTCTGGTACCGGAAGAATTTCAGCATGTGTGAGAGAAAGAAGCAGTATTAGGTCTTCAAGGATTCTAAGATTATAAAGAAAAATTCCCATTTATTTTCACATGTAATTTTTGTAAATTTAGTGCATTGAACATTTTATGTATTTAAATTTTGTGTAATCTGAAGATTATTGGCTTTGCTGGACAAGGAAAGTTTTACAGGTTACAGGAAGTTGGCAAACATGCATTTGTTTCTCGCAATGTGATGCAAGGAATATGGAATTTCAAAGCCAGGATACAGCGAAGCACTTTTTGAACATTTTAACTATTGCTCCAGCCTCTTGTATCCTCGTTGTACTTACAACAAAATATGTAATGAAACCTTTCTGCAAATGTTTTCATTAAGTAGATAGGAAAATTAGCTTTTCTAAGAATAGTTTGTAGAAGGTACATAAAAGTAAACAAATTAAAACCTCACTTGGAGTAAATGTGCTTTTGTTCTTAATGTTCAACTTAAATACCACTAAGATATCATTGTTAACATGCATTTGGATACAACATACATTTCTATTAACAAAATTAGAAAAACTTACTTAATGAAAATAAATAGAAACAAAATGAAACTTAAATGTGAAACCAGAAGATGAACTTATTTGATGAGGAAGAGCTACACTAGCCAGAATATATGTGATAATCATATTCCACAAGAGAGTTGCACAAGAAGAAAATGAGGGTGAAATGCATTGTTTCTGGTATGTTACATCCCATCCTTGTCTATTACTCATGGACATAACTTTAGTTTCATTCTTTTTGGGGGTGTAACAAAGTTGGTAAAAGCCACATAGTAAAACTGTATAAAATGCGTTTTAAGGTTGTTTTCATTCACTTTTCAGGAAAATAGAAATTTTTGAAAGATTATTATGGAAGATAATGATGCAGAAACAGCACATTAAACATATTTAGTTTATCAAACTGATTTATTCCCTAATTTTTTTCAATTAGTACTCTTAATAAAAAAAATTGTATTGTGCAAGAATAGTATGATAATTTTCAATGCTAGTTCACAAGACATTCACATGAAATTTAAAAATTATTTTTTCTATCTGCTTCCTGTTACTTGTAAACATTTTAAATAAATGATTTCATACAATATCATGCTTTGTTTGCTGAGACTGCTAAAAAGCAAGCCTACACAATAATATCCATAATGTTACAAACACTTTGCATGCACACTAATGAGGAACAAAGGAAGTAGGCACTTAACAGTTGATCAGCAATCCTACTCTTATGGCTCTTCAGAACAAGTTAAAATATGTTATATTACTATATGCCCCCCCTTCCCCCCCAAAAAAAAGATACAGCCATAATGTCAATGTCACTCCCAACTTACTGATACAGGAATATAAATGTACAATAGTGCTGAATCCCAAGGTCAGTATGACTGATTGCTTTGTCATTATAGGATAATAATGATAAAAAGCTAATAATGCACGGACATTTTAGCCAAAACTATTGTAATTTAAATGTAAACAAAAATAATTTTATGCTTTTACTTAAAAGTAACTCAAAGTGAAACAAACTATCATTTTAGAAGTATTGGGCGGGGGTATTGTGTTTGGAAGGTAGCATATGAGGAGATCGTTTCAAATTGCATTATGTCCACTGGTGTACAAAACTGAGTTTGATACTTTTCATACACTTTCAGAGCAATCTTTCATGCTATAAGATCTTATTGTATCAATATTGTATGTGCTAAAAGTGTAAATTCTTAAAAGTAATGGTGGTTTCAAATCATTTCAGTCCTTTGTAACGTCTGTTTCATATGGTATTAGCATACAATATTCATGCTATAGAATGGTATTACTTTATTGTGTTGGCTACCAACAATCTGGATCACTTTTCTTGACAATTATTCAGTACCAACAATAGTCTTTTCCTTGTGAGCTGCATATGACAGAAGTTGCTTCCAATATGGAACAGAAATTATTGTGACAATTCAAGAGGAAGCTGAAAGAGGCAAAAGCCAGCAAAACATGCACACATCATCAATGCAGTTGCTTTGGGAACTTGGGATGAGGATGATGGTAGTATAACAAATTGTGCCTGCTTAGGAGGAGTTGAATACAAAAAAGTGTGAAAAAGATTCATACATCATTTGGATGTGACAGCTATGTGTTGCCAGATAGTTTCAAGTGCTAATAGTGCCTCCAGAGTATAAATTAGTAAACACGCTTGTAAACATAACTGGAGGAACAAGGAATTAGTGCATAAACTCGTGCTAATGAGAAATACTGTTATAAGGTACTATAGACTGTATCCTTAACAACTGGTACGAACATTAGCTGCCTAATAACAGTTCAGAACTTCTATAATGAAAACAACTCCACTCTAAGAAATATCTGCTAATGTGCAGTGTTTGCAGATGACATGAAGCTGTTGCATCCAATATTCAACACCTTGGTTTCTTTACTGCAGATTAAGCATTGAATGGCACAGTTGCCACAGAATGCTATGCTAGCAAGTTTCCAACTTCTGACGCATCAGTCGAACAATTAAGAAAATCAAGAGTAGAACCTACCATCTCAACATTCATGCCAATAAAAAGTCACAGGCTAGGAGTAAACTTCATATCGTAAGATAATAAGCAGCAAATTGTGTTGCTATCAATGTTACAAATAATTTTGAAAACATATATAACTAGTGGAAAACACTAGTATTTGCTATAATTTATGAAAATTACTAAAGATGTATGGCAAGTCTTCCATTGTGGTGTACCAAAGTTTAAGGATCTCCTAATAGAAAAGCCCTGTTAGTGCAGCTGCTTTTTAGGTAAGATGTTCTGATTGTACTATAAACATAATTTAAACCATTATATCTACCCTTAGGATTTGATTATAATACAAACACGCTATTTCAAGCTTTTTACTTGGTTGTAGAATCATAGATCTTCTGAAAATGAAACATGAAGTTAATATATTAAGAACATTTCCTTACAAAACTGACAGTCACAATTTTGACCCTCTTTTATGATATGTAATCTGAAAATAACTCCAAGATGAAAGACGTTCAAGAAACATATCTTCTTTTCTTGTCTATTGCAATATAGATTTCCGTCATTGCTTCGGATGCACTTCAGCCTTGAGTTTATTGTGCTACATGTATCATTTTAAAGCCAATTCATTATGCCTGCACCATTTACCAAAGATTACAGCTTCATAACAGATATCAGCAATTTATCTCCTGTAAGCCAAGACCGTCACATCAGCATATAATGTGCTGGGCTGTTTCAGTTTCTTTCTTGCACAGTATGCAATCTAAGTTACCCTGAAACACTCCCATCATGTAAGATGCTTTTTCACAGCACCATGTCCTGTGAGAAATGCAGTAATTGTTCTCGGCTTTAAGTAAGCTTTCAGCTCTTTTCTTACATGGTTTTTAATAAATAGTTTTCCTGGATTTCTAAGTCAGGTTCTATGATCTACTTTGGAACAGTTCTTGATAGCCTCTCTTACTAATATCAAGATGTTCCAAGAAACATGTCAAAGGACATTGCCTCCCCCCCAAGTTATGAGAAATAATTAGGCTACTTGTTATTGCTCTACCAAAAGAAAAATTATGAGAACTGTGCTTGTAATATAAATATTTCACATTTAAGAAGTAAAAGATGACTTTCTCTTAGGTTAAATGTGTTGTTACAACTCATGAAAATTTGGACAACTGCTTCAGTTAATTTTACCACCCCCTCCCCCCAAGTAGAAATTAAAATGACACTCCTGCACTGCCTTCAAGAAATCATTTTCACTGAATCATGTCCAACTTGCTGCAAAGCAAATAATAGCAACATAAATTTTAAAGCAGCTTGAAGTATTCAAGATTGACAAAACCTCAGAGTTGTGGGTTTATTTAAGTTCTGCTCACATTTCTGTTGTTATGTCAAATGATGCAAAAACATTACAGCAATTTTTTAAAAAATCAAAACTGTCGAAAAAATTTTCAATGCAAAGAGTATTTTGGGTTGGGTGGATTTTCTTGTCGCATCTTTAGAAGGTACTGAACTCAAATATCAAGTTTGGCACTTGTTGAACATTTTGTTTATGAGTTATGCTGTATGTATACGCACAATCCTTTTCTAAAAAATGTCTTTTGTCATATCCAAGGGGCTGCAAAACATTTATTTATATCTTAATACCAAATTTTTGGGTGGAATGCAATACTCCTTCTACCTACTAGGTATATGGTAGAGGAAGTAAAAATTGTCATGAATCAACCACCTTTCATCATAGAGTGCTATTATGCTCATTTTTAAAGCTATTTTAATACCTCATCATTTCTTTCATAAATTTTCATAATTTTTTTTTTTAAATCGTGGAAACACCATTTTCAGTTCCTTTTCAAAAACTCTAGTTAAAACTGATATGTTTCTTAAGCTTGAATCAAAGTTTTCTCTTAGAATAAACATTGGATCATATTAAAGAAAATATAAAATCAGCTATATGTACCATAAGTATTACTGAAGGCACTAGTTTTAGATTCTGAAATGGATCATACATAAGAACTTCGTGTATAATTTTATATTTTTAACCCTTTTTAGAACATAACATTTGATCATTTACTGAAATAAATGATTCTTAACCTTCTAAAACTTAACAAATTCATCCAGTAACATTATACATAAGAGCAGTTGAAAACAATACAACATAGCATGTAGAACATGCTCTGGGACAACATTTCTTCAAAAAAAGACTAAATTTATTACAATGATGAAATGTTTCTCATTTAGACATAAATTTACTTTTTGTGTTTTTTGAGATGAACAAAATATGTTAAGAGAAAGTCATCTAAGCAGTAAGGGCTAGCTTATTGCACTCAGTTCCTCAGTTGGCATGACATTGATTTTGCTACTTTGGATCCCCTCCCATTAATTTCCAATAATGCATCAAAATATTACTGACCCTTCATATCTGACTAGTAGTATATAGGACATGCGAGCACACGCGCATACACACATACAGAGGTGCAAAAGTAGGGGCAGACAGGGATGATTATATATCTGTTGATTTATTAAAAATGAGTTTACATCATTAGTACTGCAAATGAAAATTATGGATCTTTCTAACAAAAATCTGCAGTATTCATTGACTCTGAACGTCTGCCCATTTTGTCTCAATGGCATTGTTTCTAATAGAAACCCCCAATTTTGTCACCATTGTAATGATATAGACAAAGCTGTCATTTCTTCTGTTATTACTTATAGCTATAAGTATGTTGTATGTTCCAGTTTACTGCATTTTAACCCTCCTGCATGTAAGGATATTATACTGCTTAAGGGGCCAAACAGAGCAAATACAATATCACTGATCTTCCAAAACATATCTTGATTTGATATGAGGACCACTAGATACGCATTGAGACGTGGAACATAGGCCACCCTAGGGGAAGCATTGTTGCTGGATCAACATTGCTGAGTCAGCAGGCCTATTCTATTTTGTCATTCATTTTACTGTATTTTATGTTTTAAGTATGGAAAGTGTGAATGTTCTTGCAAGTGCACTAGAGATTCAGAGAGAGCATGCAATGACCTTGTAGATTTCAAATGTGGCTTAAATGAAATGCAGTCACTTGAGCATTTGAGGGGGGGGCGGCTTTTCTCCTTCACGCATTACTGTGTTGTGCTGGTTTGAAGAATTTAAAAGGAAGTGACAATCTTTTAAAGAGACAAGTGGCAGACCACAACAGTAGTGACCTCTGTGGAAGCAGTGATCAAGGAAGATCCAAGATTAGCCTAGAAATACATTGAGCTGGCATTAACAATTAGTTTGCCAAGTGTTTCAACTATCCATCAACATATCCTTCATGTAAAAACAAAATTCAAGATGAGTGCCCCATAGTTTGTCTGAAGCTCAGAAGCTCTGCAAGGTGGAATGATCTAGGGGAAGTCTTGCCACATTTCAGGGTGACAAAACATGGATATATCAGTTTGGTCCTGAAACAAAATGCCAGTTCATTTGGGTTTTCCGTAATGACCAAGAGGCCAAGGAGTGAGAAAGGAAATTGTTGCCTCTTTCTTCTTCACAAGTGGTTACATGGTAAGCATTATGTTAAGAAGTTGGAGACATTTTATAAATTTATACACAGAGTTTGCGCTCTAAAAGTGTTTCAGAAAATCCAAGAATGGTCCAAAGACAGGACTAGGCTTTTAGTTGCGCCATGACAGTCAGCTCACAGTGCTAATGTAACAATGGAATTTCTGAAAGGATCTATTGATTCATCCACTCTATAGTGCCGAACCTATCACTATGCAATTTCTTCGTCTTCCCTACTGTGAGGAACTGACTTCATGGTCACTGATATTCCAGCCTTGAAGAAGCATTGAAGCATACAAGGAAGAATTATCATGCTGTTGGAAACTGAATCATGTGGATGCTAAACTGGAATGCTGCATACAGTATCAGGGGGAACGCCATAAGAAACTGGGATAAACATTGAGTATTTTTTTTTTTTTATGTATTGAATATGGGTATTTTTATGGGTATGATGAGTATTCATTATTTGTTGTCTCCATACTTATCTATTGACTGTCGTATTCCAAATAGATGTGATATGCCTTGCTTCAGAAGAATTCCATGCATCATTAGCGAGTGCTGCAGCTAATGATGAAAGGAGGCTTTTAACAAGAGAATTAGAAGAAATAAGAGCACCAATTTTTGTTCATTATATTATGTATAAAGTTTCTAAACTTGCTAATGCATGCTTTTGATTGTGTGTTTTCAGAGTAAAGTATTCCTGTTTGACAAAGTCTTCAAGCCAAACGCAACACAAGAAAAGGTATATAATGAAGCTGCAAAATCTATTGTCTCAGGTAAGCAGAAAATTCTTTATTAAACTCCATATATTAGTTGAAACAAAAAAAAAGCAGTAGGACTAGATTAACTGCAGAGGGGGACTTAGCACCTTGACCTAAAAGATCAACATGTGGCCCCAGGAGTGAGGGGAGAGGAGACAGACGGCGGCCGGACCAGAGGCATGACACAGCAGAAGGCAGATTCCCTACCTTTTACAGATTGAAACAACTCTGGATTGTAGTTGGTGCAACTGGCTACCCTCTCCCTTGGCAGGCTTACACATCCCTGGGGGACCTGGACTCGGAGACTACCCCATTCCAGGGGACAAAGGGTTAACACAGATCATCCTTTTCCCCTGCTATGCAATGCCAAGACTCCCAACCACTTTCAACCCTGAAACAGACCAAGCAGGTGAAAGGTGAAGTGAAATGAAGGACAGGAAATTTTGGAAATGCAATGAACCTTCCCAGCATTCGCCCAGCGACCCAGAGAAACCCTCGGGGAAAAAACCCATGGGTCAGGAAAGTTGGCTGCAGAAATTGAACCCAGGACCTCCTGAATGCAGGCCACAGACGTTACCGCCTGAACCATCTCGCTCAGTGTAGTAGCAGTAAAGCAGATGTGATATCTTGGAATGTTTGAGATGATCTTGAAGATTTACCCAGTCATGCGAATCAGATGAGAAGGCTTAATTTGGAATCAAGCATCGTGCTATGGTAGAGAATCATGGAGAGCTCAAAATACATGGTTGTAGTCTCAGCTGTGACATTGAATTTTTCAAATCTGATTAAACCTTCCAGCTTTAGCCTATACATGGCCAGTGCAAAGGAGCAATTTTAATTGAAACAATTAACCCTAATATTTAATGGAAAACTATAAAGCCCAGAAATTATAAGTGTTTGCAATGTTGCAAGGCACCTTAAGGTATGAGATTGCCTTGAAGATGCACCAGGCTATATGAATCAAATGAAAAAGTTCAATGCTCATTCAGACATCTCATCATAGCAACTCAGCAATAAAGGAGTGCTTGGAATTTCTCTAGTCTGATTAAACTGGAACACAATTCTTTCTCCTTATCTTGTGTGTGAGGGCATTATAGGATGTACTTTGTTACCTACATTATCCCTAACAGTGTCAGAATTAAAGTTTTATCTTTGCTCTAAGTTTATTTTAACATTAGTTTACATGTAAACTCTTGGAGATATAGCAGAATAGTGCAGTAGAATTGAATTCCAAAAATAAATTTGAAGGTGTTTTATATATTACGAGGGCTGATCAATAAAGACTGAGACTGATTTTTATTTCACAGTATTTATTACTCCATTTCAATGTTGACATGATATTTTTCAAAGTAGTCCCCTCCTACTTGAATGCACTTTTTATAGCGTCTCTGCCAGTCCTCGAACGCATGGTGCAGGCCATTCTTTGTCAGGTCTTTGAGAATCGCCTCACTTTTCCTCAGCACGCTTCAATGCTCTCAAATCGAATGCCCCGGAGCTTTGCCTTTAGTGATGGGAATAAAAAAGAAATCACAGGGGACAAAATTGGGGTTATAAGGCGGATGCAGTGCTCAGGTGATGTTGAATTCCTGGGCTTGATTTGCGACGTGAGGCCATGCGTTGTTGTGATGAAGTCGCCACCCATTCTGATGAAGTTCTGGATGTTTGCTTGCAATGTGCTTCCTCAGTGTAGCCAATACTGGCGTGTAGTACGCTGCTGTAGCAGTAGTGTGAGGAAGAACAACAATCACAGCAGCTGTGTTGATGTTGACTTCAGTCATAGCAGAAGCCGAAGCACCAGGCCCACAGAGGACTCGCCCTTCTTTGAAATCCTCGAACCACCTAAACACTGTTGCACGAGATAGTGCATCTTCACCGTTTGCTTGCTTCAGCTTTATCAAAGCTTCATAGGCTGTAGGATTTAAACGAAAAGAAAATTTTATTGCTCCTCTCGTGTCGAGTGGTATGCGAAATTCAAGTAGGGTCAACAATATACAGCATTACTACCAACCTACTGATACAAGAGTGCTACCATCTATGGACATTATACATGAAACCCCGCTCTTTTCAAATATTCATGGTAGAGCAGGAAACACTCAAGAAAGCTACAGGAAAAAATCAGTCTGTCTTTATTGATCAGCCCTCGTAGAATGGTAAATAGTAGAAAAAAAGTTTATAGTATGTTAAAGTTTGCTTTAACTCTCTTATGTATTTTTGATACTTTTAACTGGTGCACTTTAAAACTTTATTACATGATTTCGGCTTTGCAGCTCATTTTATAGCACTAAACACCCTGGCAAGGATTTCAGTGTCAGAAATCGCTAGGTTCAAAACTTTGTTGCAGTTAAATAAAATCTATGGTAAAGGCCAGGGTGGGCCTGTTTGAAGTAAATGGGTATTGGCATTTGTGGATGTTGATTGGTTAATGCAGTGCAGAGTGTGTTTTGCTCAAAATTAAAAGAAATGTTTAATTTTTATTTTCTATGTAGTTTTAAGCAACTACCAAAATATGTAGAAATGAAGATAGAGAATGATGTAGTTAAATGTTTGTTACAACCATACTTTATTTTGCTCATTTAAGCTTGCCAATTACATAGCATTTGGAAGCATAAAGTTTGGATTGTAACTGATAACATAGGGGAGAATACAATGGCTTAGTTGATTAGAGAGCTATCATGCTAAGTCAAAGATTGATGGTTTGAATCTTGCAGGGATATAAATAGAGTTTATACTTTGAAGGAAAGGCTGGCCAAACACAGAAGTCCAGGGTATCTCCAGAAGTGTGGATGACTTGTTGAGTGTCTAAAGTTTCATTAAGAGTAATACAGTTTTAAGTACATAAAGTCGTAATTATTGATCAATGATTAATATAAAAAACATTGTTAATACATATTAATTTACCTTTTCTTTAAACACCATCCACATATTATCTGTGAATATTGTATGCTCTTTTGTATTCACTGAAAGAAACTGGACATCAAAAGAGTGCCAATGGCCTGTATAGAGCACAATGACTACACTATTGCTAAATGTCTTTTTGGGGAATCTTCAATCTTTGAAGCGCTTATCTTCCAAAATTAAATCAAAATTGCAAAGCAGCATATTAGGAGACTGGTGAATGAACGTTCTAGTAATCTTCCAACCTGACGTATGCAGAAGTGCTTAACGCAGTGTGTGAAAGCAGGCTTTGTCATGGAATGCAAGCAACTGACTTTGCAGCAGTTTGGGCCTCTTACATTACATTCTTTTGCTTCTCATAATTCTCAGCGATATTGCACTGCATTTCTAATATGTACTGCTCAAATTTCCACAAAGGAAAGCTGCTCTGAACTTGTAAGAATCCTGTTATTTGTTGTGTTATGACAAAAGTGCCACATGTTTGTTCACAATTATTGATCAGAGCAATACCAACTTTTGAGCCCAAAAATTTACTTATAATTGAGCAGTAACTGCAGTCATTTATAAGTGGTTTTAAACCATTTGATAAATGCTTTGAAAGGTTTTATTCAGTCAATACAGTTTGTAATAAGATATGTTAGTCTTTCTGTTGCTTTCTCGGATTCCAAATACAGTAAAACCTGTCTTCAGCAGAATTGAACGGGGCTCTCGAACATTTTCATTAAAGATGGTTTCCGTTTAACGAAGGTAGGCCTAGGCTATTAACAAAATTAAACCATAAACATACATAAATGGGCAGTCTTAGATTAAAAAAAAAATGTACGTACTTTATGGTTTCAATATTAACGATATTTGATTCTCCACAAAGTTCGCTAAAAACTATCTGATGTCTTCTGCGGAAACTCTCTGACCATCCATTAGATGCTTTGAATTCAGTCTTGCCCAGTTTTTTAGCTATCTTTTTAGCATATTCCTGTATGATAGGTCCTGATATGCGGTGAGTTTTTTCCCTAACATTAGCAAACCACTCCCACACTATTTCATTAATGTCCTAGTTTTCAGTTTTCTTAAGTTCTCGCTTTATTTTTGCGTTAGCACAATTTTCCCTCCACTTCAGAATTTTGGTTTTCTTTTTTAGAATCTCGTAAACTTGATTTTTGCCTACGTTGAACACCTTCATGATCTGCTTTACACTCAATTTATCACGTTCACTAGCATAAATCACTTTCACTCTCGTGTTAAGATCTAGCATAACTCTGTTTTTGAAGCCATGGTGACTACTGTTTAACTAAATCATCACCTATGTAAGTTTAGAGGTGTACTGTTAAGAGCTATATTCTATGCTGTCTGACAAGTCATTAGAGAAGGAACTGGAAAGGAAAGAGGTAACAATAAAAGACAATCGGCCATGCCGTGCTTTTAACTATGCAGTGAAGGATGAGTGTGACAGGTTTCTCAATATTCGATGTCATTAGCGTACCCCCCTCCTGGACTGGTCAGGTAGCAGCAAAATGGTTATATTTCAAATTAAACATCACGTACTTAGAACAGATAATGCAGACTTTCACAGGATGCCTGAAAATTTTCTAAACTCTGCATTCCGGAACTGGAAAGTTTCCGTTAAAAGGCATATTTTGATTTCCATTGCATAAGACAGTTTCCGTTTAATAAAGGGAATTTAGCATGTTTTTCACCCCAAAATTCATGCGACCATGAAATATTTCCGTTTAACAAGGGGTCTGTCGAAGGCAGATTTTACTGTATCTCCATGTATGTTAGGATTAAAATAATTTTATTTAGATACTACTATGATCGGAGATTAAAGTATTTGTTACTGTTTATAATGCATTTGAAAATGCTCTGTATAAGTGCATACACAAATTTATTTTAGTCCTGAGATTTTAATATGCGCATATTGATCTTTTAGTGGCAATCTCTTAATTTACACAGGGCATAGGAACAAACAGTCCAGGCATGTATGTGTCGTGTGTGGACTAAACCTGCTAAATCCAGGTTTGCCAGACAATTTTTAATAGTGTATTTTCATTAATACTGGAATCTTAAATAGTTATTGGCTTTCACTTCACTGTATAGGCTTACTGTGCTACATGTATTGTTTTAATACCAATTCATTATGCCTGCATCCTTTACCAAGGTATACAGTCTCATGATCAGGCAGAGGGTTTTAGAAGTAGACAGAGCAATCATTTTAAAACACCGAGTATAGGTGGCATTAGGCATTGTGTCGGGCACTCTCCTCCCCAACCCAACAAATGGTTTCGTTGTGACTGTTCCATTTATTCGATGCATATATAGCCTAGTGGAGAATTGTGGCAATGTGTTTAAAGTAAAGAAGAGTTCATACATCATTACAATAAGCATCATTTGTGGCAGAATTTGACATGGAACACTTCAGCACAAATGGCGAAACCATCAGATATAACATTAAAGCTTAAAGGACGTTTAAAACATCATGTTAAACAACCTGTAATTCAATGAAACATAAGAAACTGTGACATCATTAGAAAGGAACAATGAAGAAAGTGGACTTTCAACCTCCTCAGCCCCAAACTATGGATCAGAAATTTTCAAGAATCTATGTCATACTTTAATAAGCGCGAATATTGCTTCAAAAATTTTACAGTTTTCAATGTAAAAGAAAAGACAATGTAACTCGGATTTCTGTATATTAATGCCTTAATTAAATCATGAGGTAACTTTATTGCACACTATTAATAGCTAAACATACATACTTTTTTTTCCTTCTAATACTCCTTAATTCTGGCCTACCTGCTATCAAAGTATGGAGTACTGCCTCTAACTTTACATCATATTTGTTTACAGAGAAAAATGCAAGGTAACAAGCGCTTCCACCTTCTCTCACCACCAACCCTCAATGCATTTCTAACTTGATGGTTTACTTACTAAGACCCCTCTGCCTGCTCATGACGAATGTCAATGTCCATTTTATGTATAGGCTCTTTGGGCCCACCAAAATGTGTTCATCCTGCCATCTTTTACTGGCAGCCCTGGCTGCTAATGCTGTCAACTTGTTACTGAAAATCCCAAATAGATGAAAGAATATTAGTGTATTAATCAATAATAATACACTAATGGGAAAGCACGGTAAAGATAGACAGTAGGTTTATGTATGCATATTACTTCCCTTCTGAAGCTGGATACCTAACTCATGCCTTGTATCACATCAATAAATGCAAAATGGAAATTAAATACCAAGCTTTCATTTTAACAGTCAATCTTCTGCCAAATCATGGGAGAGTATGCCCTCAAATTTTCTCATTTTTATGTGCTTAGAAGAAATTACTGGTGTGGCATGATCTTGAACATCAGTTTTACAAATTCCAAGAGTTAGGTATCCTATATTGAGATAATGATGCACTCTTATTTTAAAATCACTTCAGGTTGGCAAATAACATTTTTGTACTATTCCAGGATTTTGAAGTGTTGTATTTTTATTAATAAATGATATTGTATACCACTGAGTAGATACAAGGGTATTAAGTAGGCAGCATAATGTGAACAATGGAGAATTACATTTACTCCTTTTTCAACAAAATAAAATGCTTTTTTTCATTTTTCCAGATGTGCTTTCGGGCTTTAATGGCACCATTTTTGCATATGGCCAGACATCATCTGGCAAAACGCACACGATGGAAGGTGTGATAGGTGATCCTGTGAAACAGGGAATCATTCCAAGGATAGTAAATGACATTTTTAATCACATCTATGCCATGGAAGAGAATTTGGAATTCCACATCAAAGTATCATACTTTGAGATTTATATGGATAAAATAAGAGATCTTTTAGATAGTGAGTAAATTTGAACTAAACATAAAAGTTTATTTCAGATGTGTGTATGCATGCTTTAAATGCTAAACTTTTCAGTATATTATGCATGATATTAATTGCCTAGATAAACCTTAAGGTAAAGAAACTGCCAAGATTTTTAACAAAAACAGTAAAAAGGTAGGAGAGTACCTGTCCAAAGTAAAAAAGAAATGGTTATGGACAGTAAAAAGAGATGTGAATTAGTTTCATCATGTGATGTTAAGTTATGTAATTATATTATCATTATTATTATAATATTAGTATTATTAGATTATTATTTTGGTATTATTAATATTATTATTATTATGTTATAATTAAAGAAAGTAATATGGGTAGAATATGGCAAGATAACAGCTTGGGCTGATGTATAGCCATATTCTAAGGAAGATTGCTAGCACAAATAAATAAATAAAAAATAAATAAAAGAAACTGCTCTCCTTGCAGATTTTAATTGCAACTGCAAGTAACGTCAATGCAGTTCAGTAAAGCTCAATTCAAACTAGCAGAACTTTTTTGTTCCTTGCTTCTTCTGCAGAGTATATCAAGTTATCTATTATATAACAGTCTGTTAACCAGAGTGGTATTAGTGTTCTTAAGTTTTGTTTCCTAAACTATTGTTCTTTTATTTCCATTGTTTTATTTAAAAATAATAGCAAGTGTATACTGCATATTGTAGCATACCCCATTGTGATAAGCTACTTAAAGGGGCACAAACTCTTTGATTTGGAATGATGTAGCAAGAGGTCTGCAGGTAACTACAGAAGGCAACGCAGGGAAAACTACAAAACATAATTTAAATTATAAACAAATGCCTTTTTATTACCTGTTCATATTAGTTCGCTCCCCCTCGAGGGAAACCAAGACTCACAATCTCCAAGCAAATACATTACTTCCTTTCTTGTTAGCACTCTTTAAACCCAATTTTCTACTAATCATAACGAGCATTTGCTCTCACATCCTGCACATATACAACACCTTGCTGTGCATTCAAGGGATTCATAAACTTTCTGGCAGACAATTATGTTATTATAACAATATGCTAAATGTTATTCCCCCATAATTATTACTATTGCATTTATTATATTGTCCTAATGTCAAAGTATTTCTTTTATTATGAAAGTGATGCTAGAAATAAACCTCATTGTGCATGCACTTCCATGTCTAGAGAGATGTGTAGTTATTTATTGCGAGTCATTCTGAACAGGTCTGTGCAGGTTTTACCCGGTTACTTAAAAATTTCCTTGTCTGCAAGCTGTTGAAATGGGCAGCATAATGAATCTTGATTAAAGATGCCTAAAGTTTTAGAACTTTAGGAAGCCATATGCCAACAGAAACATATTGCTATGAGGAGTGGGTGCATTGTGATTCCATAGTAAATCATATCAATAGTTCCCAATGGGTTAAACATTTTTATGAAGATTGTGTTACTATAGAAAACAATGTAAGTCTCAAAAGTTGATCTACAGACTGCATTGCAGAGGTCATTTGTCAATGTTTTGAGAGATGTCTTGTGAACATACAGCACCAAATGTGAAAAATCCAAATCATTGTTAAATTGCATATTAAGAGAGCACCTTCAAAAGAGAAAAGTTGCAGCTTCTTCACAATAACATAAGACACTTGTGTTGGCCCATTACAATTGGAAAACTCTCCCTTACCCAGCCTACAGTCTAAATATGAGTCCACCTCCTTGAGTCCTTTTCTCCAAATTGAAAAATACTTTTAAGTGTCTTGTGTTTTACACCATTAAATGAGCTAAATACATTATGACCCGACTTTCTGAGAGTCAGAGAGAAATTGAATGCAATTCATCAGTTAGCACAATACTGGTAAGCAGTCTTTCAACTTCAGGTGGATTATGAATGATCAAAAAAAAAAAAGTATAGCAATAAGTAACTATCTACATTATTTCTGGGTTTCTATCTGGTGGTAGGTAATGTTGGTATTAAATTTCCTACCTGTTTATAATACCTCGTAATCATAATGTGCCATCTCTGTCTTCTCCACCAATGAATAGCTGTATCACTCTGGCATTACATATTTACAGAAAGTGCGTGAAGCTTAAAATTGAATTTGAATTTTACCTGCATGCTGTTCTGCCATTTTATTATTAAATTTTGTTACAACCAAGAAGAGTCCCAATGCATATGTGCAAGAGAGAGAGCTTAAATGTAATGATATATGTAAAATAACAAAAATTGTGTTATTTAAAGAAAAAGCATAATCTGTAATTGCATGCAGTTTGTCTCTGATTAAATTGTATTCATTTCTCAAGTTTGTTTTTCCCTCTCTCCCATGAGCAGATTTGAAGGAGTTTTGTCATTATAGAAGTTCTTTTTATTTGTCTGTTTTCCTATAAAGAAAGGAATAGAAAGTTCTCAATATAGTCATTTTGGTAGCGTAACATGTTTAAGGTAGATTTTGAAATGGGTTACTTAGAAATATTGGATAGTGAAGTAAGAGATGAAGAGGTTTCAAGTTAAATTAATGAAAGAGAATAAAGCAACAGGAATAGATGGGATTCCAGTAGAATTTATTAAGGAATTGTGTAGTGATGTAAACAGAATAAAGCTACTTATATAGGTCTGTTCAATTCAATTAAAGCAAAGTACCAGAATATTGTAGTAAAGCAATAATTCAACCACATTTAAAGGCAAGGGGTGTGTAGACATGCTCAATAATAAATAGACATATTGCACTGATATCAAATGTTGGACAAATTTTTACAGGAATCTTAACAAATAGGCTACAAAATAGGGTAGAGGAATAAAATATTCTCTCTGAATTTCAAATGGTTTTGTTGGTGAGAAGAACTGTAGATAATTTGTTTATAATTAAAACATTAGTGGATACATATCCAAAGGAAAAAAGATGAAAACTGTATATGACCTTTGTAAACCTTGAGAAAGCATATGACATAAATTGTTATGGTATCAACTTTTGAGTAAAGGAGTAAGCCAATATATGATGTATGTCCTTAAAGGCTTAAACAAGGAGAACACATCCTGTGTGAATGGAGAAGCATTGGTGACAAAAGAAATAAGTAAAAAGAAGGGGCTACGGCAAGGGTGCAAGTTAATTCCTGTTCTTCAATCTGTTCATTGACGATAAACTAACCAAGATGGGAAAGAGTAATAATTTTTTGCCAGCAATAAATAATGTGGCAATCCTTGGGTTGTTATTTGCAGATGATTTAGTTGTAGGATCCATTTTGATTGGTCTAAAGCAATCCTTCCAGCAATTAGATAAGTACTGTGAAGAATGGAATTTTAAGGCAAACCAGGAGAAGACTCATAATAGTATTTAAGAAAGGGGCAAAATTGAGTAAGTATGAAAAGTGGAAAAAAGAAAATGAATATAAAGTGGTTAGAGATTGTATATATTTAGGGGTCAAAATTGATGGGAGAACCGAAGGACGTGGCATTGGTGAAAAGGAAAGGAGCATTGTGAGCTGTTTGAGGGTGTAAATATAGAATACCAGACATAAATGTCAACTAATTAAAGAAAGTATATAATATGGTAGTTATATGGTATTAAATTATGTGGACTGGATGATGAATGGGAAATTGTGGATGCTGTGCATAGGAGGTTTTGTAAGGAAATGTTAGGCCTGCCAAGTGCAACAGCAAAGGAATTTGCTCAAACTGAAACGACAAGAGTGGGAAGGAAAGACATGTTTATGGAGAGAGCTCCTAATTATTGGTTTAGAATATTAAATCTACATGAAAGGAATTTGTTAAGACTATGCTTAGAATATCAAGAAAAAAGAGTTTTAGAGAAAATGGGTGATGAGCTACAGTATGCAAACTAACTTGAATAATGGATTGGGGGAAATTTGGAGGAGGAGGGAAAAAAGTGTACATGGATTTTGGAAAGAAGCAAGGAGGAGATTTGAAGTTACAGAAATATAAAAATTGTGTAGTGACATAGCTGGAAAAATACTGTTAGAATTGTGTATACCAGTAAGTAGGTGGAAAGAGAAGTATATATTGATAAATTAAATAAAGAACAAAGAGAGAGTATTGCATGGTTAAGAACAAGGGGAATGGAGACTAAAAGGGATGAAAAAAGATTTTTCACAAAATCAATGCCCATTATGTGGAGGGAAAGAAGATATACAGTACATAATTTTTTAATGTAAAGCGACAAAGCTTTGGAAAAAAGAGTGCACAAATGTGAAATAGTCCAAATTAGACAGGTAGATAGCGTTAATTAAACTCTTTAGCAAATATAGCAAGAAGGTAGACAAGTACATAACTAAAGCAAAAAAGAATTGGAATTGATGAATAAAAAAATCTGATGTGTTACACTCACATGACTTTCTCTACTCTTGTACAAACTATTTTTACAAACACTTATTCTCCATCTACTTCATGTTAATCGGGATAAACATTTGCAGACTCTATCTTATTGCTAATTTTCTTGTAGATGTAAGGGGAAAATATATTTACAAGGGCAATATAGAAAAACAGTAGCCTTTAAGCACATACATATCTCTTAATAGCTGGTTGCTAGGTGCAGCACCATTCCCTTTGCCACAGATTATAACTCTTTGCATATCCAAGACAAAAAAATGAATAACGAATTCCCATTTGAGAAAATAAGTATTGAAAAATTTAAGGGAATAACAAGCAATATCTCGAAAATGGTTCACTCAACAACAAAAACGTGTATGACATAAATTGTGTATTTTCACGCGATCTACATTTTTTGTGCAGTAAAATTTTGTCTATCTCTTATGGTTTACCAGTTATGCAAAAGTCGTTCACAATGAAGAATACTTTTGGAGACATTCCCAGAAAATTCAAGATATACATTTTATTTGTCATGAAAACATCTTAAACATATGATATTTTAATCAAAATCGTTAGAGCCATTTTTGAGAAAATTAAAATTTTCGAAAAATCTTCCATGTAAAGGGTAATCTGAGTGGGGGGATTTTCTGGAAAACCTTTGTGTCGCATCTCTGGAAGATACTGAACGTAAATACCAAGTTTGGTGTTTATCCGACTGTTTGTTTCTGAGTTATGCTGTTCACAGACACACTCACGGACATGTTTCCAAAAATGCTTTTTTTTTTATTCAGGGGGTCTCAAAACCTGTATTTCTGGTGAAATCTCGGTATCAAATTTTTGGGTGGAATACAATATTTCCCCTACTTACTATACATAGTAGAGAAAGTAAAAATAAGTAAATCAAACAAACTTAAGGGTTGTAAAAACAAGAGTTTTAGATAATAAGGACATTTTGAATATGAATATGGCAAGTTAACAGCCTGGGCTGAATGCTTAGCCATATTCTTTTGTATGATGCTTAGTATTTAAAAAAAAATAGCATTGTAGTATGAGAGAGAGCCTTGCACCAAAACCAATCATCCTAAACATGAACAACAGATTTAAGAAGGAATAGGCTAATAATAAATGTTTGGTTCTCATAAATCGTCGTGTCTGAATTTTGGGATGTTTGTTAATGCATGACTGTAGGTAGAGCCCAAATGTTATTTGCATATATATGCTAAACATTACCTGATTCTTCTTTTATAGTATCAAAAGTAAATCTGAGTGTGCATGAAGATAAGAACAGGGTGCCATTTGTAAAAGGGGCAACAGAAAGGTTCGTCTCAAGTCCAGAGGAAGTTTTTGAAGTTATTGAAGAAGGAAAAGCAAATAGACATATTGCTGTTACAAGTAAGTATCAAACTGTGGAATCTAAGGCTTTTAATATTGCATATTGACAGCCTAACAAAGACCAGATGTCAACAAATATTGATTTCTGCTTTCCAGATATGAATGAGCATAGTTCACGTTCACACAGTGTATTCTTAATCAATGTAAAACAGGAGAATTTAGAAAACCAAAAGAAACTATCCGGTAAGCTCTACCTAGTGGATTTGGCTGGAAGTGAGAAGGTAAGTAAAGCAGGTGTACCAAAGCAAGAACTTCTATTTAACACTAGTAAATACGAAGACACATTTGTGCTATTATATGCTTTAATATAAATTACAGTAGTTGATAGTTACCATTTGTTTTTAATGCTGTACCCCTTGGAAGCTATAAGATATAGTTTACATAAAATGTAATAGAAGATTATGAAAATTCGTAATTCCGTACATACTTCAATGCTGCATGTATAGACAGTAATTGCTATGTTTTGAAATTGTAGTTGGTTACCCAAATTGGAATCTGTATGTTCAACATCTAAAATACCTAAAGTTATTTTATTACTATACTCTGTAAGCAGATGCATATTAAGGGACTAGTCTGTTTCCTGGGAAGAAGAGGGGAATATGAAAGTTCATGGGCTAGTCAGTTTAAGTAATACTGTACATATGATGTGGCCCAAGAAATCATATAGGGAAAATTTTCAGTACAGCGGAAAATGCTATATAAGTTCAATAAACTATGTTCCCAGAATTCAGTTTTGCCTAACGCTGAACCTAGAAGAAATATTTCTTGAAATAAAACCATGTCAGATGTTACTGGTGCCAAATTTACTAGAAATGAGTTAAAATTGGTGACAGTGTTTGATATGCAAGTGTGTAATTTTATAGATATAGAGGTAAAAGTTAATTTAAGATTCATAATTGAATTTACAATAATTAGAAGGAACAATTATTTTGGAGACACGTTAGACAGCACCATATACACAAATTTTGTTCTTAGATAAACATCATTGTTTACAGCTAATCTTAGCTACAAGTAGAGCTCTTGTTTGTCTCTCACTCTTAGATTGTATTCACCTATTTGTTTAGAGATTTGGGATTTATATAGGGTAAGTCAAAAGGAATTAAACAACTTTATGTATTTATTCTGAGTAAACCATTGAAGGTAGGAGAATGTAAATGACATAAAAATACAGCACAGTTCTCAAAGTTTGACAAACAACATTTAATAAACATTCAGTGTGGGAACCGCATGACACGCAACACACATCCAGGTGGTAATTGAGTTCTTGCAATATACAGTATTTCCAAGTCAATGGTTGTGATGGCAGAAGCAGCACTCTGACATAACTTTGGCATATCTTTTGGCAGGAGTAGCATATACACAGTCTTCACATGCCCCACAGAAAAAAGTCACAGGTGGTTAAATAAGATGATGTGGGTGGCCAGTATCAAGATCACCAATCCAACAATCATACAGATGTTCATTCGGGTAACTGGATTGCATGGTGATAATGGGGCGGTGCCCCGTCTTGTTGGAGCAGGTAGTTCATAAAGTTCCCATCTATCTGTGAGATTAGCCACTGCTGAAGCATGCAAAGATAGGTAATCGCAGTTATGGTAGCCTCATTGAAGAAGAATGGACCATAGACTTTCCTTTGTTATGGCAAAACAAATTTTGACCTTGGGTAAAACCTGGACATGCTTAATGATAGCATGTGGCTTATGTGTGCCCCATATGCATACATTACGGCAATTTACATTCCCATTAAGATGGAATGTTGCTTTATCTAGAAAACTAGGTGGCATACAAAATCATTCTCCCTGTACAATTTGCATCTTCAAGCAGAATTGGTGATGCAGGATCTTGTCATTTGGTTTCAGCAATTGTACCAGCTGCAATTTGTATGGCTTGGTGATCATTTGCTTATGAAGAACACACCATACAGATTTTTGAGACAATGCAGCTCATTGGCTCAGCATGTGGACTGATTCTGTTTACATTTCCATTTGACACATGTGGTTTGCTCTGAGCTCTTGTTTGTGCACAGAACCAGTCTCTTGAAACTGTTCTTTCCAACAGTAGGCGTTCTTCTGAAATGGAGGATGTTTAACAAAGTATTTGCAGAAATGTTGTTCTACTGTTGTGATTTAATCTGTCTTTGCTAACTCCAATATACAGAATGCTTTCGCCTCATCAGACACGATTGTTACACTAGAGAACATAGTACAGTATAGTGATGATTAAAACTTTGAGAGTTGTGCTGTATTTTGATGCCTCATTTGTTGGCCTATCTTCAATACTTTATTGAGAATAAATACATAAAGTTGTTTCATTCTTTTTGACTTGCCCTGTATCTTCTGTAGGTTAATCCTGTCAAGTGATGAGAAGGATGCAAACAATAGAAATGCACTATCTGAAGTTTTCTCAGTTATAACCAGCACCACCACACAATTCTAATATTAATAAAAATTATTGGTGTTACCAGATAACTTGACCTATCAGAAATGTAGTGAGAACACATGCTAATGTTTTAGCATGACATCAGTTCTTTAAAGAAAATTGAAGAATAAAGATATGACTTGAGGGTTAAAGAACAAACTTAGGAAAGAGAAAATAGCTTCATTTTATGTTAAATGTTTCGGTTGTTCTGATGTTCTCATCATATTTTTAATGCACTTAGTCCACACCTTTTTTTTAAATGTAGGCACGTATAAAGAAAATAAAGCCACAAAGCATAATTATACCTTATACCAAAAAGCGTGCATAAGGTGCTGTTACTACTCAATAATACATAGCACCTGCAAAATGAAATATTAGATTTGGCAGCAAGCAGACTGCTCAGCCACTCACATTAATAAGCAACCTATGAATGTGTGTAGATAAAGTATTTCAGGCTCCCTCTCACCTACATCCAATACTTTATCATCACAATTAGTATGCATATTAAATTGTTGTAGCTCTGTCTTATAATACAGAGTAAAATATATAATCGAGTTTCACAACCTTAAACTGCTTATTAAACTAAACAATAAAACAAAATATTAATTGGGGTAATGATTTATTGCCCATTACATTGATATACAGTGCATTACAGTGATAAGAGGGGCATGCCTGATACAGAACAGTAAAGATTTCAAGTATGAAATTTTGTTAAAGGAAATGCTGGAAATATGTTATAAAAGTTTTTATAACATATATTGTAACATATCTTATTTATAACAAAAACTGTTTTAGAATTCAATAGATAATTAGTAAGTAGAACAGATATTCCCTTCCAGGAGAGACTCCACAGTTTTGGATTGTACTGGCCATGTTGTGACCATTAGCAACAAATGAAATAAAACAAATTGTGTGATCTTTGGCCCTTCATGCTGTCCTTTTTAGCAGTGACCTGAAAAGATTGTACCTCTCTCTTTCAGGTGCAAGTTTTCCTATCTGAAAAGGGATGTCTCTTGCTCGAACAGGAATTTGTTTTTAAAAATTTGTACACAGACCTATCTCAATTCTAACCAAGCCTGTGAAGGCATTTCATTATGTTTCACTTGGTTTGTACATGACAGCACTTGCAGTCTTGGAGGAGGGGGAGTTAAAATGCAGTCAATCAGTTACCTCAGCAAGTACTTGACGTGTTTACTATATGTGTGTCAGTATTTTCTTACAAATACAACAAAAATGAACGAAACCATTAATATTTGCAGTGTTTTAAATATTGTGACATCAAGTTAAGAAGGCATTATCCAATGGAAAACTGTATAGGGCAGTATGATTACACTTTCGCAATATTTTTAGTGGATTTGATTATTCAGAAACATGAAAGTTTATTTGGCTTCTCAACTGAAATTACATTGGATAGGATAGTGGATGAAGAAAAAGATTTTGTGAACGATAACGCAATTAGTAGTGTTAAAGATTGTAGTGTTAGTGTCAGTGGCAAAAACAGTACTCATCAAAGAGAAACTAGCAGTTCTATGACTATGAACCTTCACCAGAAAAGAAATCCAATACTGTTATTATATATTGAAGGGACATCCATCTATAAAAGCACATCAAACATCAAAGTAATATTTGATTATGTGGAGAAAAAAAAGACGTAATGAACGTCAGTTTCGAGGAAACAAGGCAATCAAAGAACTGGCGATAAAACAAAACATTCTATCCTAATTTGTCATGGAAAGGAATGAAGGAAAATGTGTCCATTACTGACACCTGAAATTTTGGGCAGTGCAAAAATCAAGAGAATTAGGCACACAAATTTTAAATGTTCTGCAGCTTTCATAGCACGTCTCAAAGAATACAGGATGTGCTGTAGACACATCACTGCTTTCATGATAACCAGAGATATACGAGAAGACCAAGGTATTCGCTTGTCTGGAGGCCCGTCTTGTTGAAGTAAACCAGAAAACTGCAAGTTTCTAAATGCAGCCACACTGCATTTGGGACACCGGTCAAAGTGGATTTAATTATGAACTAACTTCTGGGGTGACATTATTTAAAAAAGTGGAAAATCAACAGTTACCTTGGTTCAGTCTGCACACATGCAACTCGTAGTTATACAATAGATGTTGGACTTTCAATAAGTGGACACCTATAAAAAAAGTTGCATATTTGTCTTCAGGAAAAAAACTTTTGGAAGTCAAAAAGAATGTAGAAGACAATCCTCCACCAAACATACACTTAGAGGCTTGCACAAGTGGGAAAATGTCAAAAGACTGTTTAAAATCCTTTTTCTTGAATGTCTTTTGCGTCAGTGTTGTAAATAATCATAAGTGTATATTACTATGTGATTCTTGGAGTGCTCACAAGGACACAACAATAGTAAATGAATTATTTGCAGGTAAAGACATTGAACGCATGATCATTCTACCACAAACA